>JAVANC010000001.1:34927263-36127263 GCA_033319125.1 Parnassius glacialis | reverse complement strand
AGAATATTTTGTTAAAATAAAAATGTCCTCATACTTAATTGTATAAAATATTATATTGTTAATTAATGTTAAAAGTCCCACTGGGTTTATTGCTGGTTCTTCCCAGGTCAAAGGTTTTTTCACATATTGCCCTAGATATGTCCTCCATATTTTCTAGGAATTTGTTGTAAAAGTGTATATATATACCTACATTGCCCCATGTAGAAATAACTCATTTTGTAGAATCGAGTAACTGGTATAACTAACTTGTGCTTGTTCCTATTAGTTACAGAATGTTTTTTTGTGTAAATACACTCACGGAAAATTTTAAAGGAACGCAAAAAGAAATATAAAACAACTAAGTTTATTAATTTAAATTTAGCATATTTTTTCGTTAATTTAAAATTGCAAACGTTTGAAAAAATGACAAAAACTAACTAAATGAGGAAAAAAGAAAATTTTATAGGAAAGAAACATTTTTGTACTTAACATTTTATTGACATTTTTTATAAATTTCTAGGAAAAGCTATAACGTGGGCTATCAGTACTTAGTGTTGTCCTCTCTAGCTGAGTTGCATACGTGCTTCCATACAAATTAGCTATGAGCATTATAACGTATAGACAGTTATGGAAACGTCTATTTACTTTATAACGAATAGCATACATAACGCTCATAACTGTCTATTTCTTATAACGATCTGCAACGCACAGAGTACCTTTGAACCGCAACGCTGCAACGTGATAGTTATACATAACGCTCATAACTGTCTATTTCTTATAACGATCCGCAACGCACAGAGCACCTACCTTTGAATCGCAACGCTGCAACGTTCCGTTGGCTTGGAATCGTGATTCGTGATATTAAAACAACACGCACTCGCTGCCGTACAAAAACAAATGTTATGCTGTTTACGATAAGAACGAAACTGCAGCGGGGCTCATATTGAAACGTGTAGGTGAGCGAAGCGAAATTCGAGAAATAAGTTCATTTCTTTCTTTTTCATATAGATACTTGTATAACTATTTAAAATTGTCAATGTGTCTTTTTTTTAATAAAGCAATTTTAGACCTCGTGCTGTTTATTATAAAATTCTACACAGTAAATACGGTTTTTGCCATATATTGAAAAATAACACTTGTGCCCCAAAATGTAAGGATTAAACTACATTAATAGCCTTGACCTTGTTAAGACGAAATATTATTCTTGGCCTTCTGTCCTTCAACTTTTGAACTTGAGTTTTCATATTAGGTAATTAGATCTCTGAGGAACAAGTGCAATAATAAATTTTGGGTGTAATATTATTATTTAAAAACTTTGCTTTATTTGTTGATTCCAAGTTTATTTCGAAGCATAAAGCACGCATAGTGATATTAGTGTTATAAAAGAAGTCTAAAAATAAACAAAAAGCTTTGTAAATATTTATTTGATTTCGTGATTGTAAATATAGATATAGCTTCGTTTTAGGTTGTAATATAACAAAGAAACAATGTCGCGACAAAACACTGTTTTTTTTTTGGGAGTTTTTCGAAAAAAAGCTGATAATTTAAATAAAAAGCGCGTTGTAATATTTGTAAAAACGAATTTAGTTTTTCCCAGACGACTTCAGGTTATCTGAAGTTACATTTACGGCAGCGATATATAGAAGCGTACACACAAGTTTCGTTAGAACAGCAAACGATTGCTAGATCTTCGAGACCCGTGAACACTTTGGGTGTCCTTGCGTCAGCACTAACTTAAAAGACAACTTTTTGAGCCAGCTTTCGATGTCAAATTCAACCTCCGTGATGCGATCAGTTGTACTGTACCGCAGTCTCAACACAAATGAGGAAAAATGGATGCTTTAATTCCTAGAAAAATGTCAAAAGATCAAAAGTACGAAGGAAAATTCATTTCAGCAACTAAATTAGTATTTACTCGTACTTAGTGAAACAAAAATAACTTTGATGATAACTGTTCTATGACGGTATATTGTTAAGTTGCGGTTACATAGAAAATAGACAGTTATGAATATAGATAGTTATGATAACGTTATCCGTTGTACCATTACGATAACGTTACGTTATTTAGAAAAGACATAACGACACACCGCTAATACAAATATCTCCCCTTACCATAACTGACCCGCGACCATATGCCTCTTTTCCAATAATGTTGCACTCAGCGTACCTCTCTTTCTCCCGTCTTTCTATCACCTGGCTTCAGGCAAAATTTGAACTTATCTGTGAATAGAACTTTACTCCAAGCTTCGTCATTTACGTGATTGCGAGCAAAATTAACTCGAGCTACTCGATCGCATGTGGCAGGAGGTGGTCTCTGGCAGGAAAGTGTGAATTTATTCCGGCCGATTTCAGTCTTTTTCTCACAGTTTTTGTGTTTACTGTAACTTCGAACTTACTCGAACTTCTTGGAGCTTCGTTCTTCACCCAGAAGAAGTTAAGGCCCGGTTTCTAAGCACGCTGGTAACGATAAACCGGTGATCTGTCGACACAATTTTCTATTTACGTTTTGTCCTGCGAGTGTCGTATATAGTCTGGTCTCCCGATACTTCATGACAACTCGATGTACCACAGATTTTGATACTCGTAATGTTTGGGCCACTTGTTTATGGGTGTACTCAGTTTAATTCTCAGTGTATTTGCAGTAATACGTTCTATTGCCTCTTGGATAAAGTATGTATTAGAGCGCCGCAGGTCCCACCATACAAATTTCCTCACAAGCTTAGTGAGTACCAACTGATTTAATGTCGCGGCTGTTTATGCCTCACGTCACTTTGTAACGATTACTGACTTGTTCGAGGCATTCTGTACATCATTATTTGTAAATATATATCATTCTATAATCATTAATAATTCAAAATTGTAAATCCCCGTCTGATGAGATGTACGCACAGATCAAATGCGCTTCAAACCGTAGTGGGCCCAAAGTTTCTCGTTGGAATTCTCGAATCAATGTGGCTAAGATCTTAAGGCATGAGGGGATCAATAGACGTTTCTTCTTTGCAATTTAGGAAAAAATAACCAATATTCATAGGCAATTAAATAAAACTAGTGAGAAGTTAAATGTCGGTTTAACAGAATTCATCACCCCATTTTGTGTTTCGTAACTCATAGAAGCTAATTATCGGAAATACAGGAAAAATCTTATGTCTTCTGATAGTTGGAATGGGCTGTATAATCATTTCTTCTACGCCGGACGAAAAAATATTGACAATGGCGATGAGTACCGGGCAGCAATGTCAATGGTTCGACTAGTCAGTCAGGCATTGCAATCGTCTACCCGGCAAGACAAGGCAAATTCTACTTCATACAATGGAGAGGAGAGCATGGATCACTAATTGTTATCCATTGTAAATGGCTTATACAGCTTTTATATTGAAAGAAAAATAATTTTAATTGCAGGGAATTGTAAATAGCTTAAAAGAGAAAATAAAACTAGAAAAAAACGAATCAAAAGCTTGTGTAGCTTCAGCTCAAAGAATTTCTGATCAGTCCAGTGATATACATCAAAAGTTTCTAGAGACTCGTACTAAACTTATACAAATCACAAAACAAAAAGAGACTACGGAAAAAGCATTACAGAACAAGATAGCTAAGTTGCAATTGGAAAATAATAAACTGATAGATAAATTAAGAAACAAATCTGGTAAGTTTATCCTATTTTTTTTAGAAATATTAAGTGACAAACGGTAAGTGGCTACTGCAGTACTTATAAGTGACTCCAAAGACACCTGCAGTCAACTTCAAACAAAAAAGGCTGCAGTTATGTTTTTTTATAGGATAAGAGTGACAAATGAGCTCACGGCCCACCTCATGGTAAGTAGTTGCTGCAGCCCATAGACATCTACATCTAAACTACTCAAAACAAAATAGGGCCCGTACAAAGTTCATCTCGGATTTCGTCTAAAAAAAATTGTTGGGTAGTAAATAGTGAAGTAAAACATTTTGAAGTATTGTTGACATGTTTATCTAACGTTATCAATGTTTCAAGTCATGAATTCAATGGTGCGTAGACAAAAATGTGAAGTACTCCAAAAAACGTTTATTACTCAAATTCTCGGTCACTTGTACCCTCAGTCTCATTCTGAATGTTACAGTCGCATATCTACTTTTTTCATTTTGAGTTGATTTCGGTGTTACTCGCAATCATTATGCCTGGTTCTCGGCGTCATATGGATGTGGAAACAGCAACAAGAGCAGTGTTTATGCTTCAGGAGGGAGAATCTCAGAGATCAGGGCCAAGACGTCTTGGTGTGTCGCGACGAGCTATTCGAAACGCGTGGGAACGCTTCTAAACAGGTAGTGTCGCGAGGAGATCTGGATCAGGAAGAGCGCGAGCTACAACCGTCCAGGAAGACCGGTATATCAGATTGACTGCACGTCGAGAGCGTACGATTCCCGCGCGCGTCTTACAAAATCGACTGCGGCAATGGACTGACACACGAATTAGTGATCAAACAATTCGAAATCGGCTCCATGAAGACAGACAACGTTCCAGATCTCGTGTTATTCGTCTAAAATTGATAAGAGCGCATCGTGCATGCGGAGTGGACAGTGGACAATTGGAGAAATGTACTCATTACGGACGAAAGTAAAGTGAAGTTTTTCAGCGACGATCGTCGAGTGCGCGTGTGGAGAAGATAAGGAAAACGTTTTTCAGAACCTTGCATACATGAAACGGATCGTTTTGGAGGTCCAAATGTTATGGTGTGGGCTGCAATAAGCTTGTTCGGTAAAACTGAGCTGGTAACTCTGGAAGATAGCTCCATAACTGCCTCCCGGTATGTCGATCGAATAATTCAGCCCCATGTCATCCAATTTTTACAAAGAGTGGGTGAAAACTTCGTCTTTATGCAAGACAATGCTCGCCCACATACAGCGCGAACAACCCAGAGAGCTCTCTCTGAAGCAAATATACGGTTTACATTTATGGGACCAATTGAAAAGAAGCCTCAAATCGAACTTCAGTAATGTGACTAATCGACAAGAGCTCATAAACGCCCTAAAATTGTGTTGGGAGCGAATACCCGAGGAAAACATCACCCACTTGATTGAAAGTGTCCCAGATAGATTCAGAGAGTGCATACGGAACAGTGGAGGACCTACTCGCTATTAAGCACCATCACACTCATTTATTTAGTCAATCTGTTGCGGACAGCTAGAGACCCGCCGCCCCGTCGCCCCTTCATACCCCGTTGCGCCCCGCACACCCCGCGCACCGGAGCCGAGCGACGACCAATAGGAGTGCAGCATCGTCGCACGGCACTACTCACAGACTGAGACGCTCTCTTGCGAGATATAAGAAGGGCGTTTTGGTCTGTGAGGTGTTCATTTCTGAAGCGGCACTCGAGAAGACTACAAAGAAGACTCAAGACAGCAAATCAAGACTCCACAATTGAAGACCTCTCTCTGTACATATTATATAGTTTAAGAGTGCCGAATTATTGTAAATAGTTTAATACAGTATAGTCAAGAGTACCATCTTTTCTTCACGCAGTCCCCTAGCATAGTTAACCTCAGATCGGTCAGTCAATTAGTAAATACAGTCCACTAGCTACAAGCAATACAATCATAAAAATCAAAATCAAACTTTTCTTAAATCAATAATTTCTGTAAACTTTTCTAAAAACTGTAAATTTTAACTAAATTCCATAAAATTGGCAAAACTTACTCTTGTTAATATTAGCACACTTTCAAAAACCTTAATTAATCATTCCTAATCATAAAAACTGAAAAATGAAAAAGAATCTGTAAAATTCATTTATAAAACATGGTGGGCCCTATTTTGTTTTGAGTAGTTTATCTTCGATTACGAATCAAAATGCAGACGCATTGTCACCTCCAAGTACTAAGATGGAATGCTTCACAGCCTGTGATTATGTTGGCTCTCTACAGCCTTCAGAGCGGAGTACAGCAACGCAAGCACTGCTATTTGGGGGCAGAAATATGTGACACCTATCCAAATGGACTTATAGACAAAAAATAAGTCCAAAGTAATTTATTTTCCATATATTTAATTTGTACTTTATGAATACCTATTTTGCAGACCACCACAACCCATGCTCAGAAATATGTGGATCAACGATCATGCAAATTAAAGAACGTGAGAAAAACCAACGTAAAATAATTTCAAAACTTCAAGCTAGTAATCAAGACTTATTAAGGGAAGTTCTTGCTTTGAAAGAAGATTTAATATTTGAAGGACTTCAAGATATCCAGCTTAAAGATGAAACAAAATAACATTTTGTAATTTTTAACAATTGCATGATTTTGAGTATTACCTTAATTACTACTGTTATTGTTGCCAATTAATGATATTTTTTTATTTGATCTCATGAACATGCCAATTTTCAGTATTACTATGGTATATATAACAATGTACACCCATTTAAAAGGCTGAGTGGAATGAACCTTGTACATATATAAGGGTGTAAGGCTAGGGATAAAGTATACAAAAAGTACTAATTAATATAGGTATAAGCACACTTCAAATCAAGTGTGGATAGTGAAAAGGTAGTAAAAAGTGTTTTACCACTAAATTTCTGCCCTCTACCACATTCATGAATGAAACACATCAGAATATACTGTAGATACTGTTAATAATCACTTATTAATTATTAAATGGACGATAATGTTATAATGTTGGAAAAAATTGTTTAACATTTCATTGTGATATATTAATTACATATTAAACTAAAAATACTAAATATTGTTTTATTTCTAAATGTTAATTGTGATTTTAAAAACATGATTTTTTTTAAATAAAATTCTTGTAAATAATGAACAATAAACTGTGTTATCTCTTGTGGCATCTTACAATAGGCTTCTATATCTCTAATTCAGCACATTAATGTAGTGGCCACTTTGAATTATCATTAAATTATAACTTTTTTTACACAAAAATCATAACACTAAACTTATAAAGTTTTATGACTTAAATTATTTTGACTTTCATTTGTTTATACATTTAGTATTTGAATTAAATATGGACCTCAAAAATTAGAATAATTTTAGATTCCGAGTTTCGATGTGGTTCTAATACAGCAAGGATTTGGAAAGAACACGACTAACGTACTGTGCATTTTTGGTTTAATCGCACTTTTAATGGAAACTTGATGGACGACTTGAAGATTGATCCACTAGACGGACCTGACAAATCGCAGAATGTACATGTTAATAATTATATATCAGGTTGGCGTATCAATAACGAGTGGCGTACCACAGGGCTCCTTGCTGGGACCGTTGCTATTATTTATATTTGTTAACGACATTGAAACCTGCTTTAAATCATCACTACTACTGTATTTTGCTGATGATATGAAAATATTTTCCACAATCTAATCTCAGGCTGATGCTGAATTACTGCAGGAAGACCTAATAAGATTGGAGGAATACTGTAATATAAACAAGCATGATCTAAACCCATCAAAAATCTTAAAGGCCAGAAGTTACAAAGAGAATCTGTTGTACGTGATCTAGGGATTTTACACGACTCGTTAAGTTATTATTCAATACCCATGTTGACAATATCATAGCTAGGTCATCAACATAGAGTTTAATAACATTAAAACTATTAAAATCTTGTACTGTACTTACGTTCGCAGTACGCTTGAATATGCTTCGCAGATTGGAATCCGATGTATAATACTGTTACGGGCCACTATTAATGTCTTGTACATGGCAACACTAGTTACACTAGCGCCCTCTAGTGTCGAGTAGCAGAACTAGGAGATTCAAGATCCTTCCAGAAATTTCGGGACCGATATGTACTCGAACATTCTAGATGTCGCTACAGTAGAAAGTTCTGGAAACTATCTGAGGCCCGATATAAGGCCGGTATAGACCACGACCGGGCAGTATTGAATTGGCGATACAAGAGAATACTTCGAAGCGAAATAACTGCGAACTAAAGTGATTGTGTTTATTATTAGTGTGGTTTAAGATTGTAATTAATGTTGTGTAATTAAAGTGTCAATTTTGGTAATTCAATCGGCAGTTTTTAATTGTCTCGAACCCCAAGCTCGTAACAATACATACATTTCACAGATTGAAAGAAATGTGATCAAATCATGCCGATTTTACCAAAGGACGACATGGAGGGTATCCGTACCCGAAGTCAACGCCAGCTGGAGACGGACCAGAGACGATTTGGTAATGCAACGCCGCAAACGTCGGAGGGCCAGCTGCTGACCACGGAGGCCGGCCCGTCAGCAGCACCTGCATCTGCAGCACCTGACTTAGGTGCTCTGATGATGATGCTGCAGGATCAGGCTCGCCGACAGGAGGAACAGGCTCGCCGACAGGAGGAACAGACCCGTCGGTTGAAAGAACAGCTGCAGCGCGGTATGGAAGAGCAGATGCTCCTCAGGAAGGACCTTCACGCTACCTTCGGGAAAGAGATAAAGGAGGTGAAGGATAGGGTTGCAACATGACAACCGCCTGTCGGAATCTGAAACCCGAATCGACCAAGTGAACCATCGGGTTGACAACGTGATGGCTGACGTGAAGAAAACGCTGGACGACCTCAAAATTGGGGATGGAGTTACAGCTCCCGTAGTAGCTACAACACCTTCACTACGTGGATTCAAAGTGCCGCCGTTCGACAGGACTTCTTCCTGGTCGGCCTACAAAATCCAATTCGAGGCTGTCAAGAAGGCGAACGGCTGGAATAAAAGCCAGGCCATGACTGCTCTCACCCTAGGCCTGCGCGACCAGGCCTTAACTGTTCTAGAAGCTCTCGGTAAGGAAGTGACTTACGAGCAGCTCGAGCTAGACCAGCACCTGCCTTGAGGCATTGGAGGCGAGATATGGCGACGCTCACCAGGAACACGTCTTTCGTCCGCAGCTTAAAGATCGCGTGCAACGCAGCAACGAAAACCTGCAGCAGTGGGCCCTTGAGGTGGAGAAAATGGTTCGAAAAGCATACCAGACTGTACCTGCGCTCATTGTAGGGAACCTGGTGCAGACATTCATCGACGGCATCCGCGACCTTGAAGTCAGAGCTGCTGTGAGGCTCGGGCACCACGAGATGCTTAAGGACGCCTTGACCTATGCACTGGAGGTGGAAGCTGTGCGGCAGGATCATCGTTCCCATCGCGTCAGGGAGGTTGCAGCAGCTACAGTTTACGACCGCAATAAAGGATACAGCCCTAGGTGCTACGGCTGTGGGGAAAGGGGCCATCTTCGATCCAGCTGCCCTAAGCGAACTGCAGAAAGGGAATGTGATCGATCTCACCGCAACAGCACCGCCCAGCAGCAGCAGGGAAACTGGAGGATGTTGGCTGATGTTAAAAGAGCCCCAAGGATTTCGATCTCACAATCCCATGATGGGAACAGCCTAATCATCAAGGGCGAGGTCAACGGAACGCCGTATAAACTGACCATAGACACTGGAGCCTCTCGCACGGTTGTGAGTTCCCAACTTATAAGTCAGTTCCTTGGGGACTCCGCATACAACCGAGAACGCATAATTTGGTGACAGCCACTGGTCAGCGCATACCCGTCCGTGGAGAGAAGCAGATGGAGTTGAAGCTAGGCAACATGATCTACCTGCATAATGTCATCGTGGCTGATATAATGGACGACTGCATCCTGGGCCTAGACTTTATGAGGAAGAATTGTTGTGAGATCGACGTTAAGCAAGGTGTTTTGAAATGTGGACAAGAGGAACTTTTCGTGGAAGGGGCGTTACCAGGGAATGTGTACAGCCTTAAGAAGATTGTTCTTCCGCCGAGATCGGAAACTATTGTGCCGGTTAGTCGTCCTAGGAATCCTGGGCAAGCTCATCGTTGTGTACTCGTGGAAAGGGTAAATAATGACCTTCCATGGAAAGTGGCTCGAACCTTGGTCAGAACCACCGACATCTCAGGAGTACGTGTGTTGAACCTTTGTGATCAGGAACAGATTATAGAAAAAGGCACATTGGTTGGTACTAGTGAGGAAGTGGATTGATTGCATCGGTGCGAATATCTATCGACTGGGACCCCCAGCAAAGATGGACAAACGAGAGTGACTACACTTTTAGAAGACTGTCGCAGCGTTCTCTCCCCGAATGAAATAGTCAAGGCGAAGAAGTTGTTACTCAAGTACGCCAATGTTTTCCCGTCAAACGAAGCCGACATAGGAAAGACTGGCTTAGTTCAACACAAAATAAACACAGGACAAGAATTGCCTATTCGTCAGCGGCCAAGAAGATTGCCTGTAGCACGTGAAAAGGAAGTGGAAACCATGATTGAGGGAATGGTGAAGGATGGTGTTATTGAACCTTCATCTAGTCCATGGTGTTCACCTGTGGTACTGGTAAAGAAGAAGGACGGCAGCATGCTGTTTTCTGTTGACTACCGCCGTCTGAACGACGTTACGAAGAAGGACAGCTATCCCTTGCCAAGAATTGATGACACGCTGGACATGCTTACAGGCGTAAAGTGGTTTAGTACGTTGGATCTGAAAAGTGGCTACTGGCAGGTTGAAATTGACCCTAAGGACAAGGAGAAAAGTGCATTCTCCACAGCAAAGGGTCTGTGGCAATTTAAAGTCATGCCGTTTGGATTGTGCAATGCTCAAGCAACGTTTGAAAGGTTGATGGAGCTTGTACTTACCGGGCTAATTGGAGATGCCTGTCTGGTCTACTTGGATGACATCATCATCGTAGGCCGTACGTTTGAGGAACACCTTCAAAACCTGGAACGCGTGCTCTTGAAGATCCAGAGTGCCAACCTCAAGTTGAGTCCGAAGAAATGCTCACTATTCAAACGGCAAGTTAACTTTTTGGGGTATGTAGTGTCGGAAGAAGGTATCCGCACGGATCCAGAGCAAAAATGGTCGGCGAGACAGATGTCATTTGCAAATGGTTGTCCCTAAGGCTAACGTACCGGATGTTCTACAGCTGTACCATAGTAGTAGTTCAGGAGGCCACCTGGGAGTTAAACGAAATCTACTGAAGATCCGAAAACGGTTTTACTGGGTCCGCTGTCGTGACGATGTCGAGGACTGGTGCCGCAAATGTACAAGTTGTGCGGCTGTAAAGGGACCTCAAATTCGTAGTAGAGGCGCATTGAAATTGTACAATGTTGGTGCACCATGGGAGAGGATAGCCATTGACGTTGCGGGGCCTACTTGCGGGGGTACTTCACTAAGTGGCCAGAAGTCTTCGCCATTCCAAATCAAGAAGCTTCAACAGTTGCAGATAAACTAGTTCATGAAGTCTTCTGTCGTTTTGGAGTACCCTAAGAGATTCACAGCGATCAAGTAAGGAATTTTGAGTCTCAAATATTCCAGGAAACTTGCAGAGTTATGGGTACTCATAAAACACGAACAACTTCTTACCACCCACAATCTGATGGAATGGTAGAACGATTTAATCAGACATTGGAAAGATACCTGGCGAAAGTTGTGGAAAAACAGCAACGAGACTGGGACAGGAACATACAACCGTTTTTGTTGTAATATCGAAGCGCTGTTCACGAAAGTACATCAGTAACGCCAGCTTTCGCAAACTTTGGGAGAGAATTACGGCTGCCTGCAGACCTGATCACCGGAATACCACCTGATGCCCCACGCAGTATAACCGATTATGCAAATATGACTTGCGGAACAAAATGAATGACATTTATGAGCACGTCAGACAGTCGGGCCAGCAAACGTCTGAGAAGATGAAAACACGGTATGACCGCAAAATGAACAACAAAGGATTTGACGAAGGTACACTAGTGTGGTTACACAATCCAGCTCGCAGCAAAGGGAAATCTCCTAAGCTTCAAGCTAAATGGGACGGACCGTACCGGATTGTGACAAGGATCAATGACGTAACCTACCGGATACAGAAAGGTGCCAGAGGTACTCCTAAGATCGTCCATGTGGATCGACTGGCGCGTTATTATGGGGCCAATAATGCTCGGGACGAGCATGTCTTAGGAGAGGGCAGTGTTAGGCGCCACTATAAATGTCTTGTACATGGCAACACTAGTTACACTAGCGCCCTCTAGTGTCGAGTAGCAGAACTAGGAGATTCAAGATCCTTCCAGAAATTTCGGAACCGATATGTACTCGAACATTCTAGATGTCGCTACAGTAGAAAGTTCTGGAAACTATCTGAGGCCCGATATAAGGCCGGTATAGACCACGACCGGGCAGTATTGAATTGGCGATACAAGAGAATACTTCGAAGCGTAATAACTGCGAACTAAAGTGATTGTGTTTATTATTAGTGTGGTTTAAGATTGTAATTAATGTTGTGTAATTAAAGTGTCAATTTTGGTAATTCAATCGGCAGTTTTTAATTGTCTCGAACCCCAAGCTCGTAACAATACATACATTTCACAGATTGAAAGCATTCAACGTAGATTCATACGAAATCTTTGGTATCATATCATACTCCTAAACTATCGATCAGAAGACTATTTATTTTTATGCAAGCAGCATCATATATTTACCTCTGATAAAACGTTGAGATTGCTGACATTGTATTTTCATCCGACTTCAAAAAAGAGACGGTACTCAATTCGACTGTAAGTTCCTTTTTTACGTGTATTATTTATTTGACAGCTGGTGCTTCTAATGTGGTCCCTTATAAATTTGATCAAGGTCTGACCAATAGTTTTTGAGTTATTCTTAATAATTTATACTGAAGTCAGTTGTAGAAAATTTTCAATTACATAGGCTGCACTAAAAGTATCGGGAATGGAATATTTCCACTGTTCCTGTCATATTAAAATCTTTTTAATTGAAAACTCCTTGGTTTTAAAAATCGAATACCATTTATTTATTTAAAAAAGATTCTCGGTCTTGTCACAAGATTTTGTCAAACTTGTTTAGTCGTTGAGAAAATGGAATTGACTCAAGAAAATTCAAGAGCGATGATTTATTATGACTTTCGAAGTGGTTTAACACAAAAACAGTGTGTTGACCGGATGATTTCTGTATTTGGTGATGAAGCCCCATCCAAAACCACAATTTATCGCTGGTTTGCTGAATTTCAACGTGGACGTGTCAAGCTCAGTGATGATCCCCGTCAAGGTCGTCCAAAAACTGCAGTCAATCAAGAAAATGTTGATGAACTGTGCGTAAGCTGATTGAGGAAGATCGACATGTGACATACCGCGAAATTCAGGCAACTTTAGACATTGGCATGAGTCAAATGCAAATAATCTTGCATGAACAATTAGGTGTAAAAAGTTGTTTTCCCGATGGATACCGCATTCGCTCTGTGAAGAGCAAAAAGTGGTTCGCGTTACTTGATGCGTCAGAACTCTCGAAAGATTCCACGCAGAATCCTCAAATGCTGTATACAATATCGTATCAGGTGACGAATCCTGGATATACGCACGCATCCAACAAAAATTGTTCGTTCACGGAGTATTGCAAAAAAAATGGTGGCCACGTTTGTCTCCAAAACCGGCCATGTTACGACTATTCCTCTTGAGGGACAAATAACGGTTAATGCAGAATGGTATGCTAGCATTTGTTTGCCACAGGTCGTTTTTGAACTCCGTAAAGAGAACTGCAACAGCCGCATCATCCTCAATCACGACAAAACTCACACCGCACACAGAACAAAAGAGTTTTTAGAGCAAGAAAACATAGAATTATTAGACCATCCGCCGTACAGCCCCGACCTAAGCCCTAATGATTTCTATACTTTCCCTTAAATAAAGAATAAATTGCTTGGACAGATATTTTCATCACCTGAAGAAGCTGTGGACGCCTACAAAACGGCCATTTTGGAGACCCCAACTTCCGAATGGAATGGTAGCTTCAATAATTGGTTCCATCGTATGGAAAAATGTGTCAAATTTCGCGGAGAATACTTCGAAAAGCAATAAATACATTTTTAAATAGTAATGTTGTGTCACTTCCTTGATTCCCGAAATTTTCAGTGCCGCCCTAGTATTATTAAAAATTTGTTCTGACACTGTTCTGGACTGCTCTGATTTGCTATCACAAAAATATCACTGAGAACGCCTACAGTGAATTTCAGAACCACAGACTAATATGATGTTTACGCATTGCATTACTTACGTTACTTTAAGTATTTCTTCCATAATTAGTAGATGAAGCCGGCATCTACTAATTATGGAAGAAATACTTTCATATGGCGATCTAGTAATAATTTATGCAAAAAGCACATTTTTTATTTGTTTAATAATAGCTATGTATAGGCAAGGCGTGCTTTAAGTCGAGAGTTTTTTTTAATCGTAATTAATTTATAAACAATATACTAAATAGATCGTATAGTCCTGCTTTTCTTTTCTTTTTGGCTATTATTGTCTGTTTTACTTAGTCGAACCGACCCATTCGTGCTACAACTATACCTACTACTAATATAGTTGCAGCATGGCTCTACCACGTATGATGCTCGTATTAGTGCTTTGTTCTTTAAACGGCGAAAGATTATGTTACTGTATTTCTATTAGTGAGAACCTGTTATTCACTTCTTGTGTAAATCAAACATGTTACCTATTTACTTAAGATTTGTAAGCTTTTTTCTTCTTTTTTTTTCAATAAAAATAAAATAATAAATACGTAAACTCACGATTGTTAGCCAGAGTAGTAGGCAGAGACTACAGAGTCCGAAATGCCAAATGGAAATCCGCAGTACGGTAGATACGGACCTCTATTTGGCACGACCTTGACACCACTCGCTTCTTTCACATTCATATCACTTACGCTGTATGCGTTCTTAGCCAGTCTTTTTTCATTCATTAATTTGGAGGAATACTCACAACAGCTAATGAGAAGGCAAAGAGCTTTAGTGTTCGGTGACTTCAACTACGATCTGTTTAATCCTAACCAATCAATCAATAACTACACAAGGATACTACAAGAAAATGGACACACAATCCTAAACAAAATAGATACAAAATTTTGCACCCGTGATACACCGAGAAAAAAATCAATTCTTGACCATGTCTCATCCAATTTGAAAAATCATAAATTTCATATGACTATAGTAGAATCGCCAATGTCAGACCACAAACAAATATATTTAGAAGTTAGCAATTATACACCGAAAACGAAAAATAAAATAAAGTATCATACCTTAGATTACACAGCTCTATACCACACAGTAGAAAGTACGGTTATGAATATATCTAATACTGACTACGAAAGCCTAGAACATATAATAAAGGAAGTAATGAATAAACATAGAATACCAAAATTCAAAATGCATTCAAATCAGACTGGATTAATAAAGACATAATTAAGATGATAACCAAAAAAAATCAAGTGTATTTTAGCAAATAAAATTAAAACGTGTAAGGAAAAATCATATATACAGTCTAGCCCTCAAACGGCTAAGTCAAACTACTCTATCTAACTCCAACTACGGAAGAGGAAGTAAGTAAAATCATAGATAACCTCAATGCAAACACTAGCACGAGCTTAGACGGAATTAGTTGCAAATCCATAAAATGCATCAAAAACTTAATATTAAACAAATTAACAAAGAATATCAATTATTGTTTACAAAACGGTTTCTTCCCCGATTCTCTTAAAGTAGCAAAAGTAAATCCAATTTTTAAGTCAGGATAAAAGACCGACCCAGAAAATTATCGCCCTATCTCAGTCCTGCCAATAATCTCTAAAATTTATGAGAAAATATTATATAACCG
This sequence comes from Parnassius glacialis, assembly GCA_033319125.1. Classification (NCBI taxonomy): domain Eukaryota; kingdom Metazoa; phylum Arthropoda; class Insecta; order Lepidoptera; family Papilionidae; genus Parnassius; species Parnassius glacialis. The sequence goes on along the minus strand of JAVANC010000001.1, from coordinate 36,111,676 downwards.
TTTAGATAATTATCTTGAAACTATTAACTTCTTTTCAAATAATCAATATGGGTTTCGCACAAAATCACCTGTTAGGTTAAGGTTATGCATATTACTATATACTGACGACACTAGTTTATTTTTATTTGGCAATGACATTGAGCAGATCATTAAACAAGCACAGCAAGATTTGGACACTCTCTAGATGGTTCCAAGACAATTTGCTTACTGTTAATATATCTAAAACTAATTACATTATTTTCAGTGCTAGGAATAAAAAAACCGAAAATCACTCATCTCTATGCATAAATAACGAACCATTAACCAAAGCTAGTTCAGAAAAGTATCTTGGACTCCATCTAGATAAACATCTAACGTGGCAGCCGCACCTCGATAAACTAAGATCTAAGCTATCTTCTATCATGGGTGCGCTTCGAGGTAATATTAATATCGCTGTCTGCCAAAATCAGTGAGATTTATTATATACAACTCTATGGTAAAACCTCATCTAGACTACTTTATAGAGCTGTGGGTACTGCAGCTAAAACAAATTTAAAGCAAATATCAACATGTCAAAACAAAATAATTAAACTACTACCTATTCCATTATCATTATCTAACTCCTACTGAAAAAATGTACAAAGAAACTAAATTAATGACTCTATCCCAGATTTATAAATATTATCTATATATTTATGCATATTAGTACATACATAAACTATTAAATAAAGATATACACTCTAAAATAACGTTTACAAAGAAAGGACAAATACAAAAACGTATCACTATAAAAAATAACATTTGCTTAAGACAACCACGTACTAACTGCGGAAAGAAAAACATACTATACGAAGGAGCAGAGTTATATAATAAATTGCCTAATAACATAAAAGAGATCCATTCGTTAACTTTATATAAAAAAACCTTAAAGCACCACATCTTAAAAGATTTTTCTCGATTTTAAACCAATATTAACGCATTTAAAAGGCGAATGTAATTTCTTTAGTTAATTTGATTTTACCACATTAAACTTTTAACTAATAGAAATATAGGTATGAAATATATTTAACAAAAATATTATACCATTTGTAAACATTTAATATAAAATATAAACTTAATTATAAACTGCTTGCTAATATGTAATTGCTATAAACTTGCTTTCAATAACGATATGTAATTGTACACTTAGTTTTCTTATTACCCTACACATTGCAAGAAGATTGTGCATGCCCAGGTAAATAATAGATCATTTACGAGTACCTGCCGTTCTTCATAAGTTCATGTATTTAGTATCTTAACTTGTTATTTCTCATGATAAGTGAATTGTATTATTTTGAGGAATAAAATTCTTAAACCACAATTATACGTGTCCAAACATAATTCATGAGTCTTGCATTTCTAACACTAAGGAAAATAACGACGAATTAAAAGTAATGGCGGATTCAATCCTTATCAGCAACCATGGAATCAGTGTCATGGTTTGACGTTACTCTACCCGCAACATTGACTCATTTGTATTAAATTCGTAAAATAAAAAAGAAATTCTCGAGAAATGGGTGCCTTATGAATTATCTACTGATGTGCATAGACGAGAACGCGTTAAAATTTGCATGGATTTGTTGAGGTGCAGAAATGAAAGGAGATTTTGATACATAACTGTGATGTGTGATGAAAAGTGTATTCTCTACGATATATGCAAGCGATGAATTCAATAGTTTAGTCCAGGCACATCGGAACAGTGCTCCAAAACGCATAAATGCAAAAAGTACCTAATGGTGTTAAACTATTTGGCGGACACTTCAAGGTGTAATTAACTTCTATAGCTTTTCGAGATCTAGAGTATGAATAATATTATTGTCATAGAATTATTGCGTAATAATTCTATGATTATTGTCTAATGTGCAGAAAGTCGAAAATCATGGCGAAACTCTCGAAAAACCAATTCCGACTCGTCCGTCGATCTCCGCCATTATTGCTTAACAATAACGCAAAACCTCACATTACACACACTTTGTACGAGTTTGAGCCATGCTGCATTTATATCTTTATATAGGTATAAAAGTTACGTGTCACATTGTTTGTCCGCGATGAACTCCTAAACTACTGAACTGATTTCAATGAAATGTTTCACAATGTGTGCAGTTTGGTCCAACTTGAGAGATAGGATAGTTTTTATCCCGATAAGTGACCCTCAATTTTTTTTATTGTGAATTTAATGATTTTTTAGGACACATGGTCATCGGAAAGGGCAGAACAACGTCTGCCTGGTCAGCTAGTATTGTATATAGTTGTAGCACGAATGGGTCGGCTTGACCGGGGAAGGACCACGCTCTCACTGAATACCAGCGTAAAATAGCGGCTTAATGTTACTGTTTTTCATATGATGGGTGTAGAGAATCGGAGACCCTTTTTACTGGAGAAGAGGCATTCCATCTTAGTCCACACGGGTGACAACGCATCTGCATTTAGATTCGCAAAAGAGGATAGATGTAGATGTCTATGGGCCACAGCAACCATTTACTATCAGGTGGACTGTGTGCTCACAAGCCCCTGTGTGTAACACCTTACCGTATTTTTAAAAAAAACTAGACAAATAATTGTAACATTACAAGAACTGCAGTTAGAATTTAGAAACCATACTTCAGTGCTTCGTCTTAGCTCGCCAGATTTCAGAGGTCAGCCCCAACCGATTACCATTCTTTCTGCAATTTGGATAATTTCTTGCAAGATAAGAACGTTGGTTCTTATCAAACGGTACTAAATGCCTTGCTTATAGCATAAATGACCATTCCTCGAGATGGCAAAAATGTTATACCTAATGAGGGTAAAATATTTGGATTAAACAAATACTTATAGTTCTTCTTATAAAGATGCTTGCGACAACTTCATTCTATATGGTCTCATTGGTCTAGTGGTCGTGACTACTATTTCTGATCCTGAGATCCCTGGTTCGTTCCCGGTTCGGGACAAAAATCAGTTACAATTGGGTGTTATGCCAAGAAATTTTCAGTAGCAGTTCGGCGTCAGGAAGTTGGCGGTGTTCTTCCCCGTGCCTCGTTTAGCACTTAAAGCCGTTGGTTCTTCGCCTGATGACTCTCCAGTGGTATCGGAACACTGTCCCGTCGGACTATGAGAGTGAGGGGATAGAGAGTGCACTTGTGTTTGGGCATACACTCTGTCACTATAATCCTGTCCTGCGCAGATGGTAGGGTTACCAGATGAAAAAATTAAAAGTCCGGAGAAGAGGCCTGATTTCTATTTAAAAATCCTGAGATTTTTTTACAGTTTGAGAAGAAAACCTTACTTAAGCTGAACGCACATATGTCCGCGCCGTACGCGCCGTATTTTAGAATTCGTTGTATGAAATCATATAAAACCTCGCACACTACACCCGCACCGTACGCGCCGAATTTTATAAAATGCGGTAGGTATACGATATCGAAGGACGAATGCTGATGACGTCATATAACGCGGCGCGTTTGGCGCGTGTGGATACTCAGTGTTGTGTAATGTTGCCAACTTAGTGGATTTTCCACTAAAACTGGTGGTTTCGACTTACGTGATAGTTTTTGTATTTTTATAACTTAATTAATTCGTAATTAATTATACATAATTTGATTTTTTTTACATCGGTTATCAATATGAATACTTAGTGATAAATTATTTACATACTGAACTAAAAAAATGGCTAAATTTAATTCAAAAACCCAATTATAACTGATTACTTAATTATCAATAAAAGTACTTATCTCAAACATACAACAAGTCTTTTTTCTGGTTCAATTGGTCTTCTAAATCTTGAGTTTTCCATAGAAAGATATGGTTTTAGTACATGTACCAATTCTTGAAGTACCTTGTATGTTAAATGCAAATATCTGAAAAATCGTTCATCATCACCTAATAAATCTTTAAATAAAGTATATCCCCTTCATATTCTCCATACAATTGCCTTTTTAAATTAATATTATGAATCCAGAATGTTCTTTTTCTCCGAATTTTTTTTTTCTTCTTCCTATGACAATAAGCAGGCTATTACTACATTTCTTTCCATAGTGATTTCGAGCGATCAGTTTCAATGTACCGTTTCACACCAGTGGTTGGAAAATACTACAAAAGTTGTTGGTAATACAAAAGATTTACGGACGGTGCGGACGATGCGTACGGGCATATTATGTGCGTGGCCATCAGTAAAACTCGGCGCGTACGGCGCGTACGATGCGTACGGTGCGGACATATGTGCGTTCAGCTTTAAAAGGTATCTTCACATATTAAGTATGATAAAACTGTTTAACTGTGTTGTTTACTTGGATAAATAAGTTTTGATTTTAATTGTATGTGTAATTGTGGTAATAATACCAAAGGAAATTATGTTTAGTTTATTTAACTTTTTATTAAAGAGATCTTTAAAATGTAAGCTGTATTATATTGAAAGTTCTAAAAAATCCTGAGATTTCATGAGATTTGCAAAATCCAGCTGCAATCCTGAGAAGAGTCTAAAAATCCTGAAATCTCAGGACAAATCCTGAGATATGGCAACCCTAGCAGATGGCTAGTCTACGTTGAGACTGGCCGCCATGACTGAAATTCAGTCTGGAGGATATTATTATTGTTACAATAAAGAGCGGTTGCTGAAAAGTTCTAAATAATCAAGAAACAACTAAAAATTAGTTAAACATTTGGCCTAACTTCCTCCGCAAAATGCTTTTCTATAGCTGCCTTTAACTCCCAAGTCATTAGGTACCTGATATGTCTTTACAGCATTAGCATTACATCGAAAGTCCACTGCTGAACATAGGCCTCCCTCATAGATTGCCTTATAGGGGAGAATTTGCCTTGGCACGCTTGGTAGGGTTGACAGCTCTCTTCAAATTATTTCACTTGAACACAACTCCAATCTATCCAAAAACTCCATCCGCAGACCATTTATGGTATTCAAAGCGTACTTTTCTCATATGCAAATAAAGCTAGGATCCAAAGTATTTCCTAATCTTTACTTATATATAGCTTTCATACCACTATATCTGCATTTACCTAAGTATTTATCCTTCATCCCTACGGTACTAATGTTTTAACTTTGGCGGTGATTGTTTTTAGTCACGGCCGTCACCCTGCTGCAATAATTGGGCCCAACGTTTAATTTCAGTCAATTTTCTTTTCATAAGGATTTTATGACGGCGCGGTGTTCCAGTGTGGACACTTACTTTAAATAAGTACCGCAGATATCATGTGACAGGTACTTCAACCCTATTCATTGCTGAACCTGAATAAGCCTTTCCCGTGGATTGCCTCATGGGAGGGATTTTGTCATAGTTGCCGCGCCTGGGGTTGGCAACCGCATTTTCTTAAAATTCTTTGTTAAGATGATGCCGTTGTCCATTTCCTGTTCCAGTTTTCCTCTATCGCATCTTACTGATGTCCACTGGTGTACTGTAGTAGCGGTATAAAAATATTTACGACGATATGGGGTAGTGCATATTCATGTACGTAAGTATATTACACTTCAATGTTCTAACGCAGCCCTTCCACCTATCTACAAGTTCATTACTGAACATAGGACTCCCTTTTAAACAAATACGTAACATACAGAATGTTTTACTACTTTACTACCCTTATCTACGAATTTGTGGAAACAATTTCTAATATTATGTTTATATAAAACCTATGATTGAAACATTTACTATTACTGTCGCCTTATTATAATAAATCTACCTTATTAGTCTGCGAAACGAACGCCTGTTGGCTTATTTTGTAATACTAGACTACTACAGAATTAATTACGTATTTCAATCGGCGCAGGAAGGTGCTTGCCCGCAGACGCCGCCTCGCTGTGACGAGTGACGACCGACGAGCGACAGTAATTGAATTTGAATCACTCCCACTTTATTTTGTCATCACTCAAAAGTACTCTACTCTACTCCGTACATCACTCCGCATTCAACGTGCAAAGTGCGCGCGCGCACGCGTCCGTTTCAATTAAAATTGGCGCGTTATCAACAAAGTATCTTAGTGTGATAAGATCATTAGGTACATTACATCACTGAACGATAAGAATTCTCAAGGACCGATCCGTCTTACCGGAGAACAAGTATCGCTAATATTCGATATGAGTTGGCAGTAGTTTAATCGAGTGTGTACAACAGACTTTACTTTAATAGTGAAAATTGTGTGCATCTGTTTATCCTATGTGGTGGTTTGAAACATGGGTACGACGAAAAGACTAAAGATTACAGTGGTTGGAGATGGTATGGTAGGGAAAACTTGTCTTCTCTACGTGTACACTAGAAATGAATTTCCTGAAGAGTATGTCCCTACGGTGTAAGTAGATAATCTGTTTATTATCTTGGACTCAGGTGTCACAACTATAACTACAGTTCAATGGTTCGGCTGCTGTGCGGTTTTGTACGTGACGAAATTAACAATTGATGTGGTAACATCCTTATCTTTACGGTGTTAATTTTTACCTCAGACTCAGAACAAATTGGTAAATTGTTACACATCTGTGTTTATTTCCTTTCTTATATTCTATATACCTAGGTACTTATAACTTGTTTCTTATTATTCTTTTGTACCAATTTTATTAAATTCATACGTTTTTTACTATTCTAAATAATTGAATAGATATTCCTTCAAATTAATAAGTAGTTTGAAATTTACCTTAAACGGTCAATTTTTAATATGAATTAACAGTTGACTTAACAATTTATTGCTTTTCTAGAGTTAATAATGTTAAAGTATAAACGATACATAGTATGCTGTAAAAAACAGATTGTGTTCATCAACCCTGAGTTTAGATAACACCGGAAACGCACGGAGCTGTCGGAATCAAAAACTTGTGAATAAAAATTGACTTGTTTTTTATTTTTTATTACAAGCTTTTATATTGTCGACGGTCAATTATTTAGACACCGCTTAAGAGTATGCAATTCTCTAACAATTTAATAAGGCACCTAAACTCCTTTTGAATAAAGAATGCTTAAACGCATGATGAGTAATTTTTTAAGTTTTCGTCATCGCCTATGCCTATGTGCTGGTAAAGTGAGTCATCAATGTATATAATAATACTTCTAACATTATTGTGATTTGGAAAAAATATATTCATATGCTAAAACATATCTATAGCATGAGCACATACCTATATTACCGTCATTTCTATTACACAAACTACATTAACCCTTTCCACCCGAGTTAAACTGATCGTGAGTTTCGACTTTACAAAATTTTAAAGAACAATATAAACAACTTAAGCGGACGCAATCGGCGTCGATCTATCGTGAGTCTACATAAAAATGAGACAAAAAATAGTTTTAGTCTCTGCGCGCGCGTTTCGTCCTGCCACATCGTCGAAAGCCGCATGAGGGATGGCTGCGTTTTTTAATCCCGGTGCCACCGCACGTAAGTAGATCGATTTTTAGTAATTGTATTGGAATATTTCATATTATTTGATGCTATTTGATTAGATACGAGTTCCCGTAGGTTTACTTATCAAGTTTTTGCAAATTGAAGCATTAGTTTTGTAATTATTTTCTGTCAAAATTGAACACGCACGATCATGCAACATCGGTCGTAGCAGCGTGATGTTGTTACATTTTGTTATTTTGATCCTATACAGTGTTTAAATGGAATTTTCTTCTTTATTAGGGATTCCAATTACGGATGATGTAATATTAGAACAATTGATGAACGGAAACCTATCGGAGATTGAAGATTTTGATGATGACGACTTGGAATTTGAACCAAATACCCTATTTGATCAATTGGCTTGCGAAAATCTCTTCGATGGTGACAATCCTAATGCAGATGAAGAAACAAGCCACCAAATCTCAGAACTGAAGTGTCCTCCGGTGGTACAACCTCCATCTACATCGACACCGCAACCTCCTGCTTCAATAATGACGCAACATCCTCCTCCACCAAGGACGCAGTCTCCATCAACAATGCAACCGTCTTGCCCATCATTATCATCCACATCGCGTCGTTATCGAGAAAGGTCAGTATATTTATCCTCTGAGCGATCGAGATCAACCACCAGTACTCGGGGAAGAAAATCGGTGTCAACACCATGTTCTCAAGGGAATAGATCGGCATCAACATCAAGTGGTACGAAAAGAATATGGAAGCAAGTTCCATTTGTAGATAAACTGCATAACTATCTTCCCTTGCCTAAAAAAGTAGTAAGGCGTCCTATCGACTACTTTCGTGACTACATAGATAACGAGTTTATAGAAAGGATATCTCACTGCACTAACTTATATTACTTACGTACTACGGGCCGTGAATTGAAAAGTACAAGCAGTGAGATCGCAAAGCTCCTTGCAATACAAATAATCATGGGTTGTGTACCTTATCCCCGACAGCCTATGTATTGGAGGGCTGGTACTAGGTTGGAAATTGTCAGTGGTTTAATTTCACGGGACAGGTTCTTTACCCTTCGCAATTCACTACACGTAGTTGACTCAGATTCTCCATCTGCATCCGAAACTGGTAATCCACTATGGAGGGTTCAACCTATGATCGACCAAATTAAAGGTGCCTGTAGTAAATTAGAAAGGGTGCCGGGATTTTACTCGATCGATGAGCAGATGATACCGTTTACAGGCCGCTGTCAACTTCGTCAGGTAGTGAAGAACAAACCTAGGCCTGTGGGGATTAAAAACTTCGTCCTCACAACTAGTGAAGGATTAATGTTAGATTTTGAGTTATACAGGGGTGCAAGGACGATGTTTGGTGATACGAATCTCGGTCTGGGTCCTTCGGTAATCTTTTACATCTAGCTAAAAGTATTCCCCCAGGTAGCTGCGTTTACCACGATAGATATTTTACCACCGTTCCTTTGATTGAAGAAATGAACAAGTTAAATTTGCATTCGACTGGGACAATAATGTTAAATCGTATCCCTGACCGAGCTACAATAAAATTTAAAATTGATTCACAAATGACTCGTGGTGAAAGCCAACATTTTGTTTGCGAACCTGTTACAATAGTAAAGTGGAAAGATAATAAATCGGTATTACTTGCATCCAACTGTACTGGCTCTGCCGCGACGATTATCGTTAAAAGGTGGGATAAAACCATTAGACAGTACGTTGACGTGACTGCTCCAAAAATAGTAAAAAATTATAATCAACACATGGGAGGAGTTGACGTCCTGGATCAACAGATGGAGTGTTATAGAACTTTTATAAAAACAAAAAAATGGACCTTAAAATTGTTAACACACTTTTTTGACCTCGCGCTCGTAAACTCTTGGAGGCTGTATAGAAACGACTGCAATAGAAACAATTATGCAAGGAAAGATACGATGCCTTTACTCGATTTCCGCTTGGATGTGGCAGATGCCTTATCTTGTACACCAAGTAGAACTCGAAGGGATAGTGAAGATGATGACCAGGTATCATCTCCTCGTCGCGACTACAAAATATACAGACCAGCAAATAGACCGTCAGCAGAAAAACGATATGATGGGTATGAACATTTTCCCACCAGCGACGACATAAAAGCGCCGAGGACTTGTAGATTGGAAACCTGCAGCAGTCGTTCAAAAATTAGGTGTGATAAATGTAATGTGTATTTATGCTTATCCCGTGATAAAAATTGTTTTAAGGCTTATCATATACAATAATAAGTCGATCTCATTGATTGTAATAAGTAAAACCTAAGATTTTGTTGATTGTTGAAGTAATTATAGTTTATTTTTGTTCCAATTATAGAAATTAAGAAGATCTCATTTGTTATACGTGATTTTATAAATAATTACAGTTTATTTTTATATATAATTGTAATACAGACTGATTAAAGTAATAGGAAAACATACATATTCATATTTTATTTTAATTGATGTTTATTATTTCATTTATATGACCTAAACCATTAATTATTTACATACACTCACGATCGTGCGACTAGCAAATTATTCCTGAGCCTCACGTATGTGAGGGTCTGATTGCTGAAGACCAGCTTCCTTGTGATTTTTTTCAGTAATTTTTCCATGACACCTGAACAGTTTCCTAACGTATTCTAAGTTCTTACTAATGTATGCGAATTTTTTAACTCCCGGTTGCAAAGGGTTAAGCAAAGCAGAACGTCTTATTAAATGTACTAGTGGGCGCCTATCTATCCATTGATCTATTAGGACCTTTAAAAGTCCACTGGTGAACATAGGCCTCCCCATAGATTTTCTCATAGAGGGGATTTTACAAATACATTAATATAGGTATATGTAAGTAAACACAGATATCTATTAAGATAAATATAAAATAAACGATATTTTTTGTCTTGAAATACACTTCATACACTATTGAAAAAGGAACATTTGAAAGCACACAAAATTCACAGCTCATTCAGTATGTAAGTCTGTCAGTAAAATTATTTGTTCACAAAATTTTAAAATTCCTTATCATTTATAGTTCAGTCAATCTGTCGAAAAAAAAATCAAAATGGTACAAAAATTACCAATTGGATGAAAGTTGGTGAGTCGTTAGAAGATGATGTAAGAAAGCTTACTTGGGCATGGCCACCTGATCCGTCTGTGGATTTTTGAAAAAACTCAAAAAAATTTTGAAATGCATTTTTCTCGAAAACTATGCATTCTACAGAAAAATTTATTTGAACAAAAATGTAGAGGGCATCGTTATCTACAATTATTGTCATTGGTGCAATGTTGTAAAACAAAAAATGTGCACAGCAGGTGGCGCTAAAGTGCCAAAAAACGTGTTTTTCGACTTTTTCGCCCTTAAATTTTCATTTTTCAGCTACGATCCAAATGGAAAACTTGTTCCTTACAATTTTACAAACAACTTTTATTTAAACATTTTTTTTATACAACCTATCATTTCAAAGTTATAGTGTAATATAGCGCTGCGTGAACAGCGCAGTGGTGCTAACGGTAATTTTGTCGGTCCTATTGGGACTTTCTCCGGCGGTGTTGGCATAGTTTTAACAAAAGGGCCACCGACGAAGAGACTACGCAGTGCACGCAAAAAATAAATTAACACTCGTTCCTGCAATAACGCTAATGAGCATAGGTGTTTGCGTAACAACAATTTTAATCAAGTGTAACCTTAGCATTACTCAATTGTTATAATATGAAAACATGTATATTATAAAAGAAATATTAGTGTATTTACCAAAAAAAATTTCGACATCAATTAAGTTATTTCGTAAACCTAATCCAAATTTCTCAAATAATCGATAAAATTGTTGTAACTGTTAACATTTTTAGTTCATTATTTTTTAACAAAAATAATTAATTTTACAACTGATTCAAGTGAATAAAATATTTTATATACAAATTTGACGAAAACTTATCATAAAGGTCTAATATTGATACTTATTCCTAATATTTTTATTTATTTGTTATAAAGAATATAGATTATTACTTCTCAAGTGAAAAAATAAAAATACATCTTTTTTTATGCACCTTCCTTGCTTTTATACTTTGTGAGAGCGTAATATAGGAATTTTCATACTTTAACAAGCTGCAGCTATGAAACGGTAAGTTGTATAAAAAAAATGTTTAAATAAAAGTTGTTTGTAAAATTGTAAGGAACAAGTTTTCCATTTGGATCGTAGCTGAAAAATGAAAATTTAAGGGCGAAAAAGTCGAAAAACACGTTTTTTGGCACTTTAGCGCCACCTGCTGTGCACATTTTTTGTTTTACAACATTGCACCAATGACAATAATTGTAGATAACGATGCCCTCTACATTTTTGTTCAAATAAATTTTTCTGTAGAATGCATAGTTTTCGAGAAAAATGCATTTCAAAATTTTTTTGAGTTTTTTCAAAAATCCACAGACGGATCAGGTGGCCATGCCCAAGTAAGCTTTCTTACATCATCTTCTAACGACTCACCAACTTTCATCCAATTGGTAATTTTTGTACCATTAATTTGACAGATTGACTGAACTATTATTGTTCCGAATTTCTTATCACCAATCTTTATCGACAATCTCCACTCTGTGTGACTGTTTGACCACAGACTATTAAGTGTTTGACATTGGCCTTAGAGTACCTAATAACATGGTTAGTACACTTACTCTGAGACATTGGCAAAAATACGTAAACAATGCATGTTTTAGTAATTTATTCTATTGTATTTGTAACACATATTATATACAAATTTCTGCTTTTTGCACTCTGTAATTATTGTACGAAGACAAATTTTTCTTGTGTGCAGTTGGTACAGTTGTTGTATAGGTACAAACGCTGTATTGCGAAGGTATAATATTTATAAAGTCAAATGTGCATTGTTGTATTGTTAACGCTTGTCGTTTCCTCTTTAAGAAACCTCGGTTTCAAAAGGACTTCCTTGCTGTCCATCTCTGTAACCGATTCGATGCCACACTGACAACAATTGGCTTGCTAACTTTTGTTTGGTATGTTTTAATGCCAATTTCGTGTTCCTTGAACATTTCAGACAAAATCTTATTCCAAAATATTGTATTATCTTATCGGACTATTTAATGAGGTTATAAAATGTTCGTTGAAGTTTCTTAAATTCCGATTCTTTTTAAATTCTAATAGGTAAACGATATTTTCAATAAATTATGATAGATCTTGTCCCTGAACTTAGGTACCCATTACCATTTATATACCATGCAGTCTAGATGATTTGATATACGTAAGCGGTGAAAAAGGCATTCAGTATCATGAAACTACTAAAGGATACAGCCGAAAGAAGGTTGTAATGCAATGTCCTAATCACAGCGATGTCACACCTGTATATTATATTCGAAAATAGTAGCTCTAACAAAGTATTACGGTACTGAAAAAGCTTCGTTCACTATTTCTGAGAATTGCATGCATCAATGCGTGTTCCATGTGCAACACGTGCAAATTGTGTGTGCAGCACTGCTTCCTTCGGAGAGAGAATGCTAGAACGCACACAACACACGCACACATTCACTATTGCACTCGACGGCAAAGACAAAATTTGCAAAACTAGATGTCTAACACACACAAGCTTTCCCTTAAAGTATTTCCACAAATTACCTAAACGAAACAATGCACTCAGCATAATACGTGCCCTGTAACCTCTGTAACCTCTTTCTTTTATCCATTCGTAACTCAACCAATTAATGAAGAACCGACATCCGATGGGAAGAAGGGTTCTCGAGTGGCAGGCTCGTACTGGCGCAATAACAAAGCGCAGAGTTGTGCGACCCCTCCAGCCCTCCACTAGTTGGAGTGACGATCTGATGTATGCTTTATCAGATCGTCACTCCAGTCGCCTCCGGATCGTACTTTGCGATCTATGGAGAAAGTCTACGGTCTAGCTGTTGGCTGTTATTATAGTGTGAGAAAGAATTTAATCAATGAAATTTTTTGAAGAGGTGAGGTAGTCAATTAAAGCGTAAACGTAAAACGTAGTTATTTCAAGATCAAAATATTTATTCCCTTAACCGGCTCTGAGAGTTAAATTACCCACACGTACAGATGAACCACAGAAATCTATATAAATTAGCATAATATTATAGTATTGCGGTTGTAACTCAGACCAATAAAAAAAGATAGACAGAACACCACGTAGAACTCTACTACTGTACCTGACAGATGTACCTAATAATATACCTTATAATGTACCTAATAACTAATGTACCTGTACATTTCAAATAGGCTTAAACCATGCTTGACTTATTTTCTGCCGACTTCCAAAAAGGAGCCGGTACTCAATTCGACTGTATGTTTTTTTTATGTGTGTTACCTCATAACTTTTTACTGGGTGAACCGATTTCGATGATTCTTTTTTTGTTTGAAAGCTGGTACTTCTTGTGTGGTCTAGGTCAGACCAATAGTTTTTGAGTTATTCTTAATAACTTTGAAGTTGGCTGTACAAAATTTTAAATTATTATGAATAACCTACGCACACAACATATTATGCATGTAAGTACACTAAAATCATGCATGTTCTTACAATAAATTGAGTATGGTTCCGACGTCACTTGAAATATAGATATGTAGTGTTTTTCTTAGTTGCTCTATGGTTAAAAGCACAAAAATCTAAAGAAAATATAGCCATATCCAGGATACGAAAAAATAGAAGGTAAACAAATCATAAAAAGGGTTCTTACGGTGTCGCTTTTACATTTATTAAAACGTAAAATAAACATGAACATAGGTCGCCAGGTATTAAACAGTAATTATTACTTAAAATTTCCAACAGAATACGTTACAATTTTGAACAACTTTCTTTTTTTTTTAATACCTTACAAATTTTCAAACTTTACGCTTTTTATGCTAAAAATATATTTTTATAGGAGAGGGGGCAAACGAGCATGCATGCGGCTCATCTGATGGTAAGTGACTACCGCCGCCCATGAACAACCGCAACACCACAGGAATTGCAGATGCGTTGCCGGCCTTTTAAAAAGGAGTAGGCTCTTTTCTTGAAGGTCCCTAAGCCGTATCGGTCCGAAAAAATCGCTGATGGTAATCGATTCCACAAGGAAGATGTGCGAGGAAGAAAACATCTTCTAAATCGCACAGTGGTGGACCGCCAATCATCCAAAAGTTACTATTTTACAATGGAAGGAATGTTTCTATAATCGGTAGAATTATATCCGCTGTATGTGTATAATATAATGTTAATTTACTCTTGCTTAACACCTTGACTTTAACGTACTTTCTATTTGTTATTATTCGTAATTTCTTTGTTGCTTCGCCATTATTACTGTTAAGTTGTTCTCTTTGTTACTGGTATTGTGTTTATTTTCACGAAATGAGAGAACCTGGATTGAACAATATCATTTGCATTTTTCCTTCACCAAAGAAAAAGCGATTAAAAGCTTGTAATATATATATTGTATGTTTGAGAACCACTGAACTGCTTATTTACATTTTATTTTTTCGTATCTTGATAATTAAACTAAGAATCGCAATGTATGTAGTGAAATGTGGCAATAACACCCAAGAATTTAAGTTTAATAATAATTCAGGTTTGACAATTATGTGGGTCATATCACTGTCGATGGTGAGGAAGTAGAGATGGCGCTATGGGATACGGCTGGTCAAGAGGATTATGAACGACTAAGGCCTTTATCATACAATAACGTAAGTTGTGAATAATATAATTATCTTTTTTATTTGACTGTATACCTACGAATTAAATATGTGTTTCCGTTATAATAATATTGTTAATTCTGCGCATGACTAACGTAATCAGTAATCACTAATACGTTATTATTAGCTAGGGATCATCGCAGCGTAATCTGTAAGGTGTGAATAGGTGGGATATATCGTGGAAGAACTACGCATGCACATAATACATATAGCATGAAATAACAGCATGTTAATGTTGCTATGTTTCGTAAGATGAGTGCCGAGAACCGGAAGCCCTTTTTATTGGTAACAAGTTAATAAGTCTTTCGATCTTAATCCTATGGGGTAACGACGTATCTGTATTTTGATTCTCAATTTATGATAGATGTAGACAAGCGTCTATGGACATCCACTTACCAGGTTGAATGTGTCTTCATCAGTCACCCTTAAATCTTTTTTATAAAAAGAATACTGGTGAAATACTCCCTTAACCACTCCATGTAATCTTAAAATGCTTTGTTTGGTGTGATTTATATCTAAGTATATATTATCTATTGAGAAACATAATTACTTAATAACAAACAATTACACATATTTTTTTTACAGAACCGGAGAACCTTTTTACTGGAAACGAGGCATTCCGTCTTAGTCCTCACGGGTGACAACGCATCTGCATTTTGGTTCGCAAACGAGGATAAATGTAGATGTCTATGGGCCACAGCAGCCACTTACCATCAGGTGGACTGTGTGCTCGTTTGTCACCCTATACTATAAAAAAAAACTGAATTTTTATGTTAGTTCTGAACCTTAAGTATTAGCTATACGTGTGTTATACGTGTTATACCTACGCGTCATCTTAGAAAAATGTTAAAAAATCTTGTCACATTAATGAAATGGCGTGAGAGTTATCAATACTGTATTTTAAAAGTGCCTTTGAAATATTTTGTCCGAAGACGACAAACATGGTGTAATGAACATAATATATATAGATAATCTTATGTGTGTGGCAAATATAGCAAATCCTCTCTTGTCCAGCTCAGTGTACTGTAGACAGGCCGGTGGTAAACAATATATTATACATAATCTAAGATAGTGAAGGTGAAAGGTTTAGGCAGGTAGGTACTGATTATTTGCTTCGTGGGCAAATCTACGATGATAAATCTCAGTTTATTTATTACACGTAAAAGAAATAGTTGATTACGTTTGATTAAAATAGGAAATAAAAATACTTTCGCGAGTCTTTTTTTTAATTTAAAACATATCCCACCAAAACATAAATGTGAAAAGGGGACCAAATTCAGTATACGAACAACGTTCCGCTCATCATGATCTATGTTAATAGATTTTATCGTAGTGCCGCATGCATGTTCTAAATGGTCCTACGTCAATTTATAAGAATGAATATAAATTTGCTATTGTTATCGTCTATCAAGGGATAAGACCACGCCCTAATTTTTTATAGAAAAGCCCGTCCCGCATACAGATCTGTATTTCAATCGGCATTGTTAATTGCAATGTTATGTGCTGATTTACCACGTGTTCGGTGTTAAAGGAAATCTTCGTGAAGAACATTTAAAGATCGCGAACACTCGTGTCGTGGGATCAGTATGGACGACTAATTACACCAAAACTCCCTTGACAACGAGGGGGGTTATTCTAAATCTTGTAATCTTGAAAATAATTCAAAGGTATTCAAAATAGATGCATAATTTTGTATTCACACTCAAAAGGTCAGATATTTTGTGTCATGGCCTTGGCTACGTTTGATTTATTTTTCTTGTGGAGTATAATATTGCCTACTAACATTTATAAATTTCAAGGTTAATAGTAGTATTTTCATACTAATAGAGTGACAAACGAGCTAACAGTCCACCTGACAGTAAGTAAAGTATGTGGTAGTCGGCCTATAGTATGTCAATACTATAGGCTTGTCATCAACTACAAGGCCCCAGATGCGTTGTTACCGTAGCTAATAATATTTATTCTGTGCACTGACGACTAATACGCAATGACTCACAGCTGGTAATTACACTAAACGACAGTAGTAAAACGCAATAAAAGCAATCCACAAATGTTTATATTAAAAAATATTATATTTAAATGTTAATACAGATTGACTGATGCATACTGACAATAATTTCAGTTAATCGTAGTACTTACACCTTTAAAACCGGCTCCAAAATCTCCTATGTTACCGTTACTGTTGCTGCCTATCAAAATCTTCTGCTGTAGATATAAGGTGTCTACTGACCTGCCTGCCGCAGGGGCAATCTAGGGTATAGGAGTGGGGATGACCCTTAATTGCCTCCTTAATTGTGATGTGTAGGCAAGCAGGGGCAATTTTTTAAGTCGGCCCTGCGACCTTCGATATTGCTTCGATCGCTGTGCTCCCTAGATTCCCCCTGCGGCAGGCAGGTCAGTAGCCGCCTATAGGCTTCCCCCATAGATTGCCTCACAACGAGCATATTTCCTATAGTAGCCACGCTTGGCAAGCGGATTGGCAACGGTAGTTTTTTATTTATCTTCTATGTACTTCTAAGTTAATGATTTTAGTAATTGACGTAATTTTATAAATTACAGACAAACTGTTTCCTAGTGTGCTACTCTGTCGGAAGCCGGTCTTCGTACGAAAACGTTGTTCACAAGTGGTACCCCGAATTAAAGCACTTTAGCGCCTCCGTGCCGGTCGTGTTAGTAGGTAAGCCCAATAAAAAATTACACTAAGTATTAGAAATATTACAAGAAATTTAATAAATTGTTTTTTATGTAAGCTGTGATTGACATCAAGTATTCACAATCACATGTTTTTCCGGGATATTCTATACGGATACGGTATAAGGCAATCAGGGAAAATGCTAGAAAAATACATATTTCTTCAGGAAAATCACATAATGAACAATGAAAATCACATAAAAACCGTACGCGTCCCCATTACAGCAAATATTTCCATTTCTTTGTATGCTTTATTATGTTTTGGGAACTGGTTGGCTTTTCCAATGTCCATGAATTAACATATTATTTAAAAAAAAAACACTTTTATAACCTTTTATAATTATATTGTATTCTTCCATACACTATGTCTTTTAGTATTCAAAGTGGGATTTTACTTTTTATTAAAAGTTAAATTAAGCCCCGTTTTTTTTTTATAGTATAAGGGTGACAAGCGAGCACACAGTCCACCTGATGGTAAGTGGTTGCTGTGGCCCATAGACATCTACATCGATCTTCGATTAAGAATCAAAATGCAGATGCGTTGTCACCCGTGAGGACTAAGATGGAATGCCTCGTTTCCAGTAAAAAGGGTCTCCGGTTCTCTACACTCACCATATGAAACACAGCAGCGTTAAGCTACTATTTTACGCTGGTATTCTGTGAGAGCGTGGTCCTTCCCCGGTCGAGCCGACCCATTCGTACTACAACCATAATATAGATGCAGCATGGCTCTACCACGAAATAAATGATGGAGATGGAGTAAATCAGGATTTCAGTAGAATTTTGAAGGTCTAAGAAGGAACTATCTATCTATCTATTACAGCCTATATAAATCCACTGCTGAACATAGGCCTCCCCCATAGATTTCCTCATATGGCGGATTTTGCCATAGTTGCCACGCTTGTCAGGCGGGTTAATTAAAGGTATCTAATTCTATAAAAGTCAAGTAAATGACGACGACATCATATAAATTTCAAAACACTAATATCTTATTCCGTGAAGGTAAAGTACCAAATAGCAGTTTCTACTTCTTCATCATCATCCCGTCAAAGCCCACCGTTGCTTTTCTTTTTGTAAGGAGTTAACATCTTATTAGTTTTCATTTGAACTGTGTGACTTGTCCTACTCCTATTACGTCATTCACTACCTCGTTGCACGGCGTTACGTTACGTCACCGATTTGATTCATAATACGAGTAGCGTTTATAACTATTATAATATTAGACTTACATGATGTTCATTTAAATGTAATAAAAATTGTATTTATTAGGTCGCTTATATGTAAGACTAACCTATGTTTTATATTGTTTGAATGATAAACAAGCACACAGTCCATCTGATGGTAAGTGGATGCTATCGCTTGCCCATAAGATGTCTGTCCTTGATTGGGAATCAAAATGCAAATGCGTTGTAACCCCTGAGGAACATGGAATGCCTCGTTCTAGTACTCTACGGTCACCATAGGAAACCCAGCAGCTTTAAGCTGCTATTTTACGCTGGTAGGTATTCTGTGAGAGCGTGGTCCTTCCCAGGTCTGCTACAACTATATATAGCCAAAGAATGGCTTTACTACGCGTAACAACGAGAACCTAGTTCCTCCTACATGTCGGGAAAATTAGACTTTAAATTATTATTTTTTCAGTTTATGTAGGCATATCTATATATGCTTATACTTACGTAATCTATATTTTTTGAATAGACTTGTTTAGTTTTCATTTATTTCATGTATTCTGCAGTATCATCTGGAGTCGGCAAGCACAGTTTTTTTTTAAATATTTCTATGTTTTCAAGAGACACTTCTTTGGAAGTCATATTTTGTTATATTAATATGTAGTAAATTAAAAAAAAATCTATATACTTATGCGTAATATATTTTTGTCTTCAAACCATTAGGACCTACGTAAGTTATTTTTACTTCCAACGTATTTTACTGCGATCAATTAAAATCGAAAAACCCGATACCAAATGCCAATTTAACGATGTGATCGTCAATAATATTTTTATGTGAATACATTACCACCCCAGATATAGCTGTAGCTGATTATTTTATAAGACATTTAAAGCAATTAATGTTCCTGACTTTTTTATCTTTAAAGTGATAAAAGCATATGAGTATATTATGATATCTTTAAAAATTAAACCTAACATGCATAAAATATATAGGCTAGATCCTGGCATCGCTAGTTCGCTAGAGAGCAATTTTCACGAACAAGTTCGTGAAATTTCATTGCAATCGATTCAGCCATTCCGAAGATTAGCTCGTACTCGTAGACAGACCGACAATTTTTTTTTTAAATAGTTATTCATATCTTAATGGCGTGCAAATAACTCCCTCGGTTTATAAGACAATTATTTCGATATCACAGACACACACTTAAATTTTATTTAAATGTAAGATATCGATTATTTAATAATTTTTGTAGATACATCGTATACATCGTATTTTACTAATAATTGCTTGGTTTTCATTAATTTGTGGCCATTAGTCCAATGTGTGTTAATGAGGAAGGGCTTAATTATCATGACTCCAGAAATGTTTATTTTTGCGCTTAATAAGCAGGTCTCGTTGTGTTCTTTTTATTCGTTTTTAAATGTTTACATTTATGGAGCTAATTTGCTGTTCATTGATCCTTTTCTTTGTTCTTTGTATGTTCTTGTATATATGTATTATATTTCATCAATAATAAACTATTTTATTATAAATCATATGAGTCTAGCATTTATTGGGTGAAATTTAATTTTAAAATATCCTATTTAATTTTTTTTATAGGATAAGGGTGACAAACGAGCACACAGTCCACCTGATGGTAAGTAGTTGCTGCGGCCCATAGACATCTACATCTATCCTCTATTACAATTTAAAATGTAGATGCGTTGTCACCCGTGAGGACTAAGATGGAATGCCTCATTTCCAGTAAAAATAATTTTTTACTGGGAATGAGAATTTAATTAATATATAAATCAAAGTGGAGCATGACAAATTAAACTTAACTTAAATTTAATTAATGACATTCGTGATGTATTTTTGTTTAGTCTCGAAATGAAAGTTATCACCGTTTTGTGCCGGCTTAAGAGAACCCACTACCGCGAACGAGTAGGAGTATTGTGGGTGTCGTAAAAGGCGACAGGCGGAATCAGAAACAAAGAGAATCAGGAAATTGACAACGGTATCTTCCTGAAAACAACTGAAAATAATAAAAAACTTTATTTTTCCAACTCGCCTGCCGAACGTGGCACCTGTGCCTAAAACTTGCCTAGGAATCAATCTATGGCAAAGGGCAAAAGTCCATGGCTGAAACATATGTTGACTTTTGATAGGCTGTGATAAATGAATGAAAATATAGTCATTGTTTTCAAACTATAAACAGACCACAACCCGTATGTCCTTTAGTATGTGGTTCATAAATTCTCCGTGTACAAGATATTTCGAGAACTACTTAACAAAACTACCTAATTTTGTATTCACTATCCTCAGAATCAGAAGAAGAGAGCTGGTTCCTTTCAATAATCATTTCCGTTTAAAATTCAATTTAAAATATTGCATGAGCGTTTGGAGTAGACATGGGACGAATACTCGGTTTGGATTCGGTACTCGACGGATTCGGCCTTTTTTTAGGGTTCGGCCGAGCACCGAGTATTAACGGCCGAGTACCGAGTACTCGGCCTTAATTATATTCCAGAGAAAAATAAAGACAAAAAGCCAGTTTTTATCATTATTATTAAATTAGACACATTAAAACATCAGGAACTGCTTTTCAGAAGAAATATTTAGAACGTACATAAGAATAATAATAAAAATAATAGAAAAAAAATTAAAACAATAGATATTACTACTACTAATATTTAAAATTTAAGAGAGGAAGATTGGGATGCAAAAACAATAGTTTTTCGGCCCTATTTGGGTCTAGTTTGTAAGGGAAATAACCGCACGCCGCCCGCTACAGCGTTTTTTAAAGCCGAGTATTCGGCAGAGTACTCGGCCCAATCTAGGCCGAGTACCCGGTGGCCGAGTACTCGGCGAATCACTACTCGTTCCATCTCTAGTTTGGAATATACACTTGTATTTTCCAATTTTTTAACATGATATAATCCCAGAGAGAGAGTAAACCATTGTTGTGTTCCGATTTAATAAGTAAGAAAGCCAGTAAAATTACAAACCGATGCGGAGGACAACGCATAGTGGTGGCCTTCTTTGTTTGAAATTGGTTGGATTTGGTTGAAGTTCCATAGAGATACAATGTTCACTTGCAGGTGTACAAACCTGGTAGAGTGATGCCTACTTGTTCGTTCACATCAACGTCTTATCAAAACAACTTATTAATAAAATAACTTGCATATTTAAAGGTGACAAGGCCAAACCGTACCATCTCTTTGTAAGACGTACGTAGTCTTACAAAGAGATGGTACGGTTGCCATCTTTTTTTTTTTGATTAAATAAAGTATATACTTTTCTAAGCTAAAAGAAACTACGACAATTGCAAATAAAGTATTTATTTATTTGATATGCTATTATTTCGATACAATATCTTTACATTCTATGTCTAAGTTAAGATAACACTCTGTTTCTTTGGTCCTATCACCTAGCATTCATCAAAGAATAAACTCTGTAAATAAAGCCAAAGTGACGGGGAAAAAAGTCAGAGTTATTTCTTTGTTAATATAGCTTGTGATTGTGTATTTAGCCCGTTGTGAATCATTGATATCTTTAATGATGTCTGTATATACTCGTATTTCGTTCTTTAATAAACATTAAAATAAAACCATTGAAATCGTAAAAATAGGTTTAACACAGTGTTTTCACCTACTTTATTGTTCTCATAAAGTATATAAAGTACATTTGCCCGTAATAAACTTAAATATATACTTATACTTTATTATAAAGGACGGGTGGCAACCCTCTCAAGACCAGGAAAGCGCTGTTTCAGTTTCAATTGGTGGACTTCACAACAGTTCTCCCCAACCCCAAAACAATGATTTACGTGCTAAATTAAGCAATTAAAATTTCGAATCCGTGGCAAGCACTAGCTCAGTACATTATTTTATTGTTTTAGTTACAAGACCGCTGCTAAATACAGGCCTTCACTATTAACTAACTGAAGACTGCCACAAAACACGGACCTGATCCATCTGCATCCATCGATTTCTTTCATGTTTTTCCCGTTACCAGTCTATCACTTCATCTAGTCTATCATCTATCGGATATCGGATTTTCGAGCTACACATTGCCACTTTAGCGTATATCCTTGCATTATGTCGATTACTCTGTTTCTACTGCAGATAATTACGTTACGAATTCTTTCACGCTCCCTTTCTCTTTTTCTCTCTTTTTTCTTTCTTAGCTCGCTAAGCGAATTAAGCATGACACAGCTTTGACGTAACCGGTCTAGGTTCCATTATATAATACTTATTTAAAACGTAAAAAGGAACCAATCCCATTATACGATATTAAGTAAAACATGTTTATTATACAAGTTTAAGGGAAATACCGGAAATATCCACCTATGCGGCAGGTAATCTACGGGGAAACCTATGTTCAGCAGTGAACTTTTGACAGGCTGTAGCTGTAGCGGTAATACAAGTTTTACTATCCTTAAATTTAACTTTACTATATGACTAAATGTATAATTTTTATAACTAAGTATAAACAACATTAGGGAGTCTTCAAACATGTTCGTTAATTCCAAAAAATACTGATTTGATTAGTGAACAATAATATCAAATGTACTAAACAGTTTTAACATGGCAGTATCTTTCGTGGTATAACCAGAAACAACAAATTCAAGTTCAAGGTTGACGTACGAGTATATACGAACTTAGAGAAATAACAGAATAATTACTTGGCCTATGACAAATGGCTATAAGTAACCATCTTATAGAGACTAATCTAAAATACTAAGTTCATGGACGGAAATCAGTCTTGACAGCTAATACCATCGCCAGTTTTAAAATAAAATCTGTGTCCAATAGAGCCTGAGGCCTCTATTATAGAGGATATAGAAAATTATAACAAAATATTACCAAAAATATTGTTAACTGATGATGATTTTCACACACACGCAAATGACAAAATGCAAGGGCGCGTTCGCACACGTACGCACGCATAAGCACGCACACACGCACGCACATACTAACGCACGCACGCACGCACCCCCACACCCGCACATAGCTAAGGTTAATGCAGCAATATGACAGAAATGGTGAGTCAGTCTCCAGTATCTAGTGTAGGAAATACAAATTTAATATTGTCTTAGAATTCAAACTCACGACCCATGAACCGTGACTCAACCGCAGTAAGCAGTACTGTTTACTGCGCCGCCGTATGTCTGTGATACGTTTATGGGATACATACATATATTATTTGTTTTAGTCTCAGTTAGGTCTTGCTGTATTAATGTATTGTTTAAAGGTACTTGGGATTCTATTTCCTGTTAGCCTTGATTAATAATATGCTAGTTAATGTGACGTGATTATACGCATCCTAATTATGTTTTAACTTGACGTCATTTGCTTACGCCAAAATTAAATTATAAACAATGATGTGCAAGTCTTCCCAAAGTAGATTTATTATAATGTCCTCCAAACCGAATTTCGGTCACGGCATTCAGCCTCTACGAAGGCTAGCCACTGGTGCAGGACAAGATTATAGTGCCCAAGTGTATGCGCAAGCACTGGTTCACTCTCTATTCCCTCACTCTTATAGTCCAATAAGACGGTAAACCGACACGACCGGAGATAGATCAGACGCAGGACTAACGGCTTTCCGTGCTTTCCGAAGCAATGGCGTGAGACACCGCCAGCTTCCTGACTCCAGGCAGCTACTGAAAATTTCTAGATGGAAAAACTCAATAACTGATTTTTTTGTCTCGACTCGGGATTCGAACCCGGGACCTCATGAACAGCAGTCGCACTACTACAAACATTAGAACTACAAGGCAGTCAAGGATTTATTATTATAATCCAACTATTAATAAAAAGCACAAGCCCACTTTGATGCTAAAAAATGAAATAATAACACACAATAGCTCCTAAAGTCTGTTCTAAGTATGGCACGGTTGCCATCTTTTTTTTTTTGATTAAATAAAGTATATACTTTTCTAAGCTAAAAGAAATTACGACAATTGAAAATAAAGTATTTATTTATTTGATATGCTATTATTTCGATACAATATCTTTACATTCTATGTCTAACTTAAGATAACACTCTGTTTCTTTGGTCCCATCACCTAGCATTCATCAAAGAATAAACTCTGTAAATAAAGCCAAAGTGACAGGGAAAAAAGTCAGAGTTATTTCTTAGTGAATATATTTTATTGTAATTGTGTATATAGCCCGTTGTGAATCATTGACATCTTTAATGATGTCTGTATATACTCATATTTCGTTCTTTTAGTAAACATTAAAATAAAACCTTTGAAATCGTAAAAATAGGTTTAACAAAGTGTTTTCACCTACTTTATTGTCTTGTATCGAAGAATTATTTTATTATTTTACTTTCTTTTTAATTATTTTTAGTATTAGGAACTCTGGAGTTTTATTCTGTATCGTAAAGGCGTTTTAGTTACATAATTTGCTCATGGACAAACATTCAGATCCAGAATAATCATTTTGTAGGTCATACAAACACCTGTTCCGCGCAAGATTTGAATCCGTGATCCCGAAGCTCAGCGACTAAACGTTTAGGGTCAGATTCTTAAACGCAACTTGACATCACATTAAAATTCATCTTCATAAATTATGCTACCGATGCCAAAGTTTAACTTTTCTTTTAAATTCCCAGTTCACAATGAATTCTTCGTCTTTGCTCGGTCAAATACCTATGGATCAAAATAAAGTTTTAGATGAAGGACAGGGGCTGTTAAATACTTATCGTAAAACGCTCTAAACCAGTGGAGTAGCGTGCCTTAGTGCCTTAGCGTGCCCTGTATCAAAATTTGTCGGGGGGCCCAAATGAAGGAAGGGTAAAGATTTTTCACAAAAGGAGCAAAAACTCTCGCATTGAATTGATATAATTATATATTGATTATAAGTTATTACTTACAATTAACACTCCTAGGAACTAAGCTAGCCAAACAATTCAACCCAACATCCTGTCCCATAGAAGTCCTTAGAATTTTTGCTTACATACGTTCGGGGCCTCTGTGGCCCGGGGGCCCCGTATCATTGATACGGCTGATACGGCGGTAGCTAAAATTAATGTGTCAATTATTGCGGAATTTTATCATATTATACTTATTAGAGTTTATTAATGAAAATTAACGCATTTAACAGTGCAATTATTTATAATGAATTTAATAGATTATACAACATAGGATAGGTAGGTACTTTGTTGAAGTTATTAAAATAGTGGGCCCGTCAGAAAGTTATGCGAAACTAATAAAGTTGTAAAACGTGGAGTTTTAAAAAGTAAAATTTGTTGAAGTATCATGTCACGGCACCATTCCACGAGGGCCTGCTTGTATGCTGCTTGCCTGCGTGGGTGATGATTGTATGGCACCCCCACCTATCTAGTGAACGCTTCCTAATCCAATCTATAATCTCTAATCATTGTCTGTCTGTAACATCGAAATAAAAGGATTCGATTCTACCCGATTCTACCTATGAGGTGTTATTTGCACCTCAAAAGATTGTGTTTATTGTCTGTCCGGGCTAACATACTGAATAACTGAACCGATGGTGATGAAACTGCGCGAACAGATTTGAATGGCTTGGTGTATTTTTTGTATAATCGAAAAATTAATGATTATTAAAAAAAATCTAAATGACGACACATTAATAAATCCAAACGAAGCTGCGACGGATTGCAAGAGTGCAATATTATGTGCTAAATCTCTATATACGTATTTCGCATATTCTTGTCTAGACCTATTGACTAGATGCTTTTTACTGGAATCTAGACATTCCATCTTAATCCTCAGGGGTGAAAAAGAATCCGAATTTTGATTCTTAATCGAAGGTAGATGTACACGTCTATGGGCCACAGCATCCACTTACTATCAGGTGGACTGTGTGCCCGTTTATCAGGTTGCATTTTTTTGTCTATTCGCATGAAACGAATAGACAAAAAGAAGAATTAACTTTTGTCAATTATTAATTAAGTATCTATTTTTTTAAGTTCTTTTGTGACTATGTAAAATTTCGTTTATAAAAAATATCATAATTATTTATTCACATCGTTTGACGTTATTGAACTACAAGTATTGATTTGTTTTATTATTGTGCGGAATTCTATTGAACGCTTATTTGTAAAGTGATCATACGAAACTGGTTCAGAATTGATTAGGCTCATCGGAGCCATTTATAGATAAAGGACTCCAGGACAACTAAGTGCTTGTTTCCGAATGTGGACTTATCAAGTTCTCAGACTAGTGTAATAATAGATGTGGCCATTATCACAGACAAGATTATTCTTGCGAATAAGTCTGACATTGCAATAGTGGAATGGGCATTGTCAAGAATATTTTTGTTCGATATTACTATAACATATGACAATCGCGTGAAAGTCGAAACAGATAAGAATACAAAATATCTGGACTTACAAAATATAATAACTGACATGACTGCTGCTAGAAATTCTTGCAGTTTGTCTGTAAACGGGTTTATCTCGATCAGCCTCTCGGATCATCTTAGGCGACTGGGACTCCGTGAGGGACCGTTCTGGACTCAAAGTCGGTAGGCGGTGCTCCTCCATTCTTGCCGAGTAACATAGAAGTAATACCCCTAAAAAGAAATGATATTATTAGTAATATAAATTATTAATAAATGTTAAATTATTTAATAGTAATACAATTAAAACAAATTAGTAGCAATTTATTGCCTAATATTAAAACTATCTGATCTCGTGAGTGTAGTGGTGGTGTAATTCGTCTGAGTGGCATACCACAAATGAATGTTATTTCAATCCAAGGTTTTCAACTTTAACACTTTTCCTATCCAAAAAAGTAAAGTAACGTCGTCACGTTCCGCTACAAGGCACTGTCATTTGTTTCAAAGAGGAAGACAGAAAATATATAAATATAATATATAATTAGTCCGTCAGGCTGGCCCAGTGTGTGTTGGGGAACTTTCAATCGAGGTTCAATCACGACGTTTACCTTCATCATATTATAATGAATAATTTCGCGGATTAAATTTTAAACGGAATGTTAAGAGGACCACTTAAACACCACGACTTAGTACATACGTGTTGAGATTATGCTAAAGCCTTTATAGGTACTCGGGGGAAGTCCATGTTCTACTGTAGATGAATTTATTATATAAATGGAAATGTTAGAAAAAGTTCGTTTTCACGTTACACATTTAAAATTATTTATTTTTTTACTTTCATAAATTATTGAATCCTTGAAAGAAATTGGACATTTTATATTATCAAATTATGATTACAATAAAAAATGGGTTCATTATTTGAATAATTTATACGCATTTTGTTCTCTATTACTTATTCAAATATTTCCTTATAATGTACATATTTATTGTTGTTTTCAGCAACTAAAATAGACTTGAGGTCATCCGGCAAAGCGGTTATTACAACGCAAGAAGGAAAAAAATTAAAGAGGAAAATACGGTGAGTTTAACGCGTTCATTAAAATAAGGCATTTTTATACAATATTAAAAATACTGATTTAATTTAAATACCCATTAAAACAAATCAAATGTAAGATTTAGTTTTTAATATACACCATTAAGCACAACATTAGAGCCGCGGTAGCCTGACTTCGATGATAATTTAGTTAGTTGTCATTT
Source organism: Parnassius glacialis (assembly GCA_033319125.1). Classification (NCBI taxonomy): domain Eukaryota; kingdom Metazoa; phylum Arthropoda; class Insecta; order Lepidoptera; family Papilionidae; genus Parnassius; species Parnassius glacialis. The sequence continues at coordinate 36,083,210 of JAVANC010000001.1, read as the reverse complement.
GTGCTGATGCCACGTAGTGAATGCTCAAGGTAAACATCGTGTGAAATCCAGCATATCTAAGAAATAGATTATCGGTGACGTGTGAAGTTAGCATACCTTGTTTTTAAAATTTCTTGGGCATGAGAAAAGCCCTGTGCCAAGCTATGGAACGTATTTAATCTGTTCCTTTAGTTTTTTACATTTATTCCAGTAATAAATAGTAAGTGGCTACTTTGACTCGTATATGGGTATACATGTAATCGACTGCAAACAAAACCATTAACAAATACAGACGCGTTGCCAGTTGTCACCATTAAGAACTAAGATAAAATAATTTAGGATAAGTTTATTTATTATGCCCCTGTAAAAATTTGTTTGTATAATACATTTGTGGATAAATAATCTATGGTGCAAGTAAAATGAAGAGCAGCGCGAGCTGTCGCAGGCGGGCACTGGCAGTGTGTTATCATGTAGGTAGAATTATCAGCAGCTGATAACACCAGTATGTGATAGAACTGCAGAGACATCATTATTCGTTAAATCACATAAAATTACATGTAAATAATAAGCGAAATGTCAACAAATACTTGTTGAAAGTTTTTTTAATGTTTGTTATTGTGCCTTGGTTCATTTTCGAGATCAACATTATCATCATTAGAAGGCTGTTGTTAAACACAGGTCCCCCGAGAAATGTCACTTGAATTTCTGCATATTTATTCTAGATCTAGGGTGATAAACGAGCACACAGTTTACCAGATGGTAAGTGGATTCTGTGAATCATAGACAACTTCATCTATCCTCGATTAAGCATTAAAATGTAGATGTGTTGTCCACTAAGATAGAATGCCAAAAAATACAAAATGCAGATGCGGTACCAATGTATGGGTCCAAAATAGAATGCCTCGTTACCAGTAAAATGGATCTCCGGTATTCTACACTTAAATTCAATAAACATCAATTATAATATTTTGTGTTTTTATTTTGTGAGAGCGTGGTCCTTCACCGGTCGAGCCGACCAATTCCTGCTGCAACCATAATATAGCTACAGCGGGTATTAATTATGTATTACCTCGTTAAATTATATATTACCAGGATGTCACTCCGTCTGGTAGGGACTGCCTTTTTTAGTATTTATTACACATAACGGGCACTCGGGAACCTTTGCCTTCCCACAAGCCGATTGCCACTTCAATTTACTCATCCGATAGTCTATATCGGTCCTATTTCTACTACCAATGCCTTCGTATCGTAATCACGTAAAGTAACGCTCAACTCAACTCCCACTCCATAGCTCGCTGAGCAGCTTTAAACATTATTATATGGCGACCAGTGAAGGGCAAAGTCTCAGTTCTACAAGTATATGTATAATAATATCATATTAATAATCTGTATAACAATCCATTGATGACATAATAGCAACCCGGATTGGTTTAAAAAAAACACGCGTTGCCGTAAACAGAGACCTTTAGGCGAGCATAACATGACATACCCGAGTCTACTATACATAGCAATAACATTTTGAATTTTATTATAAATGCGTGTACATACATCGGCGCGAAAATAATGTTTATTCTTAATCTATTACGGTTATCTATTTAGTTACTGTTTCTTTATTCAAGGTGATGTCTTATCATTGTTCCGAAATTCACCACTGAAATAAAATTCACCGTTTTTTACTTACATCATATTTCCGTATAAATATTGGTTAATGAAAGTTAAAAATTAAAATATTTATTTCTTTTAATAATTCCTATAATGAATCACGGGAGTTAAAATTATAAATTTCGCAAACTGTTTTTTTTTGGTAAAAAAAAATTATCAGCTGATTGTTCCCGCAATAAAATAACGTAAGACATTATGCAGGCTGCATCTGTAAATTTTCGAATACCTCTAACGCAGATTAACTAAGTTTAGTAAACAAAGCTTTTATACGTAGACCTCATTGTAATTCTTTACCTATCTAAATTTATCGCTAAAAACACCGTTTACTCCTTACTTTAGTGCCAAATTATCCATGTGAAACTAGTCTAACTTATTATATATAAGTCTAACTTATTATATCTATACTATAATCATATTCAAGCTTTATACGTGGTAGAGCCATGCTGCAGCTATATTTCTGGTATAGTTGTAACACGAATGGGTCGGCTCGACCGGGGAAGGACCACGCTCTCACAGAACACCAGCGTAAAATAGTAGCTTAATGCTGCTGTGTTTCGTATGGTGAGTGTAGAGAACCGGAGACCCTTTTTACTGGAAACGAGGCATTCCATCTTAGTCCTCACGGGTGACAACGCAACTGCATTTTGATTCGTAATCGAGGATAAATGTAGCTGTCTATGGGCCACAGCAACCACTTACCATCAGGTGGACTGTGTGCTCGTTTGTCACCCTTATCCTATTAAAAAAAATCAGTTTCCGGTTGACCTTAAATATGAGTTATTGTATCATCTGCATACAGCACAATTTTGTTAAGATTTTGAACAAAGAATGGCAGGTCATTTAGGATATAAACAAGAAACAAAAATGACACAAGAATAGACCGCGGTGGTACGCTCATTTGTACTAAAGATCTAAACAACCTACAGAATTTACGCCATTAATCGAATTCTTAAAGTATATATTATGTAAGCATCGGAACCCTTTGCCGCGACATAATTACTAGAGCAGGTTCGTCTCAGCGTGTTTACGACATTATTACAAGTGATGAATCTTTGGTTCATCAATACGGTCAAGAAACGATGCCCCAGTCAAAGGTTTAGCTGTTTCGAAATTAACCAACGCCTACCAAAGTGAAGTGATCGAGAAGCGCAGGGAAGGTTTTGATCGCTAGCTTTTTCACTTTGACGAGGTACTCGTATATGGTGTAGCATAATGATTTCTTATATTTACGCGAACACTACACATTTAAATAAAACTAGTTTTACGGATTTTATCAGGTATATTTTACAATTTAATTAGCGTCAAGGTCGAATGGAATACTACGAAATGTTTGACATAACTGTTCACTGCTGTAAGCAACAAGCGACTGAACACGGGGTTCCAGGGGCTACTGTTACATTATGACAACGCGCCTGAGAACTTAAGTGCTCAAACCGAGGGACTTCCTAGACAGCACACCGGTTAAGTTTTTGAGTCACCCTCCTTATAGCCCTGATATGGCACATACGCTCATTAACTGAAAGGGTTTTCATCGCTCGAAGATGCGCTAGCAGCGTTCAAGCGGGTCTTAAAAGAGGCGTCTGAGGCAGACTGGAAAGTGTTTCAAAAATTGGTTCAGACGCATGATTAAACCTTGTAAAGATGTTGGTGGAGAGTTCTTAAAAGGACATTGTTCTGCGTCCATACAATGTTCGCCTAAGAACCAACAGTGACAAAAAATATTTTAAGTCCGAAATTACACGTAATTGTATGTAAGAACAATAACTCCTGACGGACACTTCTGAAAAGTTAGATATTAGCAGTTATCATAGAGATTTTGAGGTTATGTTTTATTTTTATGAAACATTACTATGTTATTGCTAATGTAAGCAGTTCAGTCTTAGCCCGGCATTTATACGGTAAATAAAACTCAGTTTGGGATTAGGTATTTATTTTATTCATACCAAATAAATTAAACTTATATATTCTCATTTGGTTAAAGTCCGTGATTCAAGCCAGGTTAGGTCGCTAAAGAAGAGTATCGATATCCGTTGTTCAAGCAGAGTCGTAATTTATAAAAACCTATCGTATAACAAACCAACTGCACAGTGCACTTAGATCCCGAAAACATTTGCAGAAATGTATTTTTTCCGTAGATCAAAGATGTTTTATGACCTATAAAACATCTTTGCCGTAGATATAAGAAATATTTTTTAATATCAACTATTTTTATATAACTATTATTATAATAATTATTTTTCTTATATCAATGATTTTTTCAAACGAAACGAAAACGATCGCACGTCTGACGTTTATCTATTTTGACGTATTGTCATCTGTCAACGTTATTGACTCTTTTTTTGTGTGGCACAATGCTGATTTGCCAAAGAGAGTACAATACTATTGTTATTTTAAAAGAAAGGAAGGTTAACTTCCACTGGAAGTTAACCAACAAAAACAGTGGGATATTCCGTTGGTACAGGGCGTGCAGAAAGATTTGTTTCATAATCTCCAAAGTGACCAAGATAAGGCACGCCTTCTAGCTGTTTCGACTAAGGAATCTAGTCACTGGTTACACGCTTTACCATCAAGTAATCTCGGCACATTACTTGATGCGAAAAGCTTACGCATTGCCGTAGGAATCCGACTAGGAGCGGCGATTTGTCAACCCCATCAGTGTCCCTGTGGTAGTAGCGTCGACAAGTTTGGGCTCCACTTTCATGTAAGAAAAGCGCTGGTAGATTTTCACGACACAGCTCTTTGAACGATGTCATCCGAAGGGCTCTTGTCTCTATAAATGTTCCCTCGGTTTTAGAGCCTTGTGGAATATTTAGAGACGATGGCAAGAGACCCGACGGTATGACATTGGTCCCTTGGGAGAGAGGTAAAGCCCTAGTGTGGGATGCTACTTGCGTAGACACTCTGGCGGTCTCTCATCTTAGGGGTACCTCGTTTAGAGCCGGGGCGGCATCAGAGGCAGCTGAGTAAGTGGCGCAAATATGAGTCTCTGAGAGATGACTACATATTTGTGCCATTTGCTGTAGAGACTATCGGTCCGTGGGGTCCACGTGCGGTGGAGTTCCTAAAGGAACTCCATCCGCGGCTGGTCGTTGCTGCTGGTGATAGGAGGGCTGGTTCTTTCCTCGCTCAAAGGCTAAGTATAGCCATTCAGCGGGGAAACGCAGCCAACGTTCTTGGCACGATACCGCGGGGAGTAGGACTATATGATATTTAAGTTTCTAGTTTTTAGTATTGTAGATAAAAATAAGTATTAAATTTCAAAGAAAACAGATGAATTCACTGTGCCCCAGTTTCTTGTGGCATATATTAATCTGATATACTTACATTGTAAAATATAAACGTTTTCATAATATATTTGAGTTTATGACAACTTTTGAAGTATGTGAGTGAAGGTAATTGTGTGATTGGCAAAATCACAGGAGGCCATAATTGCAGCACATTAGTATTAAAAAATAGGTACAAAGTTCAAAATCGAAAAAGTCCTTTTTATTTTGCTTATTACTAATTTTCAAATATATGTTGGTTTTTAGGCGAGTTTTAGCAATGTCTTTTCATAATAAAAACTCTTTTTAGTTTAAACTTTCCGAGTGTACCGTGTATATTATACACATATGATTTTAACCAATATACTTTTCAACAAATATTATAATTACACACCCCTTTTCTAATTACAGGGCTGCACAACTTGTGGAATGCTCAGCTTTAGAGCGTGTCAACATGAACGAAGTCTTCGAAGAAGCTGTTCGTGCCGCTCTACGGAAAAAACCCGTTCACAAACGCACCTGCCAATATCTCTGATTAACAGAGATTATTTAAATCGACATAAAATAAAAAAAATACATTGTTTACAGATATTTTTAAGTTGCCTAATGTTACAAATTAATTAAAGAGCAACTTTTCATATTAAAACCATTTTGTTATTGTTTTGGTTTTCAAAATTTTTAAATGTTGTTAAAAGTTGGTTATATTCAATATCAACATACCTAGTCCATTTGAAATTTGCTACAAATCATGTTACAATTTAATTACATAATTGTAATGAACTGTATTATTTTCATCGAACTTCTATATAATAAGTATTTATAGATTGCACAAATGTAAATAAATAGAATAGAGTATTTTATTAGAGTTAATGTGGCATTATCACCACAACCTACGTAGGTACTTTATTATTTATGTTATTTAAGTACTTATGACCTCTATAAATTATTTTCTTAATTAAAAAGACATTTAAATTCGATAATAATTCAACTTATTATTTTATAAATTTTCCTTTACATATAATTTTATAAATACAACAATTTATATAGGCACACACATGTGTATGGCTACTCCCCTCTGGTCCGCCCATACAGTAATCTATGGGTCCGCCGGTGGCCCGTGTTGTGCCCGTGGTGGCACATCCCTGGTATTATAGTGTATTATCTATGGTGGCACATAACCAATAACTGACCCTCTTAAATTTTTGAAAATGACAGTAGAGTGGCTACTAGGCGCCGCATTAGTGGGGAAAAGTCCTGGATTTCCTCATTTCAAATTATATTTTTCTGACAAATATATAAGTTTTTTATACAAAAACTTGTACTACTTGGCTTTCAGCCACCACTGCCTTAAATTAAAATATTCATACAATTATATAGCTTCATACAGTTTCATACGTCACACTCTTGGTTTATGCGGGCGACCTCAGGATAATTTAAGGCAGTGGTGGCTTACGTTAAGGTTCGTCACGGTTATATACAACGTGTCCCAAAATTCAACGATAAGCCAACACCGGAGGATAGACCTGCCCCGGACTAATCGGGAAAAAAAGAAAAAAAATATATCCCAATTATATTTTAAGTTATATAAAAAAAATGAAATTCTTCAGAAATTGAGACCGTTTATGATATTTTTCACTACCATGACCACAATTTTTTAAATATTTTATTCTTTTTTTTTATATAGGCAACCTGAATAGTACTGCTATCTACCACAATTCTTAAAAACTCCAGAATAACTCTTGTTTTATCACGAAAATTAATGAAACTTATTTTACTCCCTAAATTTTTGAAGACTTTTACTTTTAACCAAATTTAACTTATCGTGGTGTAAAAAAAAGTATGAACACTAGTATGGCAAGTTTTTTTAAAAATTGACGCAACTAACCAACATTCCAAAATGGTATAATAGAAATGGTATATGGAATGGTATAATGGAAAACAAGTTATAAAAAAATATGTGCCTATTATTTCTAAACAAATTCCACCAAATTCCTTAAATTGTAATTGTCAGTAATCACTTTTACTACATGCCCAAAATGGGTTCCTGTTACAATTTCTAGGAATTCGAATGGGGCATTAATACCTTAGATGTTAGAGAGAGATAGATAGATAGAGATATTTACGTTAAAAAGAGACAACAACAGGCCAGGTAGAGAAGCTGTTATTATTCTCAGCAAGTCGGTTCAGTACGCTCTGCTCCTTTGTTTACTGCGCACCGTTCCCAATTCAACTTACGTGGCCCTCGTATATACTATCGACTTTTGGCTTGACTTTTTAGACTGGAATCGACCTGCAAACTTAACTGACCTGGCATTATTTGGACTGGAAGTGATCTGCAAACTGAACTGAACTGGCATTATCTTGGACTACGATTGTGTGTTTTGTGATTTAGAGTTCTGGCGCATTTTGGACTGTTTGGCGTTTAACATGCCGCAACCGTACACACCACAGGAATACGCTAATATGCATTTAATCTACGGAGAATGCCGATGTAATGCTAACGCTGCTAGCAGACTGTATCGATAAAGATACCCAAATGCTCAAAAATATCCTGATTATCGAGTGTTTATTAATGTGCATCAAGCGTTTTCGGAGGGTCGTATGCCATCCAATAGGAGAAGCGCTGGTAGACCTAGATTGGATCGTGATGAAGAAGTTCTCAATGAGATAGAAAATGACTCGACTACTTCGGTACGTGCCATAGAAGAAGCTACAGGAATCCTGAAAAGTTCTGCACATCGAATATTAAAACATCACAAGCTTCACCCATATCACTACAGGCGTGTGCAGACGTTATTACCGCGGGACTATCCGCTACGGGTCACATTTTGCCGTGTAATGCTGCAAGGGCACAGTGAAGATCCCCACTTCCTAGACAAAATTCTATGGTCGGTTGAAACAACGTGCAAGAAAGATGGGTATTTAAATCTTCACAACCTACATAGTTGGAGTAATGAAAATCCACACTTGATGAGACAAGACAAATCCCAATATCAATTGAAGGTTAACCTATGGACCGGCATATTAAATGGAAAAGTAATTGGGCCCTTTGAGTTACAAGGAAACTTAGATGGCAATAGTTATTTAAACTTTTTACAAAATGACTTGCAAGAATTGTTAAACAACGTGCTCTTAAGTGATCTTCAAAACATGTGGTTCCAAAATGATGGTTGCCCAGCACATTATGCCCGTCCTGTGCGAGAATATTTAAATCAAGAGTATCCAGGGCGTTGGATCGGGCGACTTGGTCCTATCTTATGGCCATCCCGTTCACCCGATTTGAACCCCCTGGACTTCTTCTATTGGGGTTGTCTTAAAAACAGGATCTACTCAAAAGCCATTGTGACATTGGACGAGCTTCGTCAAAATATCACTCAGGCTGCTGATTATATTAATAGCAGAAGATATGCAAGACAAATAAAACGATCATTTTTAAGGCGATGTCGTGCATGTATTAATACTGGTGAAAACTTAATAAATTACACGTCAAACTGTTTGTACCATTTGTTTTGAAATATTAACAATTTTTCAAGAACTAATACTTTTATTACACCCGACCGTCATTTGGCCCCTGTTAAGAAATAATAGGCCCATATTTTTTTATAACTTGTTTTCCTAGAGTATTATACCATTTTGGAATGTTGGTTAGTTGCGTCAATTTTTAAAAAAACTTGCCATACTTTTTTTTTTTACACCACGATAAGTTAAATTTGGTTAAAAGTAAAAGCCTTCAAAAATTTAGGGAATAAAATAAGTTTCATTAATTTTCGTGATAAAACAAGAGTTATTCTGGAGTTTTTAAGAATTGTGGTAGATAGCAGTACTATTCAGGTTGCCTATAAAAAAAAAGAATAAAATATTTAAAAAATTGTGGTCATGGTAGTGAAAAATATCATAAACGGTCTCAATTTCTGAAGAATTTCATTTTTTTTGTATAACTTAAAATATAATTGGGATATATTTTTTTTCTTTTTTTCCCCGATTAGTCCGGGGCAGGTCTATCCTCCGGTGTTGGCTTATCGTTGAATTTTGGGACACGCTGTATATATTGCCGTGTAGTGGCGGTTAAGAATATCCACTACCCCATATTTTCCCGTGGGTGTCGTAAAAGGCGACAAAGGGACACAGGCAGGAGATGGGCAGCAGCATCTTCCTGGTAACGGCAAAATACAATAAAAAACTGCGGTTGCCAACCCGCTTGCCAAGCGTGGCAACTATGGCAATATACCCCCCATAATGAAAGTTACGAAGAGACGGCCCCCAGTCCCCGGCGGCCCCGCTATTCCTGGCTACGGTGGCGACCATGGTAACGGCGGGGCAGGGGGTGCTAAGAATCTCCGGTGGAGGTTCGGTTGCCACCTACAACGACTCGACCTGGCAACATACAACGCACGCACCCTGAGGACTGACGAGAAGATTGTGGAGCTGGAAGAAGAGATAGACAAGTTACGCTGGCATATTATAGGATTATCCGAAGTCCGAAGAGAGGGGGAGGACAAGGTAATCCTCGAATCCGGCAACTTGCTCTATTACCGGGAGGGCGACCATCTGTCCCAAGGAGGTGTCGGATTTATCGTCCACAAGTCTCTCGTTAACAACGTTGTAAAGATTGAGAGTGTGTCGACGAGAGTTGCGTACCTTATACTCAGAATCACCAAACGGTATTCGCTGAAGGTCATACAGGTTTACGCACCAACCTCGGCACACCCCGATGAGGAGGTGGAGGAAATGTATGAGGATATCTCTAGAGCCATGCATTCCTCCAAAACCCAATATACGGTGTTAATGGGAGACTTCAATGCAAAACTAGGCATAAGAGAGAACGGTGAGCTGAAAGTGGGGAAATTTGGAATAGGGCAACGGAACCCAAAGGGCCAGCAGCTGGCCGACTTCATGGAGAAAGAGGGACTCTTTATGATGAACTCTTTCTTACAGAAGCGGCCCCACAGAAAGTGGACCTGGTCGAGCCCCGACGGTTCGACAAAAAATGAGATTGACTTCATTATGACGACCAGACGACAACTGTTTAGTGATGTCTCAGTGATCGCGAGGGTGAAAACCGGCAGCGATCACCGAATGGTTAGAGGCACACTGAACCTAAACGTTAAGTTGGAGAGGTCTCGTCTAATGAAGTCAACGCTCCGTCCCCCTCGTGCTCTAATCCAAAGTCCCGAAATCTTTCAGCTCGAGTTACAAAACCGTTTTCAGTGCCTAGAAGACTGCAATGAAGTGGACGATTTGAATGACAAGCTCGTGGAAACTGTCAATGCGGTCGGAGCTAAGTTCTGCAAGACCCGCCGCAGAAGAACACAAAAACTCTCCGATCACACTCTTAATCTCATGGCTGTTAGACGGGAGATGAAGCTACATTCTTCAACAGATTTGGCAGCATACAGGCAACTAAACAGACAGATCTCCAAATGCATGCGGCGGGACTTACGCAACTTCAATACAGCTCGTATTGAAGAAGCGATCAAGCGGAACCAAGGCTTCAAAGTCTTTGCCAGAGATCTGTCTGCCAGAAAGAGCCAACTGTCAAAGCTGAAGACCGAACGTGGCAGCATCGTTTCCGGGGCACCTGAGATTTTGAGTGAGATTGAGAGGTTCTATGGGCAGCTGTACACGTCATCGTTGGAGCCACATGCAAGTGTGAGTAACGATCCAAGAGCGAGTCTTATCCGACATTATTCCGATGATATCCCGGACGTCAGTCTGAGCGAGATTAGAATGGCTCTCCAGCACCTTAAAAACGGCAAGGCCCCAGGCGAGGATGGAATTACAACGGAGCTTCTGAAAGCGGGTGGAAAACCGGTACTTGAAGTCCTTCAGAAGCTCTTTAATTCCGTCCTCCATGGTGGCATTACACCGGAGGCGTGGAGCAGAAGTGCGGTAGTCTTGTTCTTCAAGAAAGGCGACAACTCTCTCTTGAAGAACTACAGCCCGATTTCCCTTCTGAGCCGCGTCTACGTGCTGTTTTCGAGAGTCATTATGAATCGTCTCGCGCGCAGACTTGACGACTTCCAGCCTCCCGAACAAGCCGGTTTCCGAAAAGGCTTTAGCACCATAGACCACATACATACCCTACGGTAAATTGTACAGAAGTCCGAGGAGTACAATTTGCCACTATGTCTGGCGTATGTGGACTATGAGAAAGCCTTTGATTCCGTCGAAATTTGGGCGGTGCTGCAGTCCCTTCAGCGGTGCCAAGTTGACTGTCGGTATATCGAAGTGTTGAAGTGCTTGTACAGTAGGGCTACGATGGCTATCCGAGTACAGAACCAGAGTACGAAATCTATCCAATTGCAGAGAGGTGTAAGACAGGGTGACGTCATATCCCCGAAACTCTTCACCGCTGCATTGGAAGACGTCTTCAAGCTTCTGGACTGGAAAGGATACGGTATCAACATCAATGGCGAGTACATCACTCACCTTCGATTTGCCGACGATATAGTCCTTATGGCAGAATCGCTGGAGGACCTAAGCACTATGCTCAGTGACCTCAATAGTGTTTCCCAACGGATAGGTCTTAAGATGAACATGGACAAAACAAAGATGTTGTTTACATGGACATTAAACAAACATGTTTAATGTCCATGTCACACCTATGCCGGTAGTTGTTGGGAACACTAAGCTCGAAGTTGTTGACGAGTATGTTTACCTGGGACAAATAGTCCGACTAGGTAAGCCCAACTTCGACCGAGAGGTCAATCGACGTATTCAACTCGGTTAGGCAGCGTTCGGGAAATTACGGCACATCTTCTCGTCAGGTATACCTCAAAACTTGAAAACGAGACTGTACACCCAGTGCGTGTTGCCAGTGATGACATACGGAACTGAAACGTGGTCCTTCACTGCTGGCCGAATAAGGAAGCTCAAGGTCGCTCAGCGAGCTATGGAGAGGGCTATGCTCGGAGTTTCTCTGCGTGATAAACTCATAAATGAGGATATCCTCAGTAGAACCAGAGCGACCGACATAGCTCAACGGATTAGTAAGCTGAAGTGGCAATGGGCCGGCCATATAGCTCGAAGAACCGACAACCGATGGGGAAGAAAGGTTCTCGAGTGGCAGCCTCGTACCGGCAGGCGAAGTGTAGGGCGTCCCCCCACTAGATGGAGTGACGACCTGGTAAGATATGCAGGAAGTCGATGGATGCAGGTGGCTCAGGACCGTGCTTTGTGGCATTCTTTGGGGGAGGCCTATGTTCAGCAGTGGACTTGTGAAGGGCTGTAATGATGATGATATATATATATATATATATATATATATATATATATATATATATATACAACGTGTCCCAAAATTCAACGATAAGCCAACACCGGAGGATAGACCTGCCCCGGACTAATCGGGGAAAAAAAGAAAAAAAATATATCCCAATTATATTTTAAGTTATATAAAAAAAATGAAATTCTTCAGAAATTGAGACCGTTTATGATATTTTTCACTACCATGACCACAATTTTTTAAATATTTTTTCTTTTTTTTTTATAGGCAACCTGAATAGTACTGCTATCTACCACAATTCTTAAAAACTCCAGAATAATTCTTGTTTTATCACGAAAATTAATAAAACTTATTTTATTCCCTAAATTTTTTGAAGACTTTTACTATTAACCAAATTTAACTTATCGTGGTGTAAAAAAAAAAAGTATGGCAAGTTTTTTTAAAAATTGACGCAACTAACCAACATTCCAAAATGGTATAATACTCTAGGAAAACAAGTTATAAAAAAATATGGGCCTATTATTTCTTAACAGGGGCCAAATGACGGTCGGGTGTAATAAAAGTATTAGTTCTTGAAAAATGTTTAATATTTCAAAACAAATGGTACAAACAGTTTGACGTGTAATTTATTAAGTTATTAACATTATAGCAAATGTTCGAACTGTTTGCCACCAGCATTAATACATGCACGACATCGCCTTAAAAATGATCGTTTTATTTGTCTTGCATATCTTCTGATATTAATGTAATCAGCAGCCTGAGTGATATTTCGACGAAGCTCGTCCAATGTCACAATGGCTTTTGAGTAGATCCTGTTTTTAAGACAACCCCAATAGAAGAAGTCCAGGGGGTTCAAATCGGGTGAACGGGATGGCCATAAGATAGGACCAAGTCGCCCGATCCAACGCCCTGGATACTCTTGATTTAAATATTCTCGCACAGGACGGGCATAATGTGCTGGGCAACCATCATTTTGGAACCACATGTTTTGAAGATCACTTAAGGGCACGTCATTTAACAATTCTTGCAAGTCATTTTGTAAAAAGTTTAAATAACTATTTCCATCTAAGTTTCCTTGAACTCAAAGGGCCCAATTACTTTTCCATTTAATATGCCGGTCCATAGGTTAACCTTGAATTGATATTGGGATTTGTCTTGTCTCATCAAGTGTGGATTTTCATTACTCCAACTATGTAGATTGTGAAGATTTAAATACCCATCTTTCTTGCACGTTGTTTCATCCGTCCATAGAATTTTGTCTAGGAAGTGGGGATCTTCACTGTGCCTTTGCAGCATTACACGGCAAAATGTGTCCCGTAGCGGATAGTCCCGCGGTAATAACGTCTGCACACGCCTGTAGTGATATGTGTGAAGCTTGTGACGTTTTAATATTCGATGTGCAGAAGTTTTCGGGATTCCTGTAGCTTCTTCTATGGCACGTACCGAAGTAGTCGAGTCATTTTCTATCTCATTGAGAACTTCTTCATCACGATCCAATCTAGGTCTTCCAGCGCTTCTCCTATTGGATGGCATACGACCATCCGAAAACGCTTGATGCACATTAATAAACACTCGATAATCAGGATATTTTTGATCATTTGGGCATCTTTCTCGATACAGTCTGCTAGCAGCGTTAGCATTAAATCGGCATTCTCCATAGATTAAATACATATTAGCGTATTCCTGTGGTGTTTACGGTTGCGGCATGTTAAACGCCAAACAGTCCAAAATGCGCCAGAACTCTAAATCACAAAACACACAATCGTAGTCCAAGATAATGCCAGTTCAGTTAAGTTTGCAGGTCGATTCCAGTCTAAAAAGCCAAGCCAAAAGTCGATAGTATGTACGAGGGCCACGTAAGTTGAATTGGGAACGGTGCGCAGTAAACAAAGGAGCAGAGCGTACTGAACCGACTTGCTGAGAATAATAACAGCTTCTCTACCTGCCCTGTTGTTGTCTCTTTTTAACGTAAATATCTCTATCTATCTATCTCTCTCTAACATCTAAGGTATTAATGCCCCATTCGAATTCCTAGAAATTGTAACAGGAACCCATTTTGCGCATATAGTAAAAGATATTACTGACAATTACAATTTAAGGAATTTGGCCCCTGTTTAGAAATAATAGGCCCATATTTTTTTATAACTTGTTTTCCTAGAGTATTATACCATTTTAGAATATTGGTTAGTTGCGTCAATTTTTAAAAAACTTGCCATAATAGTGTTCATACTTTTTTTTTACACCACGATAAGTTAAATTTGGTTAAAAGTAAAAGTCTTCAAAAATTTAGGGATTAAAATAAGTTTCATTAATTTCCGTGATAAAACAAGAGTTATTCTGGAGTTTTTAAGAATTGTGGTAGATAGCAGTACTATTCAGGTTGCCTATAAAAAAAAAAGAAAAAAAAATATTTAAAAAATTGTGGTCATGGTAGTGAAAAATATCAAAAACGGTCTCAATTTCTGAAGAATTTCATTTTTTTTATATAACTTAAAATATAATTGGGATATATTTTTTTTCTTTTTTTCCCCGATTAGTTCGGGGCAGGTCTATCCTCCGGTGTTGGCTTATCGTTGAATTTTGGGACATGTTGTATATACACGTTGTTATGCCCTTTTCGACGACACTTCATATAAAAAATCCTTAAATTCGTAATAAAAAAATTAGTGTCCGATCGAAACAATATTTTCAACCGAAACCGAAACTTATTAATTATGTTAATTTTTAAACATGTTAATTTTTTTTATTGTATACTGAAATCTGGTATATTTTTATACATATACAGATAGGTAATGCATGTTAATGAAAAACATTTATTGTAATAGACATGTAGCAATATATTTATTTATTTTAAAGTAAAAATCAACAATTTAACGTTAAGAAATATATTTTTAAGTCAATTTTGTAGAAAAATCAACACTTACCCATAACAAATTACTCGCTAATTGAGAACATATTTTATTGTGTTAACAATATTGTTAATATTATTCAATGAGAGCATTAACTTAATATACCACACTCAGATACAATATAAACACAACTTAATAAAATCCTGGAAAATATACAAAACCTGCTCAAAGTTCAAAACTTTAATAAACTAAGTTTGTATAAAAAGGGTTATTATAATATTAAGGAATTTATTGATGATAATAACCCCTGGGAATGAGGTGATCACTGACCTATTTCTATTTTTTTTGTGTTGTTAATTGTGTTACATACATGATTGTAAGAGTGGCGTAGCTAGGCATGGGCGAAGTGGGCCCTCGCCCATGGCCTCGCACTTAAAGGGACCTCGCGAGGCTCCCTAAAATACGATACCCCCAGACTTTACCACAGATGACTTTGATTTGATCACTTTTACGCTCGAAAAAAGTCACAAATTAATGTAAATGTGTTTGTTTGGGACATTGAAAAAAGCCCCTCTTAAATGCGACTGTGAGGCAGTTGTAACTACCTTCAAAGACCGCAATTGTTACATTGACGGAATACGAGACTGTTTCAGGATCATAACAATAAGCCCAGCTTTTGTCACCCGTAAGTATGTTGAACACAGCATTTGATTCACCTCCGTTAAATCTTTGCTTTCAACCATTTCCCGACACCAATCAACACGACGGAGTTTTTGGGCCTTTATCAAATTTTGAGGTATCCACCAGGCACAAAGCTTCCTGACCGCTAAATGTTCATGGAGGATTTTGTGCACTTGACTCATACCGATTCCTAAACTTGTTCGAATCTGCTGAGAAGTCACTCTTTTGTCAGACTTTATCATACGCTGCACAATACTGATGTTATCTTCAGTCGTCGCCCTAGAAGGCCGTACCTCACGCAGATCATCAGTGAGATTAGTGCGACCACGTTTGAACTCATTAAACCAGGTGTGAACAGTGGCACACGATGGGGCTTCATCGTGAAAGGCCAATCCAAGTCTATCATAACTTTCTTGTTGACTCAAATGACATCGAAATTCATAAAAATCATTGTACGAAAATTTTCTCGCATTAAATTCATGCTGATGTGACACAGACAGTTTTCAATTTGCCGCCAAATCGTAAACAAATGACAAATTAATAAAATAAATACACAGTAATATTGGAAAAGAGTTCCATTTTCAAAATTTAAACTTATTTTCTTATTATATCGTTTACAAGTGGCTAGTTCTAAAAACATACAGTGTCGCCCTCGTACGTCGTGTCAAAGCATGTTTGGTAGGATAGATCTATTGGGTAGATCCTTGGAACGAAAGAAAAGGGGCCTCGCTGATGCAACTTCGTCCACGTTTATATTAGTCCACGCTACGCGTCTGATTGTAAGCTGTTATTTTAAAAAAATCCCGCTGGGTTTCTTACTGGTTCTTCCAAGGACAGATTCTTTTCTTTCGAACTAGTGGTAATTAAACAAAAGAGTGACTTTCAATAAGTATTATTTACAATCTAATAGCCGCCGAAGGTTCGGCAGATTTTTTGCTGAAACCGAAACAATTAACGAAACTAGATGTTTTTTTTTCGAAACTTGCTGAAAACGAAACCGAAACCAAATCTTCGGTCGGTCACTACTTAATACTCTACAGCTCTACACCATTGAGAAACACGTGCCATCGCGCATAGCGTTATTTCCCGATACCAGGGCCCCCGCTACCATATGTGCAAAGTGTGCAATGCACACGGGCACCATCCTTTACGGGCGTCAAAACCCAGGGTCAAAAATTGCAAAATTTGAAAAAAAAATTCAAAAATTAATTTTAAAATAAAAGTTGAGAAATTAAATAGGATTAGGTATAAATACACACGAAATTTTATTAGTAGGTATATCATCCAGTTACTGCCGATTCCTACGTTGCGAGAACATGTCAGGCGGTAGTTTCTTGATTTTTCCTGTTCAGACATGAACAATGCCCGGAGCGCTATAAAAGCGATGCATCACCAGAGGCATTTTTAACCGGTTAGTTCAATGTACCGTGCAACAAGTGCATAAAAAAGCTCTATAAAGTTAGCAGGGAAAAGTTAGCAGAAACCTTAAAATTGTATCTATGAATTTGTTGCTAATGAGTTACCAAAATCGCGATTTTGTTGCTCCAACCGATTTTGAGAAATTTAATTTACTGCTATCTTTACATTAAGATAGCAGTAAAATCTTTCAATCAACCCCACCGTAGTGGATAAAACGGGATAATTTGTTGCTAATTAGTTGCTGAAATATAATGTAAAAAAAAGTTTATAAAATCAAAAATTAAAAAAATTAAAAATTAAAAAAAAACAAAAATTTAAAAATATATCAAGTGATGTTTTAATACTGATTCTGAAGTTCCAAATTAATGGCAATTTTGCTGCTGATTAATAGTTATTACTTAGTAATTTTTTGTGTACACGCTATACTTACGTAAAAATTTTGAAAAAACTAGCAGAATTTTTGTTGCTGCTCAGTAACGGAAGCAGTAAGTTATAAGAGCCAGCGACAATAAAAAATAGATCGATGAGGAGCACCAAGTAATTAGTTAGTAATTATTTGTGTACAATATATATTTTTATGAAAATTTTAGGAAAAAATTTTGCAGATATTTTGTTGCTCGTCAATAATGGATGCAGCAACTCATAAAGAGCCAGAAACAATATTAAATAGATCCAAAAGTTGGACTAAGTAACTGTTTAGTAATTATTTGTGCACATGCTATATTAATATGAAAATTTTAAGATTAATGTTAGCAGATTTTTTTTTATAGAATAAGGGTGACAAACGAGCACACAGTCCACCTGATGGTAAGTGGTTGCTGCGGCCCATAGACATCTACATCTATCCTCTATTACAAATCAAAATGTAGATGCGTTTTCCCCGAGACCCGTGAGGACTAAGATGGAATGCCTCATTTCCAGTAAAAAGGGCCTCCGGCCACCTCCACTCACTAAGCGAAACGCAGAGGTAAACCTCTACTTCACGCTGGTTTTCTGTGAGAATCTGTGAAATTTTAGGAAAAAAAGGTAGCAGATATTTTGTTGCTGAACAGTAACTGAAGCAGCAGCTCATAAAGAGCCAGCAACAATGTAAAATAGATCGATAAGTAGCACCAAATAATAAGTTATTAAATATTTGTTTACATGCTATATTTTTAGGAAAATTGTGGGAAAAACATACCAGATATTTTGGTGCTGGTCAGTTATGGAAGCAGCAAGTCATAAAGAGTCAGCAACAAAATAACATAGATCGATAAGCTGCACCAAATGATAAGTTAATAATTAAAATTTTCATAATAATTTAACATGTACACAAATAATTACTAACTAATTACATCGTGCTCCTTATCGATTTATATATTTTAATGCCGACTCTTAATAACTTGCTGCTTTCGTTACTGACTAGCAAAAAATATTGTGCTAACTTTTTTCTTAAAATTTTCATGTAAATATAGCATGTACACAAATAATTACTAACCAATTACTTGGTGCAACTTATCGATTTTTTTTATTGTTGCTGGCTCCTTATGAATTGCTGCTTGAATTATTGACGATCAACAAAATATCTGCTATATTTTTCCTAAAATTTCCATAAAAATATAGTATGTACACAAATAATTACCAACTAATTACTTGGTGCAGCTTATCAAACTATTTTATTTTGTTGCTGGCTCTTTATGAGTTGCTGCTTCAGTTACTGACCAGCAACAAAATATCTGCTACGTTTTTTCCCTAAAATTTTCATAAAAATAAAGCATGTACACAAATAATTACTAACAAATTACTTGGTGCTCCCTTTCGATCGATTTTATTTGTTGCTGACTCTTTATGACTTGTTGCTTCCATAACTGACCAGCAACAAAATATCTGCTATGTTTTTTCCTACAATTTTCCCAAAAATATAGCATGTGCACAAAAAATTACTTACTAATAACGTGTTACAGCTAATCGATTGATTTTATTTTGTTTCTGGCTCTTATTGAGTTACTGCTTTTGTTCCTGACCAAATGCAACAAAATTCTACCAACTTTTTTTTCAAAAATGTTCATGTAAATATAGCGTGTACACAAATAATTACTAACCAATTACTTGGTGCAATTTACCGATCTATTTTATTTTGTTGCTGGCTCTTTATGAGTTGCCGCTTCCGTTGTTGACGAGCAACAAAATATCTGCTATATTTTTTCTTAAAATTTTAATAAAAATATAGTTTGTACACAAATAATAACTAACTAATTACTTGGTGTAGCTTATCGATCTATTTTATTTTGTTGCTGGCTCTTTATGAGTTGCCGCTTCCACTGTTGACGGGCAACAAAATATCTGCTATATTTTTCTTAAAATTTTAATAAAAAATAGTATGTATACAAATAATAACTAACTAATTACTTAGTGCTCCTCATCGATCTATTTTATATTGTCGCTGGCCCTTTATGAGTTGCTGCTTCCATTATTGATGAGCAACAAAGTATCTGCTAAATTTTTGAAAAAATATAGCATGTACACAAATAGTTACTAACTAATAACGTGGTGCAGCTTATCGATTGATTTTATTTTGTTGCTGGCTCTTTGTGACTTACTGCTTCCGTTACTGAGCACACAAAAATTCTGCTCACTTTTTTTTTCAACATTTTTACGTAAGTATAGCGTGTACACAAAAGATTACTAAGTAAGAACTTGATGCAGCTCATAGATCAATTTTATTTTGTTTCTGGCTCTTTATGACTTGCTGCTTCCATAACTGAACAGCAACAATATAACTGTTGTTCTGTTTTTAATTTTCCGTATAGGCAGCATGTACACATTTATATGTAACTTATTACTTGTTATAACTTATCGACTGATTTTATGTTGTTGTAAGCTGTCTGGGAGTTATTGATCTATTTATTAATCAGCAGTAATATTGCGATTAATTTGGAACTTCAGAATCAGTATTAAAACATTACTTTATATTTTTTTGATTTTTTTTTAATTTTTGATTTTTTAAATTTTTTTTTATAGGATAAGGGTGACAAACGAGCACACAGTCCACCTGATGGTAAGTGGTTGCTGCGGCCCATAGATATCTACATCTATCCTCGTTTGCGAATCAAAATGCAGATGCGTTGTCACCCGTGAGGACTAAGATGGAATGCCTCATTTCCAGTAAAAAGGGCCTCCGGCCACCTGCACTCACCGAGCGAAACGCAGAGGTAAACCTCTACTTCACGCTGGTATTCTGTGAGGTCGTGGTACTACCCCGGTTCGAGCCGGCCCCTCCGTGCGACAGCAAAAGCTGCCGTATGGCTCTACCACTGTTAATATACTATAATTTTTGATTTTTTCAACAATTTTTTGCATTATATTTCAGAAACGAATTAGCAACAAATTATCCCGTTTTATCCGCCACAGTAGGGTTGATTGAAAGATTTTACTGCTATCTTAATATAAAGATAGCAGTAAATCAAATTTCTCAAAATTTGTTGGAGCAACAAAATCGTGATTTTGGTAACTAATTAGCAACAAATTAGCTACAAATTACTGGATACAATTTTAAGGATTCTGCTGACTTTTCACTGCTAACTTTATAGAGCTGCATAAAAACAAGTAATCCTATTAATTTTACATTTAAAATTATTTTTATTTTGTCAAGTGTTGTGTTGTATAATATTTTGTTTACTATTTTTTTTTTCTAAAAAATTAATTGCTGAATACCTGCTGACTGCAATTTCAACGGTTTGATTTTTATAAAATGGTAAGTGTTCCCTACTTTACTTTATACTATCATCATTAACCCTTTATGGGAATCCTATCTGTTTCCTATTCCTGTCTGTTTCCTGTTTTTATCTGATAACTTCATTAAATAATATATGAAAAAATCTACAACTTCTGCATAAAACATTTTTTTTTCTATCTGACATAATAAAGGCTCTAGGAAGCACGTAAATATAGTCAAAGACCCTGTACGAGTTTAAAAAAGTAATTGGTTTTTTATCCATAACTCGCTTAGTTTTTATGCTATCGATCTTTTTAAAAAACATTTTGTAGGTTTTTTAAGGGCTATAAGATCAAATTAGTTAATATTTTTTCTGCCTTTATTTTTGAAAGGGTTTAAGCTGAAAGGGCTCGAACAAATTGCTTTTAACTTAAATAATATGCAATATGCAAACTTGGTGTTTATTATTGTGATTACTTTAGAAGTTAATTCCTAATTCCCATAAGTACTAATTATTTAATTGTTTTTTCAGAATAAAAAAAAAGACCTTCAGGTGCGACATTTCGTGAGCAAATGAAACTGAGACTACTTCTTGCAAAACAATGAAGATTCCACGGAGACTATCGATGCGACCAAATCTCAAGATTCTAAAACCGTAATATCAGTAACCGTGAGTGGACCATCTGAAATTTCAACAGAGGCAACTATGGTAACATCAGGTCCTGCAACAAGTGGTGGCAGTTTTAGTAGCAAAACAGCTTCTACTAATGCAGAACTCGATGAAGCAATGACACCATTCTCGTCTACAGCACTTGAACAATCCACTTCAGGTAATTCAGCTTGTGTAAGTAGTTCCGTAATGTCAGCTACCGAAATACCTGCTGCAAGTGACACTTTCGATGAAAGCTTTAATAATGATAGCGTCGATAGAGTTCCATCCGACCCCGGTTTGTGGCCCGAAATAATCACCAATGAGATAGCTAGAATATTGGTTAAGCGTGGTCCGCCCTTGATAGACATCAGTTTTAGCTTTCCTAGTGATAAAGATAAGAGAAAGTTTTCGTGCAAATACTTTGTAAGAAGTCTAGCAAATGAAGAAAAATTCGAAAGGACTTGGCTTATTTACTCTATTTCTAAAGATACTGTATTTTGTTTTTGTTGTAAGTTGTTTTGTAATACTCCTAACACTTTTTGTGATACAAATGGAGTATCTGATTGGCAACACTCGTCTTTGCTAATAAAGAGACACGAAACGTCAATTTTACACAATAGTTATATTAACACTTGGGTAAATTTAAAAAAAAAATGTTGGAAACATCTACGACTGTTAATGCTCATCACCTGCGGATTTTAGAAACGGAAAGAAATATTGGCGCGACGTGTTGGAAAGAATTATTGGATTGTTAAGTATTTCAAGTATGGCATTTCAAGGTTCTTCGAAATTACTTTTCGAACATTATAAAGTTAATTTTCGAGAAGCTGTTGAGATGATTGCCTCTTTTGATTCAGTGATGAGACAGCACGTTAGCTGAGTGTGTAACTCCCAAACAAAATGTGTTAAAATGACTCATTATTTAGGCGTGCAAATACAGAATGAAATAATTGAATTATTGTCGTCTAAAATAAGAAATAATATTTTAGAAATTGTTCGCAGTTCAAGATATTTTTCAATAATAGATTGTACACCAGACACTAGTCATACTGAGCAAATTAGTCTTGTTCTGAGGTATGTTGTCCTTAACACAACTTCAAAAAAGGTTGAAGTTAAGGAAAGTTTTATTTCGTTTAATCCAATACTGGACTCTACAGGGAAAGGGACATATACATTTATTTTGTGACAGAAATTTTGAAAAAATTAAATTTAGATATAAAAAATATTAGAGGACAAGGTTTTGATAATGGGGCAAATATGAAGGGACAGCATGTTGGGCTTCAAAAAGGCATTCATGACGCGAATCCGAGAGCCCTTTTTGTACCTTGTGCGGCTCATACTTTGAACTTAACAGTAAATGACGCTTCTGTAGTGTCAGATGCTACAATAAACTTTTGTAATCTTGTGCAGGAGTTATATATTTTTTTTCGTCATCTACAAAAAGGTGGGATATTCTGAGAAAAAATGTCCCTGGGTTAAGTTTAAAGCCTCTAAGTGAGACAAGATGGTCCAGCAGAATTGATTTAATAAAGCCCCTTAAACTTTATTTAATTAAGGTTTGCGAAAGTCTTCTAGAAGTAGCTGAAGATAATTCCTTTCACATTGATGCAAGACATAAAGCGAGTTCCCTCTTGACGTCTGTATAAAAATTTCAATTTTTTTGCGGCATTATTATTTGGCATGACGTTTTCTTTCACATGAATATTCTCAGCAAACAAATGCAAAGTGCTACTATTAATATTAAACCTACCTAAAAAATTTAGTTGATCTCTTCCAGCAATATAGATCTGACCAATTGTTTAAAGAAATTCTTGTACAAGCGAAAGAAGTAGCACTCTCTCTCGAAGTTGAAGAAGACTTTCCACCGTTACCAACGGTTAGAAGGAAATTTAAATCAAAACTGTTTGACTATAAACACCGAGATGAGACCTCTCATGATCCAAAAACAGCCTTTAAAATTAGTTTTTTCTTAAAAATTATAGATCAAACATTAAGCTCTTTAAAAAACAGATTTGACTTATTAAATGAGTATGATAATATTTTCGGATTTTTAGCGACATATTCAAATTAAGTGACCGCGATATTTTAAAACATTGTTCTGTTCTTGAAGAACGACTGACAGATCAGGAGAACAAGGATATAGACTCCAATGATTTGTTTAATGAAATTAAAGTGTTAAAGTTGTTTTCATTACCTGATGATACTGACCCCTTAAGTATTTTACAATATATATTTGAAAACAATTTAATTTCCACCTTTCCAAACGTAAGCATTTCACTAAGAATTCTTCTGAGATTACCTGTATAATATGTAGCTTCTGGGGAGCGATCTTTTTCAAAGTTAAAAATTATTTAAGATCGACAGTGGTTCAAGAAAGATTGTCTGGGCTAGCGATGTTAGCAATTGAACAAGAAATTTTTGATGGTATAAATTTTAGCGATTTAATTAATGAATTTGCAGTAGCAAAGTCTCGGAAAATATCGCTGCTACATAGCTATTTTGTATTTTTCTATTGTACCTAGCTATCATTTTTTTATTTTATAATGAAGTTACCTAGGTATTTTTTATCACAAGTATCTGCATAGCATATTGCATATTTCTTAAAATATCTAAGTATTAGTAGAAAGTAGTACTTATATACATAGACATTAGGCAATATTTCTGTTATTTGTTCCTTAAAAAGATGTGATTTTAAGTTTTGGGTTATTTTCTAGTATTTATAAACAACGTGTCTGTACCCCATTAGTTAAGTAAATGCTTTAAAATGGGTGTGAACAAGAATTTATTTTAATTTATTTTGTTATGATTTTATTCTGTTTGTTTCATTTTGATATTTTAGTCTTCTACAAATAAATATGACTTCTAAAGTTCAGTATTTTGCTTTATTTCAAGCACCTACCTAACTTCAAAAAAAATAATAAAAAGACATGATCCAAAATGGATTAAAGGGCGCCAAAATCCTTTTTTGCACACAGGCGCCAGTAGCCCTTACCATCTACTAGTTAGTCTGTGGCCCTTACGGGGGCCCTGCCCGATACCAAACTCTCTGTCATTATTGCGAGGAGAAATCTGCGCCACGCACACTTTCTCAGCCTCCCAGCAAAAGTAAACATCTGTCACTACGAAACTCACACATAACAATTAAAATATACAATTTTACACAAATATATTATATAAATTATACATTGACAAGTTGCGTACAGCCGTAGCTGTAACAACTGTCAATACGCATTATCAATAAATATGAGAACTTGATTTGGGAAATCAGGCTTAAAAAGTGATAAAAAGGTGGATATTATAATAATGACAGGATATTATTATAAATATCCACAACACTTGAAAATCAGAGATCTGGAAATGATCTGAACAAATGACACTGTGCCTTGTGTGAATCCAGGAAAGCACACAAGCAACAAAAGTACTTATATATTCCTTAAACTACGACCTTTAGGGAACCTGTAATAAATAAATAAAATAAATTAATGTAATTTTAATCTCAAACTACATTATAATAAACACAATATATTATATTAAATAAATCTGAAATCATCTCAAAAAGGAATTTTTGCACGAGAGAAATGGTTGTATAATAGACCATATGTCTATCATTTTTATCGATGACTACTTATTTACAAATCGGTATATCAAAACAATGGCTAGGTGTCAGCGAAAACTTGGATACAGACTTGGATCATTCGCTCGACCGAACCGCATATTGTATGAGGGCGAGCAACCTGTATTGGTAAGCAAATCCGAAATACCTTTATTATTGTAATTTTTAAGATTAAAAAGAAGTAAGTAGTACCAAAGTCATTAGGACTTACATATAAGGTAACGCCATCTTATTGTAAATTGGAAGATCTCTTTTTGCAGCAAAAAAACTGAACAATTTGGCATTTATGTAGGACGTCGATTGTCGAAGAAATTTAGTCTACAGAGCAGTGCGGTTGCAACTAGTTTTATTGTACGCTTAGGAGCGCGTGGACTTATACTTTGATACAGGGGAATGTCTGCGTATTGCTACTCTCCTCTGGACCGCCGCACTATGGGATAGCCTCATACAAAGCCGTCAACGAAAATCGTTGTTATATGATGAAAATTATAAATTAAAATATGTACTATTATAAATAAAGTTTATTTTTAGGTGTTTTATTTTATTTTGTATGTTTAACATAAGTATGAAAGAGCATCAAATTATTACGATTTAATGCCACATTACTTGAAAGTTTTTCATAAAAGTACCTATACATTTTTGGAATGCTCACATGCTTCTCCAAAATTTTCGTAAATAACTTTATATTATATTAGTTAATTAAACAAAAAATAACCAATATAGTTTAAGATGGTAAATATTTACACTTTTTTAACAAGAGACTAAATCGAGGTATTTATTGCATTAAGATTTTCACACATTACTCTGTTTAGGCGTAAAAAAATTGCAATTACATACCTACTTCTTTTTTAATACAGACCCTAAACACATCTCGAGATTCAAATCAATTTTTTCAAAAACTTTTATTTCTTTGTAAAATAGCATGGATGACGGTGTATTTATATATTTATTGAAATGAGATATGTTAAACAGTTCTCAAGACCTAATTTACATATGGTCAAAAATTATGGCTTGAATTTGATATCTATTGAGGTCGAATTTTTATTTTGAGTTAAAAAAAATATTTTTAACTCAAAATAAAAAAAATCAATAAAGACCCTATATATCCATGTATACCTATGTAAAATTACAGCTTAATTCATTTTGAAACAACTGAAATATGAAGTTTTGGGACGAAACACACCCGGTTTTCCCATAGTGCGTCGGTGGCCTGAGTTTCTATATAGCTCTATACTCTAAAGAATGTTCTCGAATTATTTCTATTTAAACTTTTAGAAATTTACCCCCAAAACCTAGATGCTGCTTTAGATACTCTACACCCAAATTGGAACATACAGCTAAAGCCACTAGGCTTCTTGAGATACTATCGTTATCTGTCCGCTACATTACGCCATTATTAAAATCTGCTATTGCGACCAAATAAGGCTGTATGATCATAGATCCCTTTGCCTATAAAAACTACAATGACAGCTGTCATCAATTAATGATTGACATTTTTAAATCGAAATAAATTTGTGTATACGTGAAAACGTGAAATAAGTGTACGTGCAGTAGTGTTAAACATTTTTCATTCTAGCTTGTTATGATTGTAATTTTTAGTTCAGGACTATTATTTTGATATTTATTAGTACTTTATTCACGATGAAACGAAGCTACGATGCTATGAATTCTTCTATTGAAATAAGCTCCTATAGGGATCAACATTTTAAGGTAAGATGAAACTTTTAACTAAAACTAAAAAACTTGAGTAAACAATAATTAAGTATTGATTATTTAAGGGCTCGCGAAATGAACAGGAAAAGTTATTACGTACATCATCAACATTATACATAGGGAACTTATCATTTTATACAACAGAAGAACAAATTTACGAATTATTCATGCGCTGCGGTGAAATACGAAGAGTGATTATGGGTTTGGATAAGTATAAGAAAACTCCTTGTGGATTCTGTTTTGTTGAATATTATGCTAGAGCAGATGCAGAAAACTGTATGAGGTAAGATACATAATTTATGTACCAGTTGAATATTTATTTTCCAGCTATTATTTGCAGTTTCTGATAAACTGGCTTTTGTTATAGTTCCGCATACTTCATCAATATTCCAGGGCAGATTACAATGCCATTTTATGACTTTCTTCATAATATATGACACAACAATTATATAGAACTCAGTCCATGTCTTACTTACAAATAATAATGTAATTGTGAATATAATCACTTTTTCTTGATTTTTAACTTGCAAGCAAAGTAAGACATTATGTCACTATTTCTTTGTTATCTTTGTGGTGTTAGACATTTTAGGTGATATACTTTCTTATTGGTGCTTTATTTGTGGTTAACAAATTATTATAACACAAGTAGTTAGTTAATATTTAAAGATGACACAATATGAATAATGAATGCACACAATCAACATTCTCTTAAGTGAAGAAAGGTAGCCTTATTGCTATTTTGCACCCATACCTTACTATTGCTATTTCACTAACACCATTGGAAATGATTTTAATATCATTAGTAAGGAAGGAGTTAACTGCATGTTAATTGTTTTGGTGACTCGGTGTGGTGGCAATACTATATGTCTAATCAGTTAAAGGTAACTGTTAATCAGACACACATTCACAAGAAACATTACATTAAAGTATTATATTTAATTTAATTGCAGGTATATTAATGGTACAAGATTAGATGATAGAATTATAAGGTGTGACTGGGATGCAGGTTTTATTGAAGGACGACAATATGGACGTGGCAAAACTGGTGGACAGGTACATTATGAATTAGTGATGAAAATTATTTCATTTTCATACCCTTAAATCTGTCTGATACTTATAACCTTTACAAAGGAATAATAGCCTGGGTTCCTGATTAAAAAAAAAAGATTTAACTCTTAACAAATAATAAAAGATTTCGTTTTTACATTGTATGGCCTTGTAAATGAAGTATATACCTATCTTAACCTAATTTACTAATATATAGTAAATTTCTTCTTTAGTGGATCCCTTATTTACTTAGTCACTAGTTTTATTGCCTTTCAAAAGTGGGCTTAGCCAACAAAGTCCATTTAAATTTCTTTTTAATTCCAATTAATGTGTTTATTTTTAAAGTATGTTGTTTTGCCGATAGGATATATTCCAGAACGATGGACAGTTATAAAAGTTCTATTTATATCTCTTGCAGAAAGGGCTATGCTTTACCAAAGTTCTTTAGACCTATAAAGCTATCATCCTTTTAATTGAAGATATTGGAAAAAGTAAAATGGATAGATATATCAGAGATATAGCTATGAGATCCATCTGGCATGCTTATTGTACAAATCTAAAGAAACAGCTCTGATTAGTGTTATTGAAATGGTCAAAAAGCCCTGGAGGATAAAGAAATAGGTCTTTGTGCCTTTCTTGATATTGATTTTTTATAATATCCCCAGCTGCAGATGGGTACAGTCGATGCTCACAAACAGAAAGGCGATAATAGCTCTGTTTCAAACATCGATTGAGGTTGCAACTACCAGGGGTTGTCCACAAGAAGGTGTACTACACCCATTATTTGGACTCTCGCGGTTGACCAATTATTGTACAAGAGTGAAGACAACAGTTATAATATCTTTAACCAAAACGAGACTGTTGGATAAACTAGTTACAATGAAACTTAATGGTTAAGAAGTACTGTTCTCCACTGAATTTAAGTAATTGGGTGTAACAAGCAACAAAAAATTAATGTGGAATTGTCACATTAGGCAACATGTCATATGGTTAAAATTGCTTTAGATAAGAGCAGTGGGTATGTGTATGTGTTCAGGATGATCCTGTGGCTGTACAGCAGCATAGTGAGGTGTTAACCTACACCTCAGTTGTTTGGTGTAATAAAGACAATCAAAAGGCGACTATATAACAAGCTAAATAGTCTACAAAGGACTGCATGTTTAATGGCATAGTATGAACATTGCCTGGAGTGGCTCTTAATGCACTTCTATGTATAAAGCCCCTTGATCTTTATGTAGACAATCAGGCAAGGGCTAGTTTGTATAGGATCAATGCTGAGGGTCCATTATACATTTTTAATAAAATCTATATGGTGGACAGGTCATCTGAGAGGTTAGCAGTCTTATATGGTTTACCGATGGGCCAAAAGTGGGCCTCAACATAGGTTTTTGAATTTATAGGGAGCGCCCTATAAATTCAAAAACCTGGAAGATAGAGAAAATAGGAAGATAGAGGGAAATTCACCTCTATCTTCCAGGCCAAAATTTACACCGTTATGCGGAAATCAACCTGCAAAAACACTACATCAACAATATTATGTATATAAACTCTGATATTCAAGCACCACTGCTAGCGCTGAGATCAAACTTAGTGACCTCAAAGCTAGTTGTAGACTGCTTGAACCGTTTAAACGCTCTGAGATGTAACAACAGGGTAATTTTAAGATGGGGCAATTAACTAGCCGACAAGCTTCAACGGAAGGGATCGAAAAGTACACACACACAAGCCTGGCCTGATAGACCCTTAAAACTCTTTATCACAATAAATCACTTAAGATCTGGTCTGATACACCAGGATTAAAACATACTAAAACCTTAATCTGGCTTATGATCCTAAATTCGCTTCAGAGCCCTGAGTGGACATTGGGGTTAAAAAAACCACATGTCCATCTTGAGACTAAGCAAGTCAAGGATGTGCCAATTCTGTTCCTTAACAGAAGAAACACCTCTGCACATCCTAACTGATTGTTGATCTTTAATGCACAAACCTAACACTCATCAGGGAAACTAGGTACCTATTTAACCCAGAAGTGATATTGCTCACAGTTATGAAACCCTTCAACTCATTGAATATATTTGCCATACTTATTGCCGTATTTGCCTATTTGGCAAAACAAATATGGCTTACCGATTGTCTGTGCGCTTTTCAAGGCTCATCAAAGCAAATACGCAAATATACTGCCCACACATGGTCGGGCTCATAAGCGCGCGAACTGTCAACCAGTACGGACGAACCTGTTTATAACCTCTTAATAAGTGGTTATTTAGGTACCTACGGAAAATGTATTGGGACAATGAAACCGTTGTATGGTTTCTAGAACTTTACCAAATGAACCCATGCATTTGGGACCCTGGAAACGAGGGTAAAAAAATATAATAGCTTCAAATAATAAAATCCAGCTGCAAGTACAACTACTTTCTGCTAGCAAACATGTTTAATTTTTTGCTATATGGCTCCATGTGTAGAAGTTGTATCGCTTATTTGCCCGTACGTCGAAGTTTTTGCCAAATACGGCAACATGAAATCACAAATACATACAAATAGCCATGTAAAGTGCCACCATAATTGCTTTGCCAATATTGCGCATGCTCATTTTAAGAGCACATTCTCAAATTAACGGTTTATTTTTGACCATGCTACCTAAAGCGTGTGGATCCTAAGCCGGTCTGATCTGGTGGCTTACTATAAACATGCTAGTACAACGCATGCAACTAAGGAATAGAAACATCAAACATCACCTATCACTTGCCGTCTTACTCGCACGTTATTCACATCTCTGATTCATCTGTACAATGAGCGAGTATAAAAAGTGATGAGTTAGTATTTGTTAGAATGACTTCTCTTAAGAGGGCAAAGACAGATATTTATCTGATCACTTACAGCTTATACTATATATGTATTTGCGTTTAGCTATATCCGGCCACGCGTTGCTGTAGGTCAAAATGTGTATAAAAACGCGCGCTTATTCGATTACAACATTGGGTCAAAATTTCAGACCAATTGATGAAGAACCTTCAGATATTTAAAATTTTGACAAACAAACATTAATATTTTAATAATTTTAATCTATGATAAAAATGATTTTTTATTGAAAGTTATTCACTTGCATAATCTAATACCACCGAAACAAACCCAAATATATAATATAAGTAATAAAATGTAGTAATTCGAAATAATTTTAAAAGTATGATTAGAAATAAATAAAAATATTTTTATACTGCATATACTTACACAAATACCTTCTGCCATTGAAAATTTCATTCTTGACACCCGGCTAATTCTTTCAAGCTAATAGGTAATATTTACTAGCTAATATTATACTTTCGTGGGAGTAATAAGCATACATAATGTGAAAATTGAATGTCGGGTAGCAATCAACCAACCATTTTCGCCTTTATAGACGATAACGCCCATTGTTATAAATCTTTAGATCTGTTTCATATATTATTTAAGTATTTATGTTTAGTTTACATTGTAGTGATATTCATTCATTATATATACAAAAGCAGTGAATTCAAGTTCAATAATTTGTTTTAACAAAAAACTTACACTATGTAAAATACGTTTTCAGGTCAGAGACGAGTACCGTACAGACTATGATGGCGGTAGAGGTGGTTATGGTAAAATTATAGCTCAGAAAGTAACTCCAAATACTTTAGATCGCTGACATTTAACATGTGTAGATAATGAGATACTACTATGAAAGACTGTAATTGCTATATTTAAACATTCAACTAGACCTGAATGTGGTAAGAATAAAATATTTTTTACGAAAAGCCATTTTATTTCATTTGTACATATGATTGAAGTAATATTATGACAGCTACTAATTTTCCATATAAAAATAGTTTTGTCATCTATTGTGAAGTTATAATTGAGTGAATTCAAAAGGATGTTTTCATTTGGTGTAGAAAATGGGTGAGCAAAGTACAGTGAGTTAGGACTTTAATACATTCTCAAAAAGGATAATGATCGAGAGAGACAAAATCCAACTTCAAAGGAACATATTAATTTTTTACCCGACTGCAGTGGATCCCAAAAAGATGAGGCTAATGAAATCTCAATCAATGTCATAATTAGTTAAATAACATAATATATTAAAAACGATGACGAAGGAGATGTTAAAAATGTAACAACATTAAAGTTCATCAATTATCGACTCTAATTACTTGGCTGGTACTTTACTTAACTCTAACAATTATTTTTTTAACGAGCTTGGGTAAGTCCGAACAAAGCGAAACAAAGGATTTATACTAGCTAGCATGAAGCCGGCAACTCACTGGCAATTCCCCTGGTGTTGCAGTTTTTCATGGGCGGCGGTAGTCACTTACCAACCATTAGGTGAGCCTTATGCTCGTTTGCCCCCTCTATAAAGTTATAGCCTATATATGTCCCAATGCTAGGTACAGGACTCATCTCATTTTTGAGAGGGCAACACATATTTGTTTCAACAGCTAAGACTGCTGAATGAGCCATTTAAAGCACGGTTTACAAGTTTTGTGAACCACACTTGGACTGCACTTCTAAACTTTTTCGTAATTTGACTACGGGACTTAAAAAGGATTCAAATAAAAATGAAACATTTGTAAAATGTTAATTTAATAAAAAGCAAAAACACTTTAAAGCCTTATTTATCTGTAGATTACTCTTTGCCCTTACATTTATAACAACTGTAATAAATATATAACATAAAAATATAAGTAACATTTTGACTTAAGTTTCATAAGCTTTTATAATTCATTTATTTCACTCCATTAAGAACAACGTCGCAATATTATCTGATACCTCACTTCACATTGTGCACTCTACCTTTTCTAAGTTTGTGATAAAAATACCCATGTATAGTTATATTTTTGCAATGCTGATGGTCTACAAAAATGTAAATATGAATCATTTAATTAGGTCATTACCTAACATTTTTTTCTCCAGTTACGCTCTTTTCAAATATATTAATTTATGTTAAAATATAAAAAAAATCACTGCATGAAAAATGTCACATATTTTTTTTAAATAAGACATTATTGAATGGAGCTATTGTTAAGCTACAAATATATTTTCTATAACATAAACATAGTGTATAATATAAATGAATTTTGTATAGATTAACAATATAACATATTTAAATATAATATCCAT
This sequence comes from Parnassius glacialis, assembly GCA_033319125.1. Lineage (NCBI taxonomy): Eukaryota > Metazoa > Arthropoda > Insecta > Lepidoptera > Papilionidae > Parnassius > Parnassius glacialis. The sequence continues at coordinate 36,050,277 of JAVANC010000001.1, read as the reverse complement.
ACATATTGTGTATAAAATGTTAATTGAGTTGCATTGATCTAGGCAACTGTAAATACATAATATTACTAAATATCCTCATCATTTAAATGCATTCTTAGTAATAAATTATTCAAAACACAAGCATACAAAGATAAAGCTTTGGTCTCTGGAAAAAAACAATAATACGTAAAAATTTAAAAAAGAATTGTGTATATAATGTTTTTCTTATGTTTGTTACATTAAAATAATATTTCTTAAAGAGACAACATCAGATATCTATATAAAACTTTTTACTTGTTCGCGATTTAAATTATAATATTCAGATCATTGACAAAATTAAAGAATACTAGTTATGAGATTGTGTGCCTCCAATATCGATTAACTATTATTTTATAAAAAGATCATAATAAAATATAAAACATGCTGCAGCATATAATAAGTAAAAAGCGTTACTAGATATTGATGATGTTTGACATTAACTGAAAAATAAATAAATAATTAAAATGCTTATACTCAAATTGAATTATTTAGCGAATGCGCATATTATGTTATAAAAGAAATAAATATGCAAAGTTATAGATAAAAACATTGCATATATGCATTAAGTAAATAAAACACTAGCTTTAAATTGAAGTTAACTCAGGCATGAGATCAAACCACAAAGTTTTCGCTTCAAGGAAGTCGTATTGATTCAGATGTACAATCACCTGAAAAAAAAAAATGTTTTAATGAAATTATACAAGACAAAAACTGCTCAGTAGCATTATGGTATATTGGTTAAACATTAGGTTGCGGCGTTGTGGGGCCGAGAGTTCGAATCGGTTCAAATCTCACACGAGACATGTTTGTATGGCCTAACGGGATAGTTCCTGGTCCGATTTATGTAGTGTAGATTAAAGCAATACCGCTGAGGAAATGCAAACAATGTAAATAGGTTATTATGATGTTCACATATAGCACTACCAAAATCACTGATTAGCGAATTAGATAACTAGTTGTCACCCATTTTGATTTTAAAACCACCATATTTTCATTGTCCTTAAAGTAATTTTAGAAAGAAATCTAAATGAAAATATAAACATATTCTAATAATTATTATGATATATTAAATCAAAGAATTAGGTTCAAAATGTTTTGTGTATATATACTGCCAGTACGTCGCCTTTTTTCTGTATAGTTTTAAATTTTAATACAATCTACCCCCGGTGCATAGAGCACCCCGGGCCACCGTCGGATCGGAGGGGAGTAGCCATACGCAGACGTTCCACTCTGTCAAAGTATAAGTCCACGCGGTTCTAGGTGTACTATAAAACTAGTTGCAGTCTGCACAGCTCACTCACTAGAATAAATCTAGTTGCGCGGATGAATCAATGTCGTACAGAAATGCTGAAATGTTCAGTTTTTTGCTGTAAAAAGAAAACTGCCACGTCAAATTAACAAAAAGATTATAGATAACCTTTCATAAGTATTTTTTAATCACATTTTTGTTATTTACTTCTTTGCGAACTTAAAAATTACAATAATAACGGTCTTGTTGTTTCGGATTTGATTACCAAAACCAAAACAGGCTCGGAGTTGTCGTTGTTACCGAGTGATATTGTTATAATGTATCTGTGTGTGTGAAATTCTTAGTTTATCGTTTTAATTGTTGTGTGAGTTTCGTAGTGACAGACGATTGTTTTTCTGTGTGTGCGGATTTCCCCCTGCAAAAAATGACGTACAGTTCGGTATCTGGGCAAAACGCTATAGCTACTCCCTTTCGGTCCGTCGCACTATGGGAAAACCGAGAGTATTTCGTTTCAAAGTTTCATATTCCAGTTGTTTCAAAATCAATTAAGCTGTAATTTTACGTACGTATACCTGGATATATAGGGTATATATTGATTTTTTTTTGAAAGATATGACCACAACATACCGAGTGACGATAAAGTTATCACATTAAATGAAATGACGTATCCTACATAAATTTCTTTAAACATACACAACTAAAAAATATATAACAATTAATATTCTAGTCGCGGTAGCATTTTTTTCGTTTTAATATTATATAACATCATGTAAATGCATACAAATATTACCTGATGAATACTAGAAGATCAAAGACCCATGGCATTTGAAGGCGAAGATACCTAGTTTAAACGTTGCCAATTCGAATTACTCAAATAAAGAAAAAATAAAATTTTATGCGCGAAATTAAAAACAACGGGACCGCGCGCTGCGGGTGTGTGAAGACAAATTCAAGCGAAAAATTTACTTAAAATAAAAGACTTAAGGCATAATTCTCTATGCGCGAAGTGACAAGAAATGGGACGGGGTGTCGAAATTCATATTTCCTCTACGCGCGTTAAAAATGGACATAAAATCAGTGAAATTCGATGAGTACAATCCTCAAACAGATAGTTGGGACAATTATCTAGACCGTTTAAAATTTTGTTTCGAGGCTAACGGCGTCATATTAGATTCTGCTAAAGGAGCAAATTTTTTCACAGTGTGTGGTTCACGAGTTTACGAAACATTACTTGCATTAATTACTCCAAAAAAAGCGGTTGATGTGACATTCAGTGAAATCAAAATAATTTTAACAAATCATTACAGCCCAAAACCTAACGAAATTTCTGTGTCTTATAAATTTTATAATTGCAATCAAAAACGTGATTAAGGTGCTTCAGAATACATTGCTCATTTACGAAAACTAAGTTCGGGGTGTAACTTTACTGACTTGGAAATAATGTTACGGGATAGACTGGTATGCGGTATGTGTGACAGTAAACTGCAATATGAGTTATTGAAACGAGACAATTTGCGTTATCAAGATTTAGTTGATGCGATGTTATCAGCCGAAAGTGCAGGGCGAGATGTTCGTATGATTCAAGGCAACACAACAGGAGCTATGACTCAGTCAGAACTAGCATTACCATACAGTTCAGCGAGTGGTACAAGTGAACCGATGGATATAAATGCTGTACAATCAAGAGCAAATATCCGCTTTTGTTATCGTTGCGGTGACCGCCATTCAGGAGAATGTCGTTTTGTAAATACAGTGTGTCGGTATTGCAAGAAAAAATGACATTTGGAGAAAATTTGTATAATTAAGAAGAAGAATTCTTCTCAGCAAATAAAGTTTATATCAGAATCAGATGATCATTTAAATGGAGTTTATTGTGTTCATACTAATAGCCGTGTCCCACCATACGAAGTGGAGTTGTCACTTGCAGGCGTACCAATCCATATGCAAGTTGATACAGGAGCTAGTTTTTCTCTAATTAACGAGCAGACATGGCACATACTACACTCTCAATTATCGGATGCTGCTTTGCAACCTATTGCAATATCGTTGCGGACCTGGACTGAAACACCGGTCAAACTTCTTGGGAAAATTATGTTGCCTGTGTGTTACAAGAATATTTCGAAGGGCCTATGTGTTATTGTAGCGAAGGGTAATATGGGCCCAACCTTCTGGGTCGAGACTGGCTGAACCCTAACATTGCTATGAATGTCAATTATGTTTCTAGTGCTGAGTTATTGGAAATGGATAGTGTATTATTGAAACATAAAGAGGTATTCAAAGATGCACTCGGTACCTACCGTGGACATCCAGTAACAATACACATTAAACCAGGAGTTATCCCAAAATTTGTAAAAGCACGTCCTGTACCATTTGCTATGCAAAGAGTAGAGATGGAAATAGATCGTCTGGAAAGGGAAGGAGTTTTACGTCCAACGACTTTTTCGGAGTGGGCCACACCAGTTGTGTCAATAATAAAAAAAATCTGGTGAGATTCGTTTGTGTGGAGATTACCGCAGTACAGTTAATGAAGCAACAGTGTCGGATATTTATCCCATGCCCACGGCAAATGAAGTTTTCGCTGCCATAGCTGGAGGAAGATTATTCACAACTTTAGATCTAGATAGAGTCTACACACAAGTAGTTGTGGATGATAATACGTCAAAGCTTCTAACATTAAACACGTGCAAGGGTTTATATACAGTGCATAGGTTGGCCTTTGGAGTAAAAGCATGTCCAGGAATTTTCCAGCGCTTAATGACTTCTTTACTGGCTGGCATTCCAGGAGTGGCAGTTTTGATAGATGACATAATCATATGTGGTCGTAATATACATAATACTATGTTAGAAATGCAAAAAAGATTAGATTTAGTACTAGGTCGAATTGAACGGGTAGGGTTACGCTTAAATAAAATGAAATGTCAATTTGCCAAAGAAAAAGTCGAATTTTTAGGCTATGTTATCGATTCTGAGGGAATACATCCTGCACCAAGTAAAGTCGAATCTATAGTAAATACTCCAGCGCCCAAAAATAAACGAGAACTGGAAGCATTTCTCGGGTTGTACAATTTTTATGAAAGGTTCATACCTCAGAAAGCGACAATACCTGAACCATTGCATCGATTATTAGATTATTCACAAACATGGACATGGTCTGAACGTGAGCAAAGTTCATTTGATATGGCTAAAAGCTTACTCGCATTTGATTTAACTCTAGTTCATTATGATGTAAATAAGCCAGTAGTTCTTACTTGTGACAGTTCAGAATATGGGGTAGGAGCAGTATTGTCACATGAAATGGAGGATGGTCAAGAACGGCCAATAGCAATGGCATCGAGAACCCTTCATGCACATGAACGACGTTATTCTTAGTTAGATAAAAAAGCCACATCAATTATGTATGGCATTAAAAAAAATCATAATTACCTCATGGGTCGAAATTTTCGGATAATTACTGACCACAAACCATTGCTTGGTATATTTAACCCTAAAAAACCAATGTCAAATATGTTGTCTCCTCGATTAACGAGGATTGCGATTGCTTTAATGTCTCATGATTACGAGATTGTTTATAAACCGGGATCACAAATAGGTAATGCAGACAGTCTAAGTCGATGGCCACATCCAGTCAACGAACAACCAGAACAACAGTTGTCTGAGGTTTTGTTGATGGCTGAGACTCCGGAGGATTTTCCATTTAATGCTAAAGACAGTTATGAAACGAAACGCGATAAAACTTTATCTCAAGTTATTTATTACGTTCAACGTGGTTGGCCTGCTAGAATAACAGACGCAGATTTACGCCCATTTTGGCTTCATCGTGCAGAGTTATCACTACAAGAAGACTGTATATTATTGGGCTGCCGTGTATTAGTACCAAAACTAATGCGCCGTAAAACTTTAGAAATTTTGCATAAAACACACACAGGGATAGTGCAAACAAAAGCACTTGCAAGGAGCTATGTGTGGTGGCCAAATCTTAATGAGGATATAGAGACACTGGTAAGAGGCTGTCCGAAATGTTTAGAGAATGCCTCAAAAATCTAGTCATGAATGGATTACACCCACAAAACCATGGTCAAGGATTCATATTGATTTTGCTGGACCATATCATAAAAAATATTTTTTAATCATAGTGGATGCATACTCACGCTGGCCAGAATTATTTATGGTAAATAACACTACCTCATCGACAGTTATAAGACTTTTAAGAACAACATTTGCAACACATGGCTTATGTGAAGTGATGGTTTCTGATAATGGACCATCATTTGTCTCTAAAGAAATGAATGAATTCCTAAAAGCTAATAACATACGTCATATAACTACAGCATCATACCACCCATCTACAAACCGGTTGGCAGAGAGAATGGTACAGACAATTAAGGACAAACTGACCAAAATGGAGGATCTAGCATGGGACACTAAAATACCAAATTTGTTGCTTGGTCTTAGAGTTACGCCATGCACAGCTACCATTAAGAGTCCATCTGAACTACTAATGAAGAGATGATACTATACATCCAGATTCAGCAAAAACTGAGAAAATTGAAAAACAAATTATCAATAACAGTCAGAGGAAAAACAGGAAAACTAATGTGGGTCAGGAGATTATGTACCGCAATTATAGCAGTGCTGGCCCAAGATGGCTTCCAGGAAAAGTAATTAACAAAAAAGGGCCATCAAGTTATGAGATCAGAACCAATAATGATACAATAATCAATAGACATATTGATCAGTTAATTAAAAAAGGGCCTAATATTAGTTGTGAGGATTCGGAAATGCAGCAGGGCTAGCATGGGCAGGAGACAATTTTATCCCCAGGGAAAGGAGAAAATGTTTATCCCCTCGCTTAGTTTTATCCACCCTTCGAGCATGGGGGCACACCGGTGGATATAATATCCACAGTAGATTAAATGGGAGATTGACTTATACATAAATAGATTTTTTGTATGAATATACATAAACTTAAACCCACGTCCAACGAACTAGGATAAAATTGTCAGTTTCATATGTCAAAAAAGTATAATTTTTTATCTTTTATTTAATTATGTCTACCCGTTATGTCAAACGGGATATACTTCCCCCGTTGCCGTGCTTTGGGCATAGGGACAAGATAATTTTATCTCTTGTCAGTGGATATAATCGGGGGATAAAATTTTTGTCCCCAGCCCATGCTAGCTGTGCAGGAGGGACAAAGAATGATTAGAACCGCTGGATCAGTAGAGGGTATTTACATTCTAAAACACCATATGAAAGATCAAATGCTAATAGAGAAAATCTTTATTTATCGTAAGCTTGTATATGTGTATTAATTAGTATCTTATATTAGATGTGATTGATTTCAAGTGTTATATATCTTGTTTAAATAATTATATTGTTTAGGTTACTTACTAATGGGGAAGGTATGTCATATTCAAAGATTTATTGTTATTCTATTTGGGGGTACTTGTTTACTTTGTTCATTAATAAATAAAGTAAATTGAATGTAGGTAATTTAATATTCACTTATGACACTTGTCTTTTGTAATGCTACCAAGCTTAATACATAACAATATTCAACCAATGTGTTTCATTCTATATTCTGAACGTATTAACTATGTATGGTCAAGTGTAGGTATTATAATTACCTATGTCGTTGCCACGTGAGCACTGAGCGCTGTTGCCGCTTTTGCAGGTCACTTCAGGTCAGTAAGCTAATATTATCAAGGATGATTTATTTCTTGTCAATTTTTTACGCTAATTATTTTGTTTGAAAAATGTTTTTTTAATTTTCTTTTATTATTGTTTATTTTATTATTTTAACAGACATATATCAACTTGTATTAACTGCTGTGGTATTTAACATGATAACCTAAGCGCCACCCAGTATATCAAATTCAAGACCTAATTTTTTTTTACCATATGTAAATGAGGTCTTAAGAACTTGTTTAAATTTATAAATACACCGTTATCCATGCTATTTTACAAAGAAATAAAAGTTTTTGAAAAAATTGATTTTTATATCGCGATATGTTTTGGGTCCGTATCAAAAATAGTGCAAATAAGTGCAATTTTTTATCACTAAATAGAGTAATGTGTGAAGATCTTAATCCAATAAATACTTCGACATCGGCAAGCGGCAAATCGGTAAGAGGTAAATCTCTTGTTAAAAAAATTGTAAAAATATAACAACTTAAACTATATTGGTTATTTTTTGTTTAATTAATATAATATTATTTAGGAAAAATTTGGAGGAGCATATAAGCATTCCAAAAATGTATAATACTTATATACAATGGAAAACTTTCAAGTAATGTGGCAATGAATCGTAATAACGTATTTCGTCAAAATCATCTAATCGAAAATGACTAAGATTTGATGCTGTTTTATGTTGTTATTTTATATTTTTGTTGTTGTTTTATTTTATTTAATATGTTAAACATACAAAATAAAATAAAAATACCTAAAAAGAAAATTAATTTATAATAGTACATTAATTTATAATTTTCATCACGTAACAACGACTCGTTAAAAACAATTATGAGACGGCTTTGTAGGAGGCTTTCCCATAGCGCGTCGGTGGCCCGTGTTGCTCATGCCCTGGTGACACGTTAAGTGTTCCCGTAAAAACTGTTATTGACAATTATTGTTTTCGTGAAGCAAATAAATACTTAAAAATAAGTAATTATGTATGTATATAATAATAATGTGTAACCATGTCTCAAACATAACTTTTCTGCTAGTTATAAGCCTAGATAAAGCATGAAGTAAAATCGGTTATGACTAGTAAGAATGATAATTCATTATCTAATATATTTGTACCTTAATACACTTTTAAGAATTACATGTAAATTTACAACTCAAAAAATATTTTAATGTTCCTTTGCGTCAAAAGTCGCTCCTAATGCAGGAATTTCTAAAAACAGATTTTGAAATCGATTACAAAATCGGACTTAAAACAATTTGTGTATGTCAGGATCGTGCCAAATGGAATACATAGTAGTCTCTATCCACACCTCTGGGTGGCAAGTGTGAGAGTTAATGTGTTTTTTAATAGAATAAGGGTGACAAACAAGCACACAGTTCTTCATCTGATGGTGAGTGGATATTGAGGAATATACCTACATCTACCCTCGATTAAGAATCAAAATGCAGATGCGTTGTCAACCTTAAGGACTAAGATGGAATGACTCACAGCCTGTAGTTATACAAACTTTTTATATACTTCAGACCGAAAAACAGTAGTGCAGGCACTGGTGTTTGGCAGCAGAAATAGGTAAAAGGGTACCTTGTTTGTTTAAAGTTGGTTGTAGGTCCGCAGCAAGCGCTACTTACTATCAGGAGGAGTGTAGGTTTGTTTGCTACTTCAGTTTTATAATAAAAAGAACAATCATAAACCTACTGTGAAACTAAGACACTTAATAAAAAGTTGTATTGTATTTAGTGGGATGCTTAAGGAGTAATCTCGATTAATTTGCTGCCTAAAAGTCAGACAATATGGTGACAGCACAACTATACACTGAACAATTGCAGCGTTTAGCTGAAAGAGAAGGTAAAGCCGCGTATCAATTATGCGCTCCAAGAGGTCAAACATTGGCGCGCGCTCCAGCCACGCGAAATGGATACCGCCTAGGAACGCGCACCAAATTGTTCGTTGGAATGCTCAAACGTGGTGCGGGCCGCTCCATCTGGTGTCGGTTTTTTACCGTGAATCAAAGTACTTTAAGTTTTGGCGTGCACGCCAGTTGTGACGGTTGTTTTCATCATTCGGGTGTTCGTTGCGTTTCGAGCTATGGATAACCAGAGTTGCCGTAAATTCGTAAAATTATATGGTTCAAAATAACTGCTGTGGAATAGCAAAAGTCGTTTTTATCATAATAAAGCACCTAGAAAAGATGCATAGGACTATGAAAGCCGCTGCTGCTCGTACACGACCGACATCCATGTTGAACGGTCACATCATCACATTGGAACAGCTGGCGCGCTTTGTTGATATATTTAGAACATTTTGAACGTGGTCCGCAGAGCGGACTGGTCGGCGAGCGTGCCTGGAGCGCGTAATCGATCCGCGGCTTGAGTGTCCACACGGTAACGGATTCATTACCTCCACGACAGTGCTAGAGCACGTGGGGCAAAAAATACGTAATTATAAGAATTTAGTGAGCAATAATACCCCCCTTCCGTTTACAGATTTTTATCGTGTCTATAATATGTCACTATAAAATTATTTCAATGACTAACAACTTGAATATCCTAAGGATTTTGAAATGAACCTGAACTTATTACTTCAGTCAAAAAGTGAGTATTTTTATTGTCAAGGAATTCATAACCTGCCTTATTAATGGAGCAATGTGTTGTCCAGAAAGATATTGCTGTATAATACTGACAACAACTACTAATATGTTTGTGAAACGCTCCCGAAAACGAAGACAGACGATAGTACTTACGATACCTTTGATGTTGGGACAGAAAGAAAATCGATCCCGAGGGAAAAAAATATTTTCACAGCGTTTAATTAGCTTTATTAACGCTCCATCATGTTTGTGTAGCTAAATAAAATGATAATTTCATTAAAAAAATCATGAATATACTTAAACATAAAACCAGCAGTGTAATTTAAAATCAGCTGACTAGAGTCAATATTCGCGCGGACGCCGAACTCTTTTATCTAGCTCGGTACGAAACAATACATTAGGTATTATCACTCACTCTACCCATCCCTTTTACACACGCGTCGCCGCCCGTTCTACTTGTGTCGCATTGCCAACATGTGGGAAATTCCCCAAATTGTGGGGAATTTAAAGTTGGTTCAGGATTGGTATTATGCGGGGAAATGCGTAGATTTTGAAAATCGATCGTTTCAATCGAAAATCGTTAGGTTACTTATTAATATCGAATGACCGCCTTTTTTAATTATCTTCATAGCACTTAATTTAATTTTCGGATTTATTTCGGCAACTTTTGTGTATCATTTAATGCTTTTCACTTCGTTACTTTTAATTTTAAGGAAAAAATAAATCTTATAAAATTAGTTGGAAATAGTTTAATTTTTTAAAATAAAATTGAGGGAAATCTGTTGAAGTTTTGTCCTTAAATTGGGGAATTTTACATGAATTTTCGGGGAATTTGTCAAATTGGTGTTGGCAACTCTGCCATGTTGCACCGAAATTTACCTACTAAGGTTGGTTTGTTTGCCGGCGACATAAGAATAAGAGGCGGTAATCACTATAAAACTTGCAAGTAATTTTTAATAGTTTTGACGTACCCCTTTTTAAATTTAAAGTATTGGACGGATTAAATACGGAAAGTCAATTAAAATAAAGTAAAAGAGTTATTTTTTAGATTAATTCTGATAGATTAATGAAGAGTTTGTGTATCTGGGGTCAAAGTTTACAAGAGATGGAAAGTGTGAGAGTGATATCGAAAGAAGAGTGAATGCAGGAAACATGGTGAATGGAGCTTTGCACTCCTTTATGAGCAGTCGGAAGGTGTCTAACAAGGCTCGTTTGGCTGTGCATGAGGGGGTGTTGGTTCCGACACTCATGTACGGAAGTGAAAGTTGGGTATGGCAGAAGAAACATGAAAGCAGAATAAATGCAGTTGAGATGAGAGCATTAAGAAGTATGATAGGAGTTAAACTGAGTGACAGGATAAGAAATAGTGAGATAAGGAAACGTTGTGGTCTGAAAGAAGATGTAGTGACAAAAATTGAGAAAGGTATGCTGAGATGGTTTGGCCACGTCGAGAGAATGAATGAAGAACGATTGACGAAAAAAGTGTATAAGGCGAGTGTGAATGAAAGTGTTGGAAGGGGTAGACCTAGGCGGACATTTCTAGACCAAATTAGGGACGTCTTGGAAAAAGGCCAGGTTAAGAGTACCCTAAACCGTAGAGCATGTATGAAGGGAATAATGAAAGTGGACGAAGCGAAACAAGTATGTAAGGATCGTAGCAAGTGGAAAGAAGTGATCTCTGCCTACCCCTACGGGAAAGAGGCGTGATTCTATGTATGTATGTATGTATTAATGAACTGTCTATCATAACTCAATTTTAACTATAATGTCGATTTTAACTATTAAATTATTCAGTACCATTTCATTTCTATGTTCTTGTACAAAATCAAAGATAACGATGAAATAGTTTATAATTGTGTAAGTGAGTACCCAATTAGGTACGTTTATTAATTTCAATGTCATTTTTGTAGTAACGAACTGGTTGTTGCGTCAGGGTACAATTGATTGTTCAAAATGACAACCATAACTTCCAAATTCTATATGAAGACTAGTCGTAATGATAACTAAAGTTATAAATAAAATAAATGTTGGCAATGTCGTAGCAGTTTAACGTGTGGAAATGATCAAAGTGCTTGCCGCAAGGACGTTAGGACGCATGGACTTAGCGGTAGGAATTTGTTTTGGCGGGATTAATTTTTAATTTTTGAAACAGTTCCGTGTTGACTATCACGTACGCGTGAGCAACAGTTAGATCGTTTTGTTTAGTAAATTCTTGTTGTTACTTTTTGTGTTTCTTGTTTTGATTTAATAATGTCGAACACATACGTTTATAGTGCTCGTGAATATGGCAACATGTTAATGTGCCTTGGAGTATCTTAAAAGGCCACGGAGGATTTAAATCGGTAAGCTGTTCCATACCTAGTTATTTTTAAATAACTTAGTACTGAACTGATCTGAATAGGTACATAGTTGAAAACATCAGATTAATAAACATACATGATAGATAAAAACGTATGACTATCCTTGTTAACATTTCATTTAAGTAAATTTTTCATCATTCATTCAGCGGGTAATCGAACCAAATATTTGGTTTAACCTGTGAATTCGAATTGAAGTGGCTAGGTGGAGACAAGACACAGTGGCAAAACAGTAGGTTAAGTAGATAAGTTAGGTATTTAGACAAGAACTAGAAAAGAAGGGTCAGTAGCCTAATGGCAGGGCGCGGACCGCGAACTCGAAAGGTCATGGGTTCGAATCCGCCATTCAACTACTGTCGTGAACCACTTCTAACACAAGCATTTTAAGCTTACCAGACGTGGTTAAAGAGAATATTAGTGTTTAATAGCATTACTAGTATTTTTTATTAAGAAAGAAAAGACAAGTGTTGTAAATTATTAGGTATTGGTACGATCGCTAGCTGCGGGCCGCGCGAATTCGGAGTCCATAGTCAGCTGATTTTAAATTAGTGTAATTCTGGTTTTATGTTTAAACATAAATCGCAGCAGCAAAACTCTTGCAGCAGTTTCATTTAGCTGTACTAACATGATGTGAATAAAACGAATATAACGTTGTGAAAAGATGATTGTTTTTCCTCGGGATCGATTTTCTTTCTGACCCATCATCAAAGGTATCGTCAGTACTATCGCCTGTCTTCGTTTTCGAGAGTGTTTCATAAACACCCGGTATAATACTGTATAATATTTTTAAAATTAATACTTATAAATGTTATATTCTACTTTCACAAAGACTTATGCAACAACTTAATATCTTCAGGTTTAGTACTATTGAAAACATATAAAAAATAAATAATTAGAAAATGTAAATCGACCTTGTTATCTATAAAATAATGATTTTCAGTGTTGTATATCAGATCACATACCTGTCCAATTATAGGACTGCTTCCAAGGAATCCTTTATGAGTGGCGACAGTGATTTCAACTTGCCTAGAGTGCAATTCCGCATGAGGTATGACCCATTCGAACTGTTCATCATATTCTGGCATACAATTGTCTTTTACCACCTATAAAAAGCAGAAAACCTTTTAATAGTTTCAAAAAATGGAATTTGAAACACTCATAATTATATAGTATAGGAATTTTGGTGGGGCTAGATAGCGCTACTCCATTTTTAACCTATTAGACTACAGCATACTTCGAATTGGCTCTTATGCCTGTTTAAACCCACAATTACTATATAAGTATTAGCATTCATAATTTTGACAACAGTTTGCAAAATGCCGAGTTGTGTAGATTTTTTGACGCGCATCAAAGTGCTTGAATCTCGTTCATTCATATTTTTATAACTATCCTTCATAGTACACTGCTTCACAATGTGTTGATGCGTCACATTGTGCAGCCCTTGGGAGATTTTGACGGCAACTTGAGCCAGCAGATAGCTGACAGTTGGCGATGTTATCTCAAGGCGCCTAAGCAGACAGACACCTTATCTAGAGAATCACATCACTATCAGAGCACTTGTTTTACCGTTTCCACTAATAGTTCACATGCGCAGACACTTAATACACCAAAATCGCACCACTTTTACATATAAAATCCACTTCAAACCATTATTTAAACAATAATACAGGAGCAGCATAGCCACCGCCGGTCAAGTTCCCGCCAAAACTCTCTCGTTCATTCATATAATATTCCATAAATTCCCTCACCTTGGCTGGTTACTTCGTTATTAATAATAAGAATATGAAACTTCTGCAAAATCAGGATTCTAAACAAAAATGCCAAAATAAATGACCACAACCAAATAGGAAAGTGCCTACCATACATATAGCTATGGATACCTATAGATATGCAAATAACACTGCATAACGCATTTGTAAATATGAGTGATACACCTACATTCCCAGGCCTACAAAGAAAGAAAGACGGACAGTCCCATATTCAAGTGACCAACAACCAAGCCAAAACCGTATGCAACCATGCACCAAGCAGTGGGGCTGTCGTCGCCGTGCCGATGTTGTATCACTTATCACCTTAAAGGGCTCACTGTGCAATTGAAGGTAATTCCTCCCATTTGACTATGAATGGTGCGTCTGAGGTGAAATTAAAAGTCTAGAAGTCTATTAAAACGTCTCTTTCGTGAATTTACTTAATTAACTGGATTATTAAAATCGGCGTTGAATTTATTGATTAACCTATTGTCCGCTTTTGGGTCAGTGCAGTTTCTCGCTGGTTCTTCCCAGGACAGTAGTAACAGAAGTATATTTCCATAGAAGACACGTTGAACTTTACTATCTTAATGACGTATACGTAGGTATATAATGGAAGGGATTTTGGGCAGAATTATGACGTGTGATGAAAAGTGTTTTCTCTACGATAATCACAAGCTAAAACACAATGCTAAAGAGAGGTCCAATACCGGAATGATGCTTTAAAGTGAAGCTCACTCATAAAAATGTAATGATAGCCGTTTGGTGGTGATCTCTTCATGTATTTCGGTGTATTTCACCATAGCTTTTTGCGATCTGGTGTATTAATATCAGCAGATGTCTATTATGAAGAACAGCGAGCAATGATGGCGAAACTCTTAAAGAAATAGCCCCGACTATGCAATTGATTTTCGTCATTTTTGCTCCATGATAAAGCAAGATCTCACACTCACGCTCGACAAACAGTTTTAACATTACAAGACCTGCAATTAGGAACCATACGACATGCTCTGTTCTCGCCAGGCCTAGCCCCAAACGATTATAATTTCTTCAGCGATATCCGATAATTTCCTGCAAGGAAAAAAATGTTTCAGGTAGAGATCAGATCCCCAGTTTTATCACAAAGGCGAAAATGATCTTCTCCCGAGATGGCAAAAATGTATAGATATTGCTCATTACTAAATATTTCAAATAAATAAATAAATTAAAAATGATATGAATGGAAAAAAAGGAGCTTGAATTTTTTATATTTTAAACCTTAGTAGTTTCCGAACTAGTGGCGAAATAAACGTAAGAATGACTTTCTATACGTATTATTTTATAAACCTGAACTCCTACGCTAACGTCGGTTGCGTACGGTCGGTCGCGTACGTCAGCGAGAAATGAAATACCATAGTGCGATACCGAGTTCTGTACGGACTAGTCGTCTGCTAAGTGAAGTTCGGAAAGGAGATCGGTAAGTAAAATACAATGTTAATAATTATGATTATTAGGCTTGAATTCCTCCTACGCTGACGTAGGTCGCGCGTACTAATGTACATTGTGTTCTATATAGTAGTATCGCGTAGTTTGCTGCGCGCTGCGTACGTCGGTCGACGGACGAACGTGGAAATAGTGCGAGCGTCCTCACTCTATTACCGATCCACGTGTGCATGCTGCACGTACAGTCCTTTTTTTACTATCGTCTTCATTATTTTAATCCGGAAATAAAGGCTCGAAACCTTCTACCCAGTATTTTGCTCTCGCATCTTTGTACAAATCATTAGATAAATAAGACGTTCTGTATCGATATTCATTGCAACTGTACGTGCACGCGTGGATCGTCGGTAACGCTCGTCAGTCGACTGATGCGCGACATACACGGCGCTGACGAGCGAGAGCGACGCGCGCGGTACGCGGCACGCAACAATCTACTTCGCTGCTGTCGTCAGCGTCATAGCGTGGGGCTATATAGAATAGTGGTGGTTAATATAGCGCATAGCGTCATATTATAGCGCGCTATCTATAGCGCACAGCGCGTGCTATGTAAGTAGGCGCTATGGGCCCTATTGCGCTATGAAATATGAATATCGCGCGATAGCGCACGGCGTCGGCCAGCGCGGAAACTATTTCTAGCAGCGGCGCTAGCGCCCGGTTGCCTGCTAGACTCGCGCGCACGCTGTTGTGAGCGGGCGTGTTACGCAAATTTTATCTAACAGCACGCTATTCGTCGTGCGTGACCTAGTTTAGTGTTGGACGTTGGTTATTTAGTGCGTACTGTATATTAATAATAGACTGTTTGAAAACAAATTAAAAGACGCTATTATGTAACAGTGATTCGGTGTTTGTAAATAAATTAGTGTATGACATGTAAATATTAGAATAAAAGGTTGTTTAAAAACAATTCTATTTTGACACGATTATGTGACTGTAATTAAGAATTATGATTATGTGTGTAAAGAGTTTATTTTTGTATATACAATCAATGAACTTCTAAATACGCCTATAATTGATTTATAATTAACATTAATGATAAAATAACGTTTACATCAATTGTAGACAGTTCTAAGTCTGAAAAGTATGAAGGATAGTTCATTGGTTTTTCTTTACTGCTTTACGTATTAATAAATTATATTCTTACTAGCTGACCAGGCAGACGTTATTCTGCCCTTTCCGAACGACCATTTGCTTTCCCAAAAAAACTCCTGAAATTAGCAATAAAAAATTGAGGGTCACATATCGGTATAAAAACTATCCTATCTCTCAAGTTGGACTTCGACTTTTTTGAAATCGGTTCTATCTGTTGAATACTTACAGCAACACGTGGTGGTTACACTACTAAATTGTAGCTTATATTAAACGTTTGTATTTTTAACATAGCGCCATCTATTAAATATTTACTCAATCCAGTCAACAGATATCGTCATCTGACAGAATCGTTTGGAGCTAACAGATAATTGTGACTGTCAAATAATAGACAAATAATTTTCAATAAAATAATATTGTATTGCGACTATAAATTGAGATGTAAGCTATCCTATCTTTTAAGTTGGACCAAACTGCACATAGACCAAAAATTTCATTGAAATCAGTTCAGTAGTTTAGGAGTCCATCGCGGACAAACAACGTGACACGTATTTTTTATATATAAAGATATAGCACGGGGTATGTTCAACGAACAAAATGTAATGTAACGTACTACTAGATTTAGCGTGCTGCAAGACTTAACGCGCCTGCCGGTCGCGACGCGCTTTCTGATAAATAGCGCGCTATAACATAGCGTATTTGACAGTGCGATATAAATTTATGTTTTATAGTCTGTAGCGCGCTATTGATTTATAACCGTTTTGAACAACTCTAATATAGAACACAATGTACTTAGTACGCGCGACCGACGTCAGCGTAAGAGGAATTCAGGGCATAATAAATCTATATAAATAAATAAAAATGAAGTCTGTTTGTTATGTTAAAATAACAGATTTTTACTACATGCATATGAAAGTATATACGGTACTTATAACAAATACACAGTTTTTAAATTTTTTGTCTGTCTGTTTATTCAGGCTAATCTCCGAAATGGCTGGACCAATTTTGATGGGACTTTCACTGGCAGATAGCTGATGTTATAAGGAGTAACTTAGGCTAATTTTATTTTAGGAAAAGACTAAGGATTCCGCGCAAAAAAAAAATTAAGACCCTAAATTACACGCGGGTGAAGTCGCGGGAAACAGTATTTTGAATAAGAAGAGAAGAAAGTAAAAACATATGTGGTAAAATAAGAATAGAAGGGGAGTAGGTTGAGAAAGTAGATGAGCATTAACGTTAATTTCTTATTACTTGAGGGTCAAAATTTTGCCAATAATAACACCTAAATGTTAAAATTGTATATAATTATTACAAACTTACCACAGTCTTACGTTTAGAGTCCTTGGAGCGTCCAGGCAATAAGTACAATTTCACATATGGGTCAGGCACATTGTTTGGGTCCTTAAGAGGTATGTTCCTGGTAACAGGTTAAATTAAGTTTAGAATTATGACAAACAAGTGAAAGACTGATGAGACGAAATTGAACGTCAGCGTAAAATTCAAGACGCATAGCATAGCTAATAAATAACCATGTACTTACATAATTTTATGTACGACTACATACAAAGTCTGATTTTGCATGCTGTATCGTAGAGATAACAAAATACGTCCAAGCCCGGCTTCCCCGGCTGACCTGTAAAGGAACATCTGTTTTTCAATATTTTACAAGTTATGCATATAAAACATTTTATTTTAGCACATTGCAATGTACTATGGCTGCATAAAAAAAAATATGGAGCGAAATATTGTTTAGTAGGAGTTATTATACTACTAAAGAGTGCATGATTGATAATAACTACTGAGGTCATCGCTACCATTCTGTTTCTAATGTCTTCATACTAATTGTATTAAATAATATAATATTCCGAGCATAGCCCTCTCCTTAGCTCGCTGAGCGACCTTGAGCTTCCTCATCCGGCCAGCAGGCATTCTCTGCGTGATAGACCCAGAAATGAGGATATCCGCAGTAGAACCAGAGTGACCGACGTAGCCCAACGGATTGGTAAGCTGAAGTGGCGATGGGCCGGCCATATAGCTCGAGGAACCGACAACCGATAGGGAAGAAAGGTTCTCGAGTGGCAGCCCCGTACCGGCAGGCGAAGTGTAGGGCGTCCCCCCACTAGATGGAGTGACGACCTGGTAAGATATGCAGGAAGTCAATGGATGCAGGTGGCTCAGGACCGTGCTTTGTAGTATTCTTTGGGGGAGGCCTATGTTCAGCAGTGGACTTGTGAAGGGCTGTAATGATGAATATAATATTGTAAATTATCTTTTATTTTAAAAAAGTCCCGCTGGATTTCTTGCTGGTTCTTCTCAGGACAGAGGTTTTACAACCAGTGGTAAAAGTAAAATACACTTTCAATAAGTATTCTCTTGTTATCTATATTGAATAAAAAAACCGAGTCGAGGGAGTCGGATTCGCGCATGAAGGATTCCGTACCATCATACAACACGTTTCTATTTGGGGAGTCCCCTTTAATTTTTAATTTATTATTATTTTTATTATTTGCTGTTATAGCGGCAACAGAAATACACATTCTGTGAAAATTTCAACTGTCTAGGGTAAACAGTATAATGATTGGCACTTTAAGCTGACTTCAAGTAAGTGGTTAATTCTCGTAAATAAACCAATATGTTATATTTTTGAATGTTTTATTAGATTTTAGTTTACATAGCCATAAATAAAATAACGCATTATATTTAAAAATATATGTTTAATTAATTTAAAAATCCAATGAAACTTTTTTCTAGAGAATATTACAATCATTGGCACTTTTGTATAGTGAATGGCACTGAAAATTAGGTATAATAATTGGCACTATTGGAAATCTTAAAAAGTTATACCCAGATCTTTCTAAGCTCCATCTTATTTTTATAGGACTTATTTTGAACAAATATTCTTCAATATTTTCCTTAAATCTTCATCTGAAAGCAGTTTCATTGGTCTACCATGTTTTTTCATTCTTCGGAAACATATTTGATGTGCCTTTTTTTAGTAAAACCTTTCGTGTTTTCTGGATATTTTGTAGCAATAGACCTTTAAGACTTCAATTAGGCATGATCCAACTCATGGGCGTCTTATTCTCCCTCTATAAAACGGTTCAGTGTGGGGTTTTTATTCAAAAACACCACATCATTGACATTTTCATAACATCGAAAACTGTGTCAGGACCAGGTCGGCTTTTCAGCTTCTTAGTTTTTTTTTTACTTTACTTATTTAGTGGTAACTGTCTATTCGCGCGTGGAATGTTAAATGTTTGTGCGGCAGTTATTTTTCCACAACATGTTCATAGCTTCCAAAGCGCCTGATCTTAACTATCGGTATTCTTCATAAATTCAAAATATGAAAAAGGTCAGTCATAATCATTGGCACTACTCAAAGGATTAATTGTCAGTGTCAAGAATAGATTTTGGACAACAGAAAGATAGTATAGTGATTGACATAATATATGCCAATGATTATGTTGTCAAACAAATTAAAGTATATTCATTGGCACAATTAAAAAAGCCAATGCTTCTTTTTCACAATGATAACATAACTATGTTTTAATGACGTAAATTGATAAAAATAGATAGAAACTTGCGTACAAACTTACCTAAAAATCACTTTTTTGTCTCAAAATCTAGCCACCAAACCATTTTCAACTTTTGTTAAATTTTAACGGACTTGTCCAAGCACATTTTTAAAACGGCCCTCATAAAAGGCCGATTAATACTGCTGTGTTTCGTATGGTGAGTGTAGAAAACCGGAAACCTGACTTTTAACGACGAGTGATATCACAAGTCGCCCCTAGTCGCCAGCGCCTACGCGCTTTGTGAAGGTCTTGTGTTCGTTCTTGTAGTTTGATTTCGTTTCAACTCGTGCGATCGTGAAATAATAATAAACGCGTTGTGCTCGGTAACCACGTATCGGTTGATACCACGAGCTGTGTAATGACAGCTTTAGTCGTCAGGGGTAACAACGCATTTACATTTTTATTCCTTAATGGAGTATAAAAAAGCCACAATCACCATCAAGTGAATAACAATCAAGTGGATTGTGAGCTCGTTTGTCACCATTATTGATCATAAGTGTATACAAGTACAATAGTTGTATCACGAATGGGTCGGCCCGACCGGGGAAGGACCCCGCTCTCACAGAATACCAGCTTAAAATAGCACCTTAACGCTACTGTGTTTCGTATGGTGAGTGTAGAGAACCTAAGACTCCTTTTATTGGAAACAAGACATTCCATGTTAGTCCTCACGAGTGACAACGCATCTATCTACATTTTGATTCTTAGTTGAAGATGGATATAAAAGTCTAAGGGCCAAAGCAACTACTTACCATCAGGTGGACTGTGTTCTCGTTTGTCACCATTATCCTATAAAAAAATCATCACGCTTGGCAGGCGGATTGACGATAGCAGTTGCAGGAGTCTCGCACCTTTAACGCTGCTCCTCGTTACCGATCGTAATGATATGGTTAGGTTATACCACCATATCGATCGGAAGCCATAAGATATTTTTGGCATTTATTTAGTCGCCTCTTACGATACCTACGGGACAGTAGTAAGTAAGTAAGTGTTGTATGTCGTAGGTGGAGACCAAAACAAGGATACTCCGTTCGAAAAGTTCTGCTTCTCAGTGGTTTCACAGCAACTTCTTGCTTCGGTTCGGTTTTTATATTAATAGTTTCAGCGTAACTTATCTACTTGGGACTGATACTTCATAACTTACAAACAGGTACCTAAGTAAAAAAATGTATCTCACGTGGTTATAGAGGAAGTGCGATGTACCAATTTAGGCGAATCACGTTCGGAAGGCACTGGTTCTTGAGGGACATCTGTTTAAAAGAATCAGCATATTAATAAATGATATGATAAAAAGGTGTAGAGTATGGTGTATTATTATATATTACTCTTACCAACTGGTTTCTTAGTCTGATCTAACTGTATAGACTTTTGTGCGGCAATATCTTGTACATGATCTTCCAGCATTTCTAATTCCGCGTTTGGGGCCAGTGCTATGAAAGTAATTAGAAGATTATTTTTAATGAAATATAAATCAGGTTATAAATCAGTATATTTTATTTTTTAAAGAGTAGCCAAATTTTAAACTATGTTCAAATATATATATATTATAATATACCGTTATTGTAGTTTTTGATAATACGAGAAAATATTGCTTCTATTTTTATTTGAAATTATCCCAAATTGAATGTGAATTTATGTGCAACAACTACACGTACTCGCGCTGCTCTGTGTATGATTCATTGAGTTATATGTACTACGTACTACAGAAGCCATTCCGAACATTGACTATGTTCAACTGAACTGTAGTGCAGTCCCTGCAGTCCATACAAACTAAATATTGTGTAAATTGAAGATTTGTGAATTCCATAAAATAATTATTATTACATTTTATTTAGAAATTAAATTAAGATATTTTGTATTAAATTCTTATATTTATTTTATATCAATATCTTATTATATATCAAATGAGGGCATCCACGACTTTTTCTGCCACCAGGGCGGCGCCACTTTACAGTGAGGTAAAATATTTGACAGATTTCATAGCGGGGACGATAATTTCTTAGGAAAATGTAATCTTCAAGGTTTCTTTCCGTATTATTAGTTATATTTTGTTAAGTAATAAATTTTATAATGCATACTGTGTACAACATAAGTCATGTTACCTTTGCCTGCCCTAAAAAAAAAAGAATCTTTGCCGCTTGGTGTGTTTTTTGTATCTATGCCTCCCGGAAAATGTTTTTGTCATGTCATAGTTTTTATTACTCTTCTCAACTTCCCATCTCTGTGCTTTATGTTAATACATAATAGAAATAAAAAGTTTATTTAGAAATCTTATTTAATATTATTATTTTTGGTCCCATAATAATATATTTTATATTAATTACATTAGAAATGAATAAACCCAACTATAAATATAACTAAAAGCCGATTTTTTTAAAAGAGTTATAAAGTGTAAAAAATTAAAAATCAAACAACTAACGCATTGTTTTGTGTATTAATATAAAACTCTAGATAATGATAGACTATTATTTAAAACTAATTTCTCAATTAACTGACACTGTGTAACGAAAAACTTTACCTCATTCACAACTAGCGACATCTGGTGAGTGTAAAATTATTAGCCCTCATTAAAGTCTTCGCTCATGCGCGACTACTACTCCCGCGCATGCGCGAAGACATAGAGTAGCTCACAATTTTTGTTTGGAATGGCTTCTCTAGTACGTAGTACATATAACTCCATGGTGTGATTTAATTCATGTTTTGTCGGCCGATCGACCCTTACGAATGTGTGTGCTTATTAAAATAGTAGACTGTCTACTATTTTAATAAGCACACACACATTCTGTTAAAATATATCTAATAATAATATATATTAAAAAATAAATAATAATCTATTAAAATAATAATTACCACGCATTTTGAATTTAAAAGGTAAAAAGGACAATTTTTTTTAGTGTTTTTTTAAATTAATTTTTATTCACCGTTTGGATAAATTCTCATTCTCTGCAAATTTGGCCGGCTATTGTAAAATAACAATGAATATTACTTCCTCTAAAAATAATTTAAATATGACGATAATATTATAGACGTATCGTACTTATACTTCGTTATTTCACTCTGAAAGTAAATTGACAACTACAAAAATGTCGAACTCTTGAGATCCAATGATTAGTAGAAATATGCTTAACTCAGGTTATTCACGTCATGTGAAATTTACGGCGAATACTTAGCCACGGCTACCACGGCTTCTTTACCGACAAGGAAAAATCATCTGTCTCTCTCTCTCTCTCCGTTTTTTAGGGAAGATTTGCCTTAACCGTCAAGGTTGGCAGACGTCTCACACCCATGACGCTGCTGCCTTTCGCCAATTTGATGTAAACGAAATGTTTATACGGCCATTTATTGGAAGCCGTAAGATTTTTCTGGCATTTTCCAGAGTCGCCTCTTACGTTAACTAACGGACAAATGGGCTCATGGACACTTATGCCACAGCCACACGGCACTCCACGGCCCTTTTTATCTTAACTAAATTAAATTAATAAAACTCAAACATTTTGCCTCCAAAACATGTTTAAATTTTTTACATGTTCGCCAACACACATTGGGGTAGCGAGGTGGTCAATTCCTTACGCGTTTTCTTCTCTCTTTTTTGTAAATTGTTATGTTGCACAATAAAGTTATATTTATTATTATCATTAAGAGCCCTCTTACATTTCGGCGTTTCGCCAAATTTAGGTATTTTACGCACCGAGCGGGCGGCAAGCTACGCGACCGATACTTTCTTTCATATCTATTCACTCGCTCGCACTATAATACTGTGAGTATGGCGATTAAACGATCTTGATCTTCCATAATACAAAGTTTTCTTAGGATAGACTTCAGTGGATGGAATATTTTTTGGTGTGTCATTTTAATGTTATCTTATTAATTTATTATTATATAATTATATAATTTATTATTATATAATTATATAATTTATTATTATATTATTTTGATATATTATTCATTATTTATGAAATTTAGTGTCAAAATAAGTACACATAAATATTTTAATTGTTACGCTGTAATCGAATGTTAACCGATTCGTTGCGGCATCGATTTTCGAAAACTTTTAACTGTGGCGGCGAACAAATGGAAGGATACTTGTTTTTAGTGGGTAACTACATGTTTTTTTACGTGTTTTCTTTGAAATTGAGAGTAAGTGACTTTTTTATGGAGAGATTACAAACCTTTTGTACAATTTTTTGTTTTATAAAAAAATCATTTATATAAGTAGGTACAGCTAAATCACATTGGAAACCTTGGTTTTTATTAAATTAATATTTCACCTAATAATAACATTTCTAAATATCAAACAATAAAGAACCTTAATTTGAAGAAAAATAAGTTTTATGATTCATTGATATTTACAGATGTTAAATATTATTTAATGTTATACAAATGTAAAAGTAAAGTCGATCTGAAAACGTCTAATTAGGAGGAATAGTAAAATAAGTGTTTTCAAAAGGAAAAAAACGCCGGCGCTATACGGCGGCGGATTGACAAAAGACAATTTATTAGCGAACTTGCATGAACGGTTTCGAACTATTTCAAGCAAAAATAAACCTTATACCATATCACAAGAGCACATGGTACTTCGTAGGTCTATTCGGCCATATGATAGTAATAAGACGACAGTTCAACCATTTTAAGCAAAATTAAACAATAAGATAAACGCATTGTTTTCTTTTAACAGGAGACTTGTTTTCCAGAAATTTATTTACAACTTGAGTTTGTGAGCGATCGCAATGAGTGCTATTATTTGTTACTTATTGGACTATTTTTCCACAACATGATTTAAAACCCACAAAGTAAAAATAGTACCATGTATAAGTTACACACCTTACACACGTACACGTTAAGAAAGTTTGTCAACCCCTAAAAATTTCAAATTTTCAAAATATCCAGAACGAAGCTGCAGGCATGAACTGATTGCAAAATAATGAATTTTTTTGTTCTGGATAAATCTTCCAAAAAAGCAATTTGAGCGAGTTATAACGATTTTTAAAAAGGCACGGGTCGCGTGTCATACGCCACACACAAAAGTAATCGACGGCACGCCTGACGTACCACCAGTACTGAACCGGTTAATAATCGATTATGTCTACTACCGGTAGAATAGTGGTATAAATAAATAAACGGTTGCAACCTGTTTTACTAAATATAACAACCAAATGTAACTAATATTTTTTTAATCGCTACTTACAGTCAATTACCATATTTTTTATTAGAAAAATATTTGCTGCGACGGCATTGACTGAACTTTTCTCGAGTCGATAATTTCAGGTAGTACACACTTTTCATAAAAAGCTTGTAACTTGGGTAACATATTGAAAATCTAAAATTGGTCGTCTTTATACATTTTTAGTAGTTTTTAGTAACAGTTTACGGCATAATCTGGGCCAATACATATTATGGCAAGTATTCAGACATTTTTATTTGCTAAATGAAGCTGGCCTTGGATTTGGTAAAACCAGTCATTATTTTGATTTAATGTTACACTTGAATCACTGAATTTATAACCTTTAACTTTTTTTTTGTCGAAAGGTCGTGTCAAAATCTATTCCGAAAGCTGAAATAGGACATTTAACTTCAATAAGACCGTCGCTGTATAAACCATTAGGTGAAGCCTTCAAATAACAATGATCTGGGTCAATGAATAGACCAATATATATATTTCTATAATAATATTTTCTTGTTTGCTCAATTGTGCCAATGCTACAGACTCGTTGTCCCTGCCATGTTTAATGGAAGAGACGTGATCTAAATTATAACTATATAAAATAGTTTTAAACCGATCGATCAAAAATTGCGGTCGTAGTTGACGATGCTCTAGCACGCAGGCAATCGACGCACACTACGATAGTATCGAAATGATGCAGCGCCCGAAATCAACTGACGCAGGTCCACCCTCGGCAAGCGCTCGCGCGTTAATGATCACAGATGGCCGGCGCAGTGAAATATATAGTACTTTTATTTAATTAATTAAAATATATTAGTAACGATTTAAAAAAATAAAATTTTTAGTATTGTCTAAGCAAATGTTGATGATTATTTTGGTATAAATTTTACGTCTAAATGATGTAGAACTTCGGAAATATAGAGGCTTGTATCGAAGCTTTTTTGGTCGTTTTTTGAATTATGTCGATTTTTTTTCCTAGCGTGAAAAGCATATAACGAAAATGTATTCTACTATTATTAAAGTGTAGGATATTTGGGACATATAAATATTTTTTTTTTGATGGTCGATATCCAATAGAATCTACAAATTAGAGCTTCCAAATCATGTCTTCGAGAGTTTTTGCCTAAACATGCATCGGGAGAATGATTATTACTGATTAAATAAATAAGTTATCTAAAATCCGCTCCGGGCTTATTTGAGGAGAGAAAACGAACTATTTTTACCAAGTAATTGTTATTTCAAGCAACGAACGATAAACATACAATTTCAACGAGGAAACCTTGTAATTTCGCGTTTTTTTGTAATACGCCTCTTAAGAGTTACTCTATAAAACAAAATCCTCATCACTAGTTTTTTTTGCTGGTGCTGCTGCTGTTTGGTGCTTTTATTTGTGCTGGTAACGTACGTAATTGTGGGGCGTCCACGGAGTCAGGGGCGCCGGGCGTGGGCGGGGGCGCGGCCGCCGGCGCGGGGTCGAGATCCGTCGCTGGTGCCAGTGATTCTTCGTCTTCCTCAATGTCTTCCTCTTTTACAGCCTCTTTCAAGATCTGTAAGAAATATTTTTAAACTGTACGTATAAATAAAACTGATGTGCCTGTCTGATATATATCAAAATAACCACCTTTTATTACTTATCTATTTATATTTAACACCTAGGGGCGTTATTTACATACCCTTACGATATAATATTTTTTTAAATGTCATCTGTCGGTCTGTCCGGGTTTACCTCTGAATTTGAACTGATTGTAATGAAACTTTACTGTATCAACTTTATGTTATAGTAACAAAATAAATATACGATAAAATCTCACCTTTAATTGTAGAGCCATAATAATTTTAGATTCAGGGCCAGATTTTTGCAATGTAAGCGGTTGTGTTAACATGCACAGATCTTTTTGCTTCAACAAGGCTTTAATGGCGAAACTTAACTGTCCCAAAATGCTTTTAGTTTTTTGATCCAAGACCTAAGGAAAAAGTAAATTTTAAAATTTTTTATCACAAATATTAAGGGTGTAATTAATAATTAATATATAAGCTAACATAATTCTGAAAATAACATCTAAAATATTTTTAATGTATAAAAGGAAACTGACCTTAATTTCCAATACGTCGATTTCCGGGTTTTGTACGAGAAATGAATATCCGATTTCATAAACTGGGTCGTCAGTACGCATCTGCACTGCAGAATTCTCAGTCTTCTTGCCAACAGTTATAGCCAGGTACGGGTCCGGGCGCGATTGATGCCTTGCATTCTGTCGTATAGTAGGTATTTGTCAATAAATTAAGACAACATTTTGTAACAAGTACAAAAAGTCACTTAAACAACAACACAATATTAAAAAAAATTGTGAATGCCTTTACGTGAGGGATCTTATTAATATTATTAATTATTTTAGATTTATCGACATTTAAAAACATCTTTAATATCTTCATAATATATAATGTCTGAAAATTGTACATATGCATGCCTAACCTATTTATAAAACTAAATCTGGACCTCTCAAAAAGGCTCGACCGAGAAAGGATCACGCTTTCGCAGAATACCAGCGTAAAGTAGAAGCTAAATTCTGCTGTTTCGTATGGTGAGTGTAGAAAACCGTTAACCCTTGGTACTGAAAACGAGGCATACCATCTTAGTCCTCAAGGGTGACAACGCTGCATTTTGATACTTAATTATAATCTAAATTACACGCGGTCCTTATATACAAGAACAAATATTGAAAATGTTTTGTAAGATTTATATGATAACGAGACTGGTTCCAGCATCTTCCTGGTAATACAAATAATTATAAAAGACTGTGTTTGCCAACACGACTCTCAAGCATGGTGGTAGTATGGGGTGATACTACCATAGTTGCCAAACTATGGTAGTATCACCCCTATGAGTCAATCTACAATCTACAAGGGTCAGCTATGCTATGTTTGATAATCTGTAATGAATGAGTGAATGGTATCATTATAAGTAACATTATATACACATTACATGTATAAATCAGTGTCATCAGCCGTTAGTGTGATACTCTGTGTTAGTTTCTTCCAAGAAAAACTAATAAAAGAATAAAAATCTTTGAAAATTAGGTACCTGCCAAATTAGAGTTAACTACAGTTGTTACTAAGCCATGTGATGGTTTCATTTTTGTACCCTTTTTGCTATGTATGTATCAGTAATTCCATAATAGCTTATTATTAATTATTGCTTACAGGACCCATGAAATAGTTCTTTCAAATTCCAAGGGACAATTTAAAACTTGGTTGAGCCACGCTTGAACTGTATGCTGTATGGATGTAGACAGTATAGGTCGGCTCGAACGGAAAAGAACCACGCTCTCACAGAATACAGTTATAAAATAACAGCATAATGTTGCTATGTTTCGTATAGTGAGTGCGGGTGGCAGACTGGGGCATTCTATCTTAGTATATGTGGGTGCCTGAGAGCAACCACTATTATGTGAACTATGTGTTTATTTTAATGGAATAACTAGATTTGATAGTACCTACCCCACAAACTGTAAATCGGAGATCAAAGTGAAATATCGAATTTTCTTATTGCTGTTGTAGTATTATTTGTCGACATTAGAAAATCATAATATAAAAATAAGTGACTACAAATTTTGATAACAAATAATTTGGTACTTACTGGTAACTTCTTACAAGAGTCGATGTACACACATAAGACAGCAGAGCTTAGGTCGCCAGTCTTAATCAACTGCGTTTCAGTTAGAGCCTAAAAATAAAAAAAAGTCATCAAAATATCTATACTGTATCTATATCTATAGTATGAAAAGCTTGTGTTAGAAATCGAACGAATCTACTTTAACTTTTTTTAAAGTTTTGTGGTCAGTAGTAACTTAAATGTTAATGATAGTAACTCGATGGCTGGTTGCTAAGCTAGCACAATTGCAGTGCACTGTAATTAGTAAAATCTAATATCGGGTTTTAAAAACGCTTCATTTTCTCTTACAGGCTGTTCTGCAGTACATGAATTGCATGAAAAAGCCTTTATAAAACAAAATACCTTTTCGACAACTTACCAACCGCTCTAATATGTTCAATTTTAAATTATCTAAAGTTGCCTAACATATTTGTTACTATTATATAACACTATTGTGTTTATAAAACCTCTGTAATAGAAACTATAGGAATCAGTTCTATGACACACCGTTGTTTTTAACCGACTTCAAAAAAGAGGAGGTGATCAATTCGACTATATTTTTTTTAATGTGAAAAGGGGCGATTATATTAAATACCAGTAAAATCTAATGGCTTCCTGATAGAATGGCAATATAACTAACGCGTTTACATCACATGTAAAATATCCAGATCGGCATCAAAGGAGCGAGACCTCTGGCACTGTGATCGTCAAACCAACTTGCAAAATAAGACAAATCTCACAACAACAAGAAGCAAGGCTAATATTCACCAACGGACGTTTACGAAGAAGCGAAAGATTGGGCTAATTAAAATAATCTAGACATTAGGGTTCTTTATTGCCTAAAAAACGTTACCGCCTAACTTATTTCCGCCGTTTAGCAGCAATGCACCCAAACCAACTTATATCACCTGCACTGTTAGCATGTTTGTCACTTTAATATCATATAAGTAAAACTTACGTGGCTCAGATCAGCCAAGTCAGTTGACAATCTGTGCCATGAAAGACGGAGGTGCACCTTTCCGTGTTTAGCTTCCTGAAGTGTTTGCCACTGAAAGAACAATTTTACATAATATAATAATAATATATATGATCAATCCTTTCTTATTTAATTAAAATTGAAACAGAAATAAGTGTTTTGCAAGTATTCAATATGCATTAAGTCCAGTTTCTTTATGAACAAAACATTGTATAATTGCAAACTACACAATGTTTTGTTCATAAAGAAACTATAACTATAACTGGAGTATTTCTTCCACGCTACGAAATCACGAATGAATTTTACAAGGTATGACCATTCCATTTCCATTATACATAGGCTGCACTAAAAGTATCGGGAATGGAATATTTCCAATGTTCCTGTCATATTAAAATCTTTTAAATTGAAAACTCCTTGGTTTTAAAAATCGAATACCGTTTATTTATTTAAAAAAAAGATTCTCGGTCTTGTCACAAGGTTTTGTCAAACTTGTTTAGTCGTTGAGAAAATGGAATTGACTCAAGAAAATTCAAGAGCGATGATTTATTATGACTTTCGAAGTGGTTTAACACAAAAACAGTGTTGACCGGATGATTTCAGCATTTGGTGATGAAGCCCCATCCAAAACTACAATTTATCGTTGGTTTGCTGAATTTCAACGTGGACGTGTCAAGCTCAGTGATGATCCCCGTCAAGGTGGTCCAAAAACTGCAGTCACCCAAGAAAACGTTGATGCTGGGCGTAAACTGATTGAGGAAGATCGACATGTGACATACCGCGAAATTCAGGCAACTTTAGAAATTGGCATGAGTCAAATACAAATAATTTTGCATGAACAATTAGGTGTAAAAAAGTTGTTTTCCCGATGGATACCGCATTCGTTCTGTGAAGAGCAAAAAGCGGCTCGCGTTACTTGGTGCGTCAGAACTCTCGAAAGATTCCACGCAGGATCCTCAAATTCTGTATACAACATTGTATCAGGCGACGAATCCTGGATATACCCGTACGAACCCGAAACAAAAAACCAGTCATGAGTTTGGGTGTTCGAAAATGAGTTAAAGCCAACAAAAATTGTTCGTTCACGGAGTGTTGCAAAAAAAATGTTGGCCACGTTTGTCTCCAAAACCGGCCATGTTACGACTATTCTTCTTGAGGGACAAAGAACGGTTAATGCAGAATGGTATGCTAGCATTTGCTTGCCACAGGTCGTTTCTGAACTCCGTAAAGAGAACTGCAACCGCCGCATCATCCTCCATCACGACAATGCGAGTTCTCACACCGCACACAGAACAAAAGAGTTTTTAGAGCAAGAAAAGAATTATTAGACCATCCGCCGTACAGCCCCGACCTAATGATTTCTATACTTTCCCTAAAATAAAGAATAAATTGCGTGGACAGAGATTTTCATCACCTGAAGAAGCTATGGACGCCTACAAAACGGCCATTTTGGAGACCCCAACTTCCGAATGGAATGGTTGCTTCAATGATTGGTTCCATCGTATGGAAAAATGTATCAAATTTCGCGGAGAATACTTCGAAAAGCAATAAATACATTTTTAAATAGTAATGTTGTGTCACTTCCTTGATTCCCGAAATTTTCAGTGCCGCCCTCGTACTGTCTTCGTCTATCAATGTAATTTTTTTTAGGAAAAACCTACTCTTAGTGAAAATGTTTAAAATTCATAAGGTTCAAAAGTATTACATAGACTCTATCTTACCGTATCCAATCGACCAGCTCGAACTACTTGAGAAATGTCTAAGGAACACCTGTAAATAATAAATATAAACAAAATTATACATATAAAAAAACAGTTTTATGATACATAATATCACAAATCTTACTTTTTTATAAATTACGGAAAAAAACATAACACCAATGAAAGAAAAATATTAGTGTTTTGAACACATTCTTGAACACTTAAGAAGTTAGTGTAATTATTTAAATTTTAAGCTAAGCAATTTTAATTGCATGGTTAAAAAGCACAGTTGTTAGTCTATAATTATTTTTAACTGAATAATAATTTAATATTAGAAGAAAACAATGTTTTAAATTTACAAAAAATGTACAAAAAATGATGAAGAAATTTTAAAATGTGAGAAATTCCGATGTAAGATGAGTATAGGCGAAAAATAAATCTTCAAATGTATTTATGTAAAGATTATCAAGAGATTTATATTTTACAAATGTGTGCGCATCTTATAAATAACAATAGTTTTATTTATCTAGACAAAATAATGTAGTGAAATGTGGCACTGAAAAAAGTGTACAGATTAGTAATAATAAAATTAATATCCAAAATGAATGTGCCTAAAAGTTAGTATTTTTCGAAAAGATTTTACTTATACGAGAATACTATATAATACCGTGACAGTCAATGTCAAGCTTCGGTGCAATGTGTTGGTTTTAGTTAAATCGTTCTTAAGTGGATTTTAGTATGAGTAGGGTTGCTAGGACGCCTGCATTTTCCAATGTTTTTAATTGACATGATCATTTTTTATATATTATATTAAAATTATCCACCTTCATTGTTTTTTCCGTATAGTGAAAGTATTTTTTAATACTTTCATATTTTTTTAAATTAATGTAGAAATTTTTCTTGTTGTGAAGGCATGCTAAGGTAAATTTCACATGGACAAATTAATAATTTATTTAATACATTCTCTTTTCTACATAGCAAAACGTACCCAACAACCCAAATTCTATTATTCATATGAAGTCCATTCCTAGCGGAACATTCCTGGATGATTCGCTACAGTGCGTGCGTAGAGTTTCCGTTTCATAACAGACCTGCCCAGGCGTTCATCTCTCCCCGCGCGATCCCAGTCGAAAAGCTTGATGGTGACGCGGGTGGCGCTGCTATGCAGCATTGACTGTCATAATCCACTTCATTTAGTTACGTAAATACAAAGCGGTAAAATTAAAATCAGTTGCCATGTTAATATTTAAGCTTTTGCTCAACAGGCTAAGGCTACAGATGTACCATGTATATTTTATTAGTTAGCATACAATAGTTAGAATCTACATAGTGGTATGTATTACCGTTATCACCCGGTACTTTTCTATTTGGCTCGATCTCCTAAACACCTACTTTAGTGCAACCAAAAATCCACACGATATTAAAAACACTAAAACGATAAAATTTTGTTAGGTAATGGCCCATCACTGATGAGTCCTTATATCATCTTGGTGTATCTATATCTATGCAAATATCATTACTAAACTACAAAATAAAAAGTATCTAATTTCCCCATACATTAAGTAAACAATCGTATGTTCGGATGATATGAAGAATCATGTGATAAACACTCAAACAACACTAACTGGGACATCACTACAGTGTAATGTACGATTAACGGCGGAAACGGACCTGCCGAGAAAATCATCGTTCCGTATTCCCATTCCTGGATCCCAGTCCCACAACTCGCACTGCAGCACCTGGCTCTTCCTTGAGCTTAAAATTGCCTTAGGACAAATTTCACATTATTATTAGGTACAACTGCGTTATTCCTATTGCCTTTAAATAAATTTGATTCAAAACTAGAATACTTATTGCACATAAAAATCACCAATTCTCCTACTTTTTGACTATTATTAGCCAGTGCTTGATTACTTTTCCACTTGATGTGTAAGTAGTGAAGTAGCCGAAGATGGTAAAACACGCTGACCAAGCTTGACAAAAACCTAGGTATTAGGTTTTGCCTTGAAGACACCCACATTGTAATAAGGAAGACAGATGCTGGCAAATTATTCCACTCCTTTGCTGTACACTTAGGAACGACGCAGCAAACCCGGTGTTTCGAATGCGTGATATGTCGACAACAAATGTGAGACTGACCGAGCGACTGGTTGTCCAATGGTGAGAAGAAATAAGTCTAGCGATTTCTCCACATACTTTAATAATAAAGAAAATCTATTATCATACTAGACTTGTGTTCCTGGATATATTATATTCTTATATTTAAAATAATATTTTATAAATAAGATATAGATATATAAAATCTCTTTTGTTCCACATTTCAGATATTTGTTGTAAACAGCCTATTTGTTTCTTGTATCAAAACAAATATTAACAAATACAATATTTGCATGGATATATTATAACAAAAATCTGAAAGCATAAATTTAGCAAGCATGGAAATGAGACAACTATATGTATTTTAAATAGCACCTATATTCATTTATAAAATTCCGAGTAATCATAGTTGTTAAGTAATGAATTTAATGTCCTCTCTTTTCCATCTTTTATAGTAATGGCAATGATTGTAAAAAGTCTCAGACAAAATTCAATTTTAAATATGAATTTATGATCTGAGGCTTTCTTCTCTAATCTATTAAAAAGCAAGCAATCTACTGCTAATTATACATGCCACAATAAAATCATTATCATGCACCCAAACGTAAATGTAGACGATTATAATTGACAATGACATATTTTTATTTGAAAAATTATAATAAAATAGATTCAACATGCAAATCATCATCAGCCTTTCTCTTTTACAGCGCCGCATATCAACGATTACTTCAATGGACGAAATTAATGGAGTGAGTTAATTGATTGTAGTATTATTTCATTTTGGTATTTTAATTATTTTAGTTAAACACCGACTTCAATTATCAACGGGTCTGGTTAAACTTATATGAGACCGGTGTATAATTATACTTTTTGTATAAAATCACCCAAAAAAGGTACTAAACACACAGAATAGCATTGATAATCTATCTTTAAAAAATTGAATTTAAAACATTAATTTTAGAAATACTTTGCAATTGATTTTAAATTATCATCGTATCACTGTGGAAGCGAATTTCTTAGGATAAAAAAAATATAAACTGTTTAATTAGTTTACTGACGCCGGAGATTCCGCGTTACTTAAGTTAGTGAACTAAAGTGTGTTTTTTTTAGAGGTATAGAACTTTAAGTTGGCAACACTTTTTTAACTGGCGGCCATTTTGTCAGCTGTCAAGTGATTTGTTTAGTTTGATTTGGCATTTCAACATGAATAGACTGACGCCTGAACAACGCTTCCAAATTGTGCAAATTTATTTTGAAAATCATCATCAAATCAAATCATTCGAAATACGTATCGCGCATTACGTCCATTTTACGGTCAACATAATCGTCCATCAGAGCAATTAATTCGATTAACTGTGAGACGTTTTCGCGCCACATTTACTCTAAATGATAATACGCATCCACAGAGATGTCGTACAGTGCGTACAGAAGAAGTCATTGCTGCTGTAGAGCGTAGCGTAGAGGAAGACCCGAAACAGTCTATCCGCCATTCGTGGACATGAATTGGATATGTGTCTATCCACTTTATGGAAGATTTTGCGGAAAGATCTTGGTTTGCGTGCTTACAAAATCCAACTTGTGCAAGAATTGAAGGCTCGCAATCACCTAGCAAGGCGTAGATTCTGTGAATGGGCCTAAAATAAGATTGCCGACGATCCCGATTTTCATAAGCGAATTTTGTTTAGCGATGAAGCTCACTTTTGGTTGAATGGATATGTCAATAAACAAAACTGCCGTATTTGGAGTGATGATAATCCTCAAGTGTATGTTGAGACACCGTTACATCCAGAAAAACTGACTGTGTGGTGTGCTTTATGGGCTGGTGGAATAATTGGTCCGTACTTCTTTAAAAACGATGAATAGAATAGAATATTTTTTTATTTAATATTGATTATTACATAATTCTTATTGAAAGTAATTTTTTTATTTACCACTGGTTCGGAAAATACCTGTCCTGGGAAGAACCAGCAAGAAACCCAGCGGGATTTTTTTTTCAAACATCACTTAACAATAATTTCGTTTATACAATTTTAAATGATTTTTCACAGAACCAGCATGGTGGCGGTCACCTTATTCCCAGGGGTTATTTTCATTCATGTATTCCTTGATATTGTAATAACCCTTTTTGTACAGTTTCTCTTTAATAAAACTTTTAAACTTGTTTATTGACAAACTTTGAATATGTTCTGGGATTTTGTTGTAAAAGCGTATACAATGCCCCTTAAATGAATTACTGATTCTGTGGAGTCTAGTAACTGGTATTACAAGCTTATGTTTGTTCCTAGTGTTTAAAGTATGCACATCCTTATTCTTATTAAAGCTATTTATGTTTTTATGTACATACATTACATTTTCATAAATATATTGCGATGCCAAAGTTAATATGTTTATTTCTTTAAATTTTTGTCTGAGGGACTCTTTACAATTTAGATTACAAATCTCCCGAACGGCTCTCTTTTCCAAAACAAATATAGCTTCAATATCAGTCGCATTACCCCATAGCAAAATTCCATAAGACATTACGCTATGAAAGTAACTAAAATACACTAATCTAGCTGTCTCAACATCTGTGAGACTTCTAATCTTTTTTACAACATATGCTGCAGAACTAAGTCTGCTTGCTAATTTAGATATATGGGGGCCCCATTGAAGTTTCGCGTCAATAGTAATACCGAGAAAAACAGTGGTATCCACAAGACTCAACTCCGCCCCATTTAACAGCACATTGGTATTCGAATGTTTTACATTAGGTATTGTAAATTTAATACACTTTGTCTTATTGCCGTTTAAGAGCATATTGTTAGCGTTAAACCAATGTACTAATTTCGATAGAGCATTATTTACATCGTCATAATTAATTAACTGCCGTTTGAATTTGAAAATTAAAGAGGTATCGTCAGCAAACAATACTATATCGTGATTGTCTCCTACAATGATGCTGGCAATGATGATGCTGGCCAGACCGTTACAGTCAATGGTGATCGCTATAGAGCGATGATTACTGACTTTTTCGTTCATCAATTGAATAACCATGATGTGCAGGAGTTGTGATTTCAACAAGACGGCGCAACATGTCACACAGCTCGTGCTACAATTTATTTATAGAAGGAAACGTTTGGTAACCGCATAGTTTCACGTTTCGGACCCGTGAATTGGCCTCCAAGATCGTGCTATTTAACGCCGCTTGACTATTTTCTGTGGGGATATGTGAAGTCGCAAGTCTACGCCAATAAGCCCGAAACGATTGACCACTTGGAGCACAACATTCGGCGCGTTATTGCCGATATACGGCCACAAATGTTGGAAAAAGTCATCGAAAATTGGACCTCCAGATTAGACTACGTCCGAGCCAGCCGTGGCGGTCATATGCCAGAAGTCATATTTAAATTATAATGCCAGAAGATTGTCTTTCAAATAAAGTAAATTTCATGTCAATAAAAAAATCATGTTTGTTTTATTCCATTTCAAAGTTCTATACCTAAAAAATCTAAAATCTAAAAAATCACCCAATATATAGTCATACTACAATATAAAGTCGAATTGAAACTGCTTAAAATACAGCGAGACTTAAAAGCGTTTGAGCTGAAAACAATTTATAGAGCTCAACGACTATTTTTAACTGACTTAAAAAGGAGGAGGTTCTCAATTCGAGTGTATGTTTTTTTGTATGTATGTTACGCAATGGCTTCGCAGATTGTGAAACGATTTTAAGAATTCTTTTTTATTAAATAAGCTTTACCTTAAGGGTGGTCCCATCAAATTTAAAAAAAAAATCTACCCCCAAGGGTAGAAAATGGGGGAAAAGTTTCATATTGTACTATAGTTTAAGACATTTCATATTATCTTCGCAGATTGAGAACCGATTTTAATGATTCTTTTCTTATTAGATAAATTATACTTCAAGGGTGGTTCCATATAAATTTGAAGAAAAAAATTCCATTCCTAAAAGTAACAAATAAATATTTTTTTTAGCAAATTGAAATCGATTTTTACTTTTTGTTAGAATTTATAATTATTACCGAGTATCGCTCTTGGTTATGATTTAGCATATTTTTAATAGTATATTGTCTAAATAACTTGTAATCGTCCACCTTTACTTAACGTACGTAGCGTACCTACCACCAATGCAACCGAACCGACACCTTCCAGGTTTCACTGTACCTTTGACTTACCTGCCAAGAAAGTCATCGTCGTTGCCTTCATCTTTGTCGAACACCTCTATTTCCAGTGCCTGGCTCAGCGATTGCATTATACGCGCCTTTACGCCAATCGCACAAGTCCGACGCAAACATAAGTAGAGGAAAACAAAATCATATTCACACTTTCCAGTTCATTTAATTGTTTTAGTCATTTCAAAATGTTTCACAGCGGACACCAAGAAAAAAGACACTCTAGGGGTAAAAATTAAGCAGACGTATTGGAAAGAACATCGACGTTAATCAGAAGCATTATAAAAAAATAATCAAAAATTTTAGAGAATGGCGCTTAACTTTTATTTAAAGTTTTAGTTTAGCGCAACTAATACATGAAATATATAAAAAGAGTCGCATAATATGTTACACTATGATTGATCATAGTTGTGGTTGAGGTTTAAAAGCGTTTACGTACAAAAATTATCTGGTTAAATAATAAAAAAAAAACAGAAATTAAATAAACTCCTGTATGATGAAATTAGCTTTAGGACTAAATTTTCAATTGTCAGATAAAACTTACTTATATCCAACCTAACTGAATATAAAATTCAAACTATTTTATTCATACAACCAATTTTTAAATGAAGCGACAGTAGCCTGATGGTTAATTGTACAGACTACGAAATTTAACGGTCGTTTGTTCAAATCCGCCATTTAACTACTGTCGTGAACCACTCCAACACACAAGTTTACCTAGACTGGTCAATGGGAATAGAGAAGAGTTAATACTACACTGCTAATGTTCTTTTTTTTTAATGATTTGTATATTCTAATTTATTCGATGGATAACTTTTATTTGACTATTGAAAATCAACCCCTAGTAATATAAAATCAACGTCTATGTAGGTGCAAAATATTATAGGCAAATAATTAAGATGATATCTGGGCGGCACGACAAAACGACCTTAATTTTTTTAAGGTAGTTAAATTTATTTGCTAGATGAATGATAACGTTTATATAACAACAATTATTATAGAAGGTTCTTAGTTTAAAAAAAAATATATAAAAAAAGGAACAAAGTGCACTACATAAGAGTGGTAGATATAATCTGTATCATAAGAAAAATGCTCTATTACCATTATCCTAACAAAACAGAAGAGTAGGTTTTTATTAACATTTGTTTGTACGTTTTTATTGCTTGTAAGTATTATATTAGTAGGAAACGCCGCCCGGATAGCTTCTTGATTAATAATTGGAATCAAATATAATCATATAATCGACATTTTTATGTACGTCATGCAAAAATAAATTTAGAAAAGTAAGATCTACGTATTTATTACAGATAATGTTATTATTCACGAAATGATTAAGCATAATAGCATTCCCATTTAGTCACATGTTTATTGTGCGTATAAAGAAATGTGTTGAGCGACTGCATTGGTCTCTTGCATTTTTATTGATAAGCAATCATTTAAATACACAAAATATTATAAGAAATTTTTCACTTTCCTGAGGCCGAAAATGTGCTCATAATATACCTACTTACCAAAATTCCTAAATAAACATCAACAAGAAACGAATGCACCCTATAATTAAATTAATCAAAACTGAGTAATCAAATGCTATGTCATACATAATAAAATACAGACACCGATTAGTAATATTGTAACAGTATTGAATTAATCAAAATTATAAGTGCAATAAAGTACATAAGGTGGTAATAAAAGACAAGTCTATGGTCAATCTTACCTCGCACCAATAGTTCCAGCGAGGATTAACATCATTATCGATGTGTTTTGTTTTCCACTGCAGCGCACCCACTGTTATGATAGCGTACGGATCTGACTTACCCTTCCCTGTTACAAGAGTTGATATTGAGAAGATTTTGCATTATACATATCTCGCTTTTACATGATTTGTACTTTTACTAACCTATCATTGATACATCTTTCTTCATTAAATTCTGGGCTTGGACGAGATGAATACGAAGTACACCCTGGAAATAAATTGATAGATTATATATACTTTGACTACTGGTAATACAATCGACAATCCGCCTTTGAACAGGGATAGACCTATTTCAAGTAGTGCACTTTTACGAATAGGAGATAGATTTTTATGAATACCAAGACTAATTTCGGATTTTTGACTACTTTTGCTTAAGACTAAGTAGAAGTTTCAAAAAATTTAATAGTACCTAATGTTATGCCATGCAAACCAATTCGGAAGGCACATAAATAAAAATAAGATTAACATGTGTATACTAATTTGTTTTAGTATTTAATTTGTAATCGGAAAAGCACCGCTTATACTACTTGGAATCATTTCATAAAAATGACACCTCAGAAATTAGCACCATTTACCCATAATTCTTAATATTATTTATTACGCTACTTCAATAACAAAATTTTCATATGAAATAAACTGTGTTAAATAAGTATCCCTTTCTAGCAATATGTATAATGAAAGTTAAGGCATGGAATTAGCTAGGTAAAGAAAACATAGCGTCCTACAAAATCTAGTGCTCTCTGAAAATTTGGCGTCTCTTTCTCCACGCCTAAAAAGTTAGTATGTATGTGGACCCTTACTATGCTAGCTATATATACCACATAAATATCTACGTCTAGTTACTAGAGTCATATTTCAAAATATTGAAGTATTTACCTCGGGTTCTGGCATACGTAGATCAACAGTCGGTACCTCATCACTCAATTTTATTGGCAGTTTGTTTGGTAATACCATTATCCTCGCAACCTGCTCTACAATACACCGACGTAAAACATCGCTGAAATTAAATTCCAAAGGATGATTTAAATTAAATGTCTAATTTGTATGATATTTTAAGGCTAACAAATAATATTTTAGTTGTATTATAAAATATAGGAGCTCCAATCGGAACATTTGGAACAGAAGTCGCATATACCATGTATAAAACTAAGATGCAACAACTCAATGACGTTCCTAAAATGAATATTCTAATTTTCTTAGGACTACTCATAGTCATGGGTGCCACTTTTCTGTTTGTTTTGAGCAACTAAATGCCTTCTTATTGTTATTATTTAGCATATAAAAAGTTAAGCAACGCATACACCAATATTCTACAGCGAACTACTTGCATACAACTTTTTGAATCATTATCTGTGAAATCCATAAGTGGTGACAGGGAACAACATTATCAGTGTATCGGTACGTGTACACCAAAACCGATTTTGTCGGCCGATGACGGGCAGAATTACCCGGACGAGTAACTCGGACGTGTATGTGCTTACACTGCAACAGTGTACTGCCGACATTGGACATTCCAATTATTGTAGTTTCTTGAATGTTTATCCCACAGGGTTGGTCTATTATAAATACAACTAATTAATTTTTCTTTATCCATAGTCGTTTAGGTAGATAAAAACACGAAACAACAGAATAAATACAGAATTATTAAATTAATCTAGGTATAAATACATTCAACTTGCACTGTAGACGCCGGCAGTCGGGCGAGAAATCCCAACAAGTTCGGATTCGACGGTTGATCGGCCGATTTCGGGCGTCATCGGACGATAACGGCCGTGTTGTGTACGCGCTCTCTTTGCTTTACAAGTGTTTGATTCGATCGTCCGAGTTCGGCCGTCGTCGCCCGAGCAAACTTCGGCCGATGACGGATTAGGTGTACGCGAGGCTTAAGGGTATAAGACAGCGCTTATCAACCGTCCAGATCGATGTGTACATATGTATTGTTATGTACATATGTATGCTACGTGTGAATCAATCAACTACTACTACAAAAAAATGTCACTTGATATTTCATGGGCGACTCACACAAAAACGGTTATATTTATTTAGAAAATAAAAACTATAATACCATGTTTATACTGTTGTAGTTGAGTGTAACCACAACAACACAAGGTACCAACATAATGAGTTATCATTGGCAATATTGTATGTGGCCTTATAACATTATTTTATTAAACCAATTTAATATTATTTATAAATTTAGTTCAGAAAGTTAAAAATATTCACATGGCTTAAATTTTATAGTAAGCAGCAGGCATAAAATATTATTTTGAATTGACATTTTTGTAAAATTTAAATGGTATTTATCAACATTACGGAATTGAACGTTGCGAATGCCAGCAGCAAGAGACTTTGTGCCTTTTCTACTTTCATTAACCAAGACAATTAGATATGAGGCATTCAGAAATATAAATTAAAACAACGCACCTGAAACCAGGCATGTCCAATACATCCGCAGCACCGACTAAGTTGAAGTCAATGGAGGGATTGTTTAGAAAAAATACTTGTAGTCCTCCCACTAAAGGCATCTTGCTGATTAAAGGCTTCATCACTATACGTGCCATACCATGAATCTGTTAATAAAATCCAATTATAAGATGAAATGCTTCAATAAAATACACATTCTTTGTCTTCTTAATAGGCATTCTTTATTTATTAATAGTTAGAATGATTAACAAAAAACCTATCAAAATTAAACGTTATATTAAAATAATAATATTTTGTATAATATTATAATAAAAGTGGTGTAAGGGGGAAATACCAAAGTTCGTTATATATATATATATATATATATCTTATTATATGTACATGTATGTATATATATTATGTGTACATATACTATTAAAATAAGTATATATATATATATATAAGAACGAACATATACTGCTGTGTGTGTGTATATATATAATATATATTTGGAGAGAGTAATAAAAGTATCGGCCACATTGCTGCTCTAGCTATTTAAAAAAACTAAAAAATAATTTATTTATACGGTATATTAATTTCATTGTAAGTACCAAAATCTCGCAAAAACTCAGGAATGGCTGGATCGATTTTAATGATTTTTTTTGTGCAGGTTGGAGTGGGTCCCTTTATGATCTGAACGATTCACAATTGGACCCGGTACGTAGCGCTGTTGTCGAGATCCAGAAATCACACGTGCGAAGACGGCGCGGATCGCTAATGTTTAGTAAAATATTGGATAAATACAGATTGTACAAATCGAGTTTTTTCTGAAATCTGAAAGTAAAAGTACGATATAAAAGTAGCTTAGGCATCCACTAAAGATTTTTAAAAATTCAGCCTCTAATAGGGCGTTACAGTTTGTACTCGTATGAAACTTTATGTTTCACGGGGCGATTGACTCGAAACTTACTGAAAGTACTGTGTAAATAAAATAAATGAATACGTATTTCGAGATTTTTCTAAACAAAGTCTTAGAGGCCAGGATGTGTTCAGATTTGTATGGAGACAAAAATAAACTCTTTTCAAAAGTGGTGCAAATACTCTTAATTTTTTTTTAAGTATTTCTAAATTCAAAAATATTTAAAACATAATATTATAAACATAAATATAATATAGATAAGATAGCTGTTGAACAGAAAAGTTTGGTCTCAGTCAGAGAAAAATGTCATCGGCTTCCACTACCCAGAATTAGACTAGCTGGAGCCAGGGGGTGTTTTAAATTCGCCGCTGCTAAAATGTGGAACGATTTGCCACCAGCAGTCCGGTCTACCCTATCTCCATATACCTTCCGGCAAAGATGCCGCAAGTGGCTGATTCAACAACAGTCCCTGGCTCTGAGTGGCACTGCTATCCCGTCAAATTAGTAAACCTTTTTGTATTTTGTATTTCATGTTTTAGTAACTATTATTTATTGTTTGAATTTTTTTTATAGGATAAGGATGACAAAC
The DNA here is from genome assembly GCA_033319125.1 of Parnassius glacialis. NCBI lineage: Eukaryota > Metazoa > Arthropoda > Insecta > Lepidoptera > Papilionidae > Parnassius > Parnassius glacialis. Next base: position 36,007,076 of record JAVANC010000001.1, on the reverse strand, counting down.
GAACACACAGTCCACCTGATGGTAAGTGGTTGCTGCGGCCCATAGACATCTACATCTATCCTCTATTACAAATCAAAATGTAGATGCATTGTCACCCGTGAGGACTAAGATAGAATGCCTCATTTCCAGCAAAAAGGGCCTCCGGCCACCTACACTCACCAAGCGAAACGCAGATGTAAATCTCTACTTCACGCTGGTTTTCTGTGAGGTCGTGGTATCACCCCGGTTCGAGCCGGCCCATCCGTGCGACAGCAAGAGCTGCCGCGTGGCTCTACCACTGTTAAAAATGTATTTATTTATTTATTTATTGCTGATACGTGTGTTTCATCACTTGCCTAAGACCCTATATGTATACTGCGCAAAGACTGTGGCAGAATAGCAGGAGTAATGGGTTTCCCGTTACAACTGAGTCACAGACCGTTTTGTCACAATTCATTACTAAGCTGTCTATTTAAATTTTAACATTGTATCGTTTTGTGACAAATAAATACTTTTTACTTTACTTTACTTTACTTAGAAGCGTGAGATTAAGACAAAAGCTTCTTTTTATTACGTCCGCTAAGACAGGGTTTTGAAAAATGCAAACCATTAGACGGTGCAATAGGGTGTTACAGTTTATAGGATACTTTATATTACAGTGCTGTTTAATTTTTGTATGATAAAAAAAATGATTACGTTTCGCTTAGTTGAATATTAAAGGCATTCGTCTAACTTTAAACTTGCGATCATTATCATTCGGAATTGAGATAGTTTCCATGTTGTAAGATAGCTTGAGCTTTTCGTACTATACGATCTCATAATAAGCGTGGGTGGTGACTGTCTAGACGTTACGATATGGACGCGGGTAATATCGTGGGGCGAAAAGCTTCTTTCTTAGCTTAGCTTGGATTCTTATATTAGAAAATAAAAGGAAATCACAGTGCCAAGGCACGGCGTAAGGAGGGTCATCCAAAAGAATAACCGGTGTGTGCTATGTAGGAAAACCTTCAATCTCGATGTGTCCGCCAACACGCAACGGGGCTTCGCAGCAGATATTTCCTTGCCCTAAAACCCTTTCAGAAATGAGAGGCCTGTGCCCTGGAGTAACGTATATAGGCTGTAACTTTACATTTTATTTTTATGCGATTACGACAAATAATTGTTTCTATACCGAGATATGCCCTGAACAACTGTAGCAGCTGTTTAAGCTGTGGACTTTTCGGGCTGATGAAAAATTAAAAAAGGTAAAGAACCATAAATAATTGACTACATACTAATATATTCGCTTGACATTATTTCATTTGTAAACTTATTTTTCTTTATATCGTTTAAAAATCGTAAATGCAAAGATTCACTAAATGGGCATTTTAACTATTACGGTAATTTTAAATGAATTATTGTGTAGGTGGGCCATTATTCAATTTTGTCGACTGTATCTACGAATTACATTGATCATATAGGTAGTATGAACAGAGTCAATACCTGTAGATCCTTTATTCCACCACGGATACGTTGCAACACAAATGAAATGTCACAATCACCGGCATAACTGAAATAAAAATGAATTGCTCATATTAATAACACATCACACAACACAACAGCCTCTTTATTGTAATTTTTTTTCTAGGTACGCCATTAGCGTTCAATATACGCTTCATAATATTGCAGAGTACAAAAATAATTATAATTGTCCGATAGTTGGCAAGGTCGGCACGGCTAGCCTTTTTAGGCACAAGCTGCACATTGGCTAGCTTCCAAGATATGGGCACTATTACAATCCTAAATGAGAGGCGAAACAATCGTGTCAACACAGGAGACAACTCACACAAGTCTATAGAACTTTAGCTGGTATACCACGTAGGCCTCTGAATTTGTTCACGTCTAGTCTAGACCTCGCATGGTTTTAAGAAACTCCTTGTTAACTATACGACTTCCGACAGATTTACCTCAGTAATGTAATTGATGTGGAACGCTATTGCTATTTGCGTGAACGCGCATTACAAGCAACAAGAGAAGCAAACAATTTCGCTTTCTCCATAGACGCTAGTGAGCCATCGGATTTTATGAGGGGAGGCAGTGTAGACAGGCAGAAGTTTTTTCGACCACTTTGGCGACAGAAAACTCTACTGCCAGATTTTAGCAGAACGCTTTTTGGCTTTGCTCTGATGTGTTTAATGCGACCGAAATTGGGTAGCCGTAATGAATTTTACAGGACTTGGCGGCTTGGTTAAAGGCTCTCTTTTTGTCTTGTTTGTCCAGCATCCACCCATGATAAATACAGGCGCATTCGGCGTAGAACCATGAGCGAGCTTTATCACTGATGGGTACGTCAGCAAAGAGGATGAAATACTCCATCGCTTGACATATTATTTCGATAATAGCATCCGCGAATTTCAACGGATCATCAACGAGGAGCAATCCTGCAGTCATGAATAAGATGCAAAGAAATACCATATATCATCTCAATCTTTTGACTTGTATAGACACATTCGCCGCACACATTGGAAAAATGACATTTAGGTATATATCTTAATAATATCTCAAAAATATCAACATTTTACATTTTCTAGCACATTTCTTCCTTATAAAGTACAAATCCTACTGAGGGACAGGACTTTTATATCAAATAATTTGCTGCATTTTAAAAGCAACCTTTGTTATCTGAATTATACTAAGACATGACATATAAAAAAAATGTTCTTTTAAAACTGTGTCTTATTTTAATTTTTTCCATTTTATAATTTACTTTGCCGTGTGTTGTCATTAATATCATATAATCGCTTTTCCTTGAATCGTACAAACCTTACCCGATTTTATTTCTCAAGAATTTTAAAAGTTACCACCATAAACATTTCACAGACGTTACGAGTACAATAAAATAATGACTCTTAATAATTAGGTAATTAACGTTAAGAGAAGTATAAACAACATTGTGTGCTAGGAGCTCTACCTGTATGACATGAGCAACAAATATTAATTATAATAATAATCTCTAAAAGTCCAACCCCACGTCCGAGCCGACCATCTGGCCACGTATGAGACGGGCAACATGTCTATGTATAACTATGACATGGCTAACGGGGCAATGGGTACTTGCTTATTTGGATACCAACTCCCAATCCAAGCCAAGGTGGAACAGCATGTGCCGAGGGCTGCATGGCTATGGGGAAGCATAGTCGATAGCATGCGAACTCTGGAGAATAGGGGCCCTCCAGTTTCATTCACCCTTACCGCGGTGAACGCAGGGCTCTGCCGCGGTTGACAGTATAGTCCCTAGCTAATCGTGGGAACAATATGAGAAGAAGCAACAGAAAACACACATCTACCCAGCTAACAACTGATGTAGAAAACATTTCCTCCAATCCCCCTTCCCTATCCACATCCCAGTCTCCTCCGGTCCCAAGTGTTTCGCGGAATATTTTATCCATGACCACTAAGGCCGGTCTTCCCAGACAGCGCATGACTTGGACAGTAGAAATGAATGAGCACGTCATGCGTTGTTACTACCTCTCCACGAAACTAGATACTCACCTAGTAGGCTACAGGTCAGAGATGCGGAAACGTTTTATCGAAAGATATCCTGAGTTAACAGAAAAAGTGAGTGAACAAAGGATAGCCGACCAAAAACGAGTAATTCTAAATACAAAGAAGATTTCACTTTTAAGACTAGAACAATTAAAAACCGAAGTAGCTAGAGAACTTCAACTCGGTAATGTAGAAAATATATCATCTCAAGAGGAAGGGACTCAAATCCTGGAGAATTTTTTTCCCTTAGAAAAAACTTCTTGCGGTACCACACCAACTGCATTACGACTAGAAATTAATGCCCCAAATACCAACCAAATGGGCGAAAAAGAGGCTAAAAATCCGGTGCCTGAAGCTTTGCAACACGAATTTAATAGAGCGCTTATCGAATTTTCAGGGACTGATCCCCTGACGCGACCAATAATTCCACGCCAAAGCACCTCCCGGAAGTTAGCAGCAGCCGTTCAAGTAGTTAATTCTACATTATTGCTGCAATACTTTGCTGAATGTGATAAAAGTTTTGAAACCATTCAGACCACCATATATGTAGCTGCTGTTGCAGTTGTGCGAGCCACTGGGGGGAAAGTAGAAAAACAATACACATCACCTATAACGAATAAAATTCCAGCTTGGGAACACAGACTATCCTGTCAAATAGATAAGCTGCGTTGTGAAATTGGAAGAATGACTCAGTATGTCTTAGGCATAAGGACAAAGAAAATAATGGCAGTGTATGAAAAACTACAACTAGAACAACTGATGCACACCAAATACGATCCACCAAATAAAACTCCTGAGGAGATATTGGACACATTGAAACAAAAGTTAGCTGTCAAGGCTAATCGGCTTAGGAGATATCGTGCATCACAAAAAAGAAAAACAGACAACGCTATCTTTGATCGCAGTGAAAATAAATTTTATAGGCGACTCCGATCGAATCCCAATAATAAATTGAGTAACACTCAGCCTCCTTCCCTAAAGCATATAGAAAACTTATGGAGGGGAATCTGGTCTGAAAGTGTGAGACACCGCAAAGATGTTAGCTGGATTAGTCTGAATGACGAGCGCCTGGCTAACACCATCCCAATGGAATCTGTGAGCTTTACAGTGGATGATGTCACAAAATCAGTGAACAAAATGCATAACTGGAAGGCTGCTGCCGGTCCCGATGGTATTCATAACTACTGGATCAAGAAATTCACTACCTTACACGACCCTCTATCAAAGTGCTTCAATTCTTTCCTTCAAAGTCCTGAGACTTTCCCTCCATATCTTTCCACCGGTATTACATATCTGCTGGCAAAGGATGATGATATTGGTAACCCCACAAAGTACCGACCTATTACCTGCCTCTGTACACTTTATAAAACCCTGACATCATGTTTGACAGCGAAAATTTATGATCACTTAGACCTACAGTCGATACTAGCTATTGAGCAAAAGGGGTGTATAAAGAAGTCGCAAGGCTGTAAAGAACAACTTATAATAGATTCTGTGGTCACAGAGCAAGCATACCACAAATCTAGAAATATCCACGTGGCGTATATTGACTATCGCAAGGCTTTTGACTCCGTGCCGCACTCCTGGTTGATACAGGTCCTTAATATGTATAAGATCCATCCTAAGGTAGCAGCATTGCTTAAACATATTATGTCGTATTGGCGTACTGAACTTTCTCTTAGTTTAAAGGGTTATAACATCAAAACGAACTACATTCACATACGTCGAGGAATTTTTCAGGGTGACAGTTTAAGTCCCCTCTGGTTTTGTCTTGCTCTGAATCCGTTATCTGCAATATTAAACAATACAGGTTACGGGTTTCTCATTAAGGGCGGTACTGGGATAGAGTTCAAACTTAACCATCTTTTGTACATGGACGACATAAAGTTGTACGCTGCTAATGCTCGTGAACTTAGAGGCTTACTGCAAAGTACTGAGCAGTTCTCGAATGACATTAAAATGTCTTTTGGCCTGGAAAAGTGACGAACTTTAAGTGTTGATAGGGGAAAGGTCAAAAAGACAGAAGGCTACGACCTTCAGGATGGTGGTATAATTGATGCGATGGCTAAAGATGACAATTACAAATATCTTGGTCTACTCCAAACTCTTCGAATCGACCACAAGGAAATAAAATCTCGGATATGTAAAGAATACTACCGTAGGCTCAAAGAAATTCTCGGAACGGGTCTTAAGAGCAAAAACATCTTCTCTTCAATAACTTACACCTTCGGAATTGTAAAATGGTCAGACACCGATATCGGGAATATTGAGAGAACTACCCGTGTATTATTGACAAAATATCGGTTTCATCATCCTAAATCCGCTACTGAACGAGTAACTTTGCCAAGAGCTGAAGGGGAAGAGGTCTCGTTGACCTAAGGCGGCTTTATTCCAAGCTAATAAAAGACTTGCAAAATTACTTTCTCAGCAAAGAGTCGTCTCCCTTAAATCAAACAGTTACTTTAGCGGATAATGGCTATACTCCACTGGATCTTCTTCATTCTAAAGAAGCTGAGCCCTTGGTTGCTGATGCCGAATACCTTAAGGCCAAACTTCACCAATGGGCCTCAAAACCACTACATGGAAGGTTTGCCCACGAGCTTAGAGGCCCTAACGTTGATATTGCAGCGTCGACCAGTTGGTTGCGCCGCGGGGAACTGTTTGCAGAAACTGAGGGTTTTATGATAGCGATACAGGATCAAGTAATTCCGACAAAGAATTACCTAAAATACATAGCCAAATCAAATGTCGAAGATGACCTATGCAGACGATGCTATCAGAAACCTGATACTGATCCAACATATCACGGGTTCGTGCCAGGCTCTTGCTGCATCAGAATACACTCAGCGTCATAACGATGTCGCCAAAATAATCCATCTAGCACTGGGCCGAAAATATGATCTATTGAAGGATGACAACCCGTACTGGAAATACTCCCCTAGTCCCGTGCTGGAAAATGACAACATTCAACTATATTGGGATAGATCAGTCCTAACAGACCGGTCCATCCCCCATAATCGGCCAGATATTATAATTCTTTATAAAAATGAGAAACGGGCTTGTCTGTTGGACGTTGGGGTTCCCAACTCGCATAATATTCAGCAATATATAATGGAAAAAAAGACAAAATACCAACCGCTTGCTGAAGAAATGAGACAAATGTGGCTTCAGGATGAAGTAGAAGTCCTTCCCCTCATCATCTCAACTACAGGAATAATACCGCAGCAGCTTAAAGAAAATCTTGCTAAGCTAGACCTACCAATGTCCGTTAGGAACAATATTCAAAAAGCTGTTATCCTAAGGACAACTGCCATTGTGAGGAAGCATCTTGCCCTATAAAACATAACCTCTTTGCATCTTGCTAAAAGCCGATCTAAGAGTTGTAAATACCCAAAAGGAGAAAAAAAAGAAAAGAATATATAATAATAATAACCATCTGGTTGGGTTTTTATATATTTATGTAATTTTTATGTATTTATTCTATTTTATTAATATTTACGTAAGTTTATCATTTTCATTTTCAATTATATATTTATACAGTCCAACCAGATGAGAAAACTATACAAATACCCCATAATAATAATAATAATTATTATTATTTTAATAATTATTATTATTTTAATAATTATTATTATTATTATTAAAATAATTATTATTATTATTAATATATTTCTTTCCCTCTCCCCCTAACCCTCGGCCGTTTGGTCTCCCCTGCCGAGGGCTTCCATCTGGTTGGGTTTTTATTTATTTATGTATTTTTTATGTATTATTTTATTTTGTTGATATTTATGTATGTTTATCATTTTCATTTACAATTATATATTTATACAGCCCAACCAGATGAGAAAACTATATAGATACCCCAAAATAATAATAATCCTATAGTTCTCTCCACAACAGGCGTAATACCAAATCATCTCCTCCATAGCTTAACACTATTAGACCTAAAGGAAACCCTCTACATTACACTACAAAAAGCTGCTATATTAAATACATGCAGAATTGTCAGGAAATTCATGCAGATAGAAAAAAAAACGAAATAGTACCTCATGAAAACACGTAAAAATACACACCTCACGCTGCATTTGCTTTGGTTTCAGCCCGTAAATGTAGTTAAATTCCAGTCTAAGGACTGAGAAGTGAAAAACACTTTCCGAAAATAATAATAATAAAACAAATATTATACTTACAACAAGTCAACATCCATAATGATTTCATCCCTTGATAGATTCTTATCATATACCTTCACGCCACCGACACGAGGTGCCTAAATTTTTAAGTAATATATTATCATAATCAAATAACAAATAATTTCATAATGTAAGCTCAAATATTGATAATTTGTACAATGTATAAATTTAATACTTTTATGACTTACAATTGTGCCAAGTATCACCCGTTCAAATTTAAACCCATTGAGTTTATAATTGGCCAGACTTTCAGCAACTGCTGGCTCGATCGACTCCTTTAATATGGTTTTGGCATAATGATTCACGTTGGGCCAAACTTGTAACAGTATCTACAAGTGATAATTTTTATGTAATAAAATATAAAAATATAAAATGTGCATCGGTATTTTAAGAAAACACACATAATTACCCTGTTTAGCCATTCTGCACGTTCAATGTCAGGAAAGAAAACCTAAAAATTAAACATAATAATATTCATAAAACATAGATAATATTCATATAAAAATGTATATATCTTTATCAGTGTGTCAAATGTACTTAAAGAAAAAATTCTGTCGCTTCGCAGTTCCATCATGATATATTGCTCTATAAGCTTGTTTCCGAAAGTTTTTTCGTAATTTCGTATTTTTCATATAATTTTTTTTATATTATATTTTTTTTATATTATATATATATATACATATTTTTATATTTTACATTTAATTTTTTCGTATTTTTCATATAATTTTATACGTGGTAGGGCCATGCTGCAGCTATATTATGGTTGTAGCACGAATGGGTCAGCTCAACCGGGGAAGGACCACGCTCTCACAGAATACCAGCGTAAAATAGCAGCTTAACGCTGCTGTATTTCGTATGGTGAGTGTAGAGAACCGGAGACCCTTTTTACTGGAAACGAGGCATTCCATCTTAGTCCTCACGGGTGACAACGCATCTGCATTTTGATTCGTAATCGAGAATAGATGTAGATGTCTATGGGCCGCAGCAACCACTTACCATCAGGTGGACTGTGTGCTCGTTTGTCACCCTTCTCCTATATAACTGATTGGTCTCGGCAGACTGACTCCCGGCTTACAAGTTTTATATCAAGTTTATAAGAAAAAAGGCGCACAAATGAATAATGCGTCGTAAATTAGGGGCTAACAAGAAATTCAGCAAAGCGAATGAGAAGTACGGAAGTTTCATACAAGCGTCTAGCAACGCACGAACGCAAGTACGGGTTTTACCTACAGTAACAGAAATAAAAAATAACGCGCTGCCCGCGTCGGCAGTACTAAATGTCACGTTATTTTCTCAGTTTAAAAAAAACCGCAATTTGTATACAAAGTGTCACATATTTTACAAGCAGTCCTTTGCAATTTTCAAAAAACAAAACAACGATAATTTTCTTAAATTGGAGATATATTTTAAAATTTTCAAAAACTAGAAATTTACTAATAATTGCTGCGTCTAATTACTAATGCGAAGAATTTGGTACACTTAAAAAAATAATTAAAAGGTCCATATAGCCCAAAGCCCATTTTTTTTTTATAAAACGTTACCCCCACACTAGGATTTTCTCCTGTGACGTGGAGGCAGTTTACAAACATAAATTGCACAAGGACAAACATCCAGACCCGGAACAATTATTTGTAGGCCATACAAATACTTGTTCCGTGCGGGATTCGAACCCGCGGCCCCCAGCGCAACAACTGATTGCTAAGCCACTGCGCCACGGAGCGTATTTATAACATACAACCATCACAACCAATCAATATGGTTCTGATTATTTTAGTTTGAAAACTAATCAACTAAATGTTAATTGAGTGGAATATTATAAAATATACTACCCATTTTTTATATGTGGTAAAGCCATGTTGCAGCTATATTAGTAGTATAGTTGTAGCACGAATGGGTCGGCTCGACAGGTGACGGACCACGCTCTCACAGAATACCAGCGTAAAATAGCAGCTTAACACTGCTGTGTTTCGTATGGTGAGTGTTGAGAACCGAAGACCCTTTTTACTGGAAAAGAGGCATTCAATCTTAGTGCTCACGGGTGACAACGCGTCTGCATTCGGATTCTTTATTGAAGATAGATGTAGATGTCTATAGATCACAGCAACCACTTATCATCATGTGGACAGTGTGCTCGTTTGTCACCCTATCCTATAAAAAATACTTAAGATTTTATATAATACAATATCGTTTTTTATTTCATTATTAGCCTGTTAATCCCACGAGACACGTCTGCCTCCTTCGCCAATGGCGATTGCGGTTTGCGAAAGAAGTATCTGACTTATGATAGAATGAAATATGTAGTTATATCGCCGTAATTCGCCGCCATGCGATTTTCTGGGTATGATTTCTTCATTTATTTTATTATAGTCGTTTTAAGGCATCCTCAAGATGTGATTGATTATTTTTCTATACCTACACTTTCACTACATACGCTATCTTATGTTTTTATTTCCTCGCCAAAACAGGCTTAACGTTTCTGGGAGTCAGTCGAATGATACAAAGGTGCTTGAACTTTAAGATCTTCTGCCAAAACTGTACAGAATAACATGTTTGAATGTTCAAATATTTATTTATAACTAGCTTATGCCCGCAACTTCGTCCACGCAGATATTATACTTTGAACCAATTATACTTTACAGTTTTTGAACCGTACGCCAAAATAGCTCGCAGATAACAGATTTTTTCCGACTTACATTACACTTATCGTAATATTTTGACCAATTTACACAACATATTTATTAATTATAGCCTATGTGTTATTCTGATATATAAGCTATATTATTATAGTTTCATTAAAATACATTCAGTAGTTTTTGCGTGAAAGAGTAATTGCTCGGGCCACAGTAACGAGAAACGTCAATGCCCAAAAACGCAACAATTATTGCCTTAATTTTAACGCGATAAACTGAGTGGCCACACTTGGAACGGTCGACTTCATTTCAATTTCAACGCCGTTGAACGGCGTTAAAGTATACTGACCATTTATTTTTTAACTCAAAACGGGACATGGGTTTATTTATACTTCCCAGTTAGCAGGTTAACAGTAAAAAAAATTATGTTTTTTAATTAAAAACTGTAACTTTATACAATTAGTGTTCACTATAATTATAATCACATTAATTATAATTATTTATATTTTAACAAATTGTGAAAAATAAAACTTAATCACCAGTTCACCAGCTTCATTAAAGCAAAGCTCCTCAGACAGTAATTATTAAATGCAACAATTTTTTTATTTATATTTATATTTGTCAGTGGAACAAATTTGCTTTAATAAAGTTGGTGATGATTTTAAATAAGGGCAAGTTTTTTTTTACATTGATTTTTGTTATCAACATCGCCTTTAGAACTGAAACCTGTAAGTGATTTTTTTTCAGACGTCCACAATTTATTCATAATAGAAAAATACTTTTTCTACTGGAGCATTTGTACCAGGTATACATAAAATATATTCGATTAAAATGGAAGAGAATTTATGTTGAGAATGTTGGTGAGAAATGTTTGAATCACTCAACGAATTTCTGCGAAAACTTTGAAATTATCCCATTCGCTTATTTTTGGGTCGGTCCCGCTCTCGCACCGTTCGTGTCTGACGAACTTCATAGTTTTAAATTTTCTCGCGGTTTAGGATAACGAGACTATTTTGCGTCCCGGAGCTTTGTTTGGGGACAACGGGACAGGTGATCGAGAAAAGGGACAGTCCTGTTCAAAACGGGACGTATGGTCACTTTACGTTAATATTCCTTGAATTTCAAGCAAGATGAACGTTGACGCTGCTACTTTATATTTGATGAGTGTAAATTTTTATTATATGAATATATTTTAGCATTGCCTAAGCATGGCTCTGTTTGCAGAATCTCAAGAAACGTAATAACTTTTTCATTATTCCACTCTATCGTAGCCATACGTGCGACTCCGTTGCGCTCACCGTGCACAATGAGACACGTAGTGTGGCCGCTTCAACGCGTTAATTCCTGCGTTAATCTCTTTGATGTACCGCCACTCGAGTTATCGCCCAACGGGAAACGGCGTTGTTCTTGCCGTTGTAGAATTATTGCGTTAAGTGGTGGCCACACCCCCATCAACGCGATAATTAACGGCATTTCTCGTTAGTGTAGCCCGGGCATAACAAACATCCATATATCCTCACAAACTTTCACGTTTATAATATTAGTAGGATATTCATTCAATTGAAATCATTCAATTACAACAAAAAATAAGGAAACCGAGTTCTATAAATCAACCTTTCTTTCAGTAATAAATAATAGTAACTCTATAGAATAATCCTTCTAGATTAGCTTTTCCCTTAAGGTGAAAGCTGCAGGGTGGCTCGCGAAATTCAAATTTTCTAACGTTTTTTGTAATTTGCAGGTCAGGGCCAGATTGAATGTTTAACAAAATATGATTCGCGAGCGTAACGAGTATGTATTTACAGAATTATAATCATTATAATCATCAATACAAACCCCTAAGTTCGTATAATTCCTTTGAATGAGATTTTCTGGAAATAGCCATACATTGGAATTATACGAACATAGACGGTTGTATTGATGATTATAATGATTATACATTACTACTTTGTGTGTACATAATTGTTAAATAAAATAAATCTAAACAAATAAATAAAATTGAAGTGTCTGTTGGTAATGTTAAACTAACAGCTTTTTACTAAATGCATATGAATTTATATACGGTACTTATAACAAAAACACAGTTTTTAACATATTTGTCTGTCTCTCTGTCTGTAGGTCTATCTGTTTGTTCCAGCTAATACCCGATACGGCTGGACCGATTTCGACGGGACTTTTATATTTATTTTTATTTTATTATAAGGAGTAACTTAGGCTACTTAGATTTGAGAAAAAGAATTAGGGTTCTGAGAAATATAATTAAAACCCTAAATTACACGCGGGCGAAGTCGCGGGGAACAGCTAGTAAATAAATAAAAGTAAACGACACAAGCAAAAAGAATCAAATAATTTCACATTCTGAGGTCGGTACAAAGACATACTGTATAGAAGAATTACAGTCCCGATCTCGGAATGTGAAATTATTTTATTGTATTTAGTTATTTGAAGTCGGCGTTTATTTTTTATTAGAAGTTATTTTTTACCATTTTGAACGAACTAAGGAATATCACAATCTCAATGTCGTCTAAATGGAACTACCATTAATAACTTCATCCTATTATGTCACCCTTAGAGTTGTTTTTATTTTTCAAATTTATATAATAGCACCCCTGAAGATTAACCTATTTAATTAAAAAAAATCATCAAAATCGGTTCACAGTTGACAAAGATAGTACGTATAACACAAAAAAATCAAAACAATTGAATGTTAACCTCCTCCTTTTTAAAGTTGTGAACTTTAAGTTCATGTTTTTATTTAAGACGAAAAATAAACGAGTTGGCCTGATTACAAGTGGATGCTATTTATAGTCACCATACGAAACAGCCGCATTAAGAGACATATTTATAAATTCATAGTAATATTATTTTCTTTTAAAAGAAAACTATTTTACCTCAATGATGATACATGTACATTATTTAAACAAAATGATACATTATTGAATAACTGTTTTAAAAATATTGGTAAATAATGTTTAACAATTTCTTATAAGTTACATTAAAACCAGCAATTTCTTTGGATCTCATCTTGTTACTCCGAGTGAAGCGTAAAACTAAACCCTTTAGATCTTAAATGTACTCACCCCCAAAAGGCTGCCTCAATCTTAATTCAAACAGGATCACTTCGATCAAAGAAGGAACATCAGAGAAATTGAAATAGATATTTGTATATTAATCAATTACTTACATTTCTGTGAGGTGCACTGAATACTACTACCAGAAAATTATGTTATTTCAGTTATTTCATTATATTTAATTGTTATGATTAGTAAATCATTTTAAATTGCCTACCCAAGCGGGAAGGTCATCAAGTCTTGCCAGAATAACGTCTTTTTCGGAAGAGACTGCGGCAGCCTTGGCCAAATTTCTACGGTATTCATTCTCTTTTCGCCATTGGTCACGCAGGACGGATAAGACGACGGGTCCAATGAGCCATGCGACGCTCCATTGCATATAACCCACTAAGTACACAACACCGACAATTGATACCTGAAACAAGGCATGCAGCATTAACACATGTAAACAATGTTAATGATTCACCTTCATAAAGACTCATGAGTCGGTTTTCAATCATGGCAACAACGTCATAATTAGCAATGGCTAAAAATAAAAACATTATGGAACCGGAAGTGTACATGCAAACATATTGGTTGATCAAGTGGATGAGTTTGTATATTAAGTATGTATATTTATCAGGGATAATAGACATGACAAGAATATAAAACGACGAGTGAATGCAAGACACAAAAGAAATGGGGCTCTTCTCTCTTATATTATGTGTGTCAGGATATGTCAAAAAAGGGCATGAATGGCAACATACAACGCTGTATTAGTCCCTACCTTAATGTATGGTAGTGAAAGTTTGATGTGGCAGAAGAAACACAAAAGTAGACTTAATGTTGTAGATGTGCGGTTACTAAGGAGTATGTTAGGGGTGTCTTTGAATAACATGGTGAGAAATTGTGTGATAAGAGAAAAGTGCGGTTGGCAATAAGATGTTGTGACCAGGATTAATATGAATGCATTGGTGGTTTGGTCAGGTAGAAGGAATGGTAGAAAAGTGACAGAGCAGTATCGGCAAGGGACGCCCGAGACGGAATTTCACCGGCCAAATTGGCGATGTAAAATGGTGGGCCAAATTAAGAGTATCTTTAACCAACGAGCATGTATGCGTAGATATATGGATGTGAAGGAGGGGAGAGGTGTCTCAAGATCGATGTATGTGACCACTGAGGGCCCATGCCGGGAATTCGTGAAATGAATTGCTAAGGATTTAGTAGCAGGCCTAAAACAATTGTAGAACGAATCCTGGAATTTGTAAAAGAATATATAAAAAGTTACAGACATTAAAGTGTGGTCGCTCAGCTCACACAGTATATCAGCCAGATCTCAGAAAGTATCTTAAAAATAAAGTTAATGTGATGACAGGTATTTAGTAAAGAATTTGTAAAGCTTATTTTACTAAGTAACGAAATAAAGAAAATTTTCAAAAATATATCTTGTGGTCACCCTAATATGCATAGAATTAATATTATGTGATTATTTTTGTAAATAGGTTATCAATATACTTTCAGTTTTCTACTATTTAGTAGAAACATTTTATTAAAAGGTAACCTCATATTCCTTTCATCAAACAGTTAGCACACAATTTATGGCTGGAGACGTCTGGAATGAGGGAACAGTTTTAAGAGTAGCTATTTTTAAATCGCGCCAATATTTAGCCCTATTTCTATTTCTACAAAATCCTTTAAGACTTCTACTAAAACCTTAACTGGAAAAAGTACGATTTAAATAAATTAATTACGAAATTTTCACAAATTTATAAAAAAAATTGTGTGGACTGAGGGACCACAGTTTCGATATTTGTTTCTCTTATCTTTAACACTTTATGTATGTCTCGTCACATTAACTTTATTTTTGAGATACTTTCTGAGATCTTGCCAATAGTCTGTGGGAACTGAAGGACCACTTTAATGGCTGTAAATTTTTATATATTCTTTTACAAATTCCAGGATTTCTTCTACAATTGTTTTAGGCCTACAACTAAATCTTTAGAAATACATTTCACAAATTCCCAGCATGATCCCTCAGTGCTCACATACATCGAGATTGTGCCAAATTGAAGTCTGTAGTCTCTGCTTACCCCTGCATTACAGGCAAATATTTATGTATGTATTATGTATAAGTATGATATATCATTTTTATAACTGGTAAAGTTACAAAAAAAAAGTTACAACCCTAAATACTTCGCCAGGGCTGTGCATAGGCTCTTTTCTCATATCAAAGCAACAATGCTCCAAGGACTTTCTCAGAGGACAATACAGAGGAGAGAATACAAAACAGATGAGAATAAAAATACCACTATGTCCCCAAAATTCAATCTTTCAAACTGAATGTATTGGTGTTAACAACAAAGAGGTTTTGTGTATATTTTTTTAAATAATTTCTTTTGTTTATTTTGTTCTAGTAAAATTTCTTTTATTTGAATCTAGAAATACATTGTCAATTCATTCAATGAATACAATTATTGTATATATGTATTCAAGTAATACATAATTTTCATTTTTATACATCATTTATTTATTTTCTTTCTTTTTAAAAACATTAAATCCACACTAGGATTTTCTTCTATATTGGATATTCGTGGAGCCAGTTTACATACCTCAATTTCACGAGGACAAACATCCAGATCTGGAACAATTATTTTTAGGCCATACAAATACTCATACCGTGCGGGATTCAAAACCGTGGCTCTTAGCACTGCATCTAATTACTAAGCCACTACATTACGGAGCCGTCATTCATTCAAGAGGCATCAGCAATTGCAGCCAGAGCAGTAAAGAATAAGCATGTACAGCGAAACCTCTCTGACAGTAGGGGGTTCTATAAGCCTATTTTTACATGGTAGAGCCATGCTGCAGCTATATTATGGTTGTAGCACAATTGGTCAGCTCTACGCTCTCACAGAATACCAGCATGAAATAACAGCATATTGCTGCTGTGTTTCGTATGGTGATTGTAGAGAACCGGAGAACCCTTTTTACTAGAAATGAGTCACTTTATCTTAGTCCAACGGGTGACAATGCATCTGCATTTTGATTCTTTACTGAGGATAAATGTAGATGTTTATGGGCCACAGCATCCACTTACCATCAGGTGGACTGTGTGTTTCTTTGTCATGCTTATTCTATCCTCTTCAGTCCCTAGGTATCATATTTGATACCTACGGTTATAATTTTTTTTCTGCGCTCTATATTATGCGATCGTATATCAACCGAAGCTATCACATATGATATGATTTAGCAGTTCTAAGAAAAATCAATTGGCAACACTGAGGCGTAAACTTTTTTGACAGCAGCTTGTCAAAGTCATTGGTCGTGAACCGTTACAATGTCGGGACATCGTGATGGTAAGTTTTATTTTGTTTTAGTGGAAATCGGCAGTATTTTGATTGTATTTACATAATTACTAAGCTATCTACCTATTATGACGTCAGAAATAAGTTTGTGGCTAAGAAATACTTGTCTGTGGGGTCATTTTAGTTGTGTATCCAATATGATACCTTTGGATTCAACGACGTCGTTTTGATACAAATAATGTTTTATTAGTTTTTTATTTGTTTTGGATTCCAGCGTTATCAGAAAGAGAAATTGAGAACTATTTGGTCAATTTTGATTCTGAAAACTCTGATTTGGACATCGAAGACGACAACGACGATGAAGAGCTCATAACAGGCCCCTTCAGGGCTATTCAACTGTCAGATGAGGAGCAGTCATCTGATGATGATGATGATGAAGAGAGTAACATTCCTCCACTCTCCCAATTGCGTGAAAGATATCCAAAATGGCGCCACAAGGATGATTTCGACCCACCTCTTATTCAAAAAATCCACGAAGACCTTGAAGACGTATTACCCACTATTCGAAAACCGTTTGAATATTTTAGTGAATATTTTGATGACTCCTTCTTTGAAGAGCTCGCGTTGAGTTCTAACACTACTTACATGTCCCGCAATGGAAAAGATCTGCAGACTTCTGCCAAAGAAGTGAAGAAATTTTTTGGAGCCAGTATTATTCTGTCCTTGTTAGGTTTTCCACGACTTAGAATGGCTTGGGAGTCCCGTACAAGATATCCACTTGTGACCGATAACATTGCAAGAGACAGATTTTACCATCTTCGGAACAATCTTAGAATGGTAGATGAAAATAATGTTAGAACAGATGTAAAGGAGAAAGATCGGTTCTGGAAAGTTAGGCCTCTCTGTGATAAAATTCGCAGCAAATGTTTGCAGTATGAAAGACCGGCCAGTGTCAGTATCGATGAGCAAATTATTCCCTTTGAAGGACATGTTGCTATGAGACAATATGTCAAAGGCAAGCCTAATCCTGTAGGCATAAAAAATTTCGTTATGACGTCAACAAACGGCTTGCCTTTAGACTTTTTACTATATGAAGGATAAGGTAGAGAGATAAAGTCAAACAAAGTCAAATTTTATCATATTATTTCTTTAGATTAGATATAGCAGAGCACCTGATTTACAGCAATACCGATGATGACCAGACAGAATCAGATTCTGGTGATGAACCGCAAGCTAAACAGCGTAGAACGGTCCCTCTACCACCCAAGGTTACAAGAAAGGCCAAACATTTGCCCGAAATGTGTCATGATGAACACGCAAGTAGGTCTAAATGTCGTGCTGAAGGATGCAAAAGCCTAAAATTTGTTCGTTGTGACACCTGTAAGGTGTTTTTGTGTTTCACCAGGGAGAGAAATTGTTTCAAGAGATTTTTTCGATTTTATTGTTATGACAGTCTGAAATAAAAGCTTTAGAATTTTAATTGGTTTGACATGCTTGAGTCCCAAGGTATCAATAGTGATACCTACCTTAATTCCTAAAATTACACTTAAAGATTTTTTTATTTTTATTTATTGTCTTTATTTTATCTATAAGAACGTAAATTAATCAAAACTTTCAAGATATATCATATTTTTAAAGGTCGGGACTGAGGAGGCTATAGAAAAAAAGCCCTAAATAATAATGTTATGAATTCAGGTTTAATGTATGAATGCTTTGAACTCAAAATGATTTCTCATATTTACACATTTGAATAAAATCAATTTCTTGAACTCCTTAACAAGGTAGATAAAGCAAATAACATCATCCTTTAGTAAATAAAATTCCTGAGTGCTTTTAGACACAATGATGCCGCACACAACATAGCCCACAGCAACTCAATAGGACAATTAGTCAAGAATCTATCCACTTTTCAAAATTCTGCTTTGTCTAAACAAATCTCAAATTTGTACTATTACAAATGCTCTGATTTGGCATAAAGCATTACACATAAACCTGTTTCTGTATGTCTATATCTCTGTGCAGAACCTGCATGGAGTGCAAAGACAATGTGGCTCACATCTTATAGGAATTTTCTACGGTCACTAGTTCCAGGGCTGAGTATCTTTGAGTACCGTGGTTAATCCTTGGAATTTTTGGTGACAACAGAAAGTTGTTAGCCAGGAACTAGGATGGCTCAAATAGCATGAATTCCAATGTACACATAAAATATGCGTTGGGTTATGGAGTTGCTGAGACCAGCCCGTGTAACATGAACATTAATACTCTTTAATTTTTAACACATTACTTTACTATATGCTGATCTATGAAGATCAAATACTTTGATTATGACTCGTTAATAAGCACTGTGCTTACTTCAAGGCCTTTTCTGACTCATATTTGATGTTTATATGCTTAACAAGCAAATGTGATAGTGATTTCACTAAAGAAATACCTATTAATTTTAATTTACATATTAAAAATTATCTAGATTTAATTAATTTAAATATGTGTATTGTGGAGTTGCAGAGACCAGCCCGAGTAACATGAACATTAATACTCTTTAATTTTTAACACATTACTTTACTAAATCCTGATCTATGGAGATCAAATACTTTGATAATGACTCGTTAATAAGCACTGTGCTTACTTCAAGGCCATTTCTGACTCATACTTGATGTTTATATGCTTAACAAGCAAATGTGATAGTGATTTCGCTGAAGAAATGCCTCTTAATTTTATTTTACATATTAGAAATTATCTAGATTTAATTAATTTAAATATGTGTAATAAATAAAACGACAAGATTTTTTCATACCTTTTTAAAAAATCTATAGATGATAGACAGGACATCCATATTATCCTCACTGCTTACAGGCAAGGCAAATTTGCTGGTTCCTGGCATTTTATTGTTAGCCTACAATTAGATAATTAAAATATTTGCATTACTAATTACTTAAAACATTTGTATTACTAAAATTAACAATATTTTCATTCAAAAATATATGTGGGAAGAAATTCGAAAGATCTAACGTCGGGCTAAGAATTTATTATCACTTAATAATTGATTTTTATATTTTAAACTTAAGAGCCTTTTTCATGCCTTTCTACCAAGAATTAAAAACTACAATAACTTTTTAGTTTGAACTCTGCCAGGATAGGTACCTTACAACTGTGGGTATATTATATGTCACATTTATTTATAGATTTTTTGAGAGGGATAGAACAAGTCAAGGAAATATCCTTTTATTAAATTATAATATAAATGTACAATACAACGTACCATACTTTAGGACACCTGACAGTCGAGGTATATACTATATACTTCGAAAGAAAATTAATTTTGAATTAAATTAACCTTTTATTGAAATACTCTGGAATTAAAATTAACTAAATGACAAATGACTAACGCACTTAGTTTGTGTTTGTTTGTGAACCAAAGACTACAATATTTTGTAGGGAAGATTGTGAACTAAACTACAGCCACAGAACACTAATATTCCTGGCGGAGCTATAAAATAAAGTGTATTCGAATAAAAAAAACACAAACCAGCAAGTCAGCAGGATAAAGTTTTATATTATTATAACTGGTTTAACTAGGCCGCTCCAAACTACTCCAAACAAAGCATTTCTCTATCTAGTCTGTGAAATTAAGCTAGGTAGCTAGGTATCAGAGTATAGTAACCACAGAACACTAATATCTAATACCCTTAGGATAGTATATGGAGTGTAGAGTAGAAGGAGGACCATCTCTATATATGAAAAGTGTCCCTAAAAACGTGTCCAATAAGGGTGGCGCTGCAGTAGCATAGGATAAATTAAAAAAAGCGCCAAAAGTAATTAGAAGAAGATGGAGAAATAAACAAGGACGGACCAATCCGCTTGGTTTTGTACTACGTAAATAGTTGAGATTTTGTATACTGACATTTTATTACTACTGAAATTTTTTAAATATTTGAATTCAGCTGACTTCACTCCGTTCACAACAGCTATCTTCATATCGTAGTTTTTCAGACGCCAGCGCTATTTTGGTGGGTTTTGGAACCTCTATTTTCAGTAAATAGTAGGACACTTTTTCAACTTTCGCCCCTTATAAGATGGTTCTCCTTGTACTCTACACTCCATAGATAGTAACTGTCCTATACAGGAACTAGATACACATATAAATAAAATAAAGTTATTGTGCTCGTACGTAGAGGAAGTATCACAAACTACATATTATATAGACATGGGGAGTATGTATCACAGACTACTTAGCACAGAACACTATTACTCCTACGGAGTATTACTCCTACGGAGCTACTTAGTGGATACTAGTATGTATTCTCTCTCTACGTGCTACGTAGATAGAGGCGTGCTAGTACTAAGTATGTTGTGTCGGAGTTTTGGCGGGAACTCGACCGGCAGCGGTTTGCTGCTCCTGTATTATCGTTTAAATAATGGTTTGAAGTGGACTTTGAAATGTAAAAGTGGTGCGATTTTGTGTATTAAGTGTCTGCGCACGTGATCTATTAGTGGAAACTGTGAAACAAGTGCTCTGATGGTGATGTGATTCTCAAAATAGGAAGTCTGTCTGCTTAGGCGCCTTGAGATACCATCGTCAACCGTCAGCTGCCTGCTGCTCAAGTTGCCAAGGACTGCACAATGTGACGCATTAACATATTGTGAAGCTGTATACTATGAAGGATAATTAATATAATATATTGTAACTTCAGGCTCAGAAGGGCTAGATCCCAGAGCCGTAAAGCCAGTTATTAAGAAGAAGAAGAAGAGGGCTAATAATCTTCCACTCACCAGATGTCGCTAGTTATGACAACAAACAATGAAACAAACACATATCGCACCTTTAGAATTGAAGTGACTTATCTAAAGGAGCCGGTCCAAAATTATATGGAGCGTAGGCCTAGTTTATGTACTAGTATGGAAATGAATTAAAATAAAATATTAAACCACTTTTGATCATTCAAACCCACGAATTTGCCTTAATTTCAGTGGTATTAATATTTTATTCTCACCAAAAACTGCAACACTAATAGCGGATTGATGTCGTTTTGATTTGACGTGAACTGTCATCTTTGAAATATACTCATATCACCTATAGCTTATCAGGTAGATTTATTATGTAAAATAGCTAAAATGTCTCGAAACTAGTAGGAAGTAAGGCAAAAAAGTTGTATTTTTTAATCAAAACACGAATAAAGTGTAATAAAGATTGTGTTTTTTTTTATCTTAAAACAACTAACGTTCTTGTTGATATTTGTAAAACAAATATAAAAATTACTACCTAATTCCAGACAAGAAAATTGTTGAGATAAATCAAAGGATCTACACACAAAATTATTTCATTGCATTCATTAGTGTGTACAAATTGAACACTTCAGTGCCAGGGGCATCCAGGACATTTTTTGATTTACATGGTGAAATGAGGCCTAGGTGTTTTGTTAGTTTTTACAAAAAATTTGTGCCAGATAACTCAAATCCGAGATTATATGAATAGCGGATAACTCCGTTTCTCTACCCTAAAAATTCGCCCTGAGATACTTTATTGCACTAATAATAAAGAATATTATATTTAATTTATTTTATTTTAGAGTGGCTGTTTTAAGGTGGATAAACAGAATAATCCTGAATACTAAGGTATATTGTGTCTATCTGAGCTGCTGAAGTGCTAGAGTACAATCATAGATAATATAATTTATTTGTTATAATATGGTACATTACAGTTGAAACGCATCCTAAATACGTTTCCGGTGTACAAATATTTTCATATACAACAGGTCCTCAGCATGTCAGAGTATGCCTTGAGCCTTGACAGACATTTAAAGTCTGGATAATGTCATAACAAAGGTTAACAGTCCTATGAATTATAGAAAGTGAAACATTAGGTTAATCATGTTTTAGATACTTAAGGTAATATAAATAAAACAGCTTCATTTTTTATTTTTTATTTATTTATCCTACTTCAAAATCCTCTCTTACTAAAATGCCATCCAGAATTGATGCCGGTGCGGTTATGGAATTTTGATACCGAGCCCAACACAAATACCAGACAACGGTCATTATGTGGGCACAGCAACCCACTATCTGTTGTCAAAAAGTGCAACTGCAATAATAACGGCCTCTTATTAAAACAGTCTTGTTGGGATGATATTAATTGGGTCACAACTTATCTGCTACCCAGTATTCGTTGACACCAAACATACAATATACTGATAATATTGGCATTACGGCGCTGGAGCTCATTTTAATGATTTGTGCCGACAGATAATTCTTGTAATACGTTTGCAAAACATTGTGAACATATTGGTGCATTTTCATCCATCCAGAACAAAACAATCTTACTTTAATAAACTATCTATATTGCAGAAGCGCATTTTAAACAGTGCAACATGTTTTAACAGGTAAACTGAAAGATAATTACATCATGTTAAGATTTTGCAGCCATTATGAACTTATGTAGAAATTAATAATTATTAACAGACTACAGATAGAAGTATGTCATTCAAATGCGTTTAATAGCTTAAGGAAACATCTTTCTTTAGTACATACCTGCTTACTGATTCAAAATGTGATTCTACAGAATACAGGTGTCCGATATCAACGAAATCGAAATCTTACGTAAATCATTAAGTCTATAAAACAAAAGCAGAGTTAAACAAGTAGTAACTGATCCAAAGTCCAAACAAAAAACCAAATCGCCAAAGAAATCCACAATTCAACACATTCACGAGTTCAGAACTACACAACCAAGCTCGGAATAAATAAAAATATCATTTGACAGAAATGACATTTGACAAATAACCGTGTCCTTTTTACTTTTTTATGACTGGAGGGGCACCATCTTGTAAAACCATCAAAAATTGGGATTGCATTTTTATTTTTTGCAAGTTATTTAATTTGATTTAATTTCTCATTTTATTTTTAACAAAATCCTTGAATTTTTCTCTTTTTTACAGTATATTGTACATAGACTGGGCCAAAAATGGACCGTTTAATTTTTAAGAAAATGTCTTCTATACATCAAACGTCTTATAAACATGTATTCTATCAGTTTATTAAATATAAACTCTATAAAAGGACAAACGTACAATTTGCGGCTCTTTTAAATCACGCGCTTTCCGCTCGTCCCTCGGTATTGAAAGACCCCGTTGCCCCGTTCAATGTTGCGTAGATAGTCCTAAACGTTGGCTGGCGCGCGGTTGCTCCGTAAGCGACGTAAACTGCAATCTGCCGTTTTAATACTGAACGCAAGGTAAGTTATTTGTTCGATATTTACTTTTGTAATGACTCTTTTTGGTTTTGGGCGTTTCAATACTGAATGATAATTATATTATGGTGTCGTAAGTGTACTGCTGTTATCATAGAATTATTACGCATAGAAACGCAGTCCAGTACAAAACACGAGGGAAAAAACGTATCATTTCACCTTATAGCCAATTGCCCATTGAGTTATACAAGACTAGAGGAGCAAACTACATTACCGCGCGTCGAAAAAAGTGAAGCCACTATCTAACCGCGAGGACGTAGCTTTGAAACCACTAAGCCTTTTTAAGTAAACATATATCTGTCTCACTTACACAAGTCGCGAAAACAACACCGTCGCTAAGATTAGATAAAGATAGACACATAAATATGCAGTGACGGGTTGGTATTGCCTACTATATGAAATTTTACCCAAAAATAAGCAATAAAAAGGAGTTTTTTTTTAAGCTGCAATATTTGTTTTCATTTTAAATATGTATCTTTGCTTCTCCACTGAACGGAAGTATAACTAATATAATGAAAGATATTTTTTTCGAAGTATCTTTTATTGTACTGATAAATAAAACAAAAAAATAAATCAAAAAAAAATTTTGGGTTTCTTAACCAAGAAGATCTGAGTTTGAAATGCATCAATTGTGAAAGCATCGGCAAGTCTTTGTCTCCTAAATTTGGTCTCATGACATTAGCTACAAAAACTGTGGTTTATAATAAATTTTTAAGATAATACTAAACGATGTTAATCTGTTGTACTAATCCGCTTAAATAAACACGGTCGACATCGCTTTTTGGTCCTAGTTTGTCTTGTTCCCGGAAGTGCTTAGAACTAATGAGAGTAGATTTCGAAGGCACCCAGTGACTCTCCTTTCTTAGTAATCGTATTATTTCCACCCACTTCTTACGGTGTATTGCATCTTTAGGTACCCTACAAAATTATTAAAATAAAATAGGTAATAAAATATAATTAATAGATCTATAGATCTCTAGAATATTCTAAAATAATAATAATTAATTTCTTTGTATAAAGATTGAAACATAGTTTTTATTACAATTTCCAAAATATTTAAAATCAGGGCTAACAAGTTAACTTATTCCATAAATTATATAGTCGTAGTAGTGTAATGTGGGAAAATTTCAAAGGCAGAAAAGTAGCAACATTGAACCTAAATTGCAATATTCGATATTTTATTTAATTTTTTTTGTGTTTTTTACGATAATATGAAAACATAAATTAAAACTTACGTGTGGAAAGTGATTCCGCTTGATTAATTATGTTTTTGTGACCTTGAATGGCATTCTTTCACTACGCATTTACCTATTTTTTTGTCGTGAATCGTTCGGCTTAACTCGGTCGGCGTCGCATTGAACACTGAACCGACGTTAGCTGGGAATATGGCTGTGGCCATATGTGAAGTGGCAACGCTTTGGCGCGACAGTTACTTATCTAGTGTAACATATAAATCAATGCAATTGCCGTATTTTGTTTATGTTGTTACCGTTACAGCCTATTAAAGTCCAAGTCCAAATAAAGACAAGTGCAGTCTTTAATTTATATAACTTTATCTCTCGAAATTAGCAGCAAACAATTTATATGAGATAACTGATAAATTTTGTGTTTTGCGTTACTGTTTGTAATTTATTCTAGTATTAATCTAGATAAAACTGTAAATGATTGCCAACTCTAAAGAACCGATAACGATTTCTCTTAAGACTCTAAATTTGTAGGTACCGATATTTTAGTTGTAATCATTGAAGTACTTACGTACTAGAATAGCTATTTCAAACAAAAACTGTGCGCTACTCTATGTCGTTGCGTATGCGCCGTAAAAGTCTTACTGCACATGTGCGGATTTTTATCATAATAGATTATGCGTAGGTAGAATGATCAGTAGGTATTTAATTATTGATCTGAGTATATATATTGTTAATTAATTTATTAAAAGGAGTTCAATTTTTAATAATTTAGTAAGTTAATACGATAATATATAATATTATCACAATAGTATTTTAATTACATTTTTATATAAATATTTTATAAGATAACTATATAAATTATAAGGAATCGAAGCTCATGAAATATATTTATTTAAATTTAGAACTGGGTTCCCAAAAGCTCTAACATAAGTTCGCGTGAGGCATGAACATAGCGCTGATACTTTTTATATTATGCCTTATGAATTACTGTAAGAAAACATAGTAAAACTTTAAAAACTTCTACCATTTCTGTTTACACATGAATTATACGTATATACACTTATTTGTTGTTTTTTGTTGAAAATTAATTTCAATTAATAAAATGAATAAATGTTATATAAAAAATATGTATTAGGAATTTAATTAAGTGCCTTTAAACAATATAAGTTTGGTTAATTTTTGCCTTCTCCGTATTATATTTATCCAATGCAAGGAACAAAAATGTCTTTGACGGCTACGTGGCGCAGTGGCTTAGTAATGAGTTGCTTGCGCTGGGAGGCGCCGGTTCAAATCCCGCACGGAACAAGTATTTGTATGGCCTACAAATAATTGTTCCGGGTCTGGATGTTTGTCCTTGTGCAATTTGTGTTTGTAAACTGCATTCACGATACAGGAGAAAATCTAATTAAAAAAAAAATATTAATGTACGTATGAATTGTTGGTAACCACATCTCTTTGATTATTTTCGACGAATTTAATTCACTTTTCTCAGTTTTAGTGCCTTGGACGTGGAAACCTAAAAATAAAATAAAAGAATAATCAGCAAATAAAAACGTAAGAAATTTAGCTTAATTATAAATAGGTTCTATTTATTTCTACAAAAAAAAAATTGTGCATAATATAATCGTCCTACACTTGCTCACAGAAATGTCTTGTGTCCACAAACTATATAGAAACACTACGCTTGTGTCTGATGTGCCTCTAACTCAATGGTTGTAATGCCTAGTCTATGGAGTGTAGAGTAGAAGGAAAACCATCTTATATGAAGTGTAGAGAGAAGGAGGACCATCTTAGAATATAAAATATGTCCCTGAAAACATGTCCAATAAGGGTGGCGCTGCAGTAGCATAGGATAAATTTAAAAAAAAGCGCCAAAATTAATTAGAATATTATGAAGAAATAAACAAGAACCGACCAATCCGCTTAGTTTGATTAATTTGATACAAGATACTAAATGATTTAAAATTAAAAAATTTGTACAACCAACTTCAATATATACTGGATAACTCAAAAACTATTGGTCAGTCCAACCATATGAAAAGCACCAGCTTTAAAAAAAAGAATCATCGAAATCGATTCATGTAGAACAAAGTTAAAAACATACAGTCGAATTGAGTACCTCCTCCTTTTTGAAGTCGTTAGAAAAGTGGGAACCCCTTTATTGTCCAGGGGATGATTTTAGTAATTTTTACGACTTTAAAGCATTTGCTAAAGAGCAAGCAATTAATTTCCAAAAAGACAGTAATGGGGATATAATAAAATTACTAAGCTAACAATGATTATGTTCACTAAAAATAGTGACTTAAATTTAAAACATCATTTGAAGCAGAATAGGTCCAAGCTAAGCTTAAATTGTCACGCAGGCGAAAAAGACTCAACCATTAAAATTAATTTCAATGCCGCATATAATCAAAAAAATAATATTTCTGATTCAAAGAAAAAATATTTGATACAATTAGTTCGTTCTAACATATTGCCCAGCTATTATGAAGGCTTTTATAACAGTCTTTAATATAATAAGTACCTACCTACGATACTTTAAAATTATTTTAAATCATCCATTAATAAGAAAAGATTATGTACATAATATTAAAATAATTGCTATATAATAATATTATTCTTTCATGGTAATAAAAAAATTACAGCAATTTTTAACGTTATATAAATAATTATTTATTTACACTAAAATTACTAACTTCTTATTCTTATTTAAATAAACACTGATATTATTTATAAATCTTGGCGTTCTTCGTAACTATATATAAATACCCTAATCATACCTACCAACCTACTATACTGGATGGTTCAGCTTTAAATTTCTAATATAGTGCAATTTGTATATTAGGAGTGATTAGGTAAAACCTGATTTAATTCTGGATTTTAGCATCATAACTTTACCGTTACCGTTACTGTCTATTAAAGTTCAACGCTGAACATAGCCCTCCCCATAGATTGCCTCATAGGGTTGATATTTTCCATAGCTGGCAAGCTGGTTGACAACCGCAGTTTTTTATTTTTAGACGTTATTCTGAAGACGCTGCTGCCCATCTCCTGATTTCTTTCCTTCTGTTACCTATTACGACACCCACGGGACGATAGGTATGGGGTAGTGGATATTCTTACACCCTCATTACACGCTATCGTAACTTTATCTAAACTTAAACCACCATTAGAAGCTCTTATGTGCTTTTGTTTTTTAAACAAAGAGTAACCACTGACCAGCGATAATTATGATTAACAGAGCCACATTTAACTTTCATTCAATAATATTGACAAATTAATCGAAACTGTGAAATATTTGAAAGCTACCAGCGACGCCAATTTTCTGAATGCACCTTCTTAAGAGAAGATAATAAGTGATTATTTTAAAATTTGATTTGTTGTAGTTTGATAATGATTACTTCGAAATGATTATGAGTTTATGAGTCACTTATAGCCCACTCAACGAAGACCAAAAACTGCCTAATAGGGGAAATAAATCGTGTAAAAGCGATTTTTGGCATAGTTGTAGGGAATGGTGTCTTAAACAACATACTCAAAGTACTGATGGATGGGGGTGAAGCTAACGGGTGGGGGGGGGGGGATGTAAAGGTCCCTTTTTTAAGTTTTTCTTAAATAACTCGTAAACGGTGGCTCGTAGCAATAAAAGTTCTTTCACTCTAGTAATCTACATAAAATTTTCTACAAAAAAGGTTCTATAGACTTTTTCGCTGTAATCAATATTTAACGAGATATTAAAGGAGAAAAGTTAATTATGATCAATTCTATTCGGGTATGGTTCAGTAAACATCCCCCATTTCCAAATTTAAAATCGATAATATCCCTGTCAACGGGCATCTTGGGAAATTTCAAATTAAACTCGCACCATTGGCATTCATTGGCAGCAAATTCAGTGAGATGAAGCAGTCTAAGAAGAATGTGGTTTTGTTACTAGCCAGTATGAGCAGTAGCATTAAAGTCAATGGTGAGACAATTACTGCTAACCGTTTAACGATTTTCCAAAGAACTGTCATAGTAAAAAAGAACGAAGAAGATGTTGGAGACCTTTTGACTTATGAACTAACCCCATTCCCCATGGCTCTGTTCCACGAGGGTGTAATGCGAAAAGGGAAGATGTCATCTCTCTACGATGTTTTGCCAGTAGAGAACAACGCAGCTCAAAGAGAATAAAATGAACCACAGACAGTACGGCTTCACACCCCAAAAAAGTACCGAAGATGCCCTATACGACACTATGGCGCAAATAAAAAAAGGACTAAAAGAGAAATCCATTGTAGTATTGGTATCGTTGGACATAGAAGGCGCGTTTGATAATGCTTGGTGGCCAGCCATTATCAATGAGCTTCACTCCAAAAATGTTGACGCGTCTATGTTAAGGCTCATAAATAGTTACTTGTCGGAAAGAGAAATACACCTCAAATACGCTGGACAAGAAATTAAGAAACCGACAAATAGAGGTTGCATCCAAGGCTCTACATGTGGACCCATGTTCTGGAATACTCTACTCGATCCATTATTGCAAACAACGGAGAACACACAAGCTCATGTACAAGCCTTTGCAGACGATATCTTGATTATCGCCAGTAACCAAGATGGACAAAAACTAGAGGCAACTTTAAACCACACTCTTAAAATAATAACAGAATGGGGCAAAAAACAAAAATTAAGATTTGCTCCCTATAAAACTCAGTCGGTGATAATAACAAGAAAACAAAAATTTCATCGGCCGTTGCTAAAAATAGAAGAAGAAGAACTAAAATACTTGGATCATCTGAAAGTTCTGGGCTTAACAATAGACCAAAATGTAAATTTCAAGCCCCATCTGAATAACGTTTGTCGCAAGGCTACTAATATTTACAAAATGGTCTCAAGAGCAGCGAGGGCTAACTGGGGCCTGAACTCAGAGATATTGAGAACAATCTACATAGCAGTCGTGGAACCAACCATATTGTATGCTGCCAGCTGCTGGGCCGAAACAGAAAAAAGTATATTGAACGCATACTCAACAGAATGACCCAGATTTTTGGTATACGAATTAGTAAAGGACATAAGACTAACTCCCTGATCTCCAGCACACTCTTATCAAAAATAATACCGCTAGCACTAAGAGCCAAAGAGAATGCTAGCATATATGAAATTAAGAGAGGCAAACCTATAGAGCTCCTACCAGGAAGACAAATCGAAACAAGAATAAGCCTTTATGATCTCCCACATCCTTGCGAAAGAACACAACGTCACTTTAATCACATAAATAACCAGAAAGATATCGACGAAATAAAAAACGACTGGGTTAGAATCTTTACCGACGGAAGTAAGATCGACGGAAAAGTGGGCGCAGCAGTAACAGTTTGGCACAACGGACTCGAAATCAAAACAATAACTTTCAGACTGGAGAGCTACTGCAGTGTTTACCAAGCGGAGATGATGGCAATACAAAGAGCGCTAAAATATATAATAAGCAAAAAATATCCAGGTGCAAACATAATAAGCGACTCTAGATCGGCAATTACCACTATCTGTGACCCAGTGTCTCTTAATCCAATAGCATCAGAAATACGAACAATGATCAAGACTTTAGAAGACAACCGAAAACAAGTTGAGCTTTATTGGATTAAAGCACACTGCGGAATACAAGGCAACGAAAGAGCAGATGAACTTGCTAAGCGGGCAGCTATAAAAAATAAGCAAAGCCCGGCTTATGATAAATTCCCATTGTCGTATGCAAAGCGCCTCACCAGAAATACGACTCTGCAAATATGGCAAAGGAAGTACGAACAGGCAACAACTAGTAGTATAAAGAAAAAGTTCTTTCCAAATATTGTTAAAGCCTATAAGATATTAAAAAGTATAAAAATGAATAACTTAGTTACACACTTGTTTACCGGTCATGGTGGAAACAAAGCCTATTTGCATAAGTATAAATTATCTTCATCCCCATGCTGCATATGCGATGAAAATGCAGACCAAACTGTAGAGCACATTGTCATTGATTGCCCACGTTTTGGGAAAAGAAGATTCGAGACCGAGTGCAGCATGGGTGTGGAGATAGTAGCAAAAAACTTAAAATTTATCATAGAAGATGACTATTGCCGACCTATCTTTATGAAGTTTGCCCTTTTGTCATTAAAAAGCATACTACCACTTTCTTTTTTTCTTTCACTACCATTTTCCTTACTTATGTAAGGAAAATGGTAGTAAAATTATAAATTAATTATTCAATAACTTATAGATAAAAACATAGAAATTTACGAATGTATAAAAAAAACAGGTTGATTAAACTAAAGAAATGTAACTAAGTAGTATATAACCCTAAGTTTATACTTATAAGTAGAAAAAACGCAAGTGTAAGTATATATATATGCATGTGTACATGTGTGTGTATGTATGAGTATGTATGTATGTATATATATATGTATGTATGTATGTGTGTGTGTGTGTGTGAGTATTTATATGTATATATATAAATAGAAAAAGAAAACGCATAACGCAAACGAAACGCAACACATATGTAATAACTAGTTCGATAAGAAACAAACCTGTAAATAACAGCACTTTTAGTAATATATAAACATATACCTAAATATTTAGCTTAGAAAACAAATACTACGTAATTAAATAATTAGTAATAAAAAGCTACAAAATTGTAACCAACATAGCATTATTTTAGTCATATAGAAATAAGTAGAAAGAAATAGAATAACATATTAGATTATACAGTTAGTAATAAATAATAAAGTAGAAAATGAAATAATTAGCCATTGTTAGAGTAAGAAGTCTTTTACATGTAGTTATAAAGATATTGTAATTATACATGCACATGTAGTACATGTACATATAAAAAAAAATTACAAATCCGGGCAGTACGTAAAAAAAAACAGATATTAACTCACATAGCGAAAACATAACAGAAAAAAGGATACTGCAGAAAAGTAGTAGTAACAAAAGTAAAAAAAAAAAAAAAAAAAACAACGCAGCTCTCGATCTAAACCAAACCACCAATGTGGTAGATGGTGGTTTCCTACTACACCGTATGTAATGGAAACCGTCCTCCAACGTTTCTTCGATTTGCCATCAGTACATTACCTACATACAGAAACATTACGGTCCAAATTGTATGGTGGTTTTTGATGGTTACAATGATGTCAACAGCACAAAACTAGCAGAGTAGAAGCGACGAGGTCTGACTAAAACGTCGATTGACATTAATTGTAATGAAAATACAATCATCACTGTTCAACAGGAGCATTTTCTCGCCAATGAAAAGAATAAAACGAGGCTGATTCAGTTCCTCACCGAGAAAATGACAGCAGCAGGGATTGAAACAACTGTTGCAACAGGAGACGCTGATGGTACTATTGTCAGGTGCGGGTTGGATAAGGCTGCCGTTCATCCAACTATTGTAACAGTTGGGGAGGATGTTGACTAGATAGTCCTCCTCATGGGATTAGCTTCACCAAATATGTTCTTTATGAAACCAGGGCGTGGAAAAGTGGAGACAAAATTGTTTTCAGTGCGACAACTTCAACAGTTTGAATTTGCCAAAACTATTCTCCTTCTTCACAGCTTCTCCGGATGCGACACCACCTCTGCAATCTATGGAAGGATCAAAGTGGGAATTGCTAAGCTGTTCACGGCTAAACCAGACCTGACCCAAAAGATGTCAGACATTTTCTGTGGGATTTCAACATCACCTGAGAGTTTTGAACACGTTGGCGAAAAACTGTTTCTGGCAATTTACCAAGCGCCTGTCCAGGAACAAATTTTCAATAAATACCGCTACTCAGCTTTTTTGAGAGCATCGATGAAGCTGAAATCATATCTGGCGACTCTTCCTCCTATCAGACGAGTTTCGAAGCAGCACTCGTTGAGAGTGTACTTACAGGTATCTATCATTAATGACAGAAGTTGTCAAATACTGTAATATAAATATGTATTTGAGCTGAATACTTAAGTTGATCTTATTACTTCTTTTACAGATATAACAATGGCTCGCCAACCGCCTAACACATACTCAATGGGGCTGGGCCAGAGGGAACCTTGGCATCCTAAAGCCGGTGACAACCAACGATCCAGTGGCACCTGACTCTATTCTCAACACCATATTTTGCCGATGCACGACTGGGTGTGGGGTGCGATGCGGTTGCCGGAAAGCAGGAATTGGATGCTCCAGTATCTGCGGTGTATGCTCCGGCTCATACTAATGGAGCTCATATAAATGGAGGACCCCTATCGAAAACACCGCTGGTGATGATGTTGATGATGATATTTTAGATTTAGAACATAATTAGATTTTTTTAATATTAATAATTGTCATACCTACTTAACTAAATGTAAGTTCATTTTATTATTGTCTATATTCTTTTCTTCATATTTTATTAAATTCAATATTTAATATAATATAATATAAATATTTAATATAATATAATATAAATTTGGAAATGGGGGATGTTTACTGAACCATTCCCGAACAGAATTGATCATAATTAATTTTTCTCCTTTAATATCTCGGTAAGTATTGATCACAGCAAAAAAGTGTATAGAATCTTTTTTGTAGAAAATTTTATGTAGATTACTAGAGTGAAAGAACTTTTTTTGCTACGAGCCACCGTTTACGAGTTATTTAAGAAAAACTTAAAAAAGGGACCTTTACATCCCCTCCTACCCGTTAGCTTCACCCCCATCCATCAGTGCTTTGAGTATGTTGTTTAAGACACCATTCCCTACAACTATGCCAAAAATCGCTTTTACACGATTTATTTCCCCTATTTTTCCTTCACTGAGTGGGCTATTAAAAGTTTTTAATTTAGTTCAAGAACATAATTCATGTAAGTGTTTTTTTTTATGGAATAGGGGGCAAACGAGCATGCGGATCACCTGATGGTAAGTGACTACCGCCGCCCGTGAACAACCGCAACACCAGGGGCAGGGGCGGATCTACTTAAAGGCTTTTTGGGCTGCAGCCCAGGGCCCCGCGATTACAGAGGGCCCCCAACCGAACTGAAACCAATAGACGATATTGTCAATAATAAAAATTATCTAGAATTAAAAAAAATCCGATCATAAGGTTGGCAACACTACGATCAGTCAACCCGTGTGCGCATCTATTAAACGGAACGGGGAATTCCCTATCGCTTGTTTTCGGTCGGTGTATTCCGTGTATTGTCTATTACTGGAGACTTCCCTCCGCTTATCGCCCGACGCAATTTTGTTATTTTTCCGTACTTCTGCTATCGTCGACTATATTAACGAATTGACTTTGTTATTGTTAGAAATGTGTTTAGTGTGTGTGTTTAGTTCACTAATGCTCGGGCCACAGTAACGAGAAACGTCAATGCCCAAAAACGCAACAATTATTGCCTTAATTTTAACGCGATAAACTGAGTGGCCACACTTGGAACGGTCGACGTCATTTGCCGTTCAACGGCGTTAAAGTAAACTGACCATTTATTTATTAACTCAAAACGGGACATGGGTTTATTTATAGATACTCCCCAGTTAGCAGGTTAACAATAAAAAGAAATTATTATTTATTTAAAAAACTGTAACTTTATACAATTAGTGTTCACTATAATTATAATCACATTAATTATAATTATTTATATTTTAACAAATTGTGAAAAATAAAAATTAATCACCAGTTCACCAGCTTCATTAAAGCAAAGCTCCCCAGACAGTAATTATTAAATGCAACAATTTTTTTAATTATATTTATATTTGTCAGTGGAACAAATTTACTTTAATAAAGTTGGTGATGATTTTAAATAAGGGCAAGTTTTTTTTTTACATTGATTTTTGTTATCAACATCGCCTTTAGAACTGAAACCTGTAAGTGATTTTTTTTCAGACGTCCACAATTTATTCATAATAGAAAAATACTTTTTCTACTGGAGCATTTGTACCAGGTATACATAAAATATATTCGATTAAAATGGAAGAGAATTTATGTTGAAAATGTTGGTGAGAAATGTTTGAATCACCCAACGAGTTTCTGCGAAAACTTTGAAATTATCCCATTCGCTTATTTTTGGGTCGGTCCCGCTCTCGCACCGTTCGTGTCTGACGAACTTCATAGTTTTAAATTTTCTCGCGGTTTAGGATAACGGGACTATTTTGCGTCCCGGAGCTTTGTTTGGGAACAACGGGACAGGTGACCGAGAAAAGGGACAGTCCCGTTCAAAACGGGACGTATGGTCACTTTACGTTAATATTCCTTGAATTTCAAGCAAGATGAACGTTGACGCTGCTACACTATGTTTGATGAGTGTAAATTTTTATTATATGAATATATTTTATCATTGCCTAAGCATGGCTCTGTTTGCAGAATCTCAAGAAACGTAATAACTTTTTCATTATTCCACTCTATCGCAGCCATACGTGCGACTCCGTTGCGCTCACTGTGCACAATAAGACAAATGTAGTGTGGCCGCTTCAACGCGTTAATTTGTGCGTTAATCTCTTTGATGTACCGACACTCGAGTTATCGTTCAACGGGAAACGGCGTTGTTCTTGCCGTTGTAGAATTATCGCGTTAAGTGGTGGCCACAC
Organism: Parnassius glacialis; assembly: GCA_033319125.1. Taxonomy (NCBI): domain Eukaryota; kingdom Metazoa; phylum Arthropoda; class Insecta; order Lepidoptera; family Papilionidae; genus Parnassius; species Parnassius glacialis. The sequence continues at coordinate 35,971,422 of JAVANC010000001.1, read as the reverse complement.
CTACATTCAACGCTCATCAACGCGATAATTAACGGCATTTCTCGTTAGTGTAGCCCGGGCATAAGTGATAGATAACTTAAAAGTTATAAGGACCGGACCTTTCTTTTAATTTACTAATATTGATAGTATTCAGCATAATTAGACTTCCTGCTTTTGATAGGCAGTAGGTAAGTAAAAAGAATTATAAAACATGACTTTTTTATTTTTATTTCAGTTTTCGAAACTAAATGAATCGAACTCGTTCGATTTTTTTTATAGGATAGGATGACAAACGAGCACACAGTTCACCTGATGGTAAGTGGTTGCTGTGGCCCATAGACATCTACATTTATCCTCGTTTGCGAATCAAAATGCATTGAAGTAATATGTACTTACGTACTAGAACAGCTATTTCAAACAAAACATGTGCGCTACTCTATGTCGTTGCGCATCAGTCTTACCGCGCATGCGCGGTTTTTTATCATAATAGATTATGCGTAGGTAGAATGATAAGTAGGTATTTAATTATTGTTTATTTAGAGTACATATATTGTTAATTAATTTATTAAAACGATTTCAATTTTTAATAATTTGTCAATTATTTTGCATGATATGAAGTAAATTAATATGATAATATATATTATTATCACAATAGCATTTTAATTACAATTTTATATAAATATTTTATAAGGTAACTATACAAATTGGAAGGAATCGAAGCTAATGAAATATATTTATTTAAATCTAGAACAAAAGCCCTAACCTAAGTCTGCGTGAGGCATGGACACAGAGCTGATACTAGTTATATTATGCCTTATGAATTACTGTGAGAAAACATAGTAAAACTTTAAAAACTTCTACCATTTCTGTTTACACATGAATTATATGTATATACACTTATTTGTTGTTTTTTGCTGAAAACGAATTTCAATTAATAAGATGTATAAATGTTATTGTAAAAATATATATTGGGTATTTAATTAAGTGCCTTTAAACAATACAAGTTTTGTTAATTTTTGAATTCTTCGTACTATATTTATCCTCTTCTTTAAAATGCAAGGAACAAATGTATGTATGATTTGTTGGTAACCACATCTCTACGATTATTTTGGACGAATTTAATCCACTTTTCTCGGTTTTCGTGGTTTGGACGTGGAAACCTAAAAATAAAATAAAAGAATAATCAGCAAATATAAAGGTAAGAAATTTAACCTAATTATAAATACTTAGGTATATTTATTTCTACAAAAAAAATTGTGCATAATATGATCGTGCTACACTTGCTCACAGAAATGTATCTGAACAAATTAATTTCATAATCTATATTCCATGACACAAGTTGGCGCCAAAGAAATAACTTTTTAATTATTAATCTATAATGTTTTTTTATTATTTAAGTATCTTACTTACCGATGAAAAGTGATTCCTTGGTTTTTACTAACATTTCGTGAATTTTTTGTGCAATATCTAAAAACACACCGCGGCATATTTTATCAAGAGATTTTTTTTAAAAATCAACACAACACGTGACATCTCTACAAGCGCCTAGCGAGCGACTGATTAAAGTGCGGTGACATTGCCGCAGTTGAATGGAACAGTGTAACATAGTGCAGTGTCGCCTCTAGTACGTAGTACATAATATCTCAATGTCAAAATGCAGATGCGTTGTCACCCGTGAGGGCTAAGAGGGAATGACTCTTTTCCAGTAAAACGGGTCTCCGGTTCTCTACACTCACCATACGAAACACAGCAGTGTTAAGGTGCCATTTGACGCTGGTATTATGTGAGAGCGTGTTCCTTCCCCGGTCGAGCCGACCCATTCGTGCTACAACTATGCTACTAATATAGCTGCAGCATGGTTCTACCACGTACTCGTTCGATATTTAATGATAATTTGTGAATTACTACACTCATTACAAAGTAGGTATTCAAATTAAGAGTTCTATCCAGTTCTTTGTTTATTTTCAGAAAAATATCTTATTTTACAGTATGTCTGCTAGAAAATATAAAAGTGGTGCTGAAAAAAAATTACAGTTTGGTCGAGAAAAAGAAATAAATATATTGGTAAATCCAATTGGGCATACCTTAACCGCATTAAAAAAATTACGTATAACATGATTATACGGAAATATTAAAGTAGTTTAAATACATTTCGACAGCACTATCGGCTTCAACACCCTCGAAAACCATGAAAATGACACCCATGATGAAAAAATTGATACCTATTGCAGCCGCCATCTTGGATTTACATTTCGACAGCACTATCAGCTTCAACACTCTTGAAAACCATGAAAATGACACCCGAGATGAAAAAATTGGTACCAACTTCAGCCGCCATCTTGGATTTACATTTTGACAGCACTATCGGCTTCAACACCCTCGAAAACCATGAAAATGACACCCATGATGAATAAATTGGTACCTAATTCAGCCGCCATCTTGGATTTACATTTCGACAGCACTATCAGCTTCAACACCCTCGAAAACCATGAAAATGACACCTATGATGAAAAATTTTATACCTATTGCAGCCTCCACCTTGGATTTACATTTCGACAGCACTATCGGTTTCAGCACACTCGAAAACCATGAAAATGACACCCATGATGAAAAAATTGGTACCTACTTCAGCCGCCATCTTGGATTTACATTTCGACAGCACTATCGGCTTCAACACCCTCGAAACCCATGAAAATGACACCCATGATGAAAAAATTGATACCCATTGCAGCCGCCACCTTGGATTTACATTTCGACAACCCTATCGGCTTCAACTCTCTCGAAAACCATGAAAATGACACCCATGATGAAAAAATTGATACCTATTGCAGCCGCCATCATGGATTTACATTTCGACAGCACTATCGGTTTCAACACCCTCGAAAACCATGAAAATGACACCCAAGATGAAAAAATTGATATATTTTGCAGCCGCCATCTTGGATTTACATTTTGACAGCACTATCGGCTTCAAAACCCTCGAAAACCATGAAAATGACACCCATGATGAATAAATTGGTATCTAATTCAGCCGCCATCTTGGATTTACATTTCGACAGCACTATCAGCTTCAACACCCTCGAAAACCATGAAAATGACACCTATGATGAAAAATTTTATACATATTGCAGCCTCCACCTTGGATTTACATTTCGACAGCACTATCGGCTTCAGCACCTTCGAAAACCATGAAAATGACACCCATGATGAAAAAATTTATACCTATTGCGGCCGCCATCTTGGATTTACATTTCGACAACCCTATCGGTTTCGAAACCCTCGAAAAGCATGAAAATGTCACCCATGACAAAAAAATTATACTACTTACTTTTAGTACGTACTACTATTATTTATTTTGTGCTTTTAAATATTGTAATAAAACAACCTCTTATTATTATTATAATCAAGTATTTAAGAAATTTGGTTATTCGAATATTGTGTATTTGTACAGCGATCTTTTTGAGCCGCTGAAAACAACCGAAACAATGTCCACTCACGACGGCGACTGAAGCCGAATGTACTCTGTGAGCCGAACTAAACTTAATACAAAGGTACTCTGTGAACTAAACTACTCTGTGGCTGTAGATCCCCATTTACAGAAACAATTTATATACGAGGCAACCAAATCAACGAAAATTTCGCCATTTTGGAGCCGAAAAAAATTAATTATAGCTAAACAAAACAAAATTACACTGCCATTTACATTCAGTGGCTTCCCACATGATAGATGAAGAGATTAAAAAATAGATTGAGTTAAACAATTGATATTTTCAAAAGTTATGGTGTTTACAAGCCACAGGGACATGATAAATCCACACCATAAGCCACTAAAACCCTTTTTTTAATTTAAATATAGCAATTAATCGATTTAAAAAAATTATTAATAAGTTCAACAATCATTTATCTTTAACAATGTGCTTTTTATATCATTTATATGTATAATATGATTGCTAGATACGATTTTATTCGATAAAATGTTGAAATTTTAATTTTTAGGCGATAGTAGAACATTACCTTGCGCTTTCGCTTAAGGTATGCAATAAATACGCAAAAATTTAAACTTTTTTTAAATCAGAACATATAAACGCGAATGAAATAGCTATAAATCCATTAAGAAACGTAAAGGAAGGTATTTTATGCGAAGAGAATCTAACCGAAGGAAGCAAAAATCGCAAAAGCAGAAAAAAATAACAACGATGAAAATGTGCAATATCTTGACTTCCAGCAACCCTCTGGTTCCCCTGAAAACGAAATTGGTATTCAGCAAAAGGAAGGTAATACCGATACCGAGGTGGAAAGAAATTTAGAAAATATTAAGTTTGAGTTTGAGAAATATGTTGACGTGGGCTTGTGACCAGATTTGCTAAATAATGATTTTATTAATTTCGTCCTCTCACATGAAATGACTGACTTTCAAAATAAAGATCCGAAGAATATATATTCAGCTTCAATGAAGAAATATAAAGAACAAAACAGATCTTTTTCAAATAGGTATTTCACTAGAAAAATGAAAAATGGCCAATTACTGGAAAGATCTTGGTTATGTTATTCAAAAAGGGTTGGTATTGTTTTTTGTTTGACTTGCAAACTTTTTTCTAAAACTCCTTCTCAATACACAACCGGATTTTGTGATTGGAAACACATAGGATTTTGTTTAGAAAATCACGAAAATTCTAATGAACATAAGAATTCAATGTTAGTGGTAGAAGGCTCCGTGGCGTAGTGGCTTAGCAATGAGTTGCAACGCTTGGGGGCCGCGGGTTCGAATCCCGCACGGAACAATTATTTGTATGGCCTACAAATAATTGTTCCGGGTCTGGATGTTTGTCCTTGTGCAATATATGTTTATAAACTGCCTCCACGATACAGGAGAAAATCCTAGTGTGGGGGTAACGTTTTTTAAAAAAAGGAAAAAAAAACTAAGTGTGGTTGATACGAAAAGAAAATAAGTCTGTTTTAGACAAGCAGCTTCAGGAGCAATTAAATAAAGAAACAGAATATTATCACAATGTCCTAAAACGGGTTATTGCAGAGCTAAAATTTTCGAGTATAAGAGGCATAGCACTTAGAGGTTTCGAGGAAGTATTTGGTTCTCCACATAATGGTAATTTTATGGGTGCTCTAGAGCTATTGGCAGAATTCGACCCATTCATACGTGAACATGTTGAACAACGAGAGCTGCGACCAAACCCTGTAATATCATATTTATCAAAAACAGTATATGAGGTGTTCACGCCCGAACGCTGGTTTCGGGATTGACGCAAGAACGCACTGGTCGCGAGCGAAAAAGCAATCGTTTGTCAGCTGTGCTTGGGACAGCACGCTGTCATTTTTTGTCGGGAACGCGGAATAGTTAGGCGCCTCTAGTAAATATACTGTCTAGGATTTGTAACGCGCATTCCTTGTTTGAGACCTTCTCCCGGGACTTCGTATCCGGGAATCCGTATATAAGTGAATTCGACAATATTAGCGACTAGTGCGGCATTGGATATTCTAGAAATAACTGATGCCATGCGAAACGTGGCTTCTGTAAGTTAGTTAATCGTACGATGGAGTTAATGGACTGTCATCGTGACGAACGAAGAAAGTGACTGTAGACGGCGCCGCGGAAGGTTACCACAATTTGGAGCGGTGCTGAAGTCCGAGCTGCTGCCGACGGCAACGGTCTAATCAGGTCTAACACTACCAGCCACACCCAGATACACATCACTGACCCTTACTTCCCTAGCACTATACAACCACATGCGACCTGACCGAATCCGGAGGGACCAGTCGCCTTGGATATAGATAAGTAAGCTCGGTTTAATATTCTCCCTGTTGAATTGCAGTAGTATAGAACGCTCCCCTTTATTGTTTATTGTTATTAGAGATTTTCCACTTTGGCCTTTAGGAGGCCCGACCTGCATCTGCTTGTAGGTTCTTCCTTCATGGGCCGGGAGGATCCTACTCTTAGATAGGCAGCTGCCCGCCGTAACATGAGGAAATAATTGAGATTATGGGTAAACAGATAATTAAACAAATTATAATTGAAATAAATAACGACGACACAAAGTATTATTCAATTATGATGGATTCAACCCCAGATATGTCTCACGATGACCAAATTGCTATTGTATGACGATACTGTTTTCGGGGAAAAGTGTATGAAAGATGTGTATCTTTTATTAAAATTAGTAGTCATACTGGCTTATATTTATTTAATATTCTACAAGCCTTTTTGGAAACAAATGGACTACTACTGGATAATTGCAGGGGACAGTCATATGACAACGCTGCTAATATGGCCGGAATCTACAATGGTGTACAAGCACTCCTAAAAGAAAAAAATAAATCCGCGGATTACGTGCTGCGCATTCCCTTAATCGTGAAAAGAATCCGTGAAGGTTGCAACCGAAATTGTAATTTTTTTTTTGGAATAGTACAAAAAATATACGTTTTCTTCTCTGCTTCGACCCATAGGTGGGAACTATTAAATCGTGAAACAAAACTAAAATTTACGTTAATTAGTTTAAGCCAGTCCAGATGGTCTTGTCACTTTGATGCTGTCAAAGCTCTGAAAAGTAATTAAGATGGCATTATGAAAATTCTCGATAGTTTCGGCGAAAATGACGGTGAAAAGGTTGGTTTCCGAAAAAATGCACGAAATTTATTTAATAAACTGGCGAAACTAGAAACTGCAATTTTGATTGTTTTTTGGGAAGAAATTTTGGAGAGATTTAATGTAGTTAATAAAAAAGTACAGAGCCCTGGTTTAGACATTGGTGAATGCAAAAAGTTAATTGTGTCATTAAAAGAGTTCGTGAAAAACATAAGGCAACAATCAGATCAAAAGCTAAAGGAATACGAAGAGAAAGCTAAAAAATGAAGTACTAGTGTGTGAAAAGACTACAGTGACATAAATAAGTGACGCATTACTTGAAAATTTTCAGATAAATCTACAGATAAAGTCTCAGTAAACGGCGCAGAAAAATTTAAAAGAGACACGCTTAACGTTGCGTTGGATAAGATGATTATGGATTTAAATAATAGAAGCCGAGCATATGAGACCTATAGCAAAAAATTTAAATTTTAATGGATTTGCAAGACAAAAATCAAGAACACAAATACCTGTCAATTTATTTTGCAATAAATAATGTTTTAATAAATAAATAAAATATTTTGTTTTCCTATTTTCTTCCTGTACTTAACATATATTACATTACATATACCTACATCACTACAGAAAACAGTTTCTTGTCAAAATGGCAATTAGTTGAGTAATTAGGTAGGGCCCCTAAGCAGTATTAGCCCAGGGCCCCACAAATTCAAGATCCACCCCTGACCAGGGGAATTGCAGATGCGTTGCCGACCTTTTAGAAAGGTGTAAGCTCTTTTCTTGAAGGTTCCTAAGTCGTATCGGTCCGCTAAATTCGCTGGTGGGAGTTGATTCCACAAGGAAGTCGTGCGAGGGAGAAAACTTCTTCTAAATCGCACAGTGGTGGACCGCCAATCATCCAGATGGTATGGATGGTAACGCGAGTTTTGTCGCGATGTGCGATGGTGAAATTGAGCGGCTGGAATTAGTCCGAACAATTCCTCAGAGCACTCCCCGTGATATATGCGATAAAATACACAAAGAGATGCAACATCTCTACGCAGTGCCAGTGTATCGAGTTGATCAGAAAGAACTCGGTCGTCGACGATTCGAACCGCTCTGCGCTTGATGCGGTCAAGTGGAAGGAGCTGGCACTGGGGTGCCCCGGCCCAGAGATGAGAACAGTATTCCATGTGGAGCCGAACTTGCGCTTTGTAAAGTTGCAAGCGATGTGCCGGCATGAAATACTGTCTCGCTCTGCTGAGCACGCCAAGCTTTTTAGAAGCCAATTTGGCCTTCCCTTCCAAGTGACCACGAAACTGCACATTATTCGATATGTCGACGCCAAGGATTCCGATACTGGCTGAGGCAACAAGGGGAGTGCCTTGAAACTGAGGAGATACGACAAAGGGGTTCCTTTTAGCGGTAAACGCGCAAACTTGTGTCTTCTGGGGATTGAACTGGACTAGGTTTAGTCGGCCCCAATCCGAGACTTTGTTAAGCAAAGACTCGACTTCAGACACAAGTTTGTCCCGGTACTCGGCGACGTTTTCCCGAGAAATATTGGCACGGCCGGTATATAAGGCATCACCAGTGCTGTCGTCCGCATAGCAATGAATGCTACCAGTTAGCAACATATCATTGATATGCAGGAGAAACAGCGTTGGTGATAGCACGCAGCCTTGTGGAACACCAGCGTTGATAGGCTTGAGATCAGAGCATGCACCGTCTACTACGACCTTGATGTTCCGATCAGCAAGGAAACTGGTGATCCATTTGCACAATTTCTCGGGAAGCCCATAGGCAGGAAGCTACGAAAGAAGCGCTTTGTGCCAGACCCGATCAAAGGCCTTCGCTACGTCCAAACTAACGGCTAATGCCTCCCCCTTGGACTCTACTGTCTCCGCCCATCTATGAGTTAAATAGACTAGAAGATCACCAGCTGATCGACCCCGACGAAAACCGTACTGGCGGTCACTAATCAGCTGGTGATCTTCAAGGTACCTCATGAGCTGGCAGTTTATAACGGCTTCCATTATTTTGGAGAACAAGGAGGTGATGGCGATAGGCCTGTAGTTGGAAGGGTCTGAGCGGTCGCCTTTTTTAGGGATCGGGTGCACCAAAGCTGTCTTCCATGAGTTCGGGACTACGCCTTGGGAGTAGGAGTACCGGAAAAGACGCGTTAAAACCGGTGCCAACTCCGGAGCACACGTCTTCAGCACAATGGGAGGGACTCCATCGGGCCCACTCGACTTGCTGACGTCCAGGGAGAAGAGTGCTTTGCGGACCGAGCACTGTGTAAATCGCACATCCGGCATGGAGCATTCACATCGCGGGATGATCGGCGGTGTGTTCCCCCCGTCATCTAGAGTCGAGCTGGACGCAAAAAGAGAGCTCAACAGATCGGCTTTCTCCTTTGCGGCATGGGCCAGTGAGTCGTCCTCTCAGTGCAGAGATGGAAGCTATGGCTGACAGAAGTTCCCTTGGACAGCCTTGGCGAGAGACCAGAACGCACGGGTTCTCGAAGGAAGGCGAACTAGCTTCTCGCCAATTCTGACGATGTGCTCAGACCTTGCCTTGGCAATGACGCTTTTGAAGGACCTGGAGGCGGAATTATACTTCTTTTTAAGTGCGCTGGTGTTTCCATCCCGAGACGTTGATGCGTCAGCCCAGGCCTGGTAGCACTCCTGCTTATAGCGTGATGCTATTTTACAGGAGCGACCAAGCCATGGCTGGGATCTGCCTCCGATGGGCACCACAGAGAATGGAATAAAAAGTTCCATACCCTGAAGTACCACATCAGCAACAGAATCGGCAACAACGCTGGGATCTTCCGGCGAGCCGCCCCCAAGGGTAGGATGCAAAAAAAGACCGCATCCCGTCCCAATCAGCTGACCTATAGTGCCAAACACGGCGGCAAGCTGTAGATCGCAACTGCGATTGGAGCGTGAGTGGCACCGTACTCCGGATCAGACAATGGTCCGAAGAGCCCAGAGGGGCATCGACGGAGACCTGATATCCGCCCGGATGAGAGGTCAGCAGAAGGTCCAACAGGGAAGGTACATGGTCTTCCCCATCTGGGATCCGCGTAGGCGAAGTAACCAGTTGTGTTAGACCATATGCCAAAGTAAAGTCATAGACAGATCTACCAGCATGATCGGTTAAACGAGAATCAAGCCATTCAGCGTGGTGGGCGTTGAAATCACCGAGTATCACGATCTTTACGGATGGGACCTGTTGTAGCACGGAGTCTGCAGCCATTTGGACGTGGTCGATGATTCGGTCTGTGTCGGCATTACCGCTATGGGACCTATAGAGGCACCCGTAGACACGGGGATGGTCGTCGCTGTCTACGCGCAGCCATAGGATGGACAGGTCCGTACCTTCAAGGCTGCCGAGGCGTCGAAAACAGATGTCCTCTCTGACATACACGCAAACTCCAGCCCGGGGCACAAACGAGTGTTCTAATTTATACCCCGGGTAGGAGAGATACGAAGTATCAGCCGGAGAGGACACCTGTGTCTCGGTTAGAAAGAGCAAGGCCGGCTTAGCTATCTCCAGATGGTAGTGGACGGCGTTAAGGTTTGAATGAAGTCCCCTGATATTGCAGAAATCCACGGTAAGCGTGGCAGGGGTTGCCTTTGTCTACTTGCTCCGCTTGCCCCGAGCAGGTTTCGTCTTGAGCGGAATTTCGCCCCCCCAGAATACGCGGGGCAGCCTGAGCACCCACGCCCAGGAGTGGAGTAGTTTGGTCGTGGATGCTCAGCGAGGGATTCTCCAGGGGTGCTGGTACCCTCCTGGGGTAGTCTTTTATTAAATTCCACTACCATGTTGATGGGGGGGGGGGGGGGAGATTGGGCCTCCGGCCACCTGCACTCACCAAGCGCAACGCAGAGGTAAACCTCTACTTCACACTGGTATTCTGTGAGGTCGTGGTACCACCCCGGTTCGAGCTGGCCCATCCGTGCGACAGCAAAAGCTACCGCTTGGCTCTACCACTGTTATAATGTTAATGTTAAGTGTTTATTACAAACTAAGCTTTTGTTTTCCATCAACCAGTTTTCTTAATTATTTGGTTTTCACACAGTGTACTATAAGTTCCCAGGCGCATATATGACATTTTTGGAAGTTCTTCGAAGTAATGGTCCCCACTCACGGTCAGTTAAACTGACATCAGTTTAACTGATCATTTCAAACGGATTTAATCCAAAGAAATTTCGACACACACGGTCAGTTCAACTGATCATTCCAACTGATCAGTTCAAACTAGGACTGTTGATATTTTTAAAATATCGGATTTTCAATATATCGATAGTTATAAATATATCAATATCGGAGTTTTATATATCGGAAACATAAGCGATTTATTGATGCTTATTGCTTAAAATGATTCACACAATTTATAATTTAGTATATTTATTAAACAAATCTTTATATATAAAAATTACGTGTCACGTTGTTTGTCCGCGATGGACTCCTAAACTACTGAACTGATTTCAATGAAATTTTGCACAATGTGTGCATTTTGGTCTAACTTGAGAGATAGGATAGTTTTTATGCCGATAAATGACCTTCAAAATTTTCTATTGTGAATTTAGGGATTTTTATAGGAAGAGTCGTTGGAAAGGTCAGAACAACGTCTGCCTGGGGAGCTAGTTAAATTATAAATATATGAAAATGTTAGGTTATAGTTATAAGTAAAATAATTACTAAGAACTATAACCTAACATTTTCATACATTACATAATTATTAAAGAGCCATGGTAGCTCAGATGGTTAGCGCTCGCTGTAAATTTCACAGTACGCGAGCAACCCGGGTTCGATTCCCGCCGGCACCAATGAAATTGTTAATTGCAATTTTAAGTGCTGATTTACCACGTGCTCGGCGATGAAGGAAAACATCGTGAGGAAACCTGCATGTCTGAGAAATAAAATAAAATTTTCAGAAAACGTGAAGTTCGCCAACACGTATTGGGGCAGCGCGGCGGACGTTGCCCTAAAACCCTCTCAGAAGTTAGGAGAGGCCTGCCCTGCTGAGGAGTGTCCAGTATTGGGACGTATATGGCTGTAACTTTAACTTGAATTATTGTTTAATTTAAATGACAATTATGTTTACCAATATTTCTCAGTAAGAGTTTTCAAAAAAACTCTTTGTTTTATATGTTAAGCTGTTTCAATACTCCAATTATTGGGCACTAAAAGATTGATTGTAGAAGTAATTCGTTCAGATGCTTTGGATGCAGCTGAAGAAATCAAGTACTTAACAGCTATTCCTGATAGCACAGAAGTAAATCATAAGACGCCTAAGCGATGAAAATAACTTGAGGCTTATACCAACATCGAAGCTCTTATTTCGTCGTTTTCTCTAATAGCTCACATGTGCAGACACTTACTCGCATCACTTTGATAAAAACTACTTCAAACGATTATTTAAACGATAAAACAGGAGCAACCATCCGTCAATGGTCAAGCTCCTGCCAAAACTCAGTTACGTAGTTAGTACTAAGTTTCATAGATTATAGTGATTTTAATATCACAGAGATATACTTTACAAAATTACATTTCTTTTTAAGATAATAAGCAAATAAATAAACTGGGGAAAAATGAAAAACATAATATAGTGTAAATAAAGTATAGTAGATTGGGTCCATCAAGAATTAGGATTTAAGTTTACGATGGTGTTGTAGATTAAATGATTTATGTAAAAAAATAAAAAATTAAATTATTTTAAAAAATTAAAACCCATGAAATCCAATCGTAATAAATTACACGCGGGCGAAGTCGCGGGGAACGGCTAGTTAATAGATAGGAAATGATATTTTTAATTTATAGGAGTCACGCCAACTAAACGCGCACGGCTGCGGCTGCATCGATCGAGAAATGAAGTTCGTTCCGTATATATATGTATATAAATAACGTTTCCTATATATTAACACTTCAAAAGATATTTTTATTCACGATAAGGTCTAAGAGTAAAGTATTAAGACACTTTTAAGAAATGGGTCAGATATTATGATAATTTTACTCATTATGGTAAATTTTATTTATTTAATAAATGTGTTATTTATTTTTATCTGTTTATTAAATTACCTATCTGTAGAGTGGGCGACACCCCACTAATACTAACTTGCACTCCGGTTACGGTGAACCCAAAAAAATCCGTGGGCATGGGCACATTCTGAAGGTCTTATGATGACCAGATAATGCTTATCGGTTTTCAGTAACGGAAATAGTTAGGATGGCCTAGTTTTCTGTGTTTATGTAATTGAGCTCTCGACGTGTTACATACTAAAATAAAGTTGAAGCACCCAAACGTCACGAATTAAAATAAGTTAAACAAAATAAAATCCGTAAAGTTTGTTTTATTAAATGTGTAGTATTCGTGTAATAGCCGTGTAGTGGCGGTCAAGAATATCCACTACCCCATATCCTCCCGTGGGTGTCGTAAAAGGCGACAAAGGGAAACAGGCAGGGGATGGGCAGCAGCATCTTCCTGGTTAACGGCAAAAATACAATAAAAAAACTGCGGTTGCCAACCAACTATGACAATATACCCCCCATGATGAGAGTTACGAAGAGACGGCCCCCAGTCCCCGGCGGCCCCGCTATTCCTGGCTACGGTGGCGACCATGGTAACGGCGGGGCAGGGGATGCTAAGAATCTCCGGTGGAGGTTCGGTTGCCACCTTAGACGACTCGACCTGGCAACGTACAACGCATGCACCCTGAGGACTGACGAGAAGATCGTGGAGCTGGAAGAAGAGATAGACAAGTTGCGCTGGCATATTATGGGATTATCCGAAGTCCGAAGAGAGGGGGAGGACACAGTAATCCTCGAATCCGGCAACTTGCTCTATCACCGGGAGGGCGACCATCTGTCCCAAGGAGGTGTCGGATTTATCGTCCACAAGTCTCTCGTTAACAACGTTGTAAAGATTGGGAGTGTTTCGACGAGGGTTGCGTACCTTATACTCAGAATCACCAAACGGTATTCGCTGACGGTCATACAGGTTTACGTACCAACCTCGGCACACCCCGATGAGGAGGTGGAGGAAATGTATGAGGATATCTCTAGAGCCATGCATTCCTCCAAAACCCAATATACGGTGTTAATGGGAGACTTCAATGCAAAACTAGGCACAAGAAAAAACGGTGAGCTGAAAGTAGGGAAATTTGGAATAGGGCAACGGAACCCAAGGGGCCAGCAGCTGGCCGACTTCATGGAGAAAGAGGGACTCTTTATGATGAGCTCTTTCTTCAAGAAGCGGCCCCACAGGAAGTGGACCTGGTCGAGCCCCGACGGTTCGACAAAAAATGAGATTGACTTCATTATGACGACCAGACGACAACTGTTCAGTGATGTCTCAGTGATCGCCAGAGTGAAAACCGGCAGCGATCACCGAATGATGAGAGGCACACTGAACCTAAATGTTAAGTTGGAGAGGTCTCGTCTGATGAAGTCAACGCTCCGTCCCCCTCGTGCTCTAATCCAAAGTCCCGAAACCTTTCAGCTCGAGTTACAAAACCGTTTTCAGTGCCTAGAAGACTGCAATGAAGTGGACGATATGAATGACAAGCTCGTGGAAACTGTCCATGCGGTCGGAGCTAAGTTCTGCAGGACCCGCCGCAGAAGAACACAAAAACTCTCCGATCACACTCTAAATCTCATGGCTGTTAGACGGGAGATGAAGTTACATTCTTCAACAGATTTGACAGCATACAGGCAACTGAACAGACAGATCTCCAAATGCATGCGGCGGGACTTACGCAACTTCAATACAGCTCGTATTGAAGAAGCGATCGAGCGGAACCAAGGCTCCAAAGTCTTTGCCAGAGATCTGTCTGCCAGAAAGAGCCAACTGTCAAGGCTGAAGACCGAGTGTGGCAGCATCGTTTCCGGGGCACCTGAGATTTTGAGTGAGATTGAGAGGTTCTATGGGCAGCTATACACGTCATCGTTGGAGCCGCACGCAAGTGTGAGTAACGATCCAAGAGCGAGTCTTGTCCGACACTATTCCGAAGATATCCCGGACGTCAGTCTGAGCGAGATTAGAATGGCTCTCCAGCATCTTAAAAACGGCAAGGCCCCAGGCGAGGATGGAATTACAGCGGAGCTTCTGAGAGCGGGTGGAAGATCGGTACTTGAAGTCCTTCAGAAGCTCTTTAATTCCGTCCTCCATGGTGGCATTACACCGGAGGCGTGGAGCAGAAGTGCGGTGGTCTTGTTCTTCAAGAAAGGTGACAACGCTCTCTTGAAGAACTACAGACCGATTTCCCTTCTGAGCCGCGTCTACGTGCTGTTTTCGAGAGTCATTACGAATCGTCTCGCGCGCAGACTTGACGACTTCCAGCCTCCCGAACAAGCCGGTTTCCGAAAGGGCTTTAGCACCATAGACCACATACATACTCTTCGGCAAATTGTACAGAAGTCCGAAGAGTACAATTTGCCACTATGTCTGGCGTATGTGGACTATGAGAAAGCCTTTGATTCCGTCGAAATTTGGGCGGTGCTGCAGCCCCTTCAGCGGTGCCAAGTTGACTGTCGGTATATCGAAGTGCTGAAGTGTTTGTACAGTAGAGCTACGATGGCTATCCGAGTACAGAACCAGAGTACGAAACCTATCCAATTGCAGAGAGGTGTAAGACAGGGTGATGTTATATCCCCGAAACTCTTCACCGCTGCATTGGAAGACGTTTTCAAGCTTCTGGACTGGAAAGGATACGGTATTAACATCAATGGCGAGTACATCACTCACCTTCGATTTGCCGACGATATAGTCCTTATGGCAGAATCGCTGGAGGACCTAAGTACTATGCTCAATGACCTCAATAGTGTCTCCCAACGGATAGGTCTTAAGATGAACATGGACAAAACAAAGATTATGTTTAATGTCCATGTCACACCTATGCCGGTAGTTGTTGGGAGCACTAAGCTCGAAGTTGTTGACGAGTATGTTTACCTGGGACAAATAGTCCGACTAGGTAAGTCCAACTTCGACCGAGAGGTCAATCGACGGATTCAACTCGGCTGGGCAGCGTTCGGGAAGCTACGACACATCTTCTCGTCAGACATACCTCAAAACCTTAAAACAAAATTGTACAACCAGTGCGTGTTGCCAGTGATGACTTACGAAACTGAGACGTGGTCCTTCACTGTTGGCCGTATGAGGAAGCTCAAGGTCGCTCAGCGAGCTATGGAGAGGGCTATGCTCGGAGTTTCTCTGCGTGATAAACTCAGGAATGAGGATATCCGCAGTAGAACCAGAGTAACCGACGTAGCCCAACGGATTACTAAGCTGAAGTGGCAGTGGGCCGGCCATATAGCTCGAAGAACCGACAACCGATGGGGAAGAAAGGTTCTCGAGTGGCAGCCTCGTACCGGTAGGCGAAGTGTAGGGCGTCCCCCCACGAGATGGAGTGACGACCTGGTAAGACATGCAGGAAGTCGATGGATGCAGGTGGCTCAGGACCGTGCTTTGTGGCATTCTTTGGGGGAGGCCTATGTTCAGCAGTGGACTTGTGAAGGGCTGTAATGAATGAATGAAAAATTCGTGTAATAAATCAGTCAAAAATCATTGAATTCTAAATACTGCGTAAGTATAGGTAACTTGGTCATTTATAGGAATTGGTGTTAATGGTGCTTGTAGGTTTTCTTGAAGTACGCGGATATTTTCGTCTTCTGGTTGTAGTTGGTTATGCTTTTTCCGTTCTGCCTTTTTTTTTATTGCCTGTAAAATATATGGTCGATTTCTAATTTTGTACCAACTTAGGAGTTTTGCTGCTTTTTAATTGCCTGAAAACATTATAAAGTAAGTAATAATACTGTTTGTAGGTTTAGGTTTAAAGAATTTATTCTCACAAAAAGATTTGTACTATTTATTATATTTATATTATTTGTGTAGTTACATCTTGAGCCCTTGCATATGAGCCCAAACACGATGGTGTTTCGTAGTGGCATAACTGAGATCTTTTACCCCACCTTCTTTGTTCACCATCATGAAGGTAATATAATCACATTAAACTGGGTCTTTATAAATCCTTTCAAATGAGTTCAAACACGATCGTTCTACCTAGTGCCGGCACTGAGATCCTATACCCACCTTCGCATTGCATCATCAGAAAGGTGAGGTCATAATAGTCATCTAGGTCTTTATGAGCCCTTTCAAATGAGTTCAAACACGATCCTTCTATCTAGTGCCGTTACTGAGATTCTATACCCACCTTCGGATTGCATCATCAGAAAGGTGAGATCATAACAGTCACCTAGGTTTTTATGAGCCCGTTCAAATGAGTTCAAATAGGATCCTTCTATCTAGTGCCGTCACTGAGATCCTATACCCACCTTCGGATTGCACCATCAGACAGGTGAGATCATAACAGTCACCTAAGTCTTTATGAGCTCTTTCAAGTGAGTTCAAACACGACCGTTGTATCTAGTAACGCCACTGAGATCCTATACCCACCTTCGGATTACACCATCAGAAAGGTGAGGTCATAACAGTCATCTAGGTCTTTATGAGCCCTTTCAAATGAGTTCAAACACGATCCTTCTATCTAGTGCCGTTACTAAGATCCTATACCCACCTTCGGAATGCACCATCAGAAAGGTGAGGTCATAACAGTCACCTAGGTTTTTATGAACCCTTTCAAGTGAGTTCAAACACGACCGTTCTATCTAGTGCCACCACTGAGATCCTATATCCACCTTCGGAATGCACCATCAGAAAGGTGAGGCCATAACAGTCACCTAGGTCTTTATAAACCCTTTCAAATGAGCTCAAACACGATCGTTTTATCTAGTGCCAACACTGAGATCCTATACCCACCTTCGGATTGCATCATCAGAAAGGTGAGGTCATGACAGTCATCTAGGTCTTTATGAGCCCTTTCAAGTGAGTTCAAACACGACCGTTCTATCTAGTGCCGCCACTGAGATCCTATATCCACCTTCGGAATACACCATCAGAAAGGTGAGGTCATAACAGTCACCTAGGTCTTTATGAACCCTTTTAAATGAGCTCAAACACGATCGTTCTATCTAGTGCCGCCACTGAGATCCTACATCCACCTTCGGAATGCACCATCAGAAAGGTGAGGTCATGACAGTCATCTAGGTCTTTATGAACTCTTTCAAATGAGCTCAAACACGATCGTTCTATCTAGTGCCGCCACTGAGATCCTATATCCACCTTCGGAATGCACCATCAGAAAGGTGAGGTCATAACAGTCACCTAGGTCTTTATGAACCCTTTCAAATGAGCTCAAACACGATCGTTCTAGTGCCACCACTGAGATCCTATACCAGCCTTCGGATTGCATCATCAGAAAGGTGAGGTCATGACAGTCATCTAGGTCTTTATGAGCCCATTCAAATGAGTTCAAACGCGGTCTTCCTATCTAGTGTCGTCACTGAGATCCTATACCCACCTTAGGATTGCACCAACATAAAGGTGATATCATCACAGTCATCTAGGTCTCCATTTACCTATTTGAAAATGAGTCCAAACACGATGGTTCTACGTAGTAGCATCACTGAGATCCTTTACCCACCTTCTGAGTCCACCATAAGGAAGGTGACATCATTACCATCACCTTGGTCTCTATCCTCTGTCAAACCAACTTCTCTAAATATATATGACGGCTCCGTGGCGCAGTGGCTTAGCAATGAATTGCGGCGCGGGTTCGAATCCCGCACGGAACAAGTATTTGTATGGCCTACAAATGATTGTTCCGGGTCTGGCTGTTTGTCCTTGTGCAATTTGTGTTTGTAAACTGCCTCCACGATACAGGAGAAAATCCTAGTGTGGGTGTAAGGTTTTTTTAATTAAAAAAATATATATAAAATAATATAAAATCTTATCCAAAATTATAAAAATTTTATAATTTTTTATAAGTACATACTTTCTTAGTAGCTTTTATATACATTTAATGTATATAAAAGCTACTAAGAAAGTATGTACTTACCAATAATGGAAACGAACTGAAGCCAGCGGATTACGGTGCGCCCGGAAAAATACGTGGGTTGCCGTCAGTTCAAAATTTTAACTTAATATTTAACATTCACGGTCAGTTTTTGGATGTACGTCAGTTAAACTAATCAGTTTAACTGACCGTGTGTGGCCACCATAACAACGACACAAATGCATGACTCTTCCTCTTCTTTGATCTTTATGAAGTAAATCCTGAAAAACTGTAGTAAAAATTTTTATCCCTGAATATCCATTAAAATTCATACTAATAACCAAAACCACGAAATCCGTGCCAAAGTGTAAAATGAAGTCATAATTTAATTTCAAACATTTGTAAAATATTTGATCCTAATTTCTGTAAAATATGAAAAAAGTAGATGTACCAATATATTACTGGGTGAGCGATATGGCTACAGCCATATTCCCAGCTTACATCGGTTCTGTGTTCAATGTGACGCCGATCGAGTTGAGCCGTACGATTTACGACAAAAAATGGATAAATGCGTAGTGAAAGAATGCGATTCAAGGTCACAAAAACATAATTAATCAAGCGGAATCACATTCCACACGTAAGTTTTAGTTTATGTTTTCATATTAACGTAAAAAACACAAATTTTTTTTATAGGATAAGGATGACAAACGAGCACACAGTCCACCTGATGGTAAGTGGTTGCTGCGGCCCATAGACATCTACATCTATCCTCTATTACAAATCAAAATGTAGATGCGTTGTCACCCGTGAGGACTAAGATGGAATGCCTCATTTCCAGTAAAAAGGGCCTCCGGCCACCTGCACTCACCAAGCGAAACGCAGAGGTAAACCTCTACTTCACGCTGGTATTCTGTGAGGTCGTGGTACCACCCCGGTTCGAGCCGGTCCATCCGTGCGACAGCAAAAGCTGCCGCGTGGCTCTACCACTGTTAATATCGAATATTGCAATTTATGTTCAATGTTGCCACGTTTCTGCCTTTGCAGTTTTCCCACATTACACTACTGCGACTATATAATTTATGAAATAAGTTAGCCCTGATTTTAAATATTTTGGAAATTGTAATAAAAACTAAGTTTCAACCTTCAAAGGAATTAATTATTCTTATTTTAGAATATTTATGTATGATCTATTAATTATATTTTATTACCTAATTTATATTAATAATTTTGCAGGGTACTTAACCCTTCCAGTACCGCGTCCAATATAACAAAAAACGGCTTTGTACCGGGGGCTTCTGACGTCATCTCGGCGCGCGGCACTTGTTTTAACATTTATGTTTTTCACGACTGTTCGTTTATGTTATAAGAGGCTTGAGTTACAGTTCTTTAAAGCTAATAAGATTGTGGATAAGTAGAAACAATAACAATTACATTTGGATGTTTAATTAGTTTTGTACAGCTCTTTGATTCTAAGGGATCTTGAAAAAGTGTATTTACTGCCAATAAATTTGGTTTTATCAATGAAAAAGTGTAAGTTTTTATTTTATTTTTATGTCTTCACAATCAATACAAAATAGTCTTCCTAAAATAAACCGAAATTATGCATGTAACCATTATAATAATTCTACTTTTTCACTCGCAAACATTTGCTAAAAATTCGACAATAGACAGTTTGCGCATGCTTTGTAACCTCATTTTCAAAACCTTTTTGTGAAAATATTATAGCGTCTTCCTTAATTTTTCTTATACAATCATATAGATATAATATTTAGGAATAATATGTCTTTATTAATTTACATACGTGCAATAAACTATCTATAAAAAGGCTAAATATCTCAGAAGGTAGATCTTATTTGAAATCTTACCCGTTATAAATTGTTCGCGTAAAGGTGTTTTGTTTTTCCTTTTTTATCAATTGAAACAGAAAAATTTACTGCTGTTGTTACTTAAGTCATTCCAAAACATTATCTAGTAAAGATCATTAACATTTTTTACCAGTTTTTAAAAGAAAATCCAACAAAAATCACAAACACAAAAATAAAACAATTACGCAACTAACAGCACCAACAACGCGAAAGTGAATGCCTATTATTATTTTATTTCGTCTATTTAACCGAGTGACTTTAATACTTAAGAATACTCTTTAGTTCGTTCAGAATCGAATGAAATAGTGTTCAATTGGAAATTCTTCTTGGTTGTAAAAGGCAAAATTATTTTTTTTACTTGATTTATTTTTTTGTTTGATTTATTAGTACAATAAAAGATACTTCGAAAATCTTTCATTTCGTTAGTTATACTTCTATTCATCGCATAAGCAAAGATACATATTTAAAATAAAAACAAATAACTACAGCTTAAATAAAACTCCTTTTTATTGCTTATTTTGGGTAAAATGACATATAGTAGGCAATACCAACCTGTCACTGCATGTTTGTGTGTCTATCTTTATCTTATTCTTATGGAGTGTAGAGACACTCCATACTTTATCTAATCTTAGCGACGGTATCATAGAGAGTGAATGAACTACATACTCCCTCTACGTACGGTATTGTTTTCGCGACTTGTGTAAGTGAGACAAATATATGTTTACTTAAAAAGGTTTAGTGGTTTCAAAGCTACGTCCTCGCGGTTAGATATGGTTTCACTTTTTTCGACTCGCGGTAATGTGGTTTTCTCCTCTAGTTTTTTTTTGGAGTTTATGGCCTGGTATCTAGACCTTTAGGCCAAGTCTTGAGTATTTTTATTCGGTTTATTATAATTTCTTCATAGTTCACTGCTTCACAATATGTTGATGCGTCACATTGTGCAGCCCTTGGGAGATTTTGACGGCAACTTGAGCCAGCAGGCAGCTGACAGTTGGCGATGGTATCTAAAGGCGCCTATGCAAACAAACAGCTTATCTAAATTTTACTTAAAAAGGTATCTTCACATATTAAGTATGATAAAACTGTTTAAGTACCTACTTGGATAAATAAGTTTTGATTTTGATTGTGGAATTATTACCAAAGGAAAATTATTTTTAGTTTGAATTGAAATTTTAGTGAGAAATAGTTCTAGAAAAATCTCTTTGCGTCGACTTTCAAATATAATTATATATTATTCATCAGCCACGTGTAAATGTAATGTTCTTTTTTATGCTTTTTTTTTACTTGTTTAGACCTAATTAAGTTTATTTGACATTAAACATAAGTTACAAATGGAAGGATACTTGTTTTTAGTGGGTAACTACGTGTTTTCTTTGAAATTGAGAGTAAGTAACTTTTTTTTATGAAGAGACAAACCTTTTGTACTATTTTTTGTTTTATAAAAAATAATTTATATAAATAGGTACAGCTAAATCACCCTGGAAAACCGTGGTTTTTATTAAATTAAATTTTCACCTAATAATAATATTTGTAAATATCAAACAATCAAGAACCTTAATTTGGAAAAAAATAAGGTTTATGATTCATTAATATTTACAAATGTTAAATATTATATAATGTTATACAAATCTAAAACTAAAGTCGATTCGAAAATGTCTAATTAGTAAGAATAGCAAAACAAGTGTTTTCAAAAGGAAACAAACGCCGGCGCTATACGGCGGCAGATTGACAAAAGACTATTTATTAGCATTGAGATATTATGTACTACGTACTAGCGGCGACACTGCACTATGTTACGCTGTTCCATTCAACTGCGGCAATGTCACCGCACTTTAATCAGTCGCTCGCTAGGCGCTTGTAGTTGTCACGTGTTGTGTTGATTTAAAAAAAAATCTCTTGATAAAATATGCCGCGGTGTGTTCTTAGATATTGCACAAAAAATTCACGAAATGTTAGTAAAAACCAAGGAATCACTTTTCATCGGTAAGTAAGATAGTTAAATAATAAAAAATCATTATAGATTAATAATTAAAAAGTTATTTCTTTGGCGCTAACTTGTGTCATGGAATATAGATTATGAAATTAATTTGTTCAGACACGACATTTCTGTGAGCAAGTGTAGGACGATCATATTATGCACAATTTTTTTTGTACAAATAAATATACCTAAGTATTTATAATTAGGCTAAATTTCTTACGTTTATATATGCTGATTAATCTTTTATTTTATTTTTAGGTTTCTACGTCCAAGCCACGAAAACCGAGAAAAGTGGATTAAATTCGTCCAAAATAATCGTAGAGATGTGGTTACCAACAAATCATACATACATTTGTTCCTTGCATTTTAAAGAAGAGGATAAATATAGTACGAAGAATTCAAAAATTAACAAAACTTGTATTGTTTAAAGGCACTTAATTAAATACCTAATATATATTTTTACAATAACATTTATACATCTTATTAATTGAAATTAGTTTTCAGCAAAGACAACAAATAAGTGTATATACATATAATTTATGTTTAAACAGAAATGGTAGAAGTTTTTAAAGTTTTACTACGTTTTCTCACAGTAATTCATAAGGCATAATATAAATAGTATCAGCTCTATGTTCATGCCTCACGCAAACTTAGGTTAGGGCTTTTGGGGACCCAGTTCTAGATTTAAATAAATATATTTCGTAAAACTGTTTTTTACGGATTTTATCGCGTTTATTTTATTATTTTGTTTATTCCCGACGTTTCGAGTGCTTTACAGCATCCCATGGTCACGGGGGGGGGGGGAGGGCGGGGGGGGTAACATCAAAGTACTGTTTTAAGTTTTTTTGAATAAATATTGATTTGAATTATTATGTTTTAAATGACCTGTGCATAATAAACCTGTGAAATATATTTAACAGTTCATATAATAGCTAGAATTATATTTTTAATATAGTAACATTGTTTTTATACTAACTTTACATAATTAAACCATAATTGAAAAAATAATTTATGCAAGTGTTACTATAAAAATTAAAATTATTATAAAAATAATTATAGAATATATTAAATTAAAATGACTACACATCATAAAAAGAAACCATCATTTTAACAAATAATCTCAGATATATCTCATAATGTGTTCATTAATTCTTATTAAGAGGTAAATAGTAATGCAAAAATCGTAAATTAGCTCTCCTGCAAAATTTAGTTTTTTTGTATAGTAACGGTTTCAAAATGATGGTGCGATATGTGCTCTATATAAACAATAATTAAATACCTACTTATCATTCTACCTACGCATAATCTATTATGATAAAAAACCGCGCATACGCGGTAAGACAGATGCGTAACGACATAGAGTAGCGCACATGTTTTGTTTGAAATAGCTGTTCTAGTACATAAGTACATTATACTTCAATGTTTATTAGCGAACTTTTTTTATGCATGAACAGTTTCAAACTGTTTCAAGCAAAAATAAACCTTATACCATATCACAAGAGCACATGGTATTTCGTAGGTCTATTCGGCCATTTGTTAGTAATAAAACGGCAGTTCAACCATTTTAAGCAAAATTAAACAATAAGACAAACGCATTGTTTTTTTTTAACAGGAAACTTGTTTTCCAGAAATTTATTTACAACTTTGTGAGCGATCGCAATGAGTGCTATTATTTGTTACTTATTAGACTATTTTTCCACAACATGATTGAAAACCCACAAAGTAAAAAGAGTACCATGTACAAGTTAAAAAAAGGTTGTCAACCCCTAAAAATTTCCAGAAACGAAGCCGCAGGCATGAACTACTTGCAAAATAATGAATATTTTGTTGTGGTAAAATTTTCCAAAAACGCAATTTGAGAGTTATAACGATTTTTAAAAACACACGACTCTACGTGTGTCATAAGTCACACACACAAAAGTAATCGATGGCACGCCTGGCGTGCCATCCGCACTGTAGCGGTTAACAGCGTGAAGTAGAGTTTTACCTCTGCGTTTCGCTTGGTGAGTGCAGGTGGCCGGAGGCCCTTTTTACAGGAAATGAGGCATTCCATTTTAGTCCTCACGGGTGACAACGCATCTACATTTTGATTTGTAATAGAGGATAGATGTAGATGTCTATGGGCCGCAGCAACCACTTACCATCAGGTGGACTGTGTGCTCGTTTGTCACCCTTATCTTATAAAAAAAAAAACACCCCCTCACCCTCACCCGCAAATTGTCACGCGATGTTACATAGTGAAATCTAATTACAGCACATCCTCTTTGTATTTGCTTCATGGTTTGAACGAAGCTTTAGCCGCGTTGAGCGATTTTTGGTAGGGGAAAATTTATACGTTCACGTCACCTATGATCGACTGTATATACGCATATATCATTGTTTTCACATCTGTTGGCAGTCTTTATGACTGCCTCTCGTTTTTTTTTTATCTGGGCTATATTTGATCCAAAAATGTTACAAGATTTTTATTTGAAAAAACGAAAAGTTATAATTAATTCTTAATCTGAATAATGCCACATTAATAGATCCTATCCAGGCAAAGCCGGGGCGGGCCGCTAGTTGTTAATAAAATTGGAACCTAATTTTCTTATCCTTGTAGATGTTATTACTTCTCCCATAAAGCGATGTTTGTTCTGTCTTGTATTGTCCATAACTCTGTTTGGCTTGGTGTAGGTTTATGTCACATTTTACCTTAAAACCGCTCACTTCTTTCTCACGAAAAAGTCCCAAAACTTCAAGGCAAGAAATGTTTCAAATTTTTTGACATAATATTGAAGTTTAAATTGCCAATCTGGCCCCCAAAAATAAATCTAATCTAAATTTTTAAATACTTTATTAAAATACATAAAAAATAAACATAGTTTATATTATATATAACCAGTGCTAAAACATTTTAAACGATCTAGCATTAATTTAATGAGCATTGCTGAATATAAAATATAAAATAGGGACAAAACATTATACAAATTAAAAAAAATTAAAAAGACATTACATTACATAAGTTTTAATATCAACAATGTCAATAAAATGTTATATTTTTATGTCTTAGTTATTTCTTCTAGCGCTTACCTATAATAATTAAAGTAAATTTATCGAATATGGAATGATAGAGCTGTTTGTAATATGTGTATAATATGTCAGTGTCGAGCATAGGCCAATATTAGCCAGTCTTTAGGTATTTTACAGAACACATTTCGGGGCGTGTGCGCAGAAATTACATGAATTAATTCCTCTCTCCACTTTTCACTATCAACCCGGCCACACAACGGGTTTCTACTTTCTACCCCTTTCTTACTAGTTCATAATGCATAAAGCAAAGGAGTGACATGCCATCTTCTCGTCCGATTACATTGTGAATGTATTATAAGTAAAAGCTATAATAGCTAATAAAAATTTGTTTAAGAATCAAAAGATAAAATTGTGTAAAAAATGCCACATAAATAACATTATATATTTGCTTGTTCTACAAGGTTATTCTATTATTTCAAGGAAAAAACAAAAAAAAAAACATGCAACGCAGTTCCGCGTGACAAGCAAGTATAGCGGTATATTATATTCACATTACGTATTTTTAACGTATTTAAAAAATAGATTCATCACATACGTATTTTCGTGGCTCCATAAATGTTCGTCTTGAACAATAACGATGATTTCCTAATTCATTGACTACTAAGTTTTTCAACGGGTTGAAAATGATATGGGTGCTAGCTGTTTTGGTGAATTAGCTTAGTGTCTTATGCAACACAATAATCTAGCAGCGTTCAGAGTACATTCCTGAGGAAGTTTTTGCAAGATCTTATGAATTAATTCCTGTAAATGTAAATGTTGGTTAACAGCCAATATTGTGAAGTAGGAAGGAGTTCCCGCTCCTTACACACTACACTACTGTGGTTTAACAGTACTAGACTCCTTTATTATGTCTGTTGAGTAGTCTCAGCCTGATATACTATTTTATGTAATGCCAATAAAGTAATAAGCTAAAATAATGTCATTCGAAATATACATCTCAATATGAATATTAAACACCAAAAAAATGTGAGTCTATATTTATATAAAAGATTTCTTTAAAATGCTTTTCTTTTACATAATATTTTTCTCTAATTAAGATATATTTCTAATTATGAATCTAGTTATGTAGATATTTTCTTCTTATCAAACTATATTTCTAAAGTTATGCTCTCTGTGATGAGACGCAGAATTTTAAATTTAAAATATAAAAGACTAGCATGATTATAAAAATAAGATGGCCCCAAAATGTGGCACTGGGTTTTTAAAGTTTAAAATTTTTTAAGAAATAAAAATCTTGACTATAAACCTTACAAATAAAAATATTTATTTTAGGCTGCTTGTGCACTACACGGTAAAATAACAGTCCGTATTTATTTTCAGGCCTATATTGTAGCATATTATCACTATTCGTATTCGTATGCATGGTTGTGTTTTCTTATACATTATCCGTAATATGTCATTGTCCAATTTTTCATTTAGAAATTCCAGACAGAGTTTGTCAGTGTTCGTCACTTGTTATCACTGTATTTTGCTATTTTCTCTATTTAAGCGCAGCCAGTGCCTATTAAAATAAAATAGTCTAAAATATAATATAAAAAAAATTGAACTTATAATTTAAGTTGTCTTCAAAAAAGGGGGAGATTCCCTTAAATTCCACTTTGACTAGATATATGTTTTTCGTACGTATGTTACGCGATATTTTTGCCAATTGCGAACGGATTTTGATATTTTTTTTTTAAATAGGCTAAACCTCAATTTAAAAACATTAAAATTTGAAGAAAAAATATTTTCCTAATTACTGTTACTGTGTATATATGTATAAACAATACGGGATGAAATTTTTACTTTTAAACGATATTCTGGTAGTAACCTTGAGCTTGTGATATTAATAAATCCACTCAAAAGGGTATAATATTTTAATAAGAGTTAAATAATTTGAATTCGCTCAAAAATCTGATATTAACTTGGCAACACAGGGGCTCAGACATGACATTATAGACAGTAAAATACGTGCAGTACACAAACCCTTACCGACATTTACTATGCCCACGACAGAATTTTTTTTAAATATATTTTCTGGACACTACTTTTTTGGTAATAATTTGTTAGTAATAACTGTAAATGATCTCCAATTCAAACTATAATATTTAAAGAATTTCAGCAATCACAAAAACAACTAACAGCAAAAATTAAAAGTGAATTTAAGTTAAAAGTTTATGTAATTAGTTTATCATGAGTTAAGGCAACCTCTATTATAGGTGTTTTTAAGGCACTGTACCTCCAAGTTTGAATGCATGTTTGAAATGGAATTAGTAATTAGTTATAAACAAAGCATACTTTATACATGAATCTGTAAATATTAGTACTTAATAATATACATGGGAAAATATTATGAATAACATCATTTTAAATTTATTTTGCAAGGAACAATGCAACATAAAATATGTTGATGAAACATTTAATAAAATGTGGAATTGTATTATTTTTAATAAAAATTAAAAAAGGTTTTAATTGTATTAGGTGTACATGAGTTTCGCGGCCGTATACAAGGACACCACCAAAACATACCGAATAAAATACTTTTTGAGCAGCGCATTTTAGAAACAAATTATTTCAAGTCAATTAGGCATATAAATCTAAAATGGACAAACAAGCGTGATAATATTATGGGCTTATATTCTCAAAGCACATTCACTGTAAAGATGAGTAAAATGTGTATAAAACTACTTTTCTACCGGACAAAAGAATAGTTTAGTTACAATATAAATAGTGACAGTCAAATAAAGATACAACTTTCTATAATTCTTCTGTGTTCTGTATTTTTGTGCGTATGTAAGTGCATTTATGATGCTAAATAATGTTAATTCGTTGAATAATATGTTAAGTAAATCGTATCAAAGCTACTTGTTTTATGCGCAGAATATAATTTGGCTATTTTGGCACATTGTAGAAGTGTGTGACAAAATAATTTAAACTATTTTTAGTTGCTTATAGCGCTTATAGGGCTAGATGTTTAATACGTTCAAGAAGTGCATCACAAGTTTTTTTAGCGTCACCCAACAACATAGCTGTGTTTGGATTGTAGAATATGGGATTGTCAACAGCGGCGTAACCAACTCCCATCGATCTCTTCATGACCACCACCTGCAAACAAATCATATTTATATATATATATATATATATATATATATATATATATATATATATATATATATTTATAAATAACATAAATCTGCATGGTAGAGCCACGCTGCAGCTATATTATGGTAGTAGCACGAATAGGTCGGCTCGACCGGGGTTGAAGAACACTCTCACGGTATACCAGCGTAAAATAGCAATAGCAAATAGCTTAATGCTGCTGTGTTTCGTATGGTGAGTGTAGAGAACCGGAGACCCTTTTTACTGAAACGCGGCATTCCATCTTAGTCCTCACGGGTCACAACGCATCTGCATTTTGGTTCATAATCGAGGATAGATATAGATGTCTCTGGGCCGCAGCAACCACTTACCATCAGGTGGACTGTGTGCTCGTTTGACGCCCTTATCCTAATAATATTAATAATAAATTTTGATTCCAAGACAATTTACCTTTCTTATGGAAACATCGGAAGACACGCCCGATATAAAAAATAGTGGGTGTTTCTAGACATATATAATCAAGTGTTGCTGTAGCATACTATATCTATGCCAAATATCAATCATCTACGTCTAATATAGTCTTTTAGAATTCAAAACAAATCTTTGACAGACATAGAGACACAGACATTGAGGTGACTCTTAAAGTAATCGAATTTATTTGGCACGGAATAGCATTTAATGATGTTCCTAAATTCAAGATCACGCGAGCAACACATCTGCATTTTGATTCTTAATAGAGGATAAATGTGGATTGTGTGTTTGTCATCCTTATCATATTAAAAAAATCTAAGTTCATAGTTGGTTACGTATTTGTTCAGAGAATAAACTTGTTACCGAAACGGCGCTACTTATCACGTCTCGTGAGTATCATAAGAGTCTACTAAAAAGATATTGGGAAGCTACCAGATTGGTATAAGGTAAGACCTCTATCATAAATACTATGACTGACACTGGTTGCCAGTGTAATAACAGGACATTTTTTATATGATAAGAGTGACAATCGAGCACAAGGTCCACCTGATGGTAAGTGGTTGCTCTGCCCCATAGACATCTATATTTATCCTTGTTTGCGAATCAAAATGCAAATGCGTTGTCAACCTTGAGGACTAAGATGGAATGCCTCTTTTCCACTAAAAGGATCTCCGGTCTTCTACACTCACCATACGAAACACAGCAGCATTAAGCCGCTATTTTTACGCTGGTATTCTGTGAGAGCGTGGTCCTTCCCAGAGCCGGCCCATTCGTGCTACAACTATACAACTAATATAGCTGCAGCATGGCTCTACCACGTACAAACGTTCTTTTATAAACAACTCTTTATTATAGGTGTTATAAAGCCCTTTATGCTAAGCCCTTATGAAGAATAGAGAAACTAACAAATATAAATATATAAAAATAGAATATAGAAAATGTGACCTGCCACATTTACTTAACTGCCTAGCGGTTGTCAGCTACTTAAATAAGACCACTGAGGTTACTCTCCAAGGTAAATTGTAACAGAAACTTACTAATGTTCCTCTGGGAGCTCGGGTGGCTCAAATAACTTTCATGACCACACAGATCAACGTCAGAAATCAGTGAAAGACCCATGAGTTGTTGTACTCTAATTGTTACATAGACAATTACTTTCTAGAACGGGAGACGTCTATGATTAATGCCCGACAATAAGCTTTTTTTTGTAGGCTGATTATGATGGCAACTGAATTGAAAAATGTTTAATTAATTAACAGAATTTATTATTAACATGATAAGTCTCAATAAACTATTAAGTACCTACCTGGTGCGCTTTCCAGACTTTGAGTACGGGCATACCAGCTATGGGTGAATTAGGATCATCTTCAGCTGCACTATTAACAGTGTCATTAGCACCTATAAATGAAAATGACATTTAACGGGTTTAAGTAAAACATATTTAAGTAGACAAAGTTGGAGACCCTTATCCTAGCACTTCATTATAATTATGGGAGGTGTAATTGCACCTGTATCTTGATATAGATAAGGTTAATTTGTAGGTGACGTGACGTTTACAAATATCACTTAGGATCGCAAAAACTACAAAAAAATATATATAAAAACAGGCTTTAAAATGAAACTGATTTTTACGGATTTTATCCCATATATATACCCGTGGTCATGGGGGGGGGGGGGGGGGAACTGAGGTGTTTGACGTCCCGATGTCATAGTTAGCCTTCAGTTCACCTTAAGTTGCTGAGTTAAGGCTACCTTCAGTTTTTGAATATTAATTTTTGGACCAAAAAAAAAACACCTCAGTCCTCCCGTGACCACGGGTGCTGTAAAGCAACCGTAACGTCGGGAATTTGAAAAGTTAAATTAAACGCGATAAAATCCGTAAAAAAATAATTTCATTTAATGTGTAGTCTTCGCATAAATATAAGAAATCATAATGTAAAAACAGGCTTTATTACATTATTGGTTAACCAAACTTAAGTTGATACTTACCAATAGATGGATTGTAAGTTCGTTTGCCACTTCAGCTTAAAAAAACAGATATATACTACATACATACCAATTACAAGTACAAGGTCAGTCTCAGGGAACTCGTCATTGATTTCTTCCATTTCAAAGACATCATCGTACGGCACACCGGCCTCGGCGAGCAATACGTTGAGCTGTCCAGGCATTCGACCTAAATAAAAATTATAAAGATATATTTATCTGCAAAAACATGTGTAGATAATAATACATTTGATGTTTATTATTGGTCTGAAAGTTATAATTTTGAATCAACATGTTTGACCATAGTTGGTGTACAAATATGAAAAAATAAAAAGGAAGAATAGCTGTAACAGATAATTAATAAGTTATGACAAAAGATATAATATCTACTAAATAATGTATCAGAACATGAAATAATTGAATGTAATAAATGTCAATTATATTTCCTATCAAAAATAATTATACAATGGCATTAATAATACAATGATATTAACAATGTATATTATAAGTAGTAAATAGTAATTAAATAGGCTTGTTACATTCATAAAGATTTGTCATTAAGGAAGTCATTAACATTATAATAGCATTTTGCAGTCAATATTTTTTTAATGTTTTCTTAAATAATCCTGTATTCAATTGTTTAATGTCATTTGGAATATTGTTATATATTAATGGAGCTTTGCATACTACACTTTTACGCAGATATTTATTTTTTGTATAGTAAGGACAAAGTTATTTCTGTTTAAATGTCTGATTATTATTTTTACCGCGTGGGGACTGTGTATCAGTGTCTATCATCCCTTTCTATTCCGTAGGTGCTGTAAAGAGGCAACAGTGAGGAATGCCAGAAAGCTCTAATTTCTATGGCTATATGGCTCCTATTGATGTTATAACACAGAGAAACTGAGATGAGGAAAGGCAGCAGCGTCAAAGGTGTGAGATGTTTCGTATTGTCAATCCTCCTGCCATGTTGATGTCATATAGAATACCTTGATCTTCCTCATAGTTTTCAAGTTTTAAGGTGTACCTGACGAGAAGATGTGCCGTAATTTCCCGAACTCTGCCCAGCCGAGTTAATCCGTCGATTGACCTCTCGGTCGAAGTTGGACTTACCTAGTCGGACTATTTGTCCCAAGTAAACATACTCGTCAACAACTTCGAGCTTAGTGCTCCCAACAACTACCGGCATAGGTGTGACATGGGCGTCATTCATGAACTTTCTTTTTACCATGTTCATCTTAAGACCTATCCGTTGGGAGGCACTACTGAGATCATTGAGCATAGTGCTTAGTTCCTCCAGCGATTCTGCCATAAGGACTATATCATCGGCAAATCGAAGGTGAGTGATGTACTAGCCATTGATGTTAATACCGTATCCTTTTCAGTCCAATAGCTGGAAAATGTCTTGCAATGCATCGGTGAAGAGTTTCGGGGATATAAGGTCACCCTCTCTCACATCTCTCTGCAGTTGGATAGGTTTCGTGCTCTGATTCTGTACTTGGATAGCCATCATAGCTCTACTGTACAAACACTTCAAAAATTTATTTCGACTGAATCAAAGGCTTTCTCATAGTCCACATACGCCAGCCATGGTGGCAAATTGTACTCCTCGGACTTCTGTACAGTTTGCCGAAGGGTATGAAGGGTGTGTATGTGGTCTATGATACTAAATCCTTTTCAGAAACCGGCTTGTTCGGGAGGCTGGAAGTCGTCAAGTCTGCGTGCGAGACGATTCATAATGACTCTCGAAAACAGCACGTAGACGCGGCTCAGAAGGGAAATCGGTCTGTAGTTCTTCAAGAGAGCGTTGTCACCTTTCTTGAAGAACAAGACCACCGCACTTCTGCTCCACGCCTCCGGTGTAATGCCACCATGGAGGACGGAATTAAAGAGCTTCTGAAGGACTTCAAGTACCGGTCTTCCACCCGCTTTCAGAAGCTCCGCTGTAATTCCATCTTCGCCTGGGGCCTTACCGTTTTTAAGGTGCTGGAGAGCCATTCTAATCTCGCTCAGACTGACGTCCGGGATATCTTCGGAATAGTGTCGGATAAGACTCGCTCTTGCATCGTTACTCACACTTGTGTGTGGCACCAACTATAATGTGTACAGCTGCCCATAGAATCTCTCAATCACACTCAAAATCTCAGGTCTCCCGGAAACGACACTGCCACACTCGGTCTTCAGCTTTGACAGTTGGCTCTTTCTGGCAGACAGATCTCTAGCAAAGACTTTGGAGCCATGGTTCCGCTCGATCGCTTCTTCAATAAGAGCAGGATTAAAGTTGCATAAGTCCCGCCGCATGCATTTGGAGATCTGTCTGTTCAGTTGCCTGTGTGCTGTCAAATCTACTGAAGACTGCAGCTTCATTTCCCATCTAATAGCCATGAGATTAAGAGTTTGATCGGATAATTTTTGTGTTATTCTGCGGCGGGTCTTGCAAAACTTAGCTCCGACCGCATGGACAGTTTCCACGAGCTTGTCATTCATATCGTCCACTGCATTGCAATCTTCTAGGCACTGAAAACGGTTTTGTACCTCGAGCTGAAAGGTTTCAGGACTTTGGATTAGAGCACGAGGGGGACGGAGCGTTGACTTCATTAGACGTGAACTCTCCAACTTAACGTTTAGGTTCAGTGTGCCTCTCACCATTCGGTGATCGCTGCCGGTTTTCACCCTGGCGATCACTGAGACATCACTGAACAGTTGTCGTCTGATCGTCACAATCTCATTTTTTATCGAACCACTTGACCAGGTCCACTTCCTGCGGGGCCGTTCTGGAAGAAAGTGTCCCTCTTTCTCCATGAAGTCGGCCAGCTGCTGGCCCTTTGGATTCCGTTGCCCTATTCCAAATTTGACACCAAAACAAACACCGTTTTCTCTTGTGCCTAGTTTTGCGTTGAAGTCTCCCATTAACACCGTATAGTGGGTTTTGGAGTAATGCATGGCTCTAGATATGTCCTCATACATTTCCTCCACCTCCTTATCGGAATGTGCCGAGGTTGGTGCGTGGTATCATCAGGAAATAATACTACATCGTGATTGTCCCCTACAAGATAAGATAAGTCATTAATATATATTAAGAACAGGAATGGGCCAAGAATCGAGCCCTGAGGAACGGCCGTTGATACTACTGATCCGGAGAAACCTTTAATAATGATTTTTTGAGTTCTGTTGTTTGAAACACATCAGATTTGATAAAAATATTAAAAATAATAGCAAGATGAGGTGCAATTTAATCTATTATGGGCGCAATAACTGTAACGGAATTCCCCATAAATCTGCGGTTTTCTTTACATCAAGGGCTTTCAAATATTTTACAATATCTTTGTGGTAATACTTTTTCAAATTTAAATTCTTTTAAACAAGTATTAACATTCTGTTTGAGTAATTAATCGGCGACAGTTGGAGAATTATTCAATGACTTTGTTGTATGTAATGTGAAATGTCAATCTGTCAATACAAGACATGTTTCTGGTTGTGTATCTTTACAATATGTCTCATGTGGGATACTATACTTATATCTAGAAGTGGACTTTTAGGGCTGATATTATTTATAAAAATGTATTGTGTATTTTCTTAAACTCACCAGCAACTGGATGGATGGCAAAGCGCACCTTCTTCCCGCTAGCTTTGAGATGCTCGACTAGCTCAGCAATGGGATATTGAGCTTTTGCTACACAAAGTCCGTATCCTGCAAAACCATCATATTTGTTTCACTGATTAAGATACAGAGGTTAAATAAGGATTAGCGCATATAAAGCAGAAAAATACTTGATCAAGTTTTACTCATAAAAGGATAATGAACTAAATCATGAACAAAATAAAGCTGAAAATAGGGTGCAAGAGACAATTTCCTGGCCGCGTATGTCCGCGTAGGTATAATCCACACGGCCACGCGGGTAGTCGCAAACATGTTCGAATATATCGAAATGCCTAAGCGATTTTCACAGTACCAAATCAAAACCAAAATAAAGTTGTTAACTGCGCAAAAGAGATTCTATTTCAGACAATAGATAACTAAAGTTATAACTTGTATATAATTTTTTTTTAAACCGAATACTTCCTTAAAAATTTATTTTAATTTCTTTTAAATTTTCGCGCGGAAACGCTAGCCGCCGTGCCGTTTAGCTCATGACGTCATTGTGCTAGTAAAGAAAACGATTTTGCAAAGGAATAATATATCTTTCGATGTTTAGTAATAAGTTATCATTTTTATCATTGATGTGTTGTGCCTGCATATAACATAAGAACGCCGGGGAAGTTACGAATTCAACAGTTGCAGCCTATATACGTCCCGCAGCTGGGCACAGGCCTCCTCTTATTTTTGAGAGGGTTTTAGGGCAAGGAAATGTTTTGTTCACTTGTGTTTGTAATATTTTTTCTTACTTCTCAGACATGCAGGTTTCCTCACGATGTTTTCCTTCACTACCGAGTACGTAGTAAAACAGCAATTAAAATTGCAATTAACAATTTCATTGGTGCCGGCGGGGATCGAACCCGGGTTATTCGCGTACTGTGAAATTTACAGCGAGCACTTAGCCCCTGAGCTACCACGGCTAAATGGATTATGGATTCAAGTGCCAAATGAATTTAAATATGAGAAATAATTGTTTAAAATTGGCAAGAAGAGAAAGACATTGGTCTTTAAACACAGATTTTACATCTGTGAAGATCACTTTGACGTAAGTATGACTTTTATTTAACTATAGTTTATACAAAATAAAACATCATGAGGTGATATTGCAAGTCGAATTTTGTAGTAGATTAGGTGTGAGATTGTAATCATAGATAAACATACCTATGTATTATCAAAATACACTTTGACCTGGTATTGTGATGCCACTTTAGATTAGTACTTTCTGTTTTTACGAATCCGTCTTCTATGATGCCATTTTAATAAAATACGGAATAAAAGTGGATAATCATGATTAAATTTAAAATATTCGAAATAACAGTATATTATCTTGTTTACTATAAAAGTGATGTCACGACGGAATCTAATACGGCGGATAGCGTTTCGTACATTTCAGGCACAGATTAAAAATGTATCAACATTTCTCGTTTACTTTTTTACAAAACCTATCATAAATACCTAAGTGATTTTTATTTACATGGTGCAAAATACCCTATTGGATGTAATGTGTAGTTCGCAGTGAAATGAAAAATTCCTAGTATCTCACATCTTAGTTTCCAAAAATTTAAACATACTAAGTTTTCTCCCAGTGATAATAGTAGCGCATGTGAGTATCCGTGAGACTATTCCAATAATTCTAGCGCTTTCGCTGCGGCCACCAAGTCTACGTCGTGAATTTTATCTGTGTTACAATCAAACTCAAAGAACATGCTTGAGTATTTTTTACCGCAACTCTCTTTAAATTGTGTAGTTTATTGAATAAAACTACTTTTACGGATTCTATCGCGTTTAATTAACTTATTTGTATTAAATTCCCGACGTCGCCGGTCGCGGGGGACTGTGTAGTTTATGTCAATTTTATAAAATAAATAAATATCGAAGCAGGTTGGTCGACATAAGAAAATAAACAGTATTTATGAATAAAGTAAACATTAAAAAAAACTACATTCTCTATTTATTCACCCTTATTTTTTTTCTTTGTTTATTGTGATTTTTTTCTCTTTATTTATAAATTATACAATTACTATATTACTTAATACCAGTTCCGTTATCCAGAGGTAAGTTGCTGCTAAGTATGTGTACACTTACTACAAAAAAAAAACAGAATTAACTAGAAAACTAAGGAATTATAAACATAAAAGGTAATATGGCAAAATCAGAAATATAATAAATTGAGGAACTACATTGAATGTAATGTCCTCCAGACCGAATTTCGGTCACGGCAGCCCGTCTCAACGGAGGCTAGCCATCAGCGCAGGACAGGATTATAGCGTCCAAGTGTATGCACAAGCACAGGACCAACGGCTTTACGTGCTTTCCGATGCACACGGGGGTGAGACACCGCCTACTTCCTAACTCCGGGCAGCTACTGTAAATTTCTTAATGGAAAAACTCAATAACTGATTGTTTTTGGCCCGACTCGGGATTCGAACCCGGGACCTCATGATCAGCAGTCGCACTACTACAACCACTAGACCAACAAGGCAGTCAATAATAAGTTGCTTAAACTAAAACTTAAAAAAAAAACATAAGACGAGGTAAACATAGTTTGTATAATTGTGCGAGCTTATTGTATTTATACTATTGTATAACTTCGTTATTCTCTAAAAGGGAGAAGGCTCTCCAGCGTGCGTTTTACAAATATTTGGAGCAAATAAATATCTTCAATATTTTTTCTTTCCAATTTATTTATTTATTTTCATAAAATATGGAACCACTTGAAAAGTATGATCAATTTAAAAAAAATGATAAATCATTAAAATTGGTTCACAAACAAAGAGATTATGCCCGAATGTACATCTTATATAAAAATCAATTGCTGTCCATTAAATTTTTGTGTGTTTAGAATGAGTGATGCCCTGGATGATCTAAGCGATTCCCAATAGTAAACAATATATTATACAGAAGAATTAAAAAACCTACTCCTTTTGTTAAATTCAGTTTAAAGTTTCTTAAAAAGAAATAAAATAGGTACATACTGTTTATAACATTTGGAAACACCAAACACAATTATCCTACTCACCGGGTGTGATGATGATGGAAGAAGCGCGATGTATGAGGTCTGCGACGGAGTCCACGTTGAGTTCTGTGTGCGTGGCGTCGGCCGGCCGCGCCGACCCGCCCGTCGTCACACCGTACCCGCCCAAGATCACATTTGGCAGTGACCGATTCATGGCCTTAACAGAAATATTACTTCTATTCAAATATTTTCTCAATGTAAGAAATATTAGTGTTTTCTTGGCAGATTTCAGACTATGGCGGCAATTTCCAAATAATCGAAAACTACCAACTGCACTAGTGCCACATTTTCATTCATTCATACCAGCTTATTAAAATTCCACTGCTGAACAAAGGCCCATCCTATAGATTGCCTCATAGCGTGAATATTTTCCACAGTTGTCACGCTTGCCAG
Organism: Parnassius glacialis; assembly: GCA_033319125.1. Taxonomy (NCBI): domain Eukaryota; kingdom Metazoa; phylum Arthropoda; class Insecta; order Lepidoptera; family Papilionidae; genus Parnassius; species Parnassius glacialis. The sequence goes on along the minus strand of JAVANC010000001.1, from coordinate 35,933,476 downwards.
GTGGCTTGCCAAATTACGCCACCTTCGTGATGTTACGGGGCAATGGATTCCTTTTCACGGCGCCAGAATACGTGAGAACTCAAAGGCATTGACTAGTATTAACCTATCTGTGCCTAATGTAACTGTAAGGCTGGTTTTATCGTTACGCGTTTCGGCTGCGCTGTTGGAGCGCGCGCGTTCGGATATGTATTGGGGTAGTAGTTGCGTTTCAAAGTCACGCGCTTGAGCAGCGCCGTTTGGTAAACGCGCGTTGTTCGCCGGCGCTGCCGAAGTGCGCGCCGCTCGGGCGCTTCTGCATTCAGTATGCGATTTAGTGTGACGCCGTTGAGACGCGCCGTTAGGTATTGTTGTGTACAAAATGAGTTACGTCGACACGGGGCGAGTAATTGAGGAAGTTCGATGTAGATGTTTATGGGACCCGGCCGAAGATTCATACAAAAATAAGGATGCGAAAAATAAAGCATGGGAAGAAATTGGAAAGGAATTGTGTGGTGAAAATTTCAATACAGCATTAGGTAAGAAAATTTTTTTAATAAAATAATTTTTGTTACATGTATTGTCTAGTACTAATGAAAAATATTAATTAGGTAGATAGGTAGGTAAATCAATTTAAGCACGACAATATTACTGCATTTCGTTCCATTTATTGAATTTTGTGGTAAGTAGGTATCAAGTAAAAAATCATAACACAGATCTATCTTGCCATGACACGCTACCAGTGGGTGATACGAAGTAATCAGCGAATATATCGCGTAATGTGTTTCCTGATCTATGATCTGGTTGGTCAACTAAATCAGTCATTCCCGTTATAGTTAATGTGTCATTAACGTTGTAGCCATCCCGTATTCTAATAAAATTATGCAATATGCAACAGGCTTGAACTACCTTTTTTGCGACAGGAAAACTGACACTCATTGGAGTATGGAACACTCTGAATTTGTTGGACATTATTCCAAACGTCGACTCTATGTACCGTCTAGCACGACTTAAGCGATAATTAAATACCTTCTTTTTATGAGTCATGTTGGATCGCACATAAGGTCTCATCACATGGTTGGATATACCAAATGCACCATCACCAACTATAATGTGTGGTAGTGTTATATTAGTGCCCAGCAGATGTTTTACACCAGGTAACCTCAATGTATTGTTCTGTAACTTTCGAAAAAGTGAACTCTCTTGAAATATTGTAGAGTCTGAGTTTTTTCCGCAAGACCCAATGTTAATATAGGTAAAACAATAGTTCGCATCGCACATTGCCAAAAGGACGATAGAATAGAAATGTTTATAATTATAAAACATAGAGCCTCCACCTGCCGGATTTATTACACGTATATGTTTACCATCTATCGCCCCACAACAATTTGGAAAATTTGCATATAATTCAAATTCTTCAGTAATACGCTGCCACATTTCTGTAGTTGGTTCAGGTATACATTCATGACGAAGATTTTGCCATACAGCCGAACAAACTTCATTTACTATATTAGCTACAGTAGTAATTCCCATTCTGTATGCGATGGATAAATCGGAGAAAGTACAGCCCGTTGCCAAAAACCTGAAACAAAAAAGTATTTTCATTAAATTTCATTACGTGCATAAAAATATGTTTTTATTGCAGATAAACAAATACGCCAGCGATGGAAATCAGTGAGAGATAATTATTTCAGAACAAAAGGGAATATGCGAAATACGCCATCGGGAAGCGCTGCAAAACACAAGAAGTATCTGTTTTTCGAGCAAATGACATTCCTTGATCGTACTTCAGAAAATGAAGTCACAGATTCATTAAGCGATAATCAGTCTAGCGTATCTGAAGATTTGACTACTAGAGACACATATGAAGCAGTTACATCTGCGAGTAACTTGAGTACTCCATCCCAGTTCCAAACACAAGAAAACACAGAAAATAATAATGATACTCCCAGATGGAATCAAAAGAGGAGAAATAAACGGAAATCTGATCAACCAAATTTTGAAAACGAATTAATAACGTTGTTGAAGCAAAATACTTCCACTTCCAACCTAAGTCCTGATGATTTGTCATTTTTTGAGTCTCTGGCTCCGATTCTAAATAATTTAAGTGCTTATCAAAAGCTGCAGTTTCGCTCAAAGGTTCTAGAATTAGTCATTGAGATTTCACCTCCAACAACTTCGACACCTAGCTTTTTATCACCCCCAGAAAATAATGTAAATTCTTGTCTGAACGCAAATTCTACATACAATTGCAACTATTCTACCACTTCTACACCTGAACAGCTCTATGAATCTGCAGTAGCTTTTTCAAATGTCATATCGCCAACTGAGGATAATAACTCAAATTCTGCTCACTCATCTGCTGCGTACAGCTCGATAGTTGCATCAATGAATGTTATGAATGAGACTCATAATGAAGATCAGTAAGGATTTTAGTTGATTTTAGCAGATTTATAGAGTTAAGAAATCCATGACATACAGGTAAGTCAGACATACATTATTTTGACAACCTTAGCCAAAACTAAGAAAATCCAAGGTCAGTAAAGTTTGTATGAAAATACGAGTACATTACACCGTGTTAGGATGACTTTTAAATTTCTGATAAATCTCATTAATGCCATACGCCATAGGGCCAGTCGTGGGCCAGTCAGTGAACTTCGCTTGTAATTAGGTCATTTTCAATTCAATTTTCAAATACGTAGAACAAAAAAATTTATGATTTCTTAGCTCTATAAATCTGTATCTGTATTGAGTTAATTTGTCGGCCTAGTATTGATCCTCATTAAAGACGTTGGTGATTAAGTATTAGCTACAAAAACTAGAAATTATACAACATACACCACCATGTTTCTGCAAAATAAATATTATCATTTATAGTTATTCAATACTCTTTTATTTCACTTACCTTAGAGTGATCGCCAATTTTTCCACAGGAGTTATGGGTATGCAACGTAAGCTGGATCGTCGTAAAGAAAACTCTAACTTGCAGAGTAATTCGTCGAAACTGCTTGTAGATAAGCGAAAATATTTATAAAATTTATAATTATTTTCTCGTAAATCGGAGAAAGATGTTACGTGTTCGCCTCTCAGTAACCTTGTAGCGTTATAAGGATCAACTATTCTCCTATTAAATCGCTGTTGCCTTCTTTTCCATAAAATGTAAACAGCCAGTACTCTAACCGCATTAACGTTCATTTTGTACACGACTGTCTCATAGCAGCGGAACGCGTGGTACTAATCTCGTTTTATAGTGCACCGCTGTTCAAGCGCGCGCTGTTAACAGCACGCTGCCCAGCGGCGCGTCTAGCGGCGTGACGATAAAACCAGCCTAAAGGTTGGAGACTGATTAGCGAGGTAGTGTCAAAGAAATTTAACACATAACAAAGCACGATGATTTACATACAGTTAGTACGGATAAAGAATGGGATTAGAAATAGCGGCTCATCAAGTCCGTACCGTCAACATACATAGTACCAATAGCGAAAACCCGCTAATGACGGTATATCGTTATAAAGTTATAATATTCGATATTATAAAATATTTGAAAAGAATTCTATACGCTAGTAGGTACATTAATTTTAAAATAACATTTAGGATAACTAACGACCCGTTCTGGCTTCGCCTGGGTGGGATTTAGTAATGTGGCGTTATTTAGACTTAAAATAACAATTAAAGACCATTTATTTTATCTTGTGAATATTTTAATTTTAATAAAATTTATAAATTTTTAGAGTAACATTTAGTCTAGACCACTCCTGGACACTATCTATTTGCCATTCTGAAGATTAACTCGGACAGACAGATAAACGATTTTTATGAAACACCATTTAGTGTTTCATAATGATTTCTTATATTTACGCGAACAATTTAAATAAAACTAGTTTTTACGGATTTTATCGCGTATATTAACTTATTTTATTATTAAATGATTACTCATTTCTCAATAAGATGCAAATATATTATACAACAATATTAACAAAGAAAATCAACAATAATTATTTAAAAAAAAAAACGATCATAATGCGTCGTAGGTCACAAATTAGCGAAATCAGACTGAATTATTTTTTGTAGTTTATGGATTTTGTCATCACTGATTCCAATGACAAGTTGGACTGCCAGTAATAATAGTAGAACATACGAAAAACGCATATCGCAATGTAGTTTTTTTTTTACAGACGTTACCAGCGGGTGTCAGTATAGATAGCGACAGTGTGAGAGCGAGAGGTGAATAGAGGCGACGCCATTTTCAATCACATTCTTTGCCCGCTCAGGTAGTATTGTTTTTTTCCCCAATAATTTCGACCCTAGCCGAGATAAAGATTCAGGAAACGCAGCATAGTAGTCTCTCTATTAAGGCACATGGTTATCAAAATAAATGGCGATGCAGAAAATACATAATATAAATAACTTCGACGGGTACAATCATTGAAAAGTTTAATATGATGGTTTGTCATAAAAGCAATTAAGTACTATTAAACCCACAACAATTATTGTTATAGTCCAAATCAATAGTAAGTTTTTTTTAAATAACATACACTATTGATTATGTCGATGTGTGTTGCTCAGACCTGTCTCAACATCATCTTAATACATTGGATCGTCTACTTAACAATTGTATCAGATACATTTATGGTCTCCGTAAATACGACCATGTATCTTCTTTTCGTGCTCAGCTAAATTGGCTGCCTATCCGTCAGCGCAGACATGTCAGAATGCTCTGCACCATTTTCACGATTCTGAACGATCCATGTGCTCCCGAGTATCTGAAATCCAAATTTCAATACCTGGGAGATTCTCATAATCGCTCTCTCCGTTCATCGGCTAACCTGAAGTTGCTCACTCCTTTACACCGTACTGGTTATTTATCTCAATCTTTCGCCCTCACGGCCATCAGACTCTGGAACGACATCCCTCTTGACATTAAAAAAGCTTCCAACAAGTTTCTTTTTAAAAATCAAGTCCGTAAGCATATGAAAAATTGTTGCAGGTTTGAACAAACATAGCTTTTATTTTCATACGCATATGTATATTTCATATTTGTTCTGACATAGATAATATTTATATGTATTGTGTATATATGTAGTGTATGCGTGTATATGTGTATGTATGTATTTATATATGTATATATTGTGTGTATTTAAGTGTATATGTCTATGTATGTGTGTGCATATTTATAATTATATGTATATATGTATAAACAATTTCTTTTCTTTTAGCGCTTTCTATTTTGATTACTGCTGCACCGCCTCTTGTTTGTCTATCTCTGTTTAGCCTAATGGTTGACTGGGAGAGAATGCCCTATGGCATTAAGTCCGCCATATGTACAACTTTGTGCATAAAAGCTTAAATAAATAAATAAATAAATAAATACAGACATTCGCGACATGTACCTTGCACATGATGTAGGAGAGTATGGCTCCGGAGCTGCCGATAAGTGCACCGACGATCGTCATGAGCGAGTTGTTAAGCATGAAGCCCTCCGCACACAGCGCCCAGCCAGAGTAACTGTTCAGCACCGTGATCACCACCGGCATGTCAGCCCCTAAGTGTGTGTGAATAACATATAATATGAAATGTATGCTTTACCATTTTCAAAGCAAATGTTATTGTTGCGCGCCACTATTAATGTCTTGTACATGGCAACACTAGTTACCACTAGCGCCCTCTAGTGTCGAGTAGCAGAACTAGGAGAGTCAAGATCTTTTAGAAATTTCGGGACCGATATGTACTCGAACATTCTAGATGTCGCTACAGTAGAATGTTCTGGAAACTATTTGAGGCCCTATATAAGGCCGGTATAGACCATGACCGAGGGAGTATTGAATTGGCGATATAAGCGAATACTTCGATGCGATACGAATTACAACTGCGAATTAAAGTGATCTGTAGTACAATTGTTTTATTATTAGTGTGGTATAAGTTGTAATTCGTGTTCTGTAATTAAAGTGTCAATTTTGGTAATTCACTCGGCAGTTTTTAATTGTCTCGAACCCCAAGCTCGTAACAATTGGTGTCAGAAGTGGGATCAAATCATGCCGATTTTACCAAAGGACGACATGGAGGGTATCCGTAATCGAAGTCAACGCCAGCTGGAGACGGACCAGAGACGATTTGGTAATGCAACGTCGCAAACGTCGGAGGGGCAGCTGCTGACCACGGCGGCCGGCCCGTCAGCAGTTTCTGCATCTGCAACACGTCTGCTGATGCAGGAGCTGCCTCTGCCAGTGCTCTGATGATGATGCTGCAGGAACAGGCTCGCCGACAGGAGGAACAGGCCCACCGACAGTAGGAACAGACCCGTCGGTTGGAAGAGCAGCTGGAGCGCGGACAGGAGGAACAGGGCCGTCGGTTGGAAGAGCAGCTCAAACGCGATAAGGAAGAGCAGATACTTCTCATGAAGGACCTTCACGCTACCTTCGGGAAAGAGATAAGGGAGGTGAAGGATAAGGTTGCTCAATATGACAACCGCCTGTCGGAAACTGAAACCCGAATCGGCCAAGTGTACAATCGGGTTGACAACGTGATGACTGACGTTAAGAAAGCGCTGGACGACCTCAAACTTGGGGATGGAGTTACAGATCCTGTGGTAGCTACAACACCTTCGCTACGTGGATTCAAAGTGCCGCCGATCGACGGGACTTCTTCCTGGTCGGCCTACAAAATCCAATTCGAGGATGTCATGAAGACGAACGGCTGGAATGAAAGTCAGGCCATGACTGCTCTCACCTCAAGGTCGCCTGCGCGACCAGGCCTTAACTGTTCTGGAAGCTCTCAGTATGGAAGTGACATACGAGCAGCTCCTTGAGGCATTGGAGGCGAGATATGGCGACGCTCACCTGGATCACGTCTTTCGTGCACAGCTCAAAGATCGCGTGCAACACAGTAACGAAAACCTACAGCAATGGGCCCTTGAGGTGGGGAAGCTGGTTCGAAAGGCATACCAGTCTGCACCTGTGCTCATTGTAGGGAACCTGGTGCAGACATTCATCGACGGCATCCGCAATCTTGAAGTCAGAGATGCTGTGAGGCTCGGGCACCACGAGATGCCTAAGGACGCGTTGGCCCATGCACTAGAGGTGGAAGCCTTGCGACAGGATCATCGTTCCTATCGCGTCAGGGAGGTTGCAGCCGCTACAGTTCGTGACCGCAATAAAGGATACAGGCCTAGGTGCTACGGCTGTAGGGAAATGGGCCATCTTCGATTCAGCTGCCCTAAGCGAACTGTACAAAGGGAAGGTGATCGATGTCGAGAGGATAGTGCGGCTAACAGCACCGCCCAGCGCAGCGGAAAATCTCATGACAACGGAGATGCATTGTCAAGAAGACCGTTTCCTGAAAATTGCAAGCATTGTACTAGGCAAGAGGGTAAGGAAGTGGTATCTGTGAGGATACTCAGGACAGACCAGCTCAGCAATGAGTGAAAGGACAGCCTACAACATGCACAGCAGGAAGATTCGGACATCAAGCCGATTCTGGAATGGATGAAGGCCAGTGCTCCTAAACCCAAGTGGAGCGACGTCTCAGCGAAGAGTTCGACCACGAAAAGTTATTCGGTCCAATGGGGCCGCTTGCTGTTTCAGGATGGAGTCCTGTGCCGTAAATGGGAAAATGGTCGGGGAGACAATTGTCATTTGCAAGGTTGTCCCTAAGGCTAAAGTACCGGATGTTCTACAGCTGTACCATAGTGGTTGTTCAGGAGGCTACTTAGGAGTTAAACGAACTCTACTGAAGATCCGAGAACGGTTTTACTGGGTCCACTGTCGTGACGATGTCAAGGATGTCACAATCTGATGGAATGGTAGAACGATTTAATCAGACATTGGAGAGGTACCTAGCAAAAGTTGTGGAAAAACGGCAACGAGACTGGCACTGGCACATACAACCATTTTTGTTGTCATATCGAAAAGCTGTTCACGAAAGTACATCAGTGACACCAGCTTTCGCAAACTTTGGGAGAGAATTACGACTGCCTGCAGACCTGATCACCGGATAACACCTGATGCCCCACGCAGTATAACCGATTATGCAAATGACTTGCGGAACAAAATGAATGACATTTATGAGCACGTCAGACAGACGGGCCAGCAAACGTTTGAGAAGATGAAAACACGGTATGACCGCAAAATTAACAATGAAGGGTTTGACGAAGGTTCACTAGTGTCGTTACACAATCCAGTTCGCAGCAAAGGGAAATCTCCCAAGCTTCAAGCTAAATGGGACGGACCGTACCGGAATGACGTAACCTACCGGATACAGAAAAGTGCCAGAGGTAATCCTAAGACCGTACTTGTGGATCGACTGGCGCGTTATTATGGAGCCAATAATGCTCGGGACGAGCATGTCTCAGGAAGGGGCAGTATTGCGCGCCACTATTAATGTCCTGTATATGGCAACACTAGTTACCACTAGCGCCCTCTAGTGTCGAGTAGCAGAACTAGGAGAGTCAAGATCTTTTAGAAATTTCGGGACCGATATGTACTCGAACATTCTAGATGTCGCTACAGTAAAAGGTTCTGGAAACTATCTGAGGCCTTATATAAGGCCGGTATAGACCATGACCGAGGGAGTATTGAATTGGCGATATAAGCGAACACTTCGAAGCGATACGAATTACAACTGCAATTTAAAGTGATCTGTAGAACAATTGTTTTATTATTAGTGTAGTTATAAGTTGTAATTAGTGTCAATTTTGGTAATTCACTCGGCAGTTTTTAATTGTGTCGAACCCCAAGCTCGTAACATTATTTTACTAGAGATTTTTATGTTAGAAGGTTAAAAATGATGAATACAATGAGGAAAAACGAAGATAATAATGATATTGAGAAGTGTCGTAGATGCTGCAGAACATACATTATTCACACTTCCAAATGGGTAGGTTAAGTCTAGATAAGATCAAAGGGGACACTTGGTTACTATTGGATCCAATAACAATCACTGCTTATGACGTCCTTATTATACCAGCTCATAGCTAGATGTGGGCTTATTCCATAGTAAAGAGAATTATTTATAACCACCACGGCTGGCAGAAGAATTAGCGACCGCAGTACAAGACTTGAACCCTCGGTGATCTATGTGTTATACATTAATACGAGATGGTTATGTCAACCTATAAAGTCGTTTATGAAAATGTACGAGAATTAATTTGCCTTAGCCGATTCTTGATACTTATCCATGGAATTAGAAGGGGTAAAGAATTATTTTATGCCACAACTACAAGGCGGGAAAATCAATTAATAAACGCACTCATTTCACTTTTGACGACAAAGATTGCACAGGCGTATCCATATATAATAGGATTACAATTATGTTACTTTTAGCTTTTAGGTCGGAAACTTTTCAGACCACCCTGGCATTCGTTTGAAACCTTTGTGACCGGTGTAAGGAAAAAGGGAGATGGCTCGCCAGGCAAGGTAATCTGCCCGGGGAGCGATCAAAGCTTTTAGGGAAGAGCCGTGGTAGCTCAGATGGTTAGCGCTTGCTGTAAATTTCATATGATTTGCATAACTTCATATGCGAGCATCCCGGGTTCGATCCCAATGAAATTGTTCATTGCAATTTTAAGTGCTGATTTACCACGTGCTCGATGATGAAGGAAAACATCGTGAGGAAACCTGGACGTCTGAGAAATAAGAAAAAAAATATTTCGAAGACATGTTAAGTTCGCCAACACAAAATAGGGCAGCGTGGCGGACTCTTCCTTGCCCTAAAACCCTGTCAGAAATGAGAGGAAGCCTGTGCCCAGCAGTGGGACGTATATAGGCTGTAATCTTAACTTTACTTTTAGCTTTTAGGGACGACGTAAGAGAATTCATCATCCTATTTTTATCCAGATGATGGGAAATACCAGAAAATCTTATCGCTTCTGATCGTTTGGCAGTATATCAATCAATTAATTTTCACCAGATGTAAAATATCCAGACCAACGACGGTCGGCAGCGTCAAACGTACTGCGATCGTTTTACGGTTCCGTGGCTGTGACTTATAGCCCCCCCTCCCCCCCCCCCCTTCCTCCGGGTGCCCGGTGACGCAGCATGCAGAAGTAGCGCGGTACCTCCGATGGCGGCGGTGAGCGTGAGGCCCTGCACGCCGCTGAGCGCGGCGGCGGCGGCCAGCAGCGGCAGGCCGGGCGCGTGCGGCAGTGCCACGAGCGCGCCGCCGCAGCCCAGCGCGCCGGCCAGCAGCGCCGCGTTCAGCGCGTGCCGCCCCGGCAGCAGCAGCGGCGCCGACGACAGCGTGCCCTGCAGCTTGCCGTACGCCACTAGCGACCCTCTGCATCATTCGTACCTATTCTTATTAACATTTTATAACTTGACGAAAACATTAATCGAGTAAGCTTTCTTAAAATAAATAAATTAATATCTACCCATTTACCTACAAGTTATTTCCTATTTCTAATAAAATATGTAATTATATCATTTTAAAGATTTATTACTTTCCCTTAGAAAAAAAAAAGGATTTATTAAATAAGGAGGAGAACGGACTTAATGCCTAAAAGCATTCTCAGCCCATAAGAGTGGTGAAAATTTAACGTAGGTGTAGCAATTGAAAGAAAAAGAAACTAAAATAAATACAAATATATTATAACAAAATATATTATGATTATTTTTAAATCAAATGTTCTTCATAAGTAGTCGTATGCGGGGAAGAACCTTCTCTGTCTTCCTATATCTATTTTTCTTCTTGGTAATAACGCTCATCCAGTTTTTATCTTCTATCTCTGTACAATTGTGACCTATTTTCCCTTGCGCCTTTTGCCTGTCGGATCCAGCAATTAGCTTGCACATCAAAATATAATTAATTGAAAAAAAAAAAAGAAACTCTTAATTTTGACACAACATTGACACACACGATATCAAATTTATAACTTTATTATACATTTTAATAATATTGACTTTTTACGTCAAAAGGCCGTGTAGTGGCGGTTAAGAATATCCACTACCCCATATCTTCCTGTGGCTGTCGTAAAAGGCGACAAAGGGAAACGGGCAGGAGATGGGCAGCAGCATCTTCCTGGTAACGGCAAAAATACAATAAAAAAAAACTGCGGTTGCCAACCCGCTCGCCAAGCGTGGCAACTATGGCAATATACCCCCCATGATGACAGTTACGAAGAGACAGCCCCCAGACCCCGGCGGCCCCGCTATTCCTGGCTACGGTGACGACCATGGTAACGGCGGGGCAGGGGGTGCTAAGAATCTCCGGTGGAGATTCGGTTGCCACCTACGACGACTCGACCTGGCAACATACAACGCACGTACCCTGAGGACTGACGAGAAGATTGTGGAGCTGGAAAAACAGACAGACAAGTTACGCTGGCATATTATAGGATTATCCGAAGTCTGAAGAGAGGGGGAGGACACGGTAATCCTCGAATCCGGCAACTTGCTCTATTACCGGGAGGGCGACCATCTGTCCCAAGGAGGTGTCGGATTTATCGTCCACAAGTCTCTCGTTAACAACGTTGTAAAGATTGAGTGTGTCGACGAGGGTTGCGTACCTTATACTCAGAATCACCAAACGGTATTCGCTGAAGGTCATACAGGTTTACACACCAACCTCGGCACACCCCGATGAGAAGGTGGAGGAAATGTATGAGGATATCTCTAGAGCCATGCATTCCTCCAAAACCCAATATACGGTGTTAATGGGAAACTTCAATGCAAAACTAGGCACAAGAGAGAATGGTGAGCTGAAAGTGGGGAAATTTGGAATAGGGCAACGGAACCCAAGGGGCCAGCAGCTGGCCGATTTCATGAAGAAAGAGGGACTCTTTATGATGAACTCTTTCTTCCAGAAGCGGCCCCACAGGAAGTGGACCTGGAGCCCCGACGGTTCGACAAAAATAAGATTGACTTCATTATGACGACCAGACGACAACTGTTCAGTGATGTCTCAGTGATCGCGAGGGTGAAAACCGGCAGCGATCACCGAATGGTTAGAGGTACACTGAACCTAAACGTTAAGTTGGAGAGGTCTCGTCTAATGAAGTCAACGCGCCGTTCTTCTCGTGCTCTAATCCAAAGTCCCGAAACCTTTCAGCTCGAGTTATAAAACCGTTTTCAGTGCCTAGAAGACTGCAATGAAGTGGACGATTTGAATGACAAGCTCGTGGAAACTGTCCACTCGGTCGGAGCTAAGTTCTGCAAGACCCGCCGCAGAAGAACACAAAAACTCTCCGATCACACTCTTAATCTCATGGCTGTTAGACGGGAGATGAAGCTACATTCTTCAACAGATTTGACAGCATACAGGCAACTGAACATACAGATCTCCAAATGCATGCGGCGGGACTTATGCAACTTCAATACAGCTCGTATTGAAGAAGCGATCGAGCGGAACCAAGGCTCTAAAGTCTTTGCCAGAGATCTGTCTGCTAGAAAGAGCCAACTGTCAAACTTGAAGACCGAATGTGGCAGCATCGTTTCCGGGGCACCTGAGATTTTGAGTGAGATTGAGAGGTTCTATGGGCAGCTGTACACGTCATCGTTGGAGCCGCACGCAAGTGTGCGTAACGATCCAAGAGCGAGTCTTATCCGACATTATTCCGATGATATCCCGGACGTCAGTCTGAGCGAGATTAGAATGGCTCTCCAGCACCTTAAAAACGGCAAGGCCCCAGGCGAGGATGGAATTACAGCGGAGCTTCTGAAAGCGGGTGGAAAACCGGTACTTGAAGTCCTTCAGAAGCTCTTTAATTCCGTCCTCCATGGTGACATTACACCGGAGGCGTGGAGCAGAAGTGCGGTGGTCTTGTTCTTCAAGAAAGGCGACAACGCTCGCGTCGCGGTGCTGCAGTCCCTTCAGCGGTGCGAAGTTGACTGTCGGTATATCGAAGTGCTGAAGTGCTTGTACAGTAAGGCTACGATGGCTATCCGAGTACAGAACCAGAGTACGAAACCTATCCAATTGCAGAGAGGTGTAAGACAGGGTGACGTTATATCCCCTCTTCACCGCTGCATTGGAAGACGTTTTCAAGCTTCTGGACTGGAAAGGATACGGTATCAACATCAAGGGCGAGTACATCACTCACCTTCGATTTGCCGACGATATAGTCCTTATGGCAGAATCGCTGGATGACCTAAGCACTATGCTCAATGACCTCAATAGTGTTTTCCAATGGATAGGTCTTAAGATGAACTGGACAAAACAAAGATCATGTTTAATGTCCATGTCACACCTATGCCGGTAGTTGTTGGGAACACTAAGCTCGAAGTTGTTGACGAGTATGTTTCCTGGGACAAATAGTCCGACTAGGTAAGTCCAACTTCGACCGAGAGGTCAATCGACGGTTTCAACTCGGTTGGGCAGCGTTCGCGAAATTACGGCACATCTTTTCGTCAGGTATACCTCAAAACTTGATAACGAGACTGTACACCCAGTGCGTGTTGCCAGTGATGACATACGGAACTGAGACGTGTTCCTTCACTGCTGGCCGGATGAGGAAGCTCAAGATCGCTCAGCGAGCTATGGAGAGGGCTATGCTCGGAGTTTCTCTGCGTGATAAACTCAGAAATGAGGATATCCGCAGTAGAACCAGAGTGACCGACATAGTCCAACGGATTAGTAAGCTGAAGTGGCAATGGGCCGGCCATATAGCTCGAAGAACCGACAACCGATGGGGAAGAAAGGTTCTCGAGTGGCAGCCTCGTACCGGCAGGCGAAGTGTAGGGCGTCCTCCCACTAGATGGAGTGACGACCTGGTAAGATATGCAGGAAGTCGATGGATGCAGGTGGCTCAGGACCGTGCTTTGTGGCATTCTTTGGGGGAGGCTTATGTTGAGCAGTGGACTTGTGAAGGGCTGTAATGATGATGATGATGATGATGACGTCAAAAGGAATGAAAAAAATGGACATCACTCATAATTGGTCATGATGAATCTAATTAATTCTCAGGCCTGTATTCTCTAAAGGTAATGAAATTGTTACGAAGAGAAAAATAGTGTCCAGTTATTCGCCGTATAGTGGCGTTGAGTGTCATTAGTTGTTGGCAGTAGGTAAAATCTCATAATAAACAATGTCCATCCAATCCCCACCATACACACAGCATCACCTTATTGCGTGTTAATCCGGGTTTCGCTACAGTCTGTGGAGCTTGACTACCCTTTGACCATGATCTTTTTCGCTCGTTCTTGTCGTAGGTGATCCACTTTTCATCACCAGTGATCAATCTTTTCAAAAATGGTTTTGTTTCAATATGTTTCAATAGAGAATCGCAAATGAGTACACGATTCATTAGGTTTCTTACAGTGAGCTAGGTACCAGAATATCGAGCTTTTTTGTGTTGGCAAACCTTTTTAAATGGGTGAAAACTATTTTATGGTCAATCCTCAGTTCCTCGACTATGTCGTAACTACTAATATGCCGATGTTGCTCCACTTTTTCAAAAATGGCATCAACTTTATCCATATGAGGGCGACCAAAGCGAGCTGTATCTTTGAATCAAAATTCCCGGACTCAAAAGCTAAAAAAGCATTAGGTTCATAAACGTCACAAAATTTTTTCGCGGCTTGCGTCTCATTTTTCCCTTTTTTGTAATAAAACTTTGGAATGTATCGAATTTCGTCGTTAAATTCACTCATTTGGCGGACAGAAAAACAACTGAAAAATGGCGGGGAAAGTGTTTTTAACTTTTGCTTTTTCTTACTTATGTTTCTAAATGTATTAATATTAAAACTAGCCAGATACAAACAGTACAACTAAAAAGATTTTTGATACATTTTATACAAACAAAATACGACGAAACTTTTTTCCCGACCTATTACATATAAAAAGCAGTTGAATTTATTGAATTTAAAAACTTACGTAAAAGTAATGCCTCCAATGTAAGTGCCGAGGAAGAGAGCTGTCTTGAGTGTCGTGGCTGTAGGGTCGAGTGCCATCGCTGGGAAGTCGTGCATGTACGTAGCAATGCATGTCAGTACAGCTGCCATGCCCACCAAGCTGAGAAAAATATTAATAAAAAAATGTCTTATTGAAGTTTAATTAAAGAGTATATAATGTAACAGCCGAATATAGCATATATACATATATGGGGATGCAGTTCTTCCTAAAAACAACTCCAAATAATAAAAAAATGCAGTTGCAAGCACACCAGCAAAACGTGCCAGAGTGCAGCCAACTATGGCAAATATTCCCCCTGTGAGGCAATCTGTAGGGAGGAGTATGTTCAGTAGTGAATTTCAGGTTTAAATGAATGATGATTTAATATTCGGTTCAACACAGACTTTTTCCCTTAAATTTTGCAATCTGTTTCAATCCATTGTGCCTTGAATAGAGTGCATGCAATTGAAATATTATTATTATACTAGCTGTTCCTCGCGACTTCGCCCGCGTGTAATTTAGGGTTTTAGTTTTGTTGCGCTGAACCCTACTTATTTTTCAAAAATATAAGTAGCCTAAGTTCCTCCTTATAACATGAGCTATCTACCAGTGAAAGTCCCGTTAAAATCGGTCCAGCCGTTTCGGAGATTAGCCGGAACAAACAGACAGACAGACGGACAGACAGACAAAAATTTTAAAAATTGTGTTTCTGTTATATGTACCGTATTTACTTTTATATGCAATAAGTAAAAAGCTGTTATTTTGACATTACAAACAGACACTTCAATTTTATTTATTTGTATAGATGTATAGATATATATTATTATACTAGCTGGTACTCGGCGTGTTTATGCCACAGAAGAAATAAATGTGGAAATATCGTTTTAAATTTGGAACAGTTATTTGTTTAATTACGAATGATAGATAATACATTCATTGAAGTTTAATGATATATGTATAACATTCATTGAAGTTGAATGATATATGTATAACATTCAAATAAATTTGTCAGTACGATATGCATGCTATTTTACTGTAATTTAATTGTACTATACCGGGTGTTAGTGAAACACTCCCGAAAACGAAGACAGACGATAGTACTAACGATAATTTTGATGATATGTCAGAAAGAAAATCGATCCCGAGGAAAAAAATCTTTTCACAATGTTTTATTAGCTTTATTCACGCTCCGTCATGTTGGTACAGCTAAATGAGACGATAATTTCATAAAAAAATCATGAAAATACTTAAACATAACCAGCAGTGTAATTGAAATCACCTGACTAAGGTCAATATAAGCGCGGACGCCGAACTCTTTTATGTAGCTCGATACGAAACTAACGAAACAATGTATTAGGTATTACTACTCAGTCTACCCTTCCCTTTCACACACGCACGCACTTAACGGTAGGCGTTTTGTTTTGGCGGGATTGGTTATTAGTTTTAGTTTTTGTGCCAGTTCACTGTTGACTACCACGTGCGCGTGAGTGACAGTCGTTTTGTTTATTAAATTCTTGTTGTTATTACTTATTGTTTTTATTATTGTTGTTACGTTTTGTGTTTCTTGTTTTGTTTTGTTTTAATAATGCGTAACGCGTACGTTTATAGTGCTCGTGAATACGGCAACATGTTAATGTGCCTTGGAGAATCTTATAAGGCCACGGAGGATTTAAATCGGTAAGCTGTTTCGTACCTAATTTCTTTTAAATAGCTTAGTACTGAACTGATCTGAATAGGTATATAACTGAATACATCAGTATAATAAACATACCTACACGATGGATAAAAAAGCGTGACTCTATCCTTGTTTACATTTCCTTTAAGTAAATTTTTCATTAGCGGGGAATCGAACCAGGTGTTTGTTTTATTTAACCTGTGAATTCGAATTAAAGTGGCTAAATGGAGACAAGACGCAATGGTAAGATAGTAGATTAAGTAGATAAGTTAGGTATTTAGACAAGAGTTGTAAATTATTAGGTATTTGTACGATCGCTAGCTGCGGGCCGCGCGCATTCGGCGTCCGCGCGATTATTGACCCTAGTCAGCTGATTTAAATTACACTGCTGGTTTTTTTGTAACTATTTCACGATTTTTTTATGTAATTATTGATTCATTTAGCTGTACTAATGTGATGGAGCGTGAATTAAGGTAATAAATCGTTGTGATAAGATGATTTTTTTTTCTCGGGATCGATTTTCTTTCTGACCCATAATCAAAGGTTTTCGGGAGCATTTCACAAACAGCCTGTATAACTTTTTCACAAGTGCAAGCAATAAATTGAAAAAGTTTTAGCGCAATCTGATGAACGGTATTGCAGCGCATAAAATACGCACAAACATAATATTAATTTTTATATACTAAATTATAATCCTTAAGCGCGTGTTAGTGATCTTGTAACATTATATTACCAGAGAATTGCATAGGAACAAACTATAAAATGTATAAAACATTAAAATGTAATGATAAAAAAACTCTAATTAATAATCATGTACTAAGTAAAAACAAAATGAATATGAGTATGTATTAGTTTTAAGTGCTGGATAATTTCGATGAGGTTAATTTGTACATATTAATTTTCATTGTGTATTTTGTGTGGTTTGTGCTAAAAAATTAATATTGATTACTGTACGAAAAACAAGCTAATCGGACATTGGGAATAGCACCGCCGTCCCCGCGAGCACTTTATACCACCTAGCAGATTGGAAAACGGTCACTAAGCATTTTAGGTCTGGGCTCTTAAGCCATATTGCTTGTTTGAAAAGTACTTACCTGTGGAAACCAGCCACAAGCTGGGGCAGATCAGTGATATCAATTTTCTTAGCAATGACACTACCGAGAAGGCCGCCGATACCAGCGACACCTATCATTTGTGCCAGCACCTCCGCGTTAGGAGTCATGGCACCTAACGTAGCTGCGATTCCTCCCGCTACACCAATCTAGAATAGATATTACAGCTTACTCACTTTTATAAGATTACATTATGTAAAAAAATGGTAATGTAATGCAACCTCATATTACTAAAGAATCATCAACATAGTGACGAGCTAAAACTCAAGTTGCCTCGTTGTTGATGAAAATTGTACAATAATGGCTAACACATTATTTTAAACTTTACAATTTACGTGATGTTGATGATGCTAAGCCAAAATTGATGATCATAACATAAATACTACATATTTTCACTAAAAAATCGTTAACATTTATTTAATATTTAAATAAAAAGAAAAAGAATAAGCAAGGTTGTGTTATTATGTAGGAGTTATGTTTTTAAGATCATAATGTCTCACTGCCTTTACAATGATCAATAGATTAAAGCTAAAGTCATCAAGATTACAATGAGCGGGTCTTGAGTCGAGTCTTGTAGCTGTGTCACGCTCTTATGAATGCCTTTTCTAATCATCGGTTGCATTGTTAATGTTATAAAATATGTATTGCTAAATCTTATAAAATATTAAACAAACATACCATCCCAAGGTAGTTTCCTCTTCTAGCGGTAGTTTGGGAGCTGAGACCTGCAAGTGCGCCCACGCAGCAAAGTGATGAAGCTAGGTAAGCCATTTGGTGCACTTCTGGATATCCCTACCAATTAAACGGCGAATATAATAACTTTTTTCTATAGGATAGGGTGACAAACGAGCACACAGTCCACCTGATGGTAAGTGGTTACTGTGGCCATAGACATCTACATCTATCCTCAATAAAGACTAAAAATGCAGATGCGTTGTCAAACTAAACAACAAAAACTTAAATTGTACATTTTAAAAACCCCCGAAACAAAAAGAGCTGATGATATTCAAAAGAAATAAAAAAAATTTCTTGATTCACAGCTAAGAAATTTTTTGATCAAGTCACCTTTCAAACAAAAAAAAAACTAAATCTAAATCGGTTCATCTGTTCTATCTACGATGGCATAGACAAAAAACACAAATACACACGTTACACATATAACACACCTCTGTTTGCGTCGGGGTTTAAAAATACATCTAGTTACAGTATGCAATTGCAACAGTCTGCATATATTTTACAACATATTTATTTACTGTAGTCAAACAATAAATGTGTTGAATAGTATGTTTCTCTTTCCTTTTCTAAATATTTACAAAATAATTAAAAATTTCGTACAACCGACTTCAATATAAATTATTAAGAATAACTCAAAACTATTGGTCAGACATTGATCAAACTTATATGGGACTACATGGGAAGCACCAGCTTTAAAATAAAATAAGAATCATCGAAATCGATTAACCCAGTAAGAAGTTATGAGGTAACACACATAAGAAAAAACATACAGTCGAATTGAGTACGGGCTCCTTTTTGAAGTCGGTAGAAAAGTAATAACTGTCATATGAAAAATTATAGAAATTTCTCAGTCCGATTTACCTGCATTGCAGTGGTTATATATCCTCCTAGAAGTGCAGCAGCTGGTATTCCATATAAATAACCATATTCCGGCGGATCACCAGGCCTAGAAGATAAAAAAAATATAGTTGATTTCAAATTTTATAATCTCTGCAGTGTTTTAATATAAAATGGCAAAATATTGTACTGTAACATTGATTCTTCACTAGATAAAGCAAATTTACGATGCAGATGGTGAAGACAAGTGTGGAATACCTTTTGAACATATCAAGCATACGCTGTGTGACTAAGAATCCACCAAATACATTCACGAAGGAGATTAGAGCCGCAGTGCTCGCCAGCCACTGAAAAGCAGAAAAGTTTTTTTATCTCTGGTGACTCCGTTGTGTGTTTACATACTTATTTGCATACACGTGAGTTCAAGGCCAAATTTCAAATTACAAGTTAGGACAATTATACAAGTTTTTGCCTAGGCGTCTGTCTGGGTACCACTTTCTTTTATTTTTTTTATAGGATAAGGGTTACAAACGAGCACACAGTCCATCTGATGGTAAGTGGTTGCTGCGGCCCATAGACATCTATCCTCCATTACAAATCAAAATGCAGATGCGTTTTCTCCCGTGAGGACTATGATGGAATGCCTCATTTCCAGTAAAAAGGGCCACCGGCTACCTGCACTCACCAAGCGAAACGCAGAGGTAAACCTCTACTTCACGCTGGTATTCTGTGAGGTCGTGGAACCACCCCGGTTCGAGCCGGCCCATCCGTGCAACAGCAAAAGCTGCCGCCTGGCTCTACCACTATTAATTTTAGGCCCCAAGTAGTAGTGCCAAATGCACTATTGTGTTTCAGTTTTCAGGGCAAAGGAGCAGGGGTGTCAAACTCGATTTTCAATCATGTTTTATTTATGTAAAATTATCCTGTTTTGTTAATCATTAGTTCAAATTTATGCATATACTAATGATAAATATTTTTTATTTTTCTATAATAAATTTTATATAATAATTGTTATATACTGAAATTATGCATTAAATACTACATAAAAATGTTTTAAAACGTTAAGTTTTAAAATGTTTTTATTTAGTATTTAATGCGTAAATGTTTTTCAATCTACTTCTAATATTTATTTTAAATTTAATACTGTACGTAAAAAACGTATAAGTATACTATTATGGTTCTAATTTATTCTGGCATTATTCTACACAAAGATTAAATCGATTACCAACTGTACATAA
Source organism: Parnassius glacialis (assembly GCA_033319125.1). Lineage (NCBI taxonomy): Eukaryota > Metazoa > Arthropoda > Insecta > Lepidoptera > Papilionidae > Parnassius > Parnassius glacialis. The sequence goes on along the minus strand of JAVANC010000001.1, from coordinate 35,913,083 downwards.
TTAATACAGATATCTCTTAAGAATTCAATACTGTACCGATTTTTTGTTCCACATTGTGCTACAATACATAGTTAATCTTACACCTGCCAAAAGGAATTTCTTAGGTTTGTTGCACTATAACTATAGGATGTGCAATTTTAATGTAAGTATGATGGTATAGAGGGCATGGCGTATAATATAACTAAAAAAAATGCAAATAAAATACAAATCACCTGCACTGGTGTCTCCGGGACATACCCGCCGCCCATGAGCAAGAGTCCGCCCACAGCAGTGATGCCAGACACTGCGTTGGTGACGGACATAAGTGGCGAGTGCAGCGCCGGCACCACGCCCCACACCGTGTGGTAGCCCACAACACCTGGTGGCGCCAACACATTTACATACAATTAATACTATTAACTAATATGATATGATCTTTGCAGATCTATAATAGTTTTTTGCTATTATATAGAAAAATATGTGCGAATATGAAAATATTTAAAATGAAACTGAAAATCCTTTTATGTGATATTAATAGACCAGTACAGTACATTAATCTATACAAATAAAATAAATTGAAGTGTCCGTTTGTAATGTTAAAATAACAGCTTTTTACTAAATACACATGAAAGTATTATACTAATAACAAAAAAAAAACGAATTTTAAAATTTTTGTCCGTCTGTTTGTTCCGGTTAATCTCTGAAACGGCTGGACCTATTTTGACGGGATGTTACAAGGAGTAACTAAGGATACTTTTATTTTAGAAAAAAAAGGGTTCCGCGCAAAAAAATTAAAACCCATGAAATCATAGTAAAATTCACGCGGGCGAAGTCGCGAGGGATACTATCACATAAAAAAGTCTTATCAAATTTGTGTTGAAGCAAAATAAAATGTTAAAACTAGATACTGTATCAATACTTTATATGATAGAAGTTACCTTGTTCATGTAAAATTGCAACCCAAAACACTTTTATTCGAATTTTTTTTTATCTTGTAGTGAGATAATCACCAAAAACAATTCATTTTATCCGTTTTTCTATTTTACAATAAATCCTACATATTTTTCGGATAAGTCAGCCCTGATAACCTTCATTGCTATCTGTTCATAAAGTTTCATAATAATCTGTTCAACCATTCCGGAGAAACCAGACAGACAGACAAAAGTTTAAAAATGATTATTAATGACTTAAAAGCAGGCAGTTATTTCGATATTACAGACAGCCACTTTAATATTATTTATGTTATGAAAACAATTCAATGTTTCCGTTTTCCTCTGTCGCTTCTTACGAAACCCACGGGATGGTATGAGGTTGTGGATATTCTTATGTTGTCACTGATTAATATAATTTAATAGAAAAGTAAAGCAACAACGGGGAGCGCCCACCACAACGCTTTAATGCGTGTTGTGTTTGTGGACTTCACATGTCTTCAATTTTTTTTTATTTAGAATTTTTAATTCACCACTAAGCACATGGTAAACCAGCACTTAAAAACTTAATTAACGTATTCATTGGTTCCGATGGGGATTGAACCGGGGTTGCTCACGAACTATGAAATTTACTGCAAGTGCTTAGCAACCCCTGAGTTACCACGGCTCTGAAATTGCATTCATAAAAATTCTAAAGCCTATTAAACAACCATAAACCGAATGATAATAATCCTTATATGATAGTACCTGCTAATGCTAGTGTGGTAGTCATTGTAGTAAATGCTGGGTTTGGTGATGCCACACCAAGGCCAATCAGGCTGGCTAATCCTGCAACAATAGTGGTAATAATTTCCTTTAAAACTGAAAAATCAAAACAGTTATTAAGTAATATACTACCTTAACAGTAATATATCTTTTGACTGTTTGTTAAAGTAATATCATCATTCTAAAATTTTATCATTGTCAAAGTAATTTGGTACAATCATCATCGAAATAATTTAAAAAAAATCAAGAGGGTTTACTGACTACTCTATTGCATTAGCAATTGCGGTAAAATGAATTTCTCACTTTACCGGCTTTAAATGACAAGAAATACTCACAATTTGGAGACAAATATGAACTCGATATGGGATAGTGGTTTCTCTTACATTAAACAAGTGCACACCTGAACATAGGAGATCAATTTTCAGTGATATGACAAATGATTTTTAATATGTTATATAGGAATAATTGAACTCTCGCTCAATTTAAACGTGGTTTCCCTTGCACCAACCTCAGTGTTTTAATTTTTTCATAGATGTGATATTTGAGTTCTTATTTATCTTATTGGAAACCACGCGATTTTCTTGACGAAACTCTTTGCAGGGTCAAGACTTCACGTCTCGCAACTGTTTCAAAACACAGGTCTTAAAATTTGATACAATCTACTGATAATAGATACAAAGAATATAATTTCGTACTACAGGCCTAAAAATAATACAGTAATTTTTATTTTTATATTTATTATTATTTTATTATTAATATATAAATCATTGGTGTGTCTATTAGTGATCATTTCTAAATGACTTGGGTGAATTAGGTCATATTTACACAATATATTTTTGTTGAGAAAAATAACTACAAAACCATATAAAAAATACCTGTTGAATACAGGAATGTATCCTTCAAAGTCTCATTGAAGGGGTTTGGTGGCTCAACCTTTGCCAGGTTTGGAGCTTTTGTGGCAGTTGCAGCCGCGGCCATACTCGGCGGCGGCGGCGGTGGCCACAACAGCTCGCCAGCCTTTAGCACTATGGCCCCTCGGGTTACTTCGTCCTCCAGGTTGATGTGGAAGTGGTCATTTGTACCTATAAAAAGTTAAAGTTAAAATTACAGCCTATATACGTCCCACTGCTGCTGGGTACAGGTACTCTCATTACTGAAAGGATTTTAGGACAAGGAAATGTCCGCCGCGCTGCCCCAATGCGTGTTGGCGAACTGCATATGTCTTCGAAATATTTTTTTTCTTATTGCTCAGACACGATGTTATTTCTGAAGAAGCTTGGCTGTGTGTGTGAATACATCAATTTCACATCTTAATCGCCATTATTACTCATCCCGGACTTAATAATATTAAAGTGAATTATAGAAGAGTAAAAACACTTATAGGAACCACGCTCCGTTACTGAATGGAATAATGTATATAAAACCTCATAGTATTTGATAGGAATAATACCTAATGTACCGTTAAGTAGTCTTCGTGCACTTAAACTCGTATAACCATATGACATTCTCAAAAGTTTAATGAGGTGTAAAAATAAACTCTGTAGCTTGAAACACAAGACCTAATTAGTGTTAAAGGGACAATTTAAAACTCAATTACCTTAAAAGCTACACATAAATAGTTGCAGAGAGCAGTTTAACATATGGCTGATTATAATATAATGACGTTACAGGTGTGTTATAAAAGGGATTATTATAATTTTAAAATGGTGCCCAGTATCGCAATTTCAAGTTTTGGCTTTAGTACAAAAGAAGTAAGGAATATATTCCAATGATATGAGTGACTGTACCATATGCATTCTGGTGATGTCAACATTTTTTCGGCACACATCAGATGGGATGTCGAGCTCGAATACCCGCTGATACTAAACCACATTTAACAAGTACAGCTGTAAGCTGTAAGCTATAAGCTATAAGCTTACAAGCACCTATACATAGACAATGCCAAACAAAGAAGACTACAGGCCGAGAAATTTAATGGAGTGGCATTATAGGTTCCTAGCTATGACACTGGGTGCACTGCTGTTTAATTGACGGACATAGAAAAGAGGTTGGTAACTAACCAAAAAACTTTTAAGGCGAAGGAACTCATGGTGGTGATGTTAAATTCAGATTTTTAACTAACCTATACTGAAAAGGAATCCTGAAATATTATTAGCGTAGAGCGTGGACGCATGCGCAGGCATTCGGCTTGGTAGGTCTGTGAGTCCGATGTGGGTTACGCCGTGCACTTTAATAATTTCGCCCTTTTTAGTGGTTTCCACGTTGCCGCCCATCTCGGCCGCTAAATCCACGATCACACTGCCTGGTGCCATCTCTCGTACAGCGTCCTTAAATAAACAATAATCCCTAACATTACTCCCAGCCGATATGATATATAATTCGCAACTGAATAATAAATCTTTTTTTTATAGGATAAGGGTGACAAACGAGCACACAGTCCACCTGATGGTAAGTGGTTGCTGCGGCCCATAGACATCTACATATATCCTCCATTACAAATCAAAATGCAGATGCGTTGTCACCACTGAGGACTAAGATGGAATGCCTCATTTCCAGTAAAAAGGGCCTCCAGCCACCTACACTCACCAAGCGAAACGCAGAGGTAAACCTCTACTTCACGCTGGTATTCTGTGAGGTCGTGGTACCACCCCGGTTCGAGCCGGCCCATCCGTGCGACAGCAAAAGCTGCCGCCTGGCTCTACCACTTAAAATCTGATCCATCTGATATACATAATTACAAATGTAATTATTTTGTATGTAGTAGAGCCATGCTGCAGCAATATTATGGTTGTGGCACGAATGAGTCGGCTTGACCGTGAAAGGACCTAGCTCTTACAGAATACCGTAAAAAAGCAGCTAAATGCTGCTGAGTCTTGTATGGTTAGTGTAGAGAACCGGAGACCCTTTTTACTGGAAACGAAGCATTCTATCTTAGTCCTTAGGAGCGACAACGCATCTGCATTTGATTTTTAATTGAAGATAAATGTAGATATCTATTTGGCCACAGTATCTACTTACCATCAGGTGGATTGTGTGCTTGTTTGTCCACCCTTCTACAAAAAAAATTTAATTAATAATTAATTGAATTCTAATTTGTGACAAGCAATTTAAGATCATTTGTAAAAAACTAGGAAAGGGTTTTATGGTTGTATTGTTTTATTTTATTAAATATAACAAACTAAAACACATGCATAAACCCGCACATTTGTCATATTACTTAGTCATTGGTCGGTTCTGACTTGAAATACCAACCTTCCGGGAAGTCTGCAGTTTGTGATCATATCCCCCGCCATTACATTAGATTTGATAAACCACAAATTCTCGCGAAAGAACATCGATTCCTGCCAAGGATGATACGTGAGGCTATGGAAATTAAAAATCTCCTAATTTCAATAGAGAGGGAGGCTGGGTAATCATCATCATTACAGCCCTTCACAAGTCCACTACTGAACATAGGCCTCCCCCAAAGAATGCCACAAAGCACGGTCCTGAACCACCTGCATCCATCGACTTCCTGCATGTCTTACCAGGTCGTCACTCCATCTCGTAGGGGGACGCCCTACACTTCGCCTACCGGTACGAGGCTGCCACTCGAGAACCTTTCTTCCCCATCGGTTGTCGGTTCTTCGAGCTATATGGCCGGCCCACTGCCACTTCAGCTTACTAATCCGTTGGGCTACGTCGGTTACTCTGGTTCTACTGCGGATATCCTCATTCCTAAGTTTATCACGCAGAGAAACTCCGAGCATAGCCCTCTCCATAGCTCGCTGAGCGACCTTGAGCTTCCTCATACGGCCAGCAGTGAAGGACCACGTCTCAGTTCCGTAAGTCATCACTGGCAACACGCACTGGTTGTACAATTTCGTTTTAAGGTTTTGAGGTATGTCTGACGAGAAGATGTGTCGTAGCTTCCCGAACGCTGCCCAGCCGAGTTGAATCCGTCGATTGACCTCTCGGTCGAAGTTGGACTTACCTAGTCGGACTATTTGTCCCAGGTAAACATACTCGTCAACAACTTCGAGCTTAGTGCTCCCAACAACTACCGGCATAGGTGTGACATGGACATTAAACATAATCTTTGTTTTGTCCATGTTCATCTTAAGACCTATTCGTTGGGAGACACTATTGAGGTCATTGAGCATAGTGCTTAGGTCCTCCAGCGATTCTGCCATAAGAACTATATCGTCGGCAAATCGAAGGTGAGTGATGTACTCGCCATTGATGTTAATACCGTATCCTTTCCAGTCCAGAAGCTTGAAAACGTCTTCCAATGCAGCGGTGAAGAGTTTCGGGGATATGACGTCACCCTGTCTTACACCTCTCTACAATTGGATAGGTTTCGTACTCTGGTTCTATACTCGGATAGCCATCGTAGCTCTACTGTACAAACACTTCAGCACTTCGATATACCGACAGTCAACTTGACACCGCTGAAGGGACTGCAGCACCGCCCAAATTTCGACGGAATCAAAGGCTTTCTCATAGTCCACATACGCCAGACATAGTGGCAAATTGTACTCTTCGGACTTCTGTACAATTTGCCGAAGGGTATGTATGTGGTCTATGGTGCTAAAGCCCTTTCGGAAACCGGCTTTTTCGGGAACCTGGCTACGGTGGCTGGGTAATACTTAAAACTAAATCCAAGCATACCACTGCAAGACTTCACGACGCAGTAAGTTCATTCTGCGTAGATCGGACCAAAATTAATAATTAAAAAGCTGAAGGTACTCCGGGTTAACTCTGGTATCGGGAGTCAATCACCTCAGTCCCCCGTGACCATGGGGTGCTGCTGTAAAGCACCCGAAACGTCGAGAATTAATAAAAATATGTAATTAAACGCGATAGAATCCGTAAAAGTAGTTTTATTCGATGTGTAGTGTTCGCGTAAACATAAGAAATCATAACTTTCATTATTGTGTGGTATCTATAAAGTTTTCTCATCTGGTTGGGCAATATAAATATATAATTGTAAATAAACATGGAAACGTACATAAATATCAATAAAATAAAATAAATACATAAAAAATACATAAATATATAAAAACCCAACCAGATGGAAGCCCTCGGCATTGGAGATCAAACGGCCGAGGTTTAGCGGGAAAGGGAAAGAAACCGGGGGACGATGTGGGCGGTATCGAGGAGCACCGCCTTCTGCATTTGTGCTTGGAGCGGTCGCAGTCGCCTCAGATGACCCGAGAGGCTGACTGGAATTAACCCATTCGCAGAGACGACTACAGGTATAATTTCGGCTGGCAATCCACCCCACATATTATTAAATTTTTATCTCACGGTTTTAATTAATGCCTTTAATTTATCTCTTTGTGTAACGATAATATGCCACGTGATAGTACCAGTATGCATGCACGTCTTGTATAATATCTTTAACATTGATATGACCTGTGCTGAGTGAATTCAGAATACTTAGTTTGCCGATATAAGTAAACTAAGCATTGTTTAATTATAACGATTACATTGGATTTAAAAATGTTGATTTAAATTTGCCAAAAAGGTAAAATATCAACAGCAAAAGCAATAGGTGCGTTTTGGATAATTTTAAAGCATTCCCTCGAAATTAATTTTAGACATGCAAGTTTTTTAACGATGTTTTTCTTTACCGATAATTTTAAATTAAAAATTTTGTACAACCGACTTCAATATAAATTATTAAGAATAACTCAAAAAGTATTAGTTTTAAATTTATATGGGACCACATGAGAAACACCAGCTTTCAAATAAAAAAAAGAATCATCTAAATCGGTTCACCCAGAAAAAAGTTCATTAAAAAGTACATACAGTCGCATTGAGTACCGCCTCCTTTTTGAAGTCGGTAGATAAACAAATGGTGATCTTACACTTAAAGTTAAATTTAATCATTAATATTCAATGTTAGTGACGGCTGTGTGACCAGGTTCGGATTTTTTGGTTTGCTTATTATGAAATTGAAAGTGATCGTAAGTCCACATTATTTGCATGTGTATCAATTACTAAGTCTTAATATTAAAGATTTAAATTACCTCTAGGATGAGCAATGGTGCAGGTTTGCCGGGTATGAGAGCGGTACTAATAACGACATCGGATGTCTTCGCCTCTTTCCCTAGGAGAGCTCGTTCCGCTTTTAGAAATTCTTCGCTCATTTGTTTAGCGTAGCCACCCATCCCAGCTCCTTCCTCCTATCATCAAAATAAAGGTTTAAGGATTGAGCCAGTAAATAATGTACATTTTCTTAGAAAATATTTATTCTTTAACTCAGACCAACATAAAGACGTAACACTAACAAGTACCAACATGAAGCTGAATTTTTTTTAGTGTGATTTGTTAACCGACACAAACTAACAAGAGACACTCACGCGTTAACCAATTACTTCAATATTTTACTTGGAACCTGAACTGTGTTACTTTTGATAAACATGACAAAGTTATTATTTGAAACAATGTTGGAAGGTATTCCGACATTTTTAACTTGTATATGAAATCACATTTATGTATATTTTTATATTTGTGACGATATTATAGTATAATGTTATACAGATTTAGAAGGGAATTTATTGTGTGGCCGTGTGGTTGCGGCGTAAGATAATCTACTGTCCCATAACGTCCTGTAGGTACCATAAGATGCGACAAAGGGAAATAAAACAAACGATGGGTAGCAGCACCTTCATGATAGCAACTCAAAAATAATAGCACACTGCACTTTTACTTTTACATTTACAGTTTACACTGCTGCTGCCAACCCGCCTGCCAAATGTGGTAACTATGGAAAATAAGTCAACTACCGGCGGATTGTTGTAGTTTACCACATTTAGTAATTAGCGGTAAAGGTTCTGTTTTAAAGCGCCTAAAAATGTATTATTTTAAAACATTAAAAAGTACATTGCTAAAATGTAATAGTGAAAAGTTATTGTATCGGAATTTTCAGAATTATTGATTGATATTATTTTTATTATTTAATTATACATAATATATCATTAATATTGATTGGGTATTATTTTACCATTGTATCAAGAAGACATAATTATATTTTTTCTTCAATATTTAATATATGATAATGCGTCTCAAGTTAAAGAGTGATGAGTATGATGAATATGCGTATTTTTGCGTGTTTTTATAATAAGCTGAGCATGGTTTTGGCATCACTTTAAATTGTACGTAGCGTTCTATCTTTCTTGGTTGGTCTGAATTCTATAGTCGTTAAAAATATAAACTAATTAGATAGGTAGGTAGAAATGCGGTGCACACAAACAAAAACATATTTGCGATGCTCCAACATTATACACAATCCTACATCAAATATTTAAATTGCAAACCTTGAGATATATGCCAAAGCAAATGTTGAACAAAGACTAATGTGTTTTGAATTATTATCTAGGCTCTGTAAATATTAATTTTGTTTACATAAAACAAAAATACTAAAAATTAAATTGGTAACTCACAAATATAGAGTAAGGAGCAAAAATATAAAATAGTTATAGAAATGACATAACAATCATAAATTATGCTTATTATAGCTGCTCCTTAGTTATTACACTTATTGTACACAAGCTAAATTCTAAAGGAAATATGTAGTGATCAGTAGAGTACACAATAATACGTGACAGCGTAACATCTATGTCTACATAGAGTTCAGATGTAGGACAATTACCAATGGCGATAGCAGCCAAGGCCAGGGTGGATGCTGCACCCCAACCACAAGGATTAGGGTACAGGTACACCCACCTCTGAAAAATAAATTTTATTATAATAAAATTAGTACAAAATTTACATGTTCAAATAATAAATATTAACCTGAGAAAATAAGAAAATTTAAATAAACATAAGTTTATTGATCGTAAATTAAGTTGAAATATTAACTTTATTTAACCGCGTCGTGTCCTTAAATTGTCATACTTAAATATTTACACTGTACGTTTACATGTACCATTCAATACATGGATGCACGCGCACTTGTATGTATATCGCGTATACTTATTTAATATTTAAAATATAATTTATAATTAAAAATTAAAAATTTTGTACAGCCGACTTCAATATAAGCGACTTCAATATAGGTTATTTAAGAATGACTCAATAACCATTGGTCCGACCTTGATCAAATTCATATGGGACCACACGAGAACTATCAGCTTTCATATAAAAAAAGAATCATCGAAATCGGTTTGCCCAGTACAAAGTTATGAGGTAACACACATAAAAAAAAACATACATTCGAATTGAGTACCGTCTCCTTTTTGGAAGTCGGCAGAAAAGGGATTATAATTTTTATGAGCATTTTTACTTCCATGATATAAAATAATAATACAATTTAGATTCGTCTACTTCCGCCATTTGTAGACCTCTGGCGTTCATAGCTCTTTTATCTTTATATATAAAAATTACGTGTCACATTGTTTGTCCGCGATGAACTCCTAAACTACTGAACTGATTTCAATGAAATTTTGCATACTGTGTGCAGTTCGGTCCAACTTGAGACATAGTTTTATCCTAATAAGTTACACTCAATATTTTTTTATTACGAATTTAAACATTTTTTATATGAAGGGTCGTGGAAAAGGGCAGTACAACGTCTGCCTGGCCAGCTAGTATAATATACATATATCCCTTTCCTTTCTTGAATAGTAAGTACATTACATGACATTTTCTGCCGACTTCCAAAAAGGAGACGGTACTCAATTCGAGTGTATGTTTTTTTTTTATGTGTGTTACCTCATAACTTTGTACTGGGCGAACCGATTTGGATGATTCTTTTTTTATATGAAAGCTGATAGTTCTCGTGTGGTCCCATATTTGATCAAGGTCAGACCAATGGTTATTGAGTTATTCTTAAATAACCTATATTGAAGTCGCTTATATTGAAGTCGGCTGTACAAAATTTTTAATTTTAAATTATAGTTGCGATAAAATAGCCAGGGCTATACGAAAACTGATAGTTTCTGTGTTTAGTATATCAATTTATTTCAAATATAAATTAATGTAATTTTTTGACTGTTTGTTATCCAATAAAAAAATCGACATCGTAGTTTCGTTTAATACTATTTTAGTAGGCGTTTTTGTCGTAGTTGCGTGTAAATTCATAAAAATAATTTTGGGGAGGGATTGTTCGTTATGTATACCTAGTTCTTATAACTGGACATTAAAAACTATTTTTATTTTGTCGTATTTGTATTTTATGTAGACCTAAGGTATAAATAATAAATATATATTACCTTAAAGGTAATCTATAAATTTTCGGAATGTACACGTTATATAATTGATATCGGGGCACCGTGAATGCCGCCAAACCATTGCCAAGTACGAAAAATATTGTATTCGCCTTGGCACCGGGTACCCGGAGCGATAACGCAACGTCACGCACGCATCACGAGTGTTGCGTCCGCAACTCATATTCTAAATAGCGAGTAATTACGACTTTCCTATGGTTGCCGACAAAGCGATTTCTAATGAAAAACAACGAGCGGAAATACAAATCAACAACTGATATTTTAGGAGCAAATTAATCTATATCTACACATATAAATAAAATTAAAGTGTCTGTCTGTATCGAAATAACTGCCTTTTATAGAGCTGAGCGGATTATTTACATGACATAATGACATGAATAACCATTTTGAGAATTTTGTCTGTCTGCCTGTCCAGACTAATCTTCGGAGTGGCTAAACCGATTGTAATGAAAACTCACGAACAGCGTGCTTGCTGTGAAAGCAATGTCAGGAGTGATCTAGGCTATATTTTATCCCGAAAGCGATTAGGTTTAAAATAAACCAAAAGTTGGTAAAATAAATTGTCGTTGATTATGCTAAATCTAAATAAAGCCAAATTAGTAGATCATACCCAAATGTAAAGTTGGGACGGGTTGCTAATCTATACATATAAATAAAATTGAAGTGTCTGTCTGTACTATTGAAAAACTGGCAGAAATAACCATTTTTAAAAATTTAATCTGTCTGTCTGTTCGTGCTTATCTTCGTAATGGCTGAATAGGTTGTGATGAAACTTTACGCACAGATAGCAAGAGAGGCAGAGACAGAAAGAGCAGTGCCAGTAAGGATCAAGGCTATATTTTATAATAAAACTTAGATGTTTTTTTTTGTAAAATGGAAAAATTGATGAAATAAATGATCATTGATGATTATTTAAAAAAATGTAAATGACGCCACATTAATAGACCCCATTCTCAGTAGTTGCCCGGAGTCAGGAAGTTGGCGGCGTCTCACCTCCTTGCCTCAGAAAGCACGTAAAGCCGTTGGTCCTGCGCCTGATCTCTTTCCGGTCGTATCGGTTCACAATCCCATCGGACTATGAGAGTGAGGGAATAGAGAGCGCACCTGTGCCTGCGCATTCACTTGGGCACTATGACCCTGTCCTGCGCCGATGGCTAGCCTCCGTTGAGGGTGACGCTGTGACCGAAATTAGGTCTGGAGGACATTATTATTATTAATTTTAAATTGCTGAATGCAAGATTTCGTGAAATTCGTGAGATTTCATGATATGCATGATAAGTGAGGACCTAAAAAACATCAAAAGCTGATTTTAATGACAGTTGGGATTTCTTTATCAATTTACTTTTCAAAATACATAATATTAGTATTTAAAAATTATCAGCTTAAATTCTTAATATATCTCCCGTTAATAAATCCTTATATAATCCCTATGCTTATATATAAACTTGAAGATAGAATTACTGCGATAACACTGAAAAGGTACATATGTGTTTGAAAAAAAAATTGCATAATAGTAATCTTGTAAATATTTATCAGTGTAATTTGTAAAGTTAATTCTTTTAAACACGCTTAAGATGTTATGCGGTTGGCATACAAATATTGATAGAATTTTTTATTAATTAATTATGACACAGTGTACTAAGCAGTCCTAAGCCCGTAATAGGAATGAAGATCGAAATCAAAAATAATAATCGTAAACCAATCGTAGGTAAAGTGCGTTTTACTCAGCAACTATTTATATGTATGTCGCAGCCAACTAGCTTAATTAGCCATTCAATTAACGTCTACGCCTAGCCATTACATGGCATGGTCACCCTATTAATTTTATTGAAAGAGATGGACGCTGCTCTGTGTCTAATTAACGCTATGTGCTATGTACGTGGCTTTAGAAATGAGAGGAGGCCTGTGCCCAGCAGTGGGCCGTATATAGGCTGAAACTTTTTAACGTGGCTTTAGGGTGGCCGTAGGGCCAGCCCAGCCGCACCTTAACCTACTGTCGCTGATATTACAAGATATGTGCAATGATGTATTAGACTGAGATGTATTACATTATATATCAGTCAGGCCGCTAGTAAAACGGCACCGTTTAGTAAAAAGGCTAGGTTGTTAATTGAACGGCTATTTACGCTAGTTGGTTGCGACATATATATACTATATACATGAAATTGTATGGTGAATACTTTATATATACGCCGGCAGGAGAAAAATCGTCACGTGATATTCCGTATCAAGTAACTAGTACGCACCGTCATGTCCATGGTGATGAACTGCGCGCCGAGGCTCTCAATCTGCTCGCGGACTGCCGGGCGCGTGTCGAAGGCTCGCACCGCGGCGCCCATGCAGCGCGCCTGCGCCGCGGCCGCCAGGCCCGCCACGCCGCCGCCCACCACCAGCACCCGGCACGGCGGCACGCGCCCAGCCGCCGTCATCTGACCTTCGTCCCAAGGATATTTTATCAAATAAAAGTGTGTGAAGGCAGACAAAGGCCGCGTTCTCATCTATGTACATAAAGTGAATAAAATTATTTTTACGGATCTTATCGCGTCTAATACTACTAATTTTTAATTCCCGACGTTTCGCGTGCTTTGCAGCACCCATGGTCAGTATTAAACGCTAAAACCCTGAAAGTACTTTTATTCAATGTGTAGTAATCGTTAAAATATAAGAAATCATTATGTACATATAGTTCGCGGCTGGCCGTTTGCCTAAAAGCTTTTGCAATTAAAATCGTAAATAACAAATGTTCATACTTTTGCTAGTGCCATGTCTTGAGATCTCGTCGTATTATGGTCTCATACAATTTTTTTTGCATAATTGTGCATTACCTGTTATGTCGTATTGCGACGAAATTTCTTTTTAATTAAGGTCTTGTATGTAGGCAATGCAACGATGATGACAAATAAAAAATAATCAATTAGAATAGCACCATTATACAGGGTATTTTTGGAACGCTCCCGAAAACTAAGACAGGCGACAGCACCAAGTATACCTTTGATCATGGGTCACAAATAAATTTGATCCTGATGAAAAAAAAATCATATTTTTACAACGTTTTATTAGCGTTATTCACGCGCCATCATGTTAGTACAGCTAAATGAAACGATAATTTCATAAAAAAAATCATGAAAATACTGAAACATAAAACCAGCAGTGAAAATTGAATTGATATCACCTGACTAATGGAGGTTAATGTACGCGCGAACGGTGAAAAAAGAACGCTGGCCTTGAACTTGGGCACAGCGATTTATCACATATTGGTACGAAGGGGGCGCGACGGGGGAACAATCCGCCAGTATTACTGTGCCTGCATGCTATTGGTTCCCGCGCTTTTTTCGCTCCAAAAATACAGTCGCATACACAGCTTACTTTGCGACTCGCGACGATGTTTTAAAAAGGAAGGAAAGAAAAATTATTTATATCTATTGTTTTATGACTAAACTAGTGAACGAAAAGGTAAATATAATAGGAGATGGTGAATGGGGAAAATTGTGCAGTAAATTTAAAAGTGTTGAGGAAGAATACCGAAAAAATTACCATGTGATCGACCTGATGACGGAAGCTCAAGCGAAGATGAAAGTGATGATGAAGTAGCATCCAGTAACACCAACACACCTTCAACATCTGGCTTCCATGTGACCCAAGACGACATAATGGACGGCGTGCCACCCTTACCTTAAGTTTTCTTGTTACAAACTACTTTATATTTTACGATAGAAATAACAAATAATGCTCAAGTAAACATTATCCATTTTTAATTCCAAGTAAGGCACCTATTATGATTCTACAATAAAACAATTAATTACTTACTATAATATTATAAAACAATATCCCAATACCATGTAGTACTTTAGAACGCGACTGTAACCTCCCTCCACTCGACCGCATCGCATCACGCTGTGACGCAGTAGGTTTCAGTTTAATTGTAGTTTTTGAAACAGTTCCGTGTTGATTTTGTTACTTGTTGTTACGTTTTTTGTTTTAATAATGCTTAACGCGTACGTTTATAGTGATTGTGAATACGACAACATGTTATGTATCCGAACCTAGGTACACGAAGTATCGCTAAATAAATTGTTAAGACGTCGGGATGGAACAAGTGTGTCATACTGTGCAGTGCACAAAGTGTTGAAGCGTAACCGAATGCGCCCATACAAATTGCACAAAGTGCAAGCTTTAGTTCCCGGCGATCACGACCGCCGACGAGTTTTCTGCCGTTGGTTATTATACCAGCAACAACGTGTGGCTGGTTCCATTGAGCACATTATCTGAACGGATGAGTCGACATTTACCAGAAACGGCCTGTGGAACCGAAGAAATACACACGTGTATTCAGAGGTTAACCCGCACGCTGTTCGACAAACCGGGCACCAAACCCGATGGTCGGTTAACGTATGGGCAGGTTTATTTAAGGATCGCATACTGGGACCACTGTTTCTGCCACAGCGACTGAACGGACAGCGATACCTAAACTTTATAAAAGAACAGTTGACAGACATTTTAGACGACCTATCGTTGGCTGAATATCGCCGCACATGGTTCCAGTATAATGGTGAGCGCCTCAATGAGCTATTTGATGATCGCTGGATTTGGCGGACTAGGACCACACGCTTGGCCACCTCGCGCACCAAATCTGACCCCGTTAGACTTCTTTCTGTGGGGTATGTGAAAGAAAGGGTTTTTAATCGTGAGTGTGATAGTGCTGACGAAACTACAAAAGGATCGTGGATGTTTTCGACAAACTACGTACGGACTGTGTCAAAGATCACACGATGATGCCCCGCCTCCATGAGGAGACGCAACACCGAGCCCAAATCTGCCTTGAAATGAATGGAGCACAATTTGAGCCGCATCTCATAAGACCACGGAGGATTTAGAGCGGTAAGCTGTTTCATAACTAATTCTTTTAAATAACTTAGTACTGAACTAATCTGAATACATACATAACTGAATACATGAGAATAATAAACATACCTACACGATGAATAAAAACGCATGACTTTAACCTTGGTTACATTTCATTTATGTATTTTGTTATTAGCGGGAAATCGAACCAGTTATTTGGGTTATTTAACCTGTAAATTCGGATTAAAATGGCTACGTGGAGACAAGTACAGTGGCAAAATAGTATGTTAAGTAGATAAGTTAGGTATTTAGACAAGTGTTGTAAATTATTAGGTATTGTGGTATAGCCCGCTAGTTGCGGACCGCGCGCGAATTTGCGTTCGCGCGTACATTGACCTTTAATCAGCTGATATGAATTCAGTTATTCCACTGCTGGTTTTAGGTTTCAGTATTTTCATGATTTTTTTTATGAAATTATCGTTTCATTTAGCTGTACTAACATGATGGCGCGTGAATAAATCTAATAAAACGTTGTAAAAATATGATTTTTTTTTCATCAGGATCAAATTTATTTGTGACCCTGTCTTAGTTTTCGGGAGCGTTCCAAAAATACCCTGTATATCTGAATCATTTTGTTTGCTCACTAAGCATGCATCCACGCAACAATTATACAAGTAGAAACGACGTTTTGCCATTATAATTTATCAAATAGATAGGTAATATACATATACATATATTGTTCTTAAATTACATTAAAAGTTTTTCAACTATTTTATCCAACAATTAAATATACTAAACACTAAACAAAACTATTTCGACGAGTATTTGAACAAGTATTTACAAAAAAAAAACTATTTACGTAAGCGTTAAAAAACTTTCAATCGCCTAGAACGCGGCAGCCCCGATTGCGTTGAATCCCGGGAGCGCCTCGCGATTGTAGGTACCTACATAATTATTTCACTGAAGTAGCGTGACTCATCATCCGAATAACGTGAGTGACAGAGGCCTGGTTATAGTATAGAAATATGTAGTAATAAGTTAGAGCACTAAGCAGACAGTGGTGATGATTATATTATGTTTAAGTAATACACAGTAGTCGGTGGTAATTATATGTATAGCCAACCAGCGTGTTCTTACTATGGCGCCTCACTTAGTATATAATCTGCTTAGAATAATAACACCTAGAAGCCGAGTCCGCGTCCGTAATGTGAGGCAACTCAAACTGAGCCAGTATGGCTTAGTTCAATACTCGGCCCGTTAGTGCTCAAAGTCGTGTCGTGTTGACAACAGCTCCCGAAATTTAAATTAAAAATGACGTTTTATGCAGTAAACGGATGTCAGTACATCAGAGGAACACAAGAAACATTACATTTCACGAGTAACTAATGCTTTTGAACTTATATTTTTACGTTAAACATTCATCAAAAATAAATATGAATTTTTAAAAACTGACATATATAACATTATATGGAAATGTTGCCAAAGTGAAAGAAAAATTCTTCCACCTTTTTTAATGAAAACTAAAACACGTCAATAGGAATGAGGCCATCTACGACCAGGGTGGCGCCACTTTACAGTGAGGTAAAATATTTGACAGATTTCATAGCGGGGATAATAATTTCTTAAGAAAATGTAATATTTAAGGTTTTTTTCTGTATTATTAGTTATATTTTATATTTATTACATTAGAAATGAACAAACCAAACTATAAAATATAACTAAAAGTCGTTTTTTAAAAAGATTTATAAAGTGCAAAAAATTAAAAATCAAACCTCTGAAGCATTGTGTTGTGTAATAATATAATATTCTAGATAATGATAAACTATTATTTAAAACTCATTTCTCAATTAACTGACACTATGTTACAAAAAACTTTACCTCAGTCATAACTAGCGACATCTGGTGAGTGGAAGATTATTAGCCCTCATTAAATAGAGTGCGTAACGCAACTTGAGAATTTATTAGTACGAGGGCTGCCAACATTGAAACAATGCAACGCATTGTTTTTATTTATCGACGGCTCCGTGGCGCAGTGGCTTAGCAATGAGTTGTTGCGCTGGGGGCCGCGGGTTCGAATCCCGCACGGAACAAGTATTTGTAGGCCTTACAAATCATTGTTCCGGGTCTGGATGTTTGTCCTCGTGCAATTTATGTTTGTAAGCTGCCTCCACGATACAGGAGAAAATCCTAGTGTGGGGGTAACGTTTTTAAAAAAAAAATCAAAAAAATATGGATGATGAATTTTAAGGAAACTTTTGTATGGTCTGATAATGAATGCATGTTTGGTTTTCGTTTTATGTTTCTTTCTGATCCGATCATTGCGGCTTGTGAGACAGAAAACATCAGACACAATCGAAATGAAAGCAGTTGGAAGCCCACTAAAATACAAAAATTTGTTCTTTACATTTTTTTATAGGATATGGTGACATACGAACACACGGTCCACCTGATGGTAAGTGGATGCTGTGACCCATATACATCTGCAACTATCCTCAATAAAGAGATGCGTTGTCATCCGTGAGGACTGTGTAAAACCTACCAAAATTAAAATTTTCTTGTGTTTTTCGTAGTCTAGCTTACATTATGCATGCAGTGAGGTGCAGTACACCATTAATCGACGATTATTAAAAAAATTGTTAAAAATAAACTGAATAATAGATATTGAATACGGTCAATCATCCGTCGAACAGTCGTGTGTCAGGCATCGGGCGGGTGTATATCGAACTTGCATTAGTCATATAATTACAACGTCTCTATACGGTTACAAAGAAAAATATGACGCAATCACATTTATATGGTTCATAAAAGTATCTCACTTGGCTAGATAGGCAAATATCCTATTCAAAAATATTTTGAATTTAGCGGGCTACACTTCGATAATAGAATTCAAACAAACTTATTTTCATATTTGTGTGAGTCATACGTTACGTTGTAACTATTAGTCCAATATAGTTTCAACTTCCCTACTTTTTGGGAAAATTTAATATATTGGCCACATTATTTCTGCACTTGTGTGTTTCGTCTAGCGTAAACACAAGTTGATAACGCACACATAGATTTTGTTCTTGCCCTACTTTTGAACGTCCGCTTTGTAGGGAACTAGCGTTCTAGCTGTTATTATTCTAAGATAATCTGTATGCCCGGTTGTGCATTAAGATATTGTAAGTCACGATATGGAGCAAAAAATGAACGTGATTTTGGTTTGTTATCGTAAGTATAACGTATATTTACCGAATAATCTTTAAATTTTATTATTTCTAGTAGATTGTTCTAGAAAATTTATTTTTATTGTACTAAGCGCCCTCTGTTATCCTGTAGCGTCACTATTTATTTAAAGTTGTGATGGACAACGTTTATCGATTGGGGTTATCGATAAAAATTATATACAGGATGCCGATTTAATCATTTACAATATTTAAGGAGGTAAAACAGTCAAAGATACAGTACCCATACTAACAAAAATTAGTAGCATATACCAACTATGCTAAGTAGCCTACTTTATGTGGAAGGGTGGGAAATTTTTTTTAGGCATGATAATGAGATTTTCTGTGTTGCTTATGAACATGCTGAGGATACTTGCTGTGTTGATGTTCAGCAATACAGCAAGTCTTCTCTTTTACATACCGGGCTTCATTGTCTGGTGGTATTCAAGGACAAAACCATTATAGATCCTGGCTTACAGTGATAGGAGAGCTAGGCTTGTGACATTAAAAAAAATTGTACTGTTAAAGATATTAGATTCAAGAAGTTGTAGGTTAAGCCTGAGTTAGGAAATAAGGTAAAAACTTAATATAACAATTTTTATTGGTGTGGGTAGTGTCTTTTAAGTAGTGCAGCTGTTGAAATTGACAAAATAATATAAAAGGAGAAGAAGACGTCTCCATACATTCTTGGGCCCAAGTGTTAACAAGATGAAAGTACCATTTGAAAGCGTATATATAAACAATTAATAGCTGAAGAGATTTGTCAATCTAGAAGCTGAGTTATTGTAGAATAAGTAAAATAGAGATTATCTATTACCTACACTGTAACAGGTGATTTTTCTATGTTATTACATTGTAACAGGTTATTTTTCACTATAATCATTTAAAGATATAAAAGCAGAATCAGTATAAAATAGAGGTATAAAAAGTTAAAGTGATTTTTTTCTTGTGATGGAAGTCACGATAAATAGATTTATACAATAAAACAATCATTTTACTCCTTATTATTATATTTTAAAGCATTTC
Source organism: Parnassius glacialis (assembly GCA_033319125.1). Classification (NCBI taxonomy): domain Eukaryota; kingdom Metazoa; phylum Arthropoda; class Insecta; order Lepidoptera; family Papilionidae; genus Parnassius; species Parnassius glacialis. The sequence goes on along the minus strand of JAVANC010000001.1, from coordinate 35,893,124 downwards.
AAGCTTAGTAGCCTTCAACAACATTATCGATACTTTGGTATCGAAAGGGTAACATTCCTAAAACGATCTTATATTTTAATCTTTCAAATCTTTGAAGTACACATGAGTACACATGGGGCAGTCAAATGTCACCTTTGTAGAACGCTCCATAGAGTATGGTAATATTTAGAACCATAGTTCTGACTAAGTATGTCCAAAAAATGTCAAGTTCTGAGAGGTTAAGCGTCACCTACTGGGGAATAGTTAAAATGTTGTCTTAATAAATTATAGCGTAGTTTTGCTACTTTTAGCTAGAGGGCGTCACATACGCATGAGCTTAAAGTTTTTGTATATCAATTTTCCCAATGCCCGCTCTATAGTATATATATATATATATATATATATATATATTTTAAATCTCTTTGCTCTATACAAAGTTCCATTCGCCTAAACCAACTCTGAAAACACTTTAGCCAGTCTTGATCTGACAGGTCGGATATCGCTTCTTCGTAGGCTTCTTCGGCGCTTGAAAAAAACTTGCCTTTTATTTTATTTTATTTTTTACTCTTGCGAACAAAAAGAAATCACAAGGAGCTAAGTCAGGGCTATAGGGTGAATGGCTTAGAGTTTCAACACATGCCTCCATTCCTCAATAAATGCTTTTGTTCTAAGGGAGATATGTGAAGAAGCGTCATCGTGGTGCAGCATGATATCCCGTAGTCCGGTCTTTGGTGTTCTCTCCCGAACAGTTTGAAAAGCTTTGGGTAATGCAACTGTAGTATACCATTCAGAGTTGACTGACCTACAATTTTCGAGCATTGACGTCGATAAATGTCCGCTTCGCGAAAAAAAAAAACTAGCCACCATTTTTTTGCCGACGTTGCGACGTCTTTGCAGTTTTGTCGGTAACTGTCCTGAGTAGACCCATACCGATAATTGCTTTTCATTTTCCGGATTATATTGATAGATCCATATCTCATTACCAATAACGATTTCTGAAACACGCCTAGATGCCCCGTTTTCAAAACGTAGACGCAATTCATGGCACCAATCCACACGAGTATTTTTTCGCTTTCGGAGAGCAAACGAGGGATCCATCGACAACAAAGCTTCCTCACTCCAAGATGATGATGTATGATGGTATGAATGCTCCCCGAACTAATGCCTACAATCTTTTCGATGTCCGTGATGTGTCAATGTGATTCGTGGGTCTTCTCGCACCAACATTTCAGTAGTCCATACATTTTCTGCCGTAACTGCTGTTTGCGGGGCATCAGTTCTTTGGTCATATTTAAGATTAATTTTACCCCATTTGAATTCAGTAAACCACCTAAAAATTGTTACGCGTGATGGAGCTGAGTCCCCTAGTGCTGATTGTAACCGTTGTAAACTTAATTGTTCGGCTAAACCAAATTTAAAATCATAATATATCATAGCGCGCAAATGTTCACGGTTAAGATCCATCGTTTTAAATGAAAAGCGCGGGAAACGTTGCAGGAAAATAATAGAACTTTGTTTTTTTTTATTAATATTGAGCAATTGGCTTATGGTGTTCTATTTTTAAATAAATTTGCTTTTTAGAGACATAGATAACACGGGTGCGTTCCATTTTTAAATTTCGAGCATCTCAAAACTTATTGAGTGACCTACGTACCAGTGTCGCCATCGTCAAAGGTTGGATAACACCGAACCACAGTTTAAAGACCGAACCGCACTTTGCAGCGCCGCGCTGCAGCAGTGTCAACGCGATAAAAAAATCGCCCGCACGTGTAAGCTTACTTCCAAACTAATTTCGCTTTCACGCATTGATTGCTACAGGGTGACCGCATCCGTCGCTGAGTTGATACTTGTGATTAGGTTCTGCGAAATGTGGTATACTCTATATAAAGAGTATTTTAATAAGTACCTATGTTAATGTGTTTCTTAAAGCGTTTGCGTTTTTTGTATTTAATTGTTTCTAACGAACGAACGATAAACTTTTAAGTGAAGCCTGAGAACAGAGGTCAAAGTCGTGACCTAGATTTTGTTATCCTATGATAGGCGGTCGTCCGCGTCGCATATTTACTACGAAGTTTCCCCATTTAATTAACTCTCGTTTTATTTTTGCGGAGTTATTTCTTTTATTTATTATCTTAAAAGGATTACATATGATCAGAATCATAGGTATCACGATACTTTAAAGCACCCTCACAGTAAAGTAAAGTAAAATTGCAGCCTATTTAAGTCCCACACAACAGCTCGCCAGCCTTTAGCACTATGGCCCCTCGGGTTACTTCGTCCTCCAGGTTGATGTGAAAGTGGTCATTTGTACCTATAAAAAGTTAAAGTTAAAATTACAGCTTATATACGTCCCACTGCTGCTGGCCACAGGCCTCCTCTCATTTCTGGGAGGGTTTTAGGGCAAGGAAATGTCTGTCGCGCTGCCCCAATGCGTGATGGCAAACTTCACATGTCTTTGAAGTTTTTTTTTCTTATTTCTCAGACATGCAAGTTTCCTCACGATGTTTTCCTTCACCGCCGAGCACGTGGTAAATCAGCACTCAAAATTGCAATTAAACATTTCATTGGTTCCGGCGGGGATCGAAACCGGGTTGCTGCTAGTGCACTGGGAAGCTTACAGCGAGCGCTAACCATCTGAGCTACCACCCTCACAGATCGGACAGGATTTTTTTATATAATGTATTTAACGATAAACGAAACATACCGTTTGGTTTGAATACGTGAAATATCGACAACAAAGGTGTGGAGACCCGTCGACCGCCTTGGTTGTGCGATGGTAGAAAGAGGAGAAATTAAGATATGTATTTTCTGCATATACTCTCCGAAATACATCCTATAGAATACTTAGAGACTGGTTACTCTGTACTCGTAACTGACAAGATTGGTTTTACCTAAGTATTCTTAATAATTCGATTATGATACCTTGGTAAACCGCCTACGAAATTTATGTTTGTATGGGATATTAGGAATTATTTTTACCAAAAAAAAAAAGCTTAAATAATATAAATATTTGCTTAAGCTATTAACACCTTTTTCCAATTTAATGGGCAGTTTGTCCGATGCCCTTGCTATAGAAGTCTACTGTACGATAATCGATGAACTCTTGAAAGGCATTCTTTACTGCTTCTTAGGAACTGAAATTATTTCCTATCAAGAGTATCAAAACTTTGAAAAAGCGGAAGTCTGTTGGGGCTGTGAAGGTCTAGAGAATATGGTGAACAAGGGTATGTAGTTTTAGCTCTACTAACTTTGCCAACGTGGGTTGTGCAGTATGTGACTTACAGTCGTCATGAAAAAGCAGTAGCAATGGCGAAAAATATTGGAGCAGTTCACATTCCGTGTTGTTTCAGTGCCAGTTTCTTCACCATCATTTGTTATTCTGGACAATAACGGGCAGCAGTAACTGTGGCACCACATGGCAAGAAGCGGTAGTGAATAACACCAACACCATCAAACTATCACCGTTAGTTTTTCTGGCTAATCATTCGTTTCATTTTGAACATTTACGATTGTCGTATGAGTTCCACTTCCCATCGCTGGTAGCAATCAAAATTCCCTCATTTCTATAACGATTCAGGAAAACAATGCACGCTTGGACGTGGGCCTTTCGCTGTGCAACACTCCTTTCGTGAGGTATAACAACTTGTTTATTTTACCGATTTGTAGCTCCACTATCGCCTTCAGTTCGTCTATTATCATCCTTCTCGGGGCAGCTTTATTAGTGAGGTCATAATTACTCGAACGAAAGCGATTCAATCAATGACGCACAGTTCGGACGTTAGGTCTGTATAGGTCGTTGATATTGCGTATATTCTAAAATAACACGCATTTTCTCAGTCCATGTTTATAAATATAGCGATATTGCAGAAAAATACAAGACCCAAGAAAACAAATTAATAACATGCTTTGTAAAATTTATTATTTAAAGCGTGCTATTTGTATAAAAATTATTTGAATTTAGAATTCCAAGTCAAATGGCAATTTCTCTAATAAATACAAATTGCTGCCGACAAAAGTCGGCTTCTATTTATGACTTTGTAAGAAGATTTTAAAGATTATTTTTTCTTAAATTCGGTGATCGGCAGTGGATTTTTATAGGATGTAATGAATGAATGGATTTCTTCTTTCACTCAAAGTTTAGTTTTTAAAAGGTTTTTCTTTACTTGTGCTACGAGACCTCGTTTCTTACCAATATTCATGAATCTAGGTAAACAGGAGGTGCCAGATGTGTTGAACTTGCGATCTTTTGATTGCGCTGACGGCTCTTTTTTCACCTCCAAGGAACTGTAGATCTTACTATTTCATGTTAATTTTAACTTGATAAACTAATATAACATATGACAAAAAGGAACAATTTAAAGACGGCCAATAAAGTGATCCTATAAGGGTTTTTACTTTTCCTTTTGAGGAACCTTAACAATAACGAATATTATATATGGTGTTTAAGATAATGTAATAAGCATTTATGCTAATAACTAAGGATAGAAATATTAATAATAAATACCATTTTTTTATGATATAGGCAAAATTCTTTTTATATAACCAAACAATAAGATTGAGAACAATGAGCTGAGGACAACACATTGTATGCTGCTTTTAAACTCTATAACAAAAAGCTCACGAATTTAACCAAGGTACCTGTTTAAAAGGAACAATGTCAAAAGCAGGCCGATTTTGGTATGTAAAATGTGGTAGAATAGTAGTTTTTTGTACCTGAGAAAAAACGCGGGAAATGTGCAGCAGCTTCAATGACGGCACGGTATCCTGCCACATTGGCCATAGAGCTTAGAGCGTCAAATGCCTGGGCGCGGCTAATCCGGGGTATACAGTCCATAGCTAAAACAAATTAAAACTAGTTTTACATTTAAAAAAAATAACGACCTAAAATATAACAATGTATAAAAACTCACCAAACGCATTCACCTTTTTCGCCGATAGTTTCTGTATTAGGTCTTGATTTTGTGCCGGATATAAGAACGATATAATCGTACTTTCATCTTCTACATTTTGTACTTCCTTTTCAATTAATGGTCTAACCTTGAGAATTATATCTATAATAATATGAAACATATTAATTCTTAAAAAACAAAATGTACTTATTGCTATTACTAAAAATATACTAACTAGATTGATATGTTTCATTCAAGGTAGTTATTTTAGCGCCGGCTTCTTCGTATGACTTATTTGGGAAATTTGCTAAGAACCCAGCGTTTTCTTCTACATTTACGCTAAATCCTTTTTTCACTAATTTACTAACTACCGCGGGTACTACAGCAACTCTGGAAAAGACAATGTTATTTTAAGAAACTTTTTTTATATATTTAACACTAGCTATGAGGTTTATGTGAACACCATACCTTCGCTCGTCTTGCCATATTTCCTTCGGTACCCCAACAGACAACTTTGTGTATGGTATTCCTTGAGGAGGAGGTGCCGATGATGATGAACTAAAAAGTCTCCCATGCCAAGATCGTGGCAGCGACTTCCGAATCCTAAGCACTCTTACACAGCCACACATTATAACTCTTCAATCTGTAAATGTGTTTACGATAAGATTAAAATTCCAAAAACGCCAATATCATGATCATTTACAACAGTCCGTATAGGGAAATTCATACAGATAATATATAATAAAGTTCCAGACGATATTTTAAGCCTCTCCGAAGAATAATTCAAAAATTATCTACATTAAAAAGTGTTTTTATTCCAAAACTAACTATTTTCAAAATTAGTATTTTGATTACAAATGAGAACGCAATGAAAAATTTCAGTTTAACACCAAGCTATTTAGTGACTTCATTATTAGTACCTAGTACTCCTTTTCCGCTTAATTGGTTATGCACTAATGCTCTAAATTTTTAAGGTCCTTTTTTTGCTTAACTTTTTTATTTAACTCAATTAAGTTTAACAAAATGAGAAAAATGAGGAGAACTGCAAGTTTCTTTCTCAGTTAGTTTCTACTACGGTCAGAGGAAACTCATTTCGAAACAGTTGTAGAATTCGAAATCACAAACGAAATTTTATTATCTTACTTCGACGAAATAAATACCTGCCTATGATCAGCAGTGGACTTTTAATAGGCTGTAATGATGATGATGATGATTGGTAGGAGAGTTGGCTGATTGTGATAGTTTAGGTGAGCGTAAGATACACGGACCAGTAAACTAGATGGTTGTACCGCCGTCTACCGTATTCAATAAGACCTTGTCGGCATTTCCCATGGTCGCTTCTTACGACAGCACAATAAAAAACCTAAACCATTAAAATTTATTTAAGTAAAATAAGGAATATTTAAGAAAATTGAGATGTCTGAAACATTTACCGTGAGCCAGGGATTATGTCCTACCAAATTAACAAAATGGGGTACAGTAAATTACAATCTGTAAAAGCTAACAAGTTATCTTATGAGTAGACTATTCTCTAGGGTGGATTTGCCAGCTCTTTAGTGCAATTTCCCATTTAAAATTTTCTGTTATTTTAATTAGCGCACAATATTATTAAGCATTTGTTTTAATCGATAGGATATTTATCCAAAAATATAATGAACATTTATTTACAATCATATTATTTCACGAACAATTTTAAAAACAACGATAAACAAAGATAGTCGTTATGGTTCAAATTCCAGCATAAGGTTGTGCCTTGTGAGTTTTTGGTAGGTACCTACCTACTGTAGGTAAATTTTAGAGGCACAGTAATAAATTCGTAACAACTTTTAATTTTGAATCATGCATATCACAATCATGGAATATGGAATAAGGCAGACGACAGCAATCATTTTATTTTAACGTTTTACCACCTTACTGTCTTTTAGTGTTAAGCAGTTCGATTTTTCTTTTGACTCTGAACATTTCATTAAAGCAAATTATGATAAATCATTATGTAAATTAATCATGCAAGTTTTCGAATCATCATTATTATTACAGCCCTTCATAAGTCCTCTGCTGGACATCCTACTCCATAGACTGCCGCAAAGCATGATCCTGAACCACTTGTCGTGAGTTTTTCAATTATGTATGTTCTAAGTTATAATTAGTATTAATAAATTAAAGTTATTTTTTTATAGTATAAGGGTGACAAAACGAGCACACAGTCCACCTGATAGTAAGTAGTTGGTGTGGCCCATAGACATCTATATCTATCCTCGACTACAAATCAAAATGCAGATGCGTTGTCACCCGTGAGGATTAAGATGGTATGCAAAGGGTTTCCGGTTCTCTACACTCACCATACGAAACATAGCAGCTTTAAGCTGCTATTTTACGCTGGTATTCTGAGAGCGTGGTCCTTCGCCGGTCGAGTCGACCCATTCGTGCTACAACTATACTACTGATATAGCTACAGCATGGCGTAAATGTTATATAATAATTATAATTATTGCTTGTTATTTACCTTCCTCAAAAAGAATTGAATATATAAGATGTTCTCAATACACACCAAATTTCTGATAGAAAAGCAAGTACATCTTAGCTAAACTTTAAAACCAAAAACCAATTTTAAAATATAGATGAATCGATCATAACTTCCTTAATATAATTTAAAGTTCTAATTAATGGTATTTAATCCAGTTTATGACAGCCCTGATTTATATTACGTGCCTGAAATTAGATAATTCTTATCTTAGGTACGTCAAACCAAATACATATCAGCTTGATGGCTGATATTATATACCCCATACATTTAGTTTATCTAATTACAGCCCTATTAATTTGCACCAAAATAAAATAAAAAACTTATAAATTTTATCAAAAATAACTGCATTACTATGTCCGACTATGGATGGTATATTCACACAAAACCAAAAAGCCTAAAGATGAGCTAATGCAAAATAAGCTTAATTTTATCGGGATCATAACTTGTCAAAAAATTAGAAAAATGAGCGTTTTCCGATGCGTATACATACGTGTTTTCATTTTTAATTTAACACTGATAGAATAGATGTATAACTGTGTGGTAATACATATTTGAAATATTCTTTCCTTTAGTTACGAAGAATTTTTAGCTGATAATATTAGTAGTTAATACTAGAAACATTATTAACGAAGTATGCGAAATGGCTGGGAATTAGGGGCGTGGCTGGTATTTGGGGCATGCACCCTACTTCATTATCAGCACAAAACGGAGAACAGAAAGGACCGGTAAAACTAGACAAATTAATTACACGAAGTCTGGTATTATAGATTTTATTATTAACATTTTTACGGCTTATTTTTTCATTTATTGTTAGAATATTACAGTGCCCATTTAGGGATTGTTCTTTTATTCTTAGGGGAGTCGTGTCATAAAAGGAATGGTTTTCATTCTTTATATAGAATAGGATCATAAGCGTATTCAGCGAAGGATTACAAATTTTTACCTGTGTCGGTCTTCAACAACCTTACAAAACACGTCCAAAAAATACTACAACGGAACTTTCTTATGATAAGAATAAAGGGATATTTTTCTAACATTGTAAACAATCTCGGACTCCGGGATCGTATCGCCATTTTTTTCTTGCTTAAGCTAAGAGCTATTAATTATAAAAAATCCATTACCCTATTTTTTCCTGTATATTATAACTAAAATATACATAACTGTTTTATATACCACATATTACAAATAATGAATATTCTTTTTCTCATAGAATGCCATAATTGCCAGCCATGGCAGGGTTTTTTTTTAAATTCTTTGTTATTTTCAGGCAGATGCTGCTGCCGATTTCGTGTTTCAGTTTCCCTCTGCGCCTCTAAAGCTAGGGTCCCACGGCCTGTTTTGTCACAGATCAGACCGCGCCAGGCCGGACAACAGGCCGTGGGAACCATCGCATCCGATGAGGCCTGTGGTGGCCTGTTGGCGCCCGTCCGATCCATCGGGAGTCGGTAAGATCAAAGGCGCGGCGCGGCGCGGCGCGACGGCGCCTGTCGCGGCCTGTGCGGGCGCGTCTGCGTCGGTTGCAATCGTTCATTTCAACTGCGGTGGCGCTTGCGCGTACATGCTCATGATGGAATGGACGAACGAGCTTATATTCGAGTTTTTAACTCTTTATGAAAATAAACCAGCGCTTTGGAATAGTACGTCGCCTCAACATAAAAACCAGAACGTCTTTTGTTGATGACGACACCCACCAGCGTCGTTTCTTCTGCTTTCTTTTTACTTGGTTTATCAAACGTTCACCACTGAATAAAACCACAGCGGCTGCACACGCAGCCATGCGCTCCGTATCACTTAACATGTTGGAATGTCAGTCGACAGGCCGCACCAGGCCAGCACACGCCGTGGGAACGCTCAGTACGGGCCGCGACAGGCCCATACAGGCGGGACAACGCCTGGCGCGGCCTGTCGCCTGGCAGGCCGTGGGACCCTAGCTGTACGTCACCGACAGGATGATATAGGGTAGTGAATTCTTTTACGCCGCCACTCGCCACTGCACGGCTAATTCGTCGATTAGATTTAGGGTTAATTAGGGCAGTGTTAATGAAATATTATTTTATCCCTAGAATAATAAGAGTAATCTATACATATATAAATTTGTAGCAAAGTAGTGTCTGTAATTCTAATATATTCTTGAAAAAACAAGTCTAGGGAACTAAATAAAGGGTTCTGAAGCCAAATTAGTGGTTTTTAGAATTTTTGTCTAATTTGCCTTCGCCGCCACAACAGGGCGAACATTTTTCTACTCCCGTTTATGGGTGTAGTGCTCCTCACGTTCACTGTGAATAAAATTTATAAGGAATAAAACTAATTTTAAGAATTTTATAGCGTTTAATTTTTACTTTTCAAATTCCCGATGTTTTGGGCACTTTACAGCACCTATGGTCACGGGAGGGGCGGGAGAACTGAGGTGTTTGACGACCTGATGTCATCGTTAAAATAGAATAGAATAAATGCAGTAGTAGTTTGAATTTAATTTTATTAATTATGGGGTTCTTAGCAGATGGTAGCACTCAGCCATTTTCCCTATTATATATAATATAATACACAGTCAGGTCATAAGTATAGTCACACAGTAAAAACTTTTCGTTTAGAATGCTGGCCACAAAAAAGTTTATCGAATTCGAATTTCGAATTGTTCATGAAAATAAAACTGTATACTTTTTAGAATTTTATTCATTATTAAATATGCAGTGGACGCTTAAAGAAGACCGTGTTGCAGTTATTGCGTTGCATCGTTGCGGTTACGCGCCAATTCAAATTTTTGACATACTGAAAAATTTGAATATAACCAAAAGATTCGTTTATAATACCATCAAACGATACAATGAAGACTCTAGTGTAGATGACAGGTCAAGAAGTGGTCGCCCTCGGTCTGTTAGGACTCCAGCAGTAATAAAAGCTGTGAAGGCGCGAATTCAAAGAAATCCCAAACGTAAGCAGAAACTGTTGGCCCTTCAGATGGGGTTAAGCAGAACCACGGTGAAAAGGGTGTTAAATGAAGACTTAGGGCTTCGGGCATATCGAAAAAAATAGGACATCGTTTGAATGCTCGTCTAATGGACCTGAGATTGAAGAGATGCCGCGCTTTGTTGAAGCGGTACGCGGGAAAAAAATATCGGGAAATTCTTTTATTCAGATGAAAAAAAAAATTACCGTAGAAGAGAGCTACAACAAACAAAATGATAAGGTGTATGCACACAGTAGTGAAGAAGCGAGCAACCGTATTCCGCGTGTCCAACGAGGTAATTTTCCATCCTCGCTCATGGTATGGTTGGGAGTTTCTTATTGGGGCTTAACAGAGGTACATTTTTGTGAGAAAGGTGTAAAAACGAAACAACACAGTTGTGTATAAAAATACAGTCCTGACGAACCTTGTGGAACCTGTTTCTCATACCATGTTCAATAACAGGCACTGGGTATTCCAACAAGATTCGGCGTCAGCTCATAGAGCGAAGAGCACACAAGACTGGCTGGCGGCGCGTGAAATCGACTTCATCCGGCACGAAGACTGGCCCTCCTCCAGTCCAGATTTGAATCCGTTAGATTACAAGATATAGCAACACTTGGAGGAAAAGGCGTGCTCAAAGCCTCATCCCAATTTGGAGTCACTCAAGACATCCTTGATTAAGGCAGCCGCCGATATTGACATGGACCTCGTTCGTGCTGCGATAGACGACTGGCCGCGCAGATTGAAAGCCTGTATTCAAAATCACGGAGGTTATTTTGAATAAACTTTAGTGTCATAAGAATCTATGTTTTGTTAAGTTCATTTTGGTATATAAATGGTTACATAATGAATAAACTTGTTTCAATTATTTTATATTAAACATGTGACAGAATTTATGACCTGACTAGGTATAATACCTCGCGAATCATCATTGGTTGGATTCGGTGTTCTATTGCAAGGATTTGTTGTCTATCAGATCCGATATAATGGTTTGGACGATACTAAACATGTTGACATACTTTAGACTTCCCGGTGCTTCGGTGCTTCACATCAACGATATGTTCTTTTACTCGGAACTTTCATCCAAGATGCGTGAAAAAAACCCGTAACATTAGTTTTAATCCATGTGTAGTATAGATTATTATAGAACTGTATTTATGAAATTTTCAAGTCTACTCCAAGTAAAAAAATATCTACATCTATTTTATGGTGCCAAACAATATTAAATAAGACCAATGATATGAATAAAATGTCTCAAATAAACATTATATTACTTTGTTAAAACTAAATTAACTTAAAATATGAATCATTTGTAAAGAGTAAAATGTAAATAATAATAATACATTTTGATTTCAAAACTATTTACCTTTCTTATGGATACATCGGAACCTGAAGACACGCCCAATATAAAAAAAATTGTGTAAAAAATGTTTGTAGACATATGTGTTTCTGTAGCATGTTACCAATCATCTACGTCTAATAGTATTTTAGAATGAAAAAAATCTTTAACAGACATACGACACCGAGGTGACTTAAAGTGATCGAATTTTTCTAAATTTGGCACGCAACAGCATTTAATAATGTTCCTAAATACATGCGCACGCGAGCGAAGCCGCGGGTAAAAAGCTAGTTATTATTATAATTTTATTTTGTTTATTGATATAAACATAAAGTAGATACGGTACGCCCGAATATCGAATAATCAAAAACTGCAAATACACAATAAGAAAACAGAAACAAGATACACTATAATCGTAGTGCCCTAACTAACCCGACTCCACAATGATATGGCCGATAAACTTTATTTCGTTAATATTTGGTTTTATTAATTTAAAAATAAAACTAGTTTTTACACAGGGAAAGTGACTCAAAATGATTTGAGTGTGTGTCTACGAAGTGCCTGATTGGGACATTTTTGTCAAATAATAGAATAGAATAGAATAATAAGGCATTTCGATTGTGATATTAGTTATACACTATTTAAAGAAATAAAGTTTTTTTTTTCAAAAACAGCATATATGATGTGTAGTCGGCGGTAATGTCGACAGTAACCCATTTACTTTATGTTACTCGTGTGCCGCACAAGTGCGTTAGTTAGTAAGGGTGACAAACGTGCACACGTCCATCCGATGGTAAGTGATTGCTGCAGCCCATAGACATCTGCATCTATCCTTGGTTACGAATCAAAATGCGTTGTCACCCGTGAGGACTAAGATGGAATACAAAGGGTCTCCGGTTCTCTACACTTACCATACGAAACAAAGCAGCGTTAAACTGCTATTTTACGCTGGTATTGTGTGAGAGTGTGGTCCTTCCTCGGTCGAGCCATGCTACAAATATATTACTAATATAGCTGCAGCATGGCTCTACCTCTACCACGTAATCGTTTTCGTGGTCCTATTTTTTATCAGGTATGAGTTATTACATTTAAACAAAGTACTATGACATTTGGAGGAACATATTTATTTTTTAAACCATAGATACGATGATCCGTCCACTGCTGAACATAGGCTTTATTTGGCATAGAAATTATTTATTATGGATATTTTCAAATATCACCATCATCATCATCACCATCATCATTACAGCCCTTCACAAGTCCACTGCTGAACATAGACCTCTCCCAAGGAATGCCACAAAGCACGGTCCTGAGCCACCTGCATCCATCGACTTCCTGCATGTCTTACCAGATCGTCACTCCATCTAGTGGGGGGGTCGCCTTACACTTCGCTTACCGGTACGAGGCTGCCACTCGAGAACCTTTCTTCCCAATCAGTTGTCGGTTCTTCGAGCTATATGGCCGGCCCACTGCCACTTCAGCTAACTAATCCGTTGGGCTATGTCGGTTACTCTTGTTCTACTGCGGATATACTCATTTCTAAGTTTATCACGCAGAGAAACCCCGAGCATAGCCCTCTCTATAGCTCGCTGAGCGACCTTGAGCTACCTCATACGGCCAGCAGTGAAGGACCACGTCTGAGATCTGTAAGTCATCACTGGCAACACGCACTGGTAGTACAATTTCGTTTTCAGGTTTCGAGGTATGTCTAACGAGAAGATGTGTCGTAGTTTCCCGAACGCTGCCCAGCCGATTTGAATCCGTCGATTGACCTCTCGGTCGAAGTTGGACTTACCTAGTCGAACGATTTGTCCCAGGTAAACATACTCGTCAACAACATCGAGCTTAGTGCTCCGTACAACTACCGGCATAGGTGTGACATGGACGTTAAACATGATTTTTGTTTTGTCCATGTTCATCTTAAGACCTATCTGTTGGGAGACACTATTGTGATCATTGAGCATAGTGCTTAGGTCCTCCAGCGATTCTGCCATAAGGACTATATCGTCGGCAAATCGAAGGTGAGTGATGTACTCGCCATTAATACAAGCATCCTTTCCAGTCCAGTAGCTTGAAAACGTCTTCCAATGCAGCGGTGAAGAGTTTCGGGGATATAACGTCACCCTGTCTTACACCTCTCTGCAGTTGGAAAGGTTTCTTACTCTGATTCTGTACTCGGATAGGCATCGTAGCTCTACTGTACAAACACTTTAGCACTTCGATATACCGACAGTCAACTTGGCACTGCTGAAGGGACTGCAGCACCGCCCAAATTCCGACGGAATCAAAGGCTTTCTCATAGTCCACATAGGCAAGGCAAGGCAAATTATACTCATCTTTCTTCTGTACAATTTGCCGAAGGGTGTGTATATGGTCCATGGTACTAAAGGAAACCGGCTTGTTCGGGAGGTTGGAAGTCGTCAAGTCTGCGTGCGAGACGATTCGTAATAACTCTCGAAAACAGCACGTAGACGCGGCTCAAATATGATCGTTTTTATATAAATATATGAAGTTACTATATTTAGATACCTACTTCAACTATCGCACTAATTTCGTATAATAACGATAACATGAATACATTCAGATAATCGTAACAAAAAATGCACAATTCAATCGAGGGGACACAAGTCGAGTTCGTGTGTAGTAAAAACACTATAGAAATGCAGACTAACTTGATAAATATACATAAGTAACTATTGAAAATAAATAAAGTTAACGTTAACTATACTTATATGACTATTAACAGTGGTAGAGCCACGCGACAGCTTTTTTTGTCGCACGGATGGGCCGGCTCGAACCGGGGTGGTACCACGACCTCACAGAATACTAGCGTGAAGTAGAGGTTTACCTCTGCGTCTCGCTTGGTGAGTGCAGGTGGCCGGAGGCCCTTTTTACTGGAAATGACGAATTCCATCCTATTCCTCACGGGTGAAAACACATCTGCATTTTGATTTGTAATGGAGGATAGATGTAGATGTCTATGGGCCGCAGCAACCACTTACCATCAGGTGGACTGTGTGCTCGTTTGTCACCCTTATCCTATAAAAAAATTACCCTCAGCTGGGCATCGGTTTGCTCTCATTTCTAAGGTTTCTACACATAGCATATAAGACAAAAAGCACTGAACATGAAATAATATATAAATGCCTTAGTGTTTACAAATTCTAGATATTGTAGTATTCTTAGTACTAATACAGACCACTAATGAGAAAAGTTTAATTAATTGCCCTCTATAAGATATAATAATGTCATACACGTAGAGAACGAAATTACACAAGTTAACCAACGCTCAATCGTTTTGTTTACGTGTAGCATGCTATTATGGTTTCAATTTGTTAAAAAATAATGGATCTTGATTATCATAATATCGGTAATGTTATTGAAATTACTCAATTTAAGAAGATACAAGAGTTAATAGTATAATAAGAGTTAATAGTATAATACTACGCACATATGCCCCCTTGCCAACATTTCTGTCATTCGAATTTCATTAGTCTTCTTACCTTTAATCAGGTCTTCTTATTTACAGCATTCGTTTCTTCTTTCATTTAGTTTTATATATACAAAACACAGTTATCTTTTTGATGTTTCAAAATGAACTTTTAAACGGCGTGATGCAAGCGTGTGGAACGATGGTGGTCCGCAACACTAGTGAAGTGAACCAAAGAGTATAAACTGTCTGTCTGTGAACAATGAACAGTGAACACAATAACCTGACTAGTTTGAAGAAAAGTAAAAATGAGAAGTCAAGCGTGCGAGCGACGGGCAACGAAACGAATCAACAAATATTTTTAGTTTCTCCTCGAGCGCCAAGAACAAGAACCAAGAAGCTGGCGCGACGTACAGACTAGTACATAATTATCTGTGAAGCCGGCCGGCTTCTTTGACAGAAAGTAGCGTCGTGTCGCGTATGCAAGTGTCTGCGTTCTGCGTTTTCACCGAGTACATTGTATCTACACGAGTGAGTTTTCTTTACTCTACCATAGTGAAGTGTTATTTGCTGTTATAAGGTTAGGTTATGTCATGTTTAACACAAAAAATAAATACTATTTATACTTAATTTTAAATTAAAAAAAAAACAAACGTTCATTATAGAGTTGATTTCTTTTGAGCTTTTAATGGTTTAAAAATATAAAGTTAAGTAATTAGTGTGTAACGTCTTTATTGTCACAGTCACAGTTTAAAATTAATTACGTATTCCATTAAATTTCAAACTTTTTCTTTACATAAACACGTCATGTAAAGGATATTGTCGGTCGCAGCTGGATGACACGTTTACTTATCACACGAAGCGAAATTAATTGTGATTGAACTGTATTTTATGTTAACATTTTGCTTTTTTTTTGCAGTCCTGTCATAGACACAGTAAAAATAAAATATGGTCAGCAAAAACGTAAAGCAGCTTTACCAATATCTTACAAAAAACAACATTTCAGTGCGAAATTGTAAGTATATTATAGAGTATTTATATATTTTTCTCAGTGCAATTCTTTTTTTATTTACTTAACATTCTTTTTCTTCACTGCACATTTATTTAGGTGTAAAAATAAAATAATTTATAATTCATTAACTTACTATAATAACGCTTGAAGTATATAATATTTTTATAAATAAAAAAAATACTAGTAATGCTATTAAACATTACTATACTCCCTTTAACCACCTCTGGTAAGCTTAAAATGCTTGTGTTAGAAGTAGAATATAAGTAATAATAATAATTAAAAATTGTCAAGTACAGTAAGTATATTTTTCTTAATATTCTATTGTTTTTTGATCTAAGTATTCTAGTATATTTTGGGGCACTTTAATAAAAAAAATTATACTAATTTATATTTAAAATATCAAAAAAGTTTCATTTAATTATTTTTACCATATTTTTTTGGTTAAGAAAATATACTTAATATGTATTTTAAACTTAAATTATATTTCAAAAAAACTTATATAAATTTGTATATATAATTTATACCGCAATAAATTTTTAAGTACAATAAACAGTAGGTACATATTAGATATTATAGGTACTTACATATAAATACCTACTTATGAATAATGATTGCCAATTGCTCCCAATCAGTTGTTTCATCAAAAATGTATATTACACACTTACACTGTGGAAATAACCTTCATACTTCATTTTCATAATGAGCTTCGAAAAGTATAATAGCAGCATTTTTAAGTTGAAGAAAAATCAGATTGGAACCTGAAAGACCCGGTTCTTCTCTATAGGTGGCACAATTCTCTTAGCTATATTATAGATAAAACAACTTATTTCTACCAGTGTGTAGTAGGTATACGAAATGCTGAGTTCTTGTGTGAAGGGAATGGGGAACCGACATAAAACACCGACACTGGTAAGTTTTATATTGTCATGTCCAGGATTGCCCTGCTATTTACATCAAATTTGATAGACCACAAATCCTAATCATGTTCAAACACTTCAGTCCTTACATATAGTCATGTCAGGTGCAGTAAGTACTTAAAGAATAATACAAAAATAAAATACAATGAAATCTGTAAATATAGTTACATTTAATACTTTGTTTTAGATGGAACAGCAAAACGTGTTGTGGCCGCAAAGCCTGTTGTGGAAATGGATGGAGATGAGATGACACGTATTATTTGGGAGAAAATTAAGGAGAAATTAATTTTTCCATATGTGAAGGTAATTTATTTATTTATTTAAATGTTGTTGCACAAAATTGTATCAAGACGGACTTAACGCCGTGCTTTGTTGCATTCCTTGGGGGAGGCCTATGTTCAGCAGTGGACTTGTGAAGGGCTGTAATGATGATGATGATGAATTAACAAAGAATATGTATTACTTATACAATAATATATTCATAAACACATAGACACATATATACATACATATATATACAGACAAAAAATAGATAAATACTTAGAAATATACATCACATATCATATAATGTAAAAATACCATAAAAAATTATTGGAAAAACTATAAGACTTAGATAATTCATAGAATCAGGCGTTACTTTGCGGAAATCCATTATAATGGGGTTGTTATAAATTAATTTGCTTAATTCCGTGTAAAGAAAGAAAATGATGTGTCCTGCCCAGCTTTAAGGGGGATCTTAGCGGCCAGCCTCCGCAGTCTACTTCACCTGAGGATGCCTCGTGTAGAGGCGAAACACGTGTCGTATTTTCGAGAGTGGTGTGTCCTGCCTAATGTGGTGGTGCTGAGGATGGTAGTGCTGGGATTGACGGCGATGGGTATAGTGCGCGCGATTGAGGGAGGGTGGGAGGTCCCCCTTAAAGCTGGGCAGGACACATCATTTTCTTTCTTTATGCGGAATTAAGCAAATTAATTTATAACAACCCCATTATAAGACTTAGAAAAAAAACTAAATTAAGCTTGAAGAGTGTCTAGAAAAAAGCCAGTGACTGCTTTCTTTTAAAGAAGAAGCGATTATGGATGAAGCCATTTTTATAGAAGTTGGAACGTTGTACGTAAGCAAACTGATATAAAGGAACTTGTAGAGAAATATTATCCTCATAACAAAGATGTAAATTGTTTTAAACATTACCGTTGTAAGGATAATTGGCCCTTATTCAAAGTGGCCAGGAATCGCTGCAGCGGGGTGGTAAGATCAGCTAAGTGCCACCACTTTCTAAACAATCTTCATCAGCTAATATTTGGAAGTTGCTAAGATCGCTTGGCATTGGCTGTCATTTGTCAACTGTATCCCTTTCTCTTTCACTTAATGACATAAATCTCTACTTCTTGTCTGTTTCCCCTTTAAATAATTGTCAAGCAAGGTAGGATTTCACTGATTCTTTCCATACCAACTCCATACATTGAGCCTTTTAAATTTTCTCCTGTTTCTGAAGATGAGATCTGCAAAACCTATCAGTCTATTAAATCCAAAGCTGTAAGTTACGGCTGTGTTGGCAGAATTATGCTTATTCCTATCTTGGATCTCTGGGAGTGATTATACATTCATCTACATTGTGTATATGTCATTATTCAATTGATTCACTAATACAAAACATGGATAAAAGCTAACAGTTAACAAAACTTGTTTATATGTGAATAATAGATGTAGTGATCAGATATACTTAAAAAATCATTGGTTGAAAAATTTACAAGTTATATTTATCCATTTGATATTATAATGTTCATTCATGCAATATTTACTATTGTTGGAACTTGGTATATAAAATATGAGATAAGATTATTCATGGATTTAAAAAAAGAATTTCTTTTATCTTAGGTTTGTTTATAGACATTGTTTGTTTCTTTGTAAAATGGTTTTTAATGCAAATCTTTCTTAAATATTATTTGAAACTTTTTTATAATTCCTTACTATGATTACTTACCATAGAATTTCAATCTCTAAAGTCTAATCTATATGTCATTTTCATCATTTTTACAGCAGTTTATCCGAATGTATCACCAAATCATTTGGTTGGCATTCAGTGTGGCAAGCAAAATTGTTCTGATAAAGCTATTTTCACTCTCTCTGTCATGTACCTATACTATATACTCATGTACCTATAATATAATATCCATTATATTTAGCTCAATGGCAAAGATATTTCATCAATTATATAACATATCATGATTGGGGCTCGGTATCTTTTGTGCATTATCATAAGTACGTAACAATTACAACATGATGTATTCAGACTTTTTTGCGGTAATTAATGTCAATAAAATTTAATATGTGAATGTGATGCAATTATATTCCAAACAATTTGATTCAACACATGAATAACACATGATAAAGAACACATCTGTCATAAGTTTTTTTTTATAGACTAAGTGTAACGAGCACACAGTCCACTAGATAGTAAATGGATACTGTGGCCCATAGACATATGAATCTGTCCTCAATTAAGAATCAAATGCAGATGTATTGTCACCCCTAAGGACTCAGAAGAAACATGTCGTTTTTAGTGAAAAGGTTCTCCGGTTCTCTACACTCCCTATACGAAATACAGCAGCATTAATCTGCCATTTTACGCTGGTATTTCTTAACCAGTTGTGCCAACCCATATGTGCTACAACCATAATATAGCTGCAGCTTAGGCTTGATCACGTAATTGTGAAAAAGGAACTAGAAGTGGAATTAGTTATTACTGGTCATATACCGCAGGCAATCTTATTTTTGTACCTAGGCAAATTTAGTGAAATTAAATATAAATATGATTAAGGGACAGATAGTGTTTAATTGTGCAATTTAAGAGACGCCACATCCATGGACTAGACACCAAACTGTACTCTAAATAATATTGTTCATGTTGCGCACTTTTATATCAATTTATTTAACATTGTCAATTTTATAAGAACAAAAATAATTCTGTAAAATATAATACAAACTCATGTCATAAATATTAGAAAAGAATTTAAATAAATGTATAATTACCTGATACCTCCGGGAAGTGTGTGCCGCCAATATGGTATTTTTTCAATATAATCATCATTACATTGAGTGAAACTGGTTCTTACGGATTTCAGCGCGTTTTACATTTATTAGACATTCCCGTTCCCGATGTTTAGAGTATTTTACACACCCTTAGTCACGTAGGATCGGGAATATAAATTAAGTTTATAAAACATGATTAAATCCGTAAAAAAAACTAGTTTCATTTATTGCGTAGTGTTCGCGTAAATATATGAAATCGATATTAATCATTACAATTAAGATATTAAATAACTATATTACACCACCTTGATATTTTATTTTCCTAATAGGAGGTTTGTTTTTCAATTTTCAAATTTATTTATTCAATTTTTCTTCCCAATTAAAGACAGGCAAGGGTCTTATACCATACAGCCTAATTTTCAAATTTGTATATTATAGTTTACTAAAATTATTAACGAATATTAATTTTATCACTTCGTGTCAATGTTTTCCACTGACCTCTATATTTAATTAAAATTATACGTAAGATTTGTAGAAGAAGAAGTAGAAGAGAAGCTTTTTTAACTTTTCAATTTAAAATAGCCTTTAATTTAGGGACGATAAAAAATATAAGACATTTTATTAAAATAAAACAGTTGTAGAGCCTAGTGGCAGCTTTTGCTGTCGCACGGATGGCCCGGCTCGAACCGGGGTGGTACCACGACGTCACAGAAAACCAGCGTGAAGTAGAGGTTTACCTCTGCGTTTCGCTTGGTGTGTGCAGGTGGCCGGAGGCCCTTTTTATTGGAAATGAGGCATTCCATCTTAGTCCTCACGGGTGACAACCTTGGAGTATTAAACTAACAGGAGACGACATTGGAGAGCGTTCCCCGCTGTCAAAAGTACGAGAGCGCGGATCATTCCCGTTATATAAAACTAGTTGCGCCGTGTACGGCATCAGTTAACATGTAGTCGTAAGCGTGAATTGACCTCCAGAAAAATGCCGAGTTGCAGTGTGTTTTCTTGTAAAAAAAGATCACAGACCTCAAATTTACAAAAAGACGACGTTACCTTTCATCTTTAAGTAGTTATTTTGATTTCAATAATTAATATAAGCATTAAATCACGAAAATTCTGATTAATATAGCTGAGCAGGGTGTGTTGCCAACTTAAAGTATTAATACTATAGTAAGGACTTTGCACCACTAGGACATAATTAAATTTTGCTTAATTGTAGGTAAAAGTCGTTTCTCTTTGTTCTTATTACACAAGACAAAATCGTGTTATTGAATAGTCTTAAATTCATTAATATTATTGTGATCTATTTGCAAAACTATATTATTTCAAACAACATTAATAATCTTTAATTGTTTTTAACGAAATGAAAACATCAATTTAAATTGTTTTATTGTATATAAAACATTTTAAATAGATATTTTCATTTCATTATGTTGCGTTATGAAACGAAAAGAAGGGTAATTTCGAGTATATAAAATGGTATCATCAAGGCAATAATAGTGATGTTCACTGTAATCTTTAGTGTCGATGTTTTCATTTGACTATAATTAATACCTTGATATATAATACCAAGGTGTTATTTAAAATTCTTTTTTGTATAATGTTTAAAAAAGATCTTTGGTTTTACAGTTTTCCAAAAGATCCATATAGGCGCCAAATTTGGATAAAAGCATGTGGCAATCATATGACCTGGGTACCTAAACGAACAAGCACTATTTGTTCCGAGCATTTTGACCAATCGGTTTTTGTAATCCAATTAAATAATATAAGGAAACTAAATGAAACTGCTGTACCGACTTTGAAATTATTGGAAGTAAGTTTATTATTTTGCTACAGGTTTATTTTACATTATGAAGGATAAAATTTAAAACATGTAACAAATCGAAATGGAAGGCTTAGTGAATGATATTTATTCATTTTAAAATGTTATTTACAAGTATATCGTCTTAGTTGGTGTCAACCAAATTGTTGTTTTCAGATTAGACACGAATCATTAGCGCTTAAATAAATAAATAAGGACAAACAAATAATCTCAGTGTCATATATATAATCTATTATTATTAAATATATACAGAGTACTACACTTTTGTACTGTAGAACACAAAATATTACCGCTTTTTACGACGACATTAATTATTTTCAATCCTAAGTAAAAGGACGAAAAAAGTATATTTGGTTAAACGTAAACTTCGGCCAAGAGATAGCAAATGTTTAATTTTTTTTTAATTGCTCCATTCCGTTGCTGCGTAAAGGAAGGACAAAAACAAATTAACAAAATATCACACTTTCACATTTATAATATTATATTAGTATGGATTGTCAAGAATGATAGATCAACTTTTGAAACCGGTTTACAATCGGCTTTTTGAGGGTGAAACTATACACTCCCGCTCTCTTTCTTGCTCTAGTAAATAACGTTTCTGAGTGACCAAAAAGGATAGAAGCACAGGAAAGTGCGATTCCGTGCTGCCAGATGTAGTTCAACCCTAAGCCTTAAAACGGTTTAACTCAATAGGTTGGGTAAAATCTGTAAAATTAGACCGTTTAAAACCCCTATACAGATAACCTTTCCGGTTGATCATGACATTAAAAAATGGTAAAAATATTTCATAGACTAGGCATATTATATGGCAGCCTTGTACCGGCAGGCGAAGTGTAGGGCGTCCCGCCACTAGATGGAGTGACGACCTGGTAAGATATGCAGGAAGTCGATGGATGCAGGTGGATCAGGACCGTGCTTTGTGGCATTCTTTGGGGGAGGCCTATGTTCAGCAGTGGACTTGTGAAGGGCTGTAATGATGATGATGATGACGCATATTATATATTTTTAAGATGATTACGTTCCACATAACATTGAACTGGCAAACTTGGTGATGGAAAATATGCAAGCACTAGAATTAGCTACCTCGCAAAAAAATAGTGATCCCAAAAAGTGTATTCGTCACATATATACCAAACTCATTCACTTTAAAAACCAGTTAAAATATAATATAATACTTTTTCAATTTGTTTTAATTTTGGTAATTTTGTATTATTATTTTGTACCTTATATATTTTTTTAAATTTACTTTGAATGTAATATTACACATTAAACATTTGTTCATTTTTATTTAATTTAATTTGCTAATGTAACTTGCATAAAATTTCATCGACATATCCATATCGACAAGGCCCTCGCACTAGTTGTTTATGGCTTATGCAATGTAACCATGAGACATTTATGAGAGATTTTCAAGGTTGTGTGCGTTTTTCTTAATCGTGTGCTCATATTATGCTGTGTGCGTGCGTAACGACGTGGCCCAATGTTTACGATTTGCTTAGTGTGCGTTACCTCGCCTCCCGCTAGAAGTGACAGACTTTTTTGTTTGGAACTTTATGCGCATGGCGTCTCCTGTTAGTTGAATACTCTAAGGTGACAACACATCTATATTTTGATTTGTAATAGAGGATAGATGTAAATGTCTATGGGCCGCAGCAACCACTTACCATCAGGTGGACTGTGTGCTCGTTTGTCACACTTATAATATAAAAAAAAAGTTGTAAATTAAATAAATAATCAAAAGGTGCTATATACATACTGTATTTTTTACAATTTGTTGAAAGCCTTGAGTAACAAAGAAATATCGTCAGCGACGTAGGAAGGGTAAAAGATGCAAAAAACCACACATTGTGTGCAGCTATAATGTTTAATTTAGGTTGCGTGCGTGATTTATCTAATTAATAATAATTATGTAGGTTATTAAAACGACGGCAAGTAGTCAACATCAAATGAGTGCAATTTCTGTACGCAGTACTATTCGTTATTCTGTGCCTGTATGCTTACAATAGCGCGATTGTAGGCATTTATTTCACGCAGGTAGCAAGTAGCAAGAGTGACAGAGGCCTGTCCTAGTCAATTCAATTGCAGTAAGTAGTGTTGCCAATGCTTTATATTATTTCTGAATTTTCTGATCCAGTAAGTATAATTCCCTACTTTTTATTAGCAGCTCTCACAGTGTAATAAACACTGAATAGAATAGAACTAATAAAACATTTCATTACGTTTAATTGTTAAATAATAAAAATAGTCAAAAATCAAAGGTCATACAGAAACAAATTTGCTTTTCCCCGCAAGCGAAAGGGGCGCGGGCCACGGGGAAAGGCCGAGTGGCTAGCTCGTTTCTCAAAAATTTAGTCGCACTCGCAAAAGATATCGATCCGTTTACGGGGCCATAGCTCGGTCTACCTACGTCAATAATTATCATTAATCGTTGCTGCCAATCCTGCTCATTGTCATTTTGCATCGTGCGTCATTCAAGACCTTGGCGGGATTTACAGCAAGATGGACAGTGAATAAGGCGCTTAAAGCAATTTTATTTGAACAATTTTTCTCTCATTACTGTGAGGCGCTTGTTTCGCGTTGTGTACAATTGAGACGACTTGAAACAGTGCAGTGTTTAGTTTTAATGAAGAAATAGGTAAAGAAGTTTGAAGAGACGGGATCGACACTAAATGTGAAGCAAACTGACTTCCCACGGACTTCCCGGAATGAAGCGAACGTGCAGAGAGCTCCAACATCAGTTCGACGTGATTATGATTTATCGACACGTAAACATTTGGCTGAATTAGGAATATCACTCACAATCTTATGCTGTATTTTGTATACCCATACAAGATACAGTAAGTGCCGGAATTAAAGTCCAACGATTTAAATTTACACAAATTGTATGTAGAGACAGTGTTGGATCTCTTCCTTAACTTCGACAACATCTTGTTCTCGGATGAAGCCCATTTTCACTTTAATGGTCACGCCAATAAACAGAACTGCAGTAGAGTACCTAAATTCTAAAGCAAAACATTACGTAATTACATGGACAGCAATTTCAACTAAACGAATCATGGACCCTATTTCTTTGAGGATTTTCACGGTCGTGCGGTCACCGCGGTCACTGTTAACTTCACTAAATATGCGAGAATGTTAAGAGAGTTTCTGTTAGCACATCTACAGGAATTTGATGGTTACAAACGGAAAACATGGTTCCGGCAAGACAGAAATTTGCTTTGCCACAAAATGAGATGTCTATGTCAAATTTCTAAAAATATGAGGTTGCCTTTATTGTATAAGTAATTTTTAATCACATTATTGCTTTTTACTTCTTTCTAAACTTAAAAATTACAATAATAACGATCGTCATGTTTCGGATTTGTTTAACAATACAGGCCGCTCATACTCATTCAATATGCAGATCGGTCAAGCGACTGATCCGAGTCTGTATCAGAGTTGTCGCTGTCACCGAGCGATAATGTTATAAAGTTATAATGTACCTATGTGTGTGTGAAATGGTTAGTTTTTGTTTTAATTGTTATGTGTGAGTTTCGTAGTGACAGACGATTGTTTTTGTATGCGCTGATTTTCCTCCGCAAAAAATGACAGAAAATCCTGTATTAGGGAAAAATGCTATGGCTACTCCTCTCGGGTCCGCTGGTGGCTCGTGTTAGTGTGATGATTTATCCAAGCGGTGGCCCGTGTTGTCTATGCTCCATACCAAAAGCTCCGTCGTCGAGCATGTAGAATTCCGTCACAAATAAATATGTAGCAAGCTAATTTCGTACAATGACCTGTCATTATTTGTCTCCGTTGCTCGCGCATAAAAAATGATTATGACGCCCAAGGCCGATGCAGTCACATATGCAGTGGCCACCTTCATCAGATATTGTAAACCTGTTTAACATTTTTTTTATAGGAGAGGGGGCAAACGAGCATGCGGCTCACCTGATGGTAAGTGACTACCGTCGCCCATGAACAACTGCAACACCAGGGAGGGAATTGCAGATGCGTTGCCGGCCTTTTAAAAAGGAGTACGCTCTTTTCTTGAAGGTCCATAAGTCGTATCGGTAACTAATGCTTGTTATTGTGTACGTGTTATTTAGTATTTTCTTGACATTGTTATTCATTTTTAAATTTGAGCTTGAACAATATTTCGTATACTTACTTAATATGCGCTAATTATTATTTAGTATTCGGACTCCGGTTAAATAGTTTCAAGCCATACAGAAAGCTTCGTTCAAACTGAGGCGATTCGCATGCGCCGATTGCGTCAGCTAACTTGTATGGACGTGTTTACATTGGCGCGAATAGTCGCATGTGCTGCAGCGAAATATATGCGGGATAGTGCCTGATTTTTCGAAATTCCGTTGAACCTTGAATTTCGTTCTGGCATACGAAAATATATTATATAAGATCTTTTTTATCTTTTCGTAATGTGGGTATCTAAAGTTGAACGCACATTTGTCCGCACCGTAGGCGCCGTACGCACCGAATTTTAAAATTCGAATTGGTTCCTACTTACGTGATAATATTTGTATTTTTATGACTTTTAATTAATTCGTAATTAATTATACATAATTTGATGTTTTTTACATCGATTATCAATATGAATACTTAGTGATAAATTATTTAAATACTGAACTAAAAAAATATTGATAGTTAATTTTAATTCATAAACCTAATTATACCTGATTACTTAATTATCAATAAAATACTTACCTCAAACATACAACAAGTCTTTTCTCTGGTTCAATTGGCCTTCTAAATCTTGAGTTTTCCATAGAAATATTGGGTTTGGTGTTGGTAGCAATTCTTGAAATTTATTGTATGTTAAATTTATATATCTAAAAAAATCGTTTATCATTACCTAATAAGTCTTTAAATAAAGTATAATATTCTCCATACAATTGCCTTTTAAAATTAATATTATGAATACAGAATCTTCTTTATCTTCGAATTTTATTTTCTTCTTCATCTGCCAATAAGCAGGCTATTACTATATTTTTCCATAGTGATTTCGAGCGATCATTGTCACTGTACCGCCATCAGTAAAATTCGGTGCGTACGGCGTATACGGCGCGTACGGTGCAGACAAATGTGCGTTCAGCTAAAGTGTGAAACTCTCCAAATTCTATGAGTTGAGTATTCAGCTCATGAACCCATTTTATCCTTTTCTTCCTCACATCTTGAGATTCTTCTTCAGTTAATGCTAATAACAACAAAACCTTAGCTTCAATATCAAAAGACATGTTTTCAAATAGGAAATTTAATTAATTAAATTAGATGGCTGGGTGCTAACATCTGCTTGGGATCCCATAATTAATAAAATTAAATCCCAACACAAGCATACAACTGCAAGACTTCATGATACTGTAAGTTCATACTGCGTAGATCGGAACAAAAATTAATAATTTTTAATCTGAAGGTAGCCGTGGTTAACTATGACATTGGGACGTCATACACCCCAGTCCCCCCCGTGACTTTCCGTATATACACTCTTATCTATGCCCGTGACCATGGGTGCTGAAAAGTGCCCGAAACGTCGGGAATATAAAGTAAGTTAATATACGCGATAAAATCCGTAAAATTAGTTTTATTTAAAAATAATAACGTGCGGGATTCGCCTCACGGCCTCAGTTTAGGAGGCCAAGCGAGCGAGCGAATTGCGCGGATTCGCGTCCCGCGTCCCGCTAAAAGAACGTACGAGAATGTTATAAATAAAAGTAATTACACATAATCATCATTAAATTTAATTTAATTAAGTTAAATATCATTTAATCTATTATTTTTTCCTAATGTTGGGCTGAAATTTAAAGGTCCTAAATGTTAATGTGGTATATATATATATATATATATATATATATATATATATATATATATATATATATATATATATATATATATATATATATATATATATATATATTATATTATTTCGATTTAAGAACGAAAACGTCACAAATTTTGTAAATACTACATTTATATGATGATATATGAAAATTGTATTATCCTGTTATGGGTTCATCAACCGCAGACTCGATAAATTAATTGCTTGCTTGTAAAAATAAACTAGTTTAAAACCTGATCAAGACACGCTTTTTCTCCTTTACATGTTGTATACTTATTATCAGAAAGCAAACAGTTGGACTACGAACTGGTTTTATTGCACGATACATAATGCACATGTGTCTATTTCTTATAAATAAGCCACCATGCGGTATTTTGTGACAAAAAATATTAAAAATTAATAAGTAATTTCTAGTATAGTAATCTTTATGAACGAAAGTTACTTCATCATCAAGACAATTTTATGAAGATAAACTATGCTCTTTATAGCATGTTGTTTGGGCGCACAGTTTAAGAGACAATGAAAAATTAAAATAATTCAATACTCGGCTCGGCACGCGAAAGATGCATAACACCCTAGGCGTCCGATAGTGAACCAATATATTTGAATACCACATAAAATGTTACTAAAAATATTATCTACTAGCTGGTCCCCGCGACTTCGCTTGCGTGTTAGGGCTTTTGTGTTTTTGCGCGGAACCCTAATTCTTTTTGTAAAATAAAAGTAGCCTCAGTAACTCCTTATGAAATCAGCTATCTGCCAGTGAAAGTCCCGTCAAAATCGGTCCAGCCGTTTCAGAGGTTAGCCGGAACAAACAGACAGACAGACAAACATTTTAAAAATTGTATTTTAGTTATAAGTACCGTATTTACTTTCGTATGCATTTAGTAAAAAAAATGTAATTTTGACATTACATACAGACACTTCAATTTTATTTATTTGTATAGATACTGAAGTTCTATAAAGCAGCCAATCAATCTGCGATTTCTTATATTATACGCGGGGCAGAGCTAGTTTTTTTAATACGAGTTCTGTCATGAAAACAATGAGTAAAACCTAGCCCTACTAACTAATTAACGAATGAACTGAGGATTAATGAATCAAACCGTAGTTGACGCCGCAAAGTTAAAGCTCAATTTTTCAAAGAAAGAAAGCCATAAGAGCAATTTATAACCTAAGTACTAAGGAATCTCTAAGGTTTTTTTTAAGAAATAAGTTGTTACATTACATACGTTAAATTTTTTAAGAATAAGACTTTGCCCTCCAGTATACTTATTTACGTAAATTTAATGTAAATTATGTGTTATTAATGAAAACAAAAATATTTTTATAAATAATAGTTAATAATAGTGATATACATTCTGTTAACACTAGGAACGGACACAAACTAGTTATACCAGTCACTCGACTCCAAAGAGTCATTTTTTTCAAATTCTTTTACGAGACAATATAAACGCTTTTACAACAAAGTCTCAGAAAATATGCAGGACTACCTATCAAAAAGTTTAAATTTTTACTAAGCAGAAATTGTTTAATAAGGGTTATTATAAATAAAGAGTAATGTCCTCCAGACTGAATTTGTGTCATGGCGGCCAGTCTCAACGAAGGCTAACCATCTGCGCAGGACAGGATAGTGCCCAAGAGTGCGCGCAAGCATAAATGCACTCTCCTAGTCCGATGGGACGGTAAACCAACACGACCGGAGAGAGATCAGGCACAGGACCAACGGCTTTAAGTGCTTTCCGAGACACGGGGGGAAATACCGCCAACTAACTAACTCCGAACTGCTATTGAAAAGTTTGTGATAGGGAACCCAATAACTTATTTAGGCCCGAACTGGGATTCGAACCCGGGACCTCATGATCAGCAATCGCGTTTACGAGCACTAGACCAACCAGGCAGTCAAAATAAAGAGTACATGTTTGATAATAACACCTGGGAATGAGGTGATCGCTACCATACCGGTCCTAAATGTTTTCATACTTAATTGTATTAAATTAATATTAGTTGTATTGTGAATTGTCCACAGGAAGTGGACCTGGTCGAGCCCCGACAGTTCGACAAAAAATGAGATTGACTTCATTATGACGACCAGACGACAACTGTTCAGTGATGTCTCCGTGATCGCGAGGGTGAAAACTGGTAGCGATCACCGAATGGTTAGAGGCACACTGAACCTAAACGTTAAGTTGGAGAGGTCTCGTCTAATGAAGTCAACGCTCCGTTCCCCTCGTGCTCTGTTCCAAAGTCCCGAAACCTTTCAGCTCGAGTTACAAAACCGTTTTCAGTGCCTAGAAGACTGCAATGAAGTGGACGATATGAATGACAAGCTCGTGGAAACTGTCCATGCGGTCGGAGCTAAGTTCTGCAAGATCTGCCACAGAAGAATACAAAAACTCTCCGATCACACTCTCAACATTATGGCAGTTAGACGGGAGAGGAAGCTACATTCTTCAACAGATTTGACAGCATACAGGCAACTGAACAGACAGATCTCCAAATGCATGCGACGGAACTTACGCAACTTCAATACAGCTTGTATTGAAGAAGCGATCGAGTGGAACCAAGGCTCCAAAGTCTTTGCCAGAGATCTGTCTGCCAGAAACAGCCAACTGTCAAGGCTGAAGACCGAGTGTGGCAACATCGCTTCCGGGACACCTCAGATTTTGAGTGTGAATGAGAGGTTCTATGGGCAGCTGTACACGTCATCGTTGGAGCCACACGCAAGTGTGAGTAACGATCCAAGAGCGAGTCTTATCCGATACTATTCCGAAGATATCCCGGACGTCAGTCTGAGCGAGATTAGAATGGCTCTTCAGCATCTTAAAAACGGCAAGGCCCCAGGAGAGGATGGAATTACAGCGGAGCTTCTGAGAGCGGGTGGAAGATCGGTACTGGAAGTCCTTTAGAAGCTCTTTAATTCCGTCCTCCATGGTGGCATTACACCGGAGGCGTGGAGCAGAAGTGCGGTGGTCTTGTTCTTCAAGAAAGGTGACAACGCTCTCTTGAAGAACTACAGACCGATTTCCCTTCTGAGCCGCGTCTACGTACTGTTTTCGAGAGTCATTACGAATCGTCTCGCACGCAGACTTGACGACTTCCAGCCTCCCGAACAGGCCGGTTTTCGAAAGGGCTTTAGCACCATAGACCACATACATACCCTTTGGCAAGTTGTACAGAAGTCCGAGGAGTACAATTTGCCACTATGCCTTGCGTATGTGGACTATGAGAAAGCCTTTGATTCCGTCGAAATTTGGGCGGTGCTGCAGTCCCTTCAGCGGTGCCAAGTTGACTGTCGGTATATCGAAGCGCTGAAGTGCTTGTACAGTAGGGCTACGATGGCTATCCGAGTACAGAACCAGAGTACGAAACCTATCCAATTTCAGAGAGGTGTAAGACAGGGTGACGTTATATCCCCGAAACTCTTCACCGCTGCATTGGAAGACGATATAGTCCGTCTTACGAATTTTCGATCAGGTCACGTGTCCTGACGCGAGTTTAACATTTTTTACCCATTACAAAATAGTGCACAACGCCGCTAAAGAAGTTTTCACTTCAAAAACCAAATTAAACCTTTCGCTGTCCCGTGCACTACATATAGGGCACTGCTATTGTCTTACTATTGTCTCAGGAAACCGGACAGTGAAAGTGTTAAATAACAGTCAAAACTTAATAACAACGAAAGAATTATCAAACAGTTATAACTACAATAACAAGAATGAAATAAAAACACAACACAAAATCAACTAAACTGAACACGCGTATCGTATACAAGGCTTCTGCACTCGTACTGAAGAGACAAACAAAATGGCGGTCGTGATCACGAGGTGGACGCAGTGTTGACAGATTTTCACTCGCGAAAAGAATCTGTCTATAATCGATTTTATACGATTCTTTTAGTCACGTCACTATGTAAAAAAGTAAAAATAAAACTTACTAGTACTTGATTATTGACATCTGTCAAATGGGACTTCGTAATTGGAATAGAGTTTAGTCCTCACGGGTGACAACGCATCTGCATTTTGATTCTTTATTAAGGATAGATGTAGAACCACTTACTATCAGGTGGTGCTCGTTTGTCACCCTATCCTGTAAAACAAACGAAACATGCAATCTTCGGAATCTACATCTTTAAGCCTTCGTCATCGCCCTCAAGAAGCAGACTTCCAACTCCTGCAAACCAGTCCAACTTGTCTTCATCTACCGACTCCCCCAGCGGCTCCACCACCACCACCACATCAACGGTGCGGCCTCTCCAGAGTCGCGGAAGATAGGGCGACTGGTGCATCGCCATGCTAACACTCCTTTTCCTCCGCGACGCCACTTCGTCAGCAGCGGTAAGGGGAGAGGACACTCGTCTTGTTGCAACCCACCAACATACATCCTAAGTGGGCTCGCCAAACCCACTCAAAGTGGCCAACTCGGGCCAGCCATGTGGCCGTGGCTCCGTTTCCTCTTACGCATTTCTGAAGCCAAACAGTAGTGTGTGCAGTTTCGGTAACTCATTCAATCGGTGAGACTAGAAGTGCTTAAAAATAGAAACAACCCTTCTTCATTACAAGAAATTTCTAAAAAAAATGGGCGTATAGCCCGTCGCGCGACGCAGTCCGGTACTACCCTAAATGCCCTGCATGACCGAGTCTTGCGGTAGATGTTAAATTTCACCGAAGTTTGTAAGGCGAACTACGGATTCCATGGGGTGACCATAAAACAAACAACTTACCGAAATTCATACAAATCCGTTCAGCCATTATGGCGTGATTTATTAACATTCTCAACTACGATTCACACATTCATAAACATTAAAACTTTCGTATATGTATGTATATTTAATTGTAAGTATTTTATCCATGATATATTTATGTCTGCAAGAATTCGATTATTAAACGATGTACTAAATTAAACGGTCTTTAAACGTGGTAGAGCCATGCTGCAGCTATATTAGTAGTATAGTTGTAGCACGAATGGGTCGGTTCGACCGGGAAAGAACCACGCTCTCACAGAATACCAGCGTAAAATAGCAGCTTAACACTGCTGTGTTTCGTGTGGTGAGTGTAGAGAACCGGAGACCCTTTGCATTCCATCTTACTGGAACCCATTTTACTGGAAGCGAGGCATTCCATCTTAGTCCTCACGGGTGACAAAGAACCTGCATTTTGATTTGATAGATGTAGATGTCTATGGGCCACAGCAATCACTTACTATCTGGTGGACTGTGTGCTCATTTGTCACTCTATCCTATAAAAAAAAACTAAACGGCGCCGAATTTTAAAGCAGTCGCCTGTGAAATTACGATAGCAAATTTCATAACTCTTGAACTCGAAGGAACCCAATTTTTCAAAATGGTTTACCTGGTGTAATACAAGTAGTATTATGTACACCATATGCATGGTGATGGAGATGTATGGAGTTAAAAGTAAAAAGAATACTTACAAATGGAGAGATGTAGTAGAATACGATGTATTAGATTTAAGATCTAAGGCTGCATCACCACTTACTACCAGGTGGGATTGTGGTTAATCACTGGCTTATAAGTAAAGAAAAGATAAAAAGGGATTTACAATGATAAGACATTAACGCGCACAATAAAAATATTAGTTATTTTTCTCGGGCGATCTCAGTACCGTGGTACCGGATAAGCTGAATAGCATATTAATAAAATAACATTTAAAAAATATATTTACTTACTAATTGAAAGTAAATATTTGCGTTTCTTCTACTTTTTCTAAACTATATTTGTTACAATCAATGCTTTCAGCATTGAACTACTAGCGTGTTCGTAGCTTTAATGTTATACAAGAAAGAATTCTCGCGATAAAACTCTAAAATAAATCTTTAATTATGACAGACATAGAAATTTATAAAGATTAAACGTGCTGAAAAAATGCTTATAGATAAACATAATATTTGAATATTTTAAAGCACCTTGAACGGAAATTCTGACTGCTTAACTCAGTCTGGTAACACATACACCACATCAACTATTTACAAAATACTTCACTTCATCTTTTTTATCGTTGCAAGTTAAATGCTCAGTTTCGAATTTTAGAATTGACTGTGACGAATTTTACTTGCAATTGCAATTTAAATTTTACATTTTTATTCATAATGTTTTAGTGCATGTTTTCACACAGAAGTCAATTTAGCTTTTCGTTAATAATGGTTGCCCTTTGTAATCCTTTTAAGATTAAACAATAGAGTATAAATAAAAAAATAAATGATTATCTCCCATAGTTGGAGTGCTTATATTACGATTTGGGTCTACCTCATCGAGACGCTACCAACGATCAGGTGACTATTGACGCTGCCCACGCCATTCTCAAGCACAATGTCGGCATCAAGTGCGCTACCATAACACCAGACGAGCAGAGAGTTGAAGGTAATTTCTTAAATTTTCTCTTAAAAATTGAAATATATTTATTAAACCAAAATACATCAGGTAAAATATGTATATAATATAAGTACAATACAGCCGTCTCCGCAGCTCGAGGTTTGATCATTTGATGGCTTGAATCGCAGTAACCAAGAAAATTTAATGACACTGTTTATAGAGATGTAGATTATATTGAGAGATTATAGAGGTAGGGAGTTAAAGGCCTGGATACCCAGTTCAAAGTGTGCTTAGTTGCTAAGATAACTGTGTGCGGGCGTGATTGCGTTCATGCACACTGTGTGCATGCGTGCCTGCGTACGTGCGTGCGTGCATGCGTGCGTGTGTGCGTGCGTGCGTGCATTCGTGTTTGTGCAGCGAAATAAAGTTTTCCTTTAAAGTTAGACAAAGTTTCCTTGCCTATATCCCCTTAATGAAAATAAATGATGTGTCTTATCTAGTTTGAGGAGCACCTCCAGCCCTCCATCAATTGCGTGCACTATCCCCGTCACCACTAATCCCAGCACCACTAATTCCAACACAACTACACTAGGGAAAACACAACACCGACGATAATACGACACGTATTTCGCCTCCTCCCCTCCACACGAGGCATCCTCAGGTCAAGTAGACTCTGCGGTGGCTGACCGCTAAGAGTTTTAACTAAGTTTTCTGTTTTTTGGTTAGAAGTATGAAGACACCAGGACGTACATTTTTGCTTAACTTTGCTAATGGACTAGGATTTCATTTCTAGGCAGAAACATTGACTTTCTTGTAGTCTTAGTCAGAAGAAAGGGTCCCTCGAAACCATACTTGAAGCCCTTCAAAAGTTGTGTGCGTTACTCCAGTCGCATGGAGTATAAGTGCAATGGACTAGATATCCAAGAAAAGTGACAATACTCATTGTAGAGATTCAGACCGATTTACTCTTTGGGCCGCGTCTTCGTGCCGTTTTCGAGAGTCATTACGAATCGTCTCGCATGCAGACTCAGTAACAGGCTCACACGCATGCGGATTTACAGCCTCCCGAACAAGCCAGATTCAAAAAAAGGGTTTACTACCATAAACTACATATTGTTATACATGCATACTCTACGATTTACCGAAAAAATTTAGGCGGTGCTTACATATGGTACATACAGTCCCTTCAGCAGGGTTAGATTGACTGTCGGGGTATATCGAGGTGCTATTAAGTGTTTGTAGAGTAGGTCTACTTTGGCTATCCGAGTACAGAACCTAAGCACAAAATCTATCCAACAGCTGAGTGTAAAATAGGTTAACGTTTTATCCCCGAAACTCTTCACCGCAACGATGAAGTAATTATGGCGGAATTACTGGAGCACTATGCTCAATGACTTTAATAGTGTTTCAGACGAGGTCTTAAAATTTACATGGACAAAGGTCATGTATAACGTCCATGTCATATCTATGCCGGTAATTGAGTATGATTACCTAGGATAAATTGTTCAAATAGATAACTCCGCCTTCAAACGAAGGTTCAATCGATGCATCCAATTTGGCTTCGGGAGATTGCGACACATCTTCTCCGTCCCGTATACTTCATAACCTGAAAACAAGAGTGTACAACCAGTGCGTTGTTACCAGTAATGAAATATTTTATGGATCTGAGAACTGGCCCTTCGCTGCTGGGCGTATGATAAAGCTCAAGGTCGCTCAGCGAGGTATGGCGAGGGCTATGCTAAGAATTTCTCTGCGTGATGGACGTAGTAATAAATAATCCGAAATAATTAAAAAGTAAAAATATCCGCTGTAGAACCATAGTAACCGACATAGCTCACAGTATCAGCCGTTATTACTGAAATGGTAATGGACCATATAAGATACTCAGTCGATATTATCTGTCAGTTAGTTTGTCAAATGAATTTTATTTTAATGATTATAATTTTGATTCTTGCTTCGTTGGTAGGTGTTGATTATGTCCAATTTATAGCTCAATAATCTACAAACAAATATAATTAAAATATAAAAAATAAGTTCAAATTTCTGAACACTCCTGGTATTCTGGCTAAGTTTACGGTACGCATGCTTAAAAATTTAAAAAAATAAATATATTATCTTTGGCCTCTCAGTATATTTACGAAAATTTAGTGTAGGTTCACAAAAACAAAGGCAGTTTTAGTAAAAAATAGTGATACACACTCTGTAAACACTAGGAACAAACACAAGCTAGTGATACCAGTTTCTCGACTCCACAGAGTCAGTAATTTATTCTTGGGACAATGTATACGATATTACAGCAAAGTCCCAGAAAATATACAAGGTCTCTCTATTGCCAAGTTTAAATATTTTATTAAATAAAAACTGTATAAAAAGGGTTATTATAATTTAAATGAGTACATGGTTGATAGTAACCCCTGGGAATGAGGTGGTCGCTTCCAAGCAGTCTCTAAAATATTTTTTTAAATAGTTTGTACAACCATTCATGTAAAATTTACTTAAAAAAAGTCCCGCTGGGTTTCGTGCTGGTTCTTCTCAGGACAGAGGTTCTTTTTTCGAACCAGTGGTAAAGTAAAAAATGAATTTCAATAATAATTACACATGTGATCTATATTGAATAAAAAAATATTGTTTTCTATTCTATTCTTTAGTGTATATATTTTATAGAGTTCAAGTTAAAGAAGATGTGGTTGAGTCCAAATGGAACGATCCGTAACATTCTCGGCGGTACGGTTTTCCGGGAGCCGATTTTATGCAAGAGCATTCCCCGATTGGTGCCAGGCTGGACCAAACCCATGGTTATCGGGCGTCACGCTCACGGCGATCAGTACAAAGCGCAAGATTTCGTGGTATCGAAACCAGGGAAGGTAATTTTTTCGTAGATATGTTATTTCAATAATTTTTTGCCTTTGACTTTTTTTTAAAAAACATACCTCCACATTAGGATTTTTTCCTGTATCGTGGTAGTTTACATACATAAATTTCACAAGGATAAACATCCAGACCCGGAACAAATATTTGTAAGCCATACAAATACTTGTTCCGAGCGGGATTCAAACCCCCGGCCCCAGCAACGAGTTCAGCGGTAATGAACGCTGAACTCATTGCAGAGCCTCTACGTCACGGAGCCATCAAATTATCTTATTTATATCAATAAGTATCTATAAGTAGTAAGTCGAACTCGGTAGTAGTTATTATGAAAAATTGTATCTACGACTTAGGGAAAATCCATAAAGGAGTTTCGGCTTTTTTTTTGTTGTATCTCAAGCCATGCTCGTCAGCACATCGCCCAATTATTCCCTTAAACCTCCAATCGGAGGGTCTAGCAGCTCCATGTTGTCAGCTCATGATAATAAAATTAAATAATAATAAATTCTGAATGTTATTAATATTTTTAGGAGTATGTACGAATAAGACTATTAAACTTTTAGCCGTGATAGAGACCTGAGGCTAACATTTAAAAAAAATACGGGAGATGATGGTCTTTCTATTTATTTCCTCGTAAAAGCGAATAAATTGGAAATTTTGTAAAAACAGTTAATACATCAAATATAATTTAAAAAAATTCTAGTATTAATAAGTATTTTGTATTATGAACAAATTTAATGGGTTTTAGGTTGTTATATTTTTTTTAAACTATATCTTTATTCAGGTTGAGTTAGTGTACACGACAAACGATGGAACAACAGAGAGACATTTACTGTATGATTTCAAATCTCCCGGTGTAGCACTGGGCATGTACAACACTGATGAATCAATAAAAGCTTTTGCTCATTCTAGTTTTCAGGTAAGTTAAAAAAACTTTTATTTTATCTGTATAGAAATGTTTACTAACACTTTATCGTTTAAAATAACACTATTGTAAGGAAACTCAAACTTGGATACCTATCTATACATTTATTACCATTAATTCGTAAACTGATTTTTTCTCTGTTTGTCCACGGATTTGGATGTGTTCAGAAATACACGATCACTATACATCGATTAATTAAGATAAACTTAGACTAAAATAAAGTGCTTGTTTTATATATATCAACTGACAACAATTAAGATATCAATTTTAAAGTGAATGTGAGGAAGTTAAGTGCAACCCGCACACGCTCGACAAGTCAGAAGCTTAAGCATAGATAATATACTATATAGGGTAAGCTTAAGTGCTGCTCGGCTGCTGTGTGTGTGTTGTGAGCTGGAGATACGTAATATTATATTATACATATTATAATATAATATAATATTAAGTATCACGTAATATATAAATTAGAAGAAGTAGAAAAGTCGATATTGTCTGGCAGTTTTTCTAGTGATTTTTTTTAAAATTTTATTTAAAAATGGAAGAATTTTATAATATATTTCTAATTTTAAAAATAGAAGAAGATGAAGTTGATCATGTCTTATTTATAACTAAAGAACACTAAATAAATATAATCTTTATCATTAGTTTTAGTGATCGTGTATATTCTGAACGATTTTCCCCATTAAGTTTATATTCACACAATATAAGTATTTACTTTTATTTTGCCGAGACGATGATTCGTTGCTATTAGCTACGCTAGGAACTGAGTGGGGGTGTTATAATCAAAATATTAATAAATGCAATAATTAAGACCCAAAATGACTTATTCACAATAAAAAGCTTGGAGTGAATTGAGTGTGAAACTCATCGCGCTACTTAGCGGAAAGTGCAGAACATCGTCGGTCGGGCAAGCTAGCAAACATATTATCAAAAATTTGTTTGAATTAGCCTAAATGATTGCGCGTATGAAATCGCGGGCACGGCTAGGTAAATCACACGTTTCAGCGCTCTACTCCTACAGACAAGCGACTATAACTTAATTTCTTACTAGATTTGGAAAAATAAAAAGTACTCTTCTTCATTTTAAATATTTAATATTCTATGCACATTAAATAAAAGTGTGTGTTTGTGTTAAATATGCAGCTTCAAAACATTTTCGCATGTCTTTCTGTACAAACGGATTTCACAAGAAAACTATTACATTTTTTAACTTTGAATTTATTACGATTGCTTTTATAGTAACCC
Source organism: Parnassius glacialis (assembly GCA_033319125.1). Taxonomy (NCBI): domain Eukaryota; kingdom Metazoa; phylum Arthropoda; class Insecta; order Lepidoptera; family Papilionidae; genus Parnassius; species Parnassius glacialis. The sequence continues at coordinate 35,854,038 of JAVANC010000001.1, read as the reverse complement.
TGGAAATAAAAACTGTAGTATTTTGTTTCAGTGTAATATTTTCAATGTAATATTTCTGAGGATAAGGCCGGCCACATACATACGGAATTCCGTTTCGGAATTCCGTTTCAATATTCCGATTCGAGATTCCGAACGCAGCAAGTTCATATAAAATATATGACCCGTCACACACGTACGGTAGTTTTCCGTTCGTAATTTTGCGGGCAAAACGGGATTCCGTATGTATGTGGCGGGCCTTAAACGGCAATTTTATGTCATGCTTTGACGCCAACGAAGGCGCGGACACAGCTAGTTTTTTATAAATGTTATGGTCTATATCGTAATGAATAAAAATTTCATCTCTTATACTTAAATACCTACAGAACTATGACGTTCAGCAATACATTTTTGTTTTAACAGGTGGCTTTACAAAAGAAATGGCCGCTGTATCTTTCCACAAAGAATACTATCCTGAAGCGATATGATGGTCGTTTCAAAGACATATTCGAAGAAATTTATGAGAGGTAAACACTTGTCTTGTTTTACTATTTATACAATGAGTAAAGTTGAATACGATGATTTTATTTAGTAAAGATGATATATACCTACCCTAAGTAATTTTGTCAATCATCCACTTGCAGCAATATTATGGTGAGTGTAGAGAAACGGATACCCTTTTTACTGGAAACCAGGCATTTCATCTTAGTCCTCAGGGGTGACAGCGCATAGCTGGATTTGGATTTTCAATCGAGGATAGTTGTATTTGTTATGGGCCGCAGCATCCATTTACCATCAAGTTGACTGTGTTTTTTTTATAGGATAGGATGACAAACGAGCACACAGTTCACCTGATGGTAAGTGGTTGCTGTGGCCCATAGACATGACATCTACATTTATCCTCGTTTGCGAATCAAAATGCAGATGCGTTGTCACCCGTGAGGACTAAGATGGAATGCCTATTTTCCAGTAAAAAGGGTATCCGGCTCCCTACACACACCATACGAAACACAGCAGCTTTAAGCTGCTATTTTACGCTGGTATTCTGTGAGAGCGTGGTTCTTCCCCGGTCGAGCCGACCCATTCGTGCTACAACTATACTATTAATATAGCTGCAGCATGGCCCTACCACGTGTAAGACGTTTGTTCGTTTGTTACCTGCTTCCAGTGTGATCGTTTGTAACCTATTTCTGTAAAAATGTCTTATCGTTTTCCCCAAAGGGGTACGGTGGAAAGTTTTCTTACCCTTTATGAATTTTGGGTTCTTGTTATTTTTTTAATAATGCAGTATCACGTCCATATTATACGTTGGTGATCTGGAAAACGTTATACTTCTATAGACATGCCATTAACAACCCACAACCCATCCAAATACTCAAGAGTAAGGAATGAAGCATTGAGTTTCAAATAACTGTACTGGATTAAGTAGCTTATCCTTACCACAGATTAAATAATGTTACATCGTAACCCCTTACTCTAAGATAAATAGCATGTAGTTACCACATAGTACTACTACTGTACTACCAGTACCTATCAGGCAACATAGAAACATAGGTAATCCTTTATTCTTGTAAAAGACTCTGTCACAGCTGATATACTCGTAAAATGTACAAATTGGCAATCAGTTAATTATTGAGGTTATGCAAACAGATAAGGAATTCATATTATTATTATTGAAGTCAAATCATTTATTTACATAACATTTAAATAAACAATATTTATGACCGTAATGAAATAATTAAACTAAAAACTTAAATTATCGTACAGGCCTACTATATTATAGTGCCAATAGCTTCGAGGTATAGTGCCAAGAATGCTGGCTGCGGTTTGCTCTTTCAATGGCCTTTGAGCAAGAAATGAACCATCTTATCACCAGCAACGGCGTCAAGTCACAGATATTCCTTTAGGAATTTCGCCGCATTATATATAGCAACTGGCACAAATATAGAGCCATCTCTCAGATACTCATATTTGCACCATTTACTTAGTTCAGTCCCTAGTACCGCCCTGGCTCTAAACGAGGTACTCGTTAGATGAGAGGCTGTCAAACTTTACAATATTTACTTGATATGCAGTACATACAAGAAGCAGTTTGAGGACGCTAAGATTTGGTACGAGCATCGGCTGATTGATGACATGGTAGCGCAAGCGATCAAGAGCTCCGGTGGGTTCGTGTGGGCCTGTAAGAATTACGACGGAGACGTGCAGTCCGACGTAGTGGCACAGGTATACTTTTCACTGCGACGAGTTTCCATAATATTGCTCTTAAAATCGTTATTCCAATATTTGCTCTTTTACAGGGGCAATCACATACTTTCAATCTTATCTTGACCAATATAATCAATACGGCCGTATCGGGATCTACAAACTTTGGAATTATAGCAAGGCTACTATTCAGGAAGCACAGAACTTAGGACTCCCCATAGGTTGCTTCATAGGGGTGATATGCCATAATTGCCATAATTGCCACGCTTGGCAGGCGGCAAGCAACCGCAGTTTTTTATTATTTTGAACTGTTATCAAGAAGATGCTGCTGCCCATCTCCTGTTTGTTTCCTTCTGTCGCCTCTTATTACACCCTCAAAATAAGAGGTGAAGGGTTTTCTAACACCGCTGCTACACGACTTATGGGAAAGAAGCACCACATTCGTTAACAGGACGTCTTAGGTTTCGTTGAAATTACATTCAATTGCACAGTTGCAAGAATATCAATAGCTTATAATTTGATATATTTTTTCAACTATCAGTAATATCATTTACTAGGGGCAAATTTTTCAACCATCAGATTAAAATTATATAAGGGATAAATTACATCACAGACAAATTAAAAATTACAGTTGTACTCGTATGATTGAAATAGTTCAATTGTTTCACTTTAATATTCAGCCAAGTATTTTTAATACATAGTTCGAACTACGGAACGTTGGCTTTATTTGAGATTAGTACGGCCTATAAAAGTCCACAGCTGAACATAGACGTCCCCCATAGATTGCCTCATAGGCGGGATATTTGCCATTGTTGCCACGCCTGGCAAGCGGGTTGTCAAACGGCGTTTTTATTTTCGTTTATATTAGGAAGACGCTGCTGCCGATCCCCTGGATTGATTCCCTTTGATGCCTCTTACGATAATCACGGGACGATATGGGGTAATGGATATTCTTACACCGCCACTACATAGTTAATCGAATCCATAAATAAAATGAAGCCCTCGCGTAGTTTATATTTATTTATATATAATCCATAAATAAAATATAAACTATTTTTTTTATAGGATAAGGGTGACAAACGAGCACACAATCCACCTGATGGTAAGTGGTTGCTGCGGCCCATAGACATCTACATCTATCCTCTATTACAAATCAAAATGCAGATGCGTTGTCACCCGTGAGGGCTAAGATGGAATGCCTCATTTCCAGTAAAAAGGGCCTCCGGCCACCTGCACTCACCAAGCGAAACGCAGAGGTAAACCTCTACTTCACGCTGGTATTCTGTGAGGTCGTGGTACCACCCCGGTTCGAGCCGGCCCATCCGTGCGACAGCAAAAGCTGCCGCGTGGCTCTACCACTGTTAAAATGGAATCTTATTAGAACTATAATTTAAATAAAATGTAGGGCTACGGTTCCCTGGGCATGATGACATCGGTGCTGATGTGCCCGGACGGGCGCACGGTGGAGTCGGAGGCGGCGCACGGCACCGTGACGCGGCACTACCGCATGCACCAGCAGGGCAAGCCCACCTCCACCAACCCCGTCGCCTCAATCTACGCCTGGACCCGCGGCCTCATACACCGCGCCAAGCTCGACGGCACCCCCGACCTCGAGCGCTTCGCTCTGTCTCTCGAGGAAGTAAGTTTCATTGCGTTCAATTCAAACTGACAGACCGCCGCCTATTTTTAGTTTAGTTTTTTTTTTATAAATTACCTCCTGGTTTACCTGATGGTAAGTGGATGTGGATGCTCGATTAAGAATCTAAATGCAAATGCGTTGTTACCCCTGAGAACTAAGATGGAATGCCTCGTTTCCATTTCACACTCACCATACGAAACATAGTAGCATCAATCAAGCTGCTATTTCACGCTTGTATTCTGCGAGAGCATTCTGTGAGAGTATAGTTAAGTTGAATATATATTATATAAGTTTGTAGGTGTAGAGCTACGTTACACCTATATTCTAGTTGTAACAAGAACGGGTCAGCTCGACCGGGGAAGGACCATGCTCTCACAACCAGCCCATTCAAAATTCTAGAGCATTAAAGTTATTTGTAAGGATGTGTTAAAATGGATATGTATATATTATTTTCTTGAGAACTAATATTTAAGTAGGAATATGTAATACTTTTGTTTGGTATGTAACATTATGAACTCATTCTGATAGAGGAACATTAAACACAGCGTAATAAGATAAGCTAACGAAACTGTGCCGCCCTACATGATTAAATGAAATGACATCTAATATTATATAATTTGAACAGAATAATGTAAAAAGTAATTGCAGTCATTTTAAAATATTACCTTTAAATACGTTTTCGTTATTAAGATTTATTTAGTGACATCCTAGTATAACGTCCTACTCCTGGACACATGCCTAGTCTTTTTTCGGAAAGGGTTGCTTTACGATATTTTCCTTCATCGCCGAAAACGTGGAAAAGTAAAACAGTCATTAATAAATGTGTGGCTGTGGCTGTGACTACTAAAAAATTTGCTAAACGATTTATTTATATTTTGTTACGAAATTTTATGTTATTTTTTGTTTTATCTGTTCTTTATCCAGCGATAAAATGTTAGGTAGAAAGACAATAAAGATTACGTGACCAAATAGATGAATCTACCATCTCGTAAATATTAAATAACAAAAATAAATATCCAAATCAGTCACGGGCAGCAGTGTCAAAAGTGCGAGATATTTCGTTGCTGCCAAGGCACTTGGCAAGCGGGATCTTTAGCAAATAATTTGACATATTCGAATTTCGACATATTCGGCCAGTCATATTCGAAGGGACACTTATCCCATACAGTGACAAAGTTAAGAATTTAGGTATTATGTTCGATCAGACTTTGTCTTGGGGACCGCAAGTGAGTGAAGTAAGTCGAAGAATGTTTGCCGCAGTTGGTTCACTTCGAAGATTACGCAATGTTCTCCCCATTCCTACTAAAGTTGCGCTGGCTCAGTCTCTTCTTTTACCGATCCTTGACTACGCGGACACTTGTTATCTTGACCTAACAGTCGAGCAACTTAATAAACTTGAGCGGCTTCAAAATTATTGCATAAGGTTTATATTTGGGTTACGAAAGTATGACCACATATCCGAATTTCGCCATAAGCTCAAGTGGTTACCGATTCGCCTTCGCAGGAATACTCACATTCTTCATCTTCTTTACTGCATTCTGTTCAATCCGACCACTCCTTCTTATTTGAAAGACCGATTTATATATTTAAGTAATTTACACTCCTTACCTCTACGATCTCAAAATAATCTCCTTCTAAGTACTCCTAGACATTCCTCTTCCTTCTATTCTAATTCCTTTACGGTTACCGCTATACGACTATGGAATTCTCTCCCCTTACATATTAAAGAATCTACATCTCTTCCTATATTTAAAAATAAATTAAAACTTTATTACCTTTCCTCTTAAGTTAATACCTGTCGTCATTAATTTTTTTCTCTTTTTTCCTTTTCTCTCTTATGTTCTTCTATTTATCTTTCTATATTATATTCTGTACACCCCTTCCGCTATCTTTTAAAAATAGTATCCTCTGTCCTAAGGTTGCCTGGAAGAGATCGCTGTTTTAGCGATAAGGCCGCCTGTTGTACGAATGTCCCTTTAACTATATAAATTTTGTTATATGTTCCTTGGTGTACAATAAAGTATATTTTACTTTTACTTTACTTTTACTTTGATTGATACTCCACTACCACATGTGATTTTTTATTTGGGTACAAACTACAAATACTTATTTTTAAATGCACTAAATTGTACTGTTCATTTGGAAAATTGTAATCAAGTAAGGGTGTATTATTGTAAATGTACTTTTTGGGTAATTTATAAAAAAAAAATGTTACTACTTAAAACAGCGCATATGCGTTTGCTCAGGTCCTAATTAAGCTGTAATGTTTTCTTTTTTACAAACTAAAACAAACACAAAGAAAAATTTATTATACTTTAAACGTCGACTCAGGTCGAGTCATCACAAACCTTAGTGTTTTTCTGTATGCGAATTTTTAGGATAGTTTTTTGTAATGCTTTGTAATATGGCAAATAAATTAAAAAAAAATTACCGTGGTCAAAATACCCGAAGATTGATTTCTTTTCTTTTATGACCACGCTTTTCAGAAACATTCAAAGACGAATAGGTGATGTATACATTACTAGATTCCACAGAAAACCCGTCAATTATAAATTGTCCGATAATTAACTCTTCGGGCGGCCTGTTAAAAAAAATATTAAAGAATAAAAGAACACATCATATGAATGTAATAACTCCTGGAGTATAATCTTTTAATTTTTAAATATAAATAATTGTAGATATCAATTGTAAACTTTAGTATTTCAAAAATTTTGCCCGATGGGTTTCTTTTTGGTTATTAGCAGAACAGAATTATACCTATTATTCGAATCCGTAGATATAAGAAAGATGTTCGAACCAGTGATAAGTACTCGTATATAAATTAAAATTACTCAATAACAATTATGTAATAACCTATATGTAATGAAAAGAATATTATATTGTATGCAATAATGATGTTCTTTTGGTACTTTCATATCATATTATCTAATCTTAATAAATGCATATTTTATACTTATATTAAGATGATGAAATCTTATCGATAATAGCAAATATAATCCGTGGATTATAGGTGCGTAAACACCGAGTTTTTTTTAAAGGGCGTTCGCGTTGCCATGGTCACGTGGCAATGTTTGTCTTCTTTCAATTTTTTTTATCAAATTGGGTCTCTTTTAAAACGAATAATACTTTAAACATTAATTAATATAGGGACCCTAATAAGAAGCACTTTTTTCTTCAGCCCGTAAAAGTTTATTTGCTGGATAATATCGATACCATCCACACCATCTGGATGATTCGCGACCCACCACTGTGCGATTTAGAAGATGTTTTCTTCCTCGCACAACTTCCTTGTGGAATCTATTACCATCAGCGGTTTTTCCGGACCGATACGACAAGAGAGCCTACTCCTTTTTAAAAGGCCGTCAACGCATCTGCAATTCCCCTGGTGCTGCAGTTGTTCATGGGCGGCGGTAGTCACTTACCATCAGGTGACCCGCATGCTCGTTTGCCCCCTCTCCTATAAAAAAAATGGGATCTGCCGTTATAAGAAGGATTGTCATAGGTATATACATATTATGTGTATTATGTATGGGAGACATTAGCTATTAATCGCCACACTGGCGAATTGACGATCGCAGTACTTAGCCTACCAGACCACTCGCACCCTTGACGCTGCTCACCGTTGCCAGTCTAGCAATTTTACGCCTGGCATAAATTAACGATCTACCATATATCCGAAATTATTCGATCTATCTGGCATTTACCATAGTCGACTGAAAAGAGCACCTTACAAAGTTAAATATGGCATTTCTCTTTATTTTCTCTTTGCAAGCAATCTTAATAGTAGCTCCATTAATCAATGAAATATTACATGTTCTCTTTATTACTTAAAAACTAGCGGGTTCAATTGTCGGCTTAACCTATTATTTATTCTGTGGCTTAACGAAGAATCTTCACTAAGATCTACAAATGCGTTTTTTATAATTTGTAAAGCAAATATTATCTATAATTTATAATTTTTGCATAAATTTAAAACATAGGTACTATCAATACTATTATACGTATTTAACATGCGGTTATACGGTACCTTTAAATTTGAACTTAGGAAGTGTGTAATGGCTTAAAATATATACTTTATATTTTTATACTGCCCCATCTCAACGCACAGATGTTGCACTTCTCAATAAATAGGTTTCAAAATTTAAATTTACGCCTACAGACTCTGGGGCACAGCCTTTTAGTCATAATGTTTGTGTGAATCCATTTATAGTGACTTAATACTAATTTACTTGATTTCAGGCATGCGTGGAATGCATCGATAGCGGCAAAATGACGAAGGATTTGGTTATTTGTATTCATGGTATGGCCAACACTAAAGAGGGCATGTATTTACATACAGAGGACTTCCTACAAGCTATAGCTGATCAACTCGAACGTAAATTGTCTAAGTAATCGTCAATATACAGCATTTCATATTCGTATCACACAATCTGTAAAAAATATTTCTCAAATGTTGAAAAATGTATATTATTCAACATTTAATGTATATTATTACATTTTTTATAGAATGTATAAGACAGGCTATCAGATTTTTCCTACGAGCTGTTGCTGATAAACTCAAACGTATATTGTCCAAGTAATCGTCAATATAAGCATTTCATATTCATGTTACACACTGTAAAAATATTTTTCAATGGATATGTTGAATAATGTAAGATCAAAGTAATATTGACATTATTTTTACATTTTTATAGAACTAATGCGAAATACTATGAGATTCTTTATAGAGTGGTAATTAATAAGTAAAAATGATAAATACTTAAATAAAAATATTATATATGCATCTTGTAACCTACATTGCTTGAAGTATCTCATACTCAATCCTTTGAACTTTAATGATAAATTGCCCGACGCCTCGTCCTCCTGGAAGCGCTTTTGAAAGGACAAGTTTTTAGGTTCGAACGTCCTGCCGGAAGAGGCTGTGAGTCCTGCTGGCAGTACGAGATTAGTATAAATATTTGCTAGTCCTTCCGGCAGTACGGTGACCTAGACCTTGAATGGGTGCGTCATGGACTCTTACCAGTTTAACAGTGGTAGAGCCACGCGGCAGCTTTTGCTGTCGCACGGATGGGCCGGCTCAAGCCGGAGTGGTACCATGACCTCACAGAAAACCAGCGTGAAGTAGAGGTTTACCTCTGCGTTTTGATTGGTGAGTGCAGGTGGCCGGAGGCCCTTTTTACTGGAAATGAGGCATTCCATCTTAGTCCTCACGGGTGACAACGCATCTGCATTTTGATTCGTAAACGAGGATAGATGTAGATGTCTATGGGCCGCAACAACCACTTACCATCAGGTGGACTGTGTGCTCGTTTGTCACCCTTATACTATAAAAAAGGTACTCAACATTTGGTCAGTGTTTTAAAAATAAGATTCAAAATTTTTGTCGTAGGGTTTATTTATTTATTTAAGTTTAAAATTTATAATGAAATCGTATCGTCTACACTATAACTTTTCAATATTTATAAGAGACTATATGAACTTTTAAGTTTGTAGTTAGCTTATGTTAGTAACGAATCAGTCTTTTGCGACGTAAAATGAGACAAATCACAATCATAAAAATATATCTTATTATTAAGCTGGAATGTCATGCTGGATATGATAGGCGAAACAGTTTCTTCCAGTATGTGGCGAACAAACAACACACCTTTTGCCTTCTGTTGCTTTCCGTGCACCCTGGAGCATATAATGCATTACCTTTGCACTCTTTGTCTACTATCGTCTTTAGACAAAGCCCTCAGTATGTGCTCACCTCCTAAAACTGGCTGTTGATTGGGAGGCTGATTCTCTTTTGATAGATCAGGATGAGTTCTGTAGTTGTTTGTAATGAGCTGCAAACACAATTTTTCTGTGAAATCTTTGTGCCTTATTTGGCTATCTTTACTTTTCAAGAAATAATTATATGCCAAGAAGGCATTTGTTTCTATGATACTAAATATTGAAGCATACATTCGATGTCCCAAATTCTGGTTTCGCCACACTTCTTCTAGAGCCAAACCACATTGTCTGATAAGATTGTTGATGTCAATAGCTGGAGCTCCATCGAAGTTCTGTTGTACGACTTGGATTCGAGGGATTTCTTTGACAGTAGTAGTCCCGTCATTGTCATATCATATAAAAATTTTGACATAAAATAAGTAAATTAATATTTTTAATAAATTGAATAATAATAAATTGTTTTAATAAAAAAAAGAATGATGATGGTCATAATTTAAAAAATAATTATGTAAGTCCTACGTACCAATTATTACTACACACCTCATCAATCTGGCATGGATAAAAGAATCACCTTAGGTACCTGCGTTGTTTTTTCTTGCTTATGAAATACCGCCTATTCAGTAAAAATAAACATACAAACAATTGAATCTTTCCTCTTCATAATATTAGTGTAGATATAACAAAACAAATATCTTTAAAACAAATATCTAGGTTTTTTTATACTGCAGCCGCACATAAAGGATTTAAAATACAAGTAAAAATAGCTTTATTTAAAAAATTACAAAGCTGACTTACTGATGTCGTCAATTGCAGGGTTTATATTATCACCAGATATGATTGAAGATTGTCCATCAATGTCCAATCGCACTCGAATTTTGTTGTTCTCTTCTCCAAAATTCTGATTTGACACCAAAAATCTCGCACTGATTATAATTTTCGCTAAATGTTAACGACTCCAGACATTATCCAGTACCTGGCGCGTCGAAACGTCGCGCGGGCGCGAACACGCAGCCTCCGTTTGTACTCGTGCGCCATGGTTTGCCGACTAAAGTCTGGTAGCGGTTAGTAACTGTTCTCTCTTATATTTAAAAGAGAAAGAAATACTCTATTTTTAGGTTTTCGTACCTCAAAAGGAAAAAACGGAACCCTTATAGGATCATTTTGTTATTCGTCTGTCTGTCTGTCTGTCAAGACCTTTTTCTCAGGAATGCGTGGAGTTATCAAGCTGAACTTTATATCAAATACTCAAGTCTACTGTCCCTTAGAGCTGTGAAAAAGTCAAACTTCTAAGCCAACGCAATCAAAAGATACAGCCGTTTATGCCGCAAATTTTCGACATTCGCAAGAGAATCAAAACCTACAGAGTACCTCCCGTGAACTTAGGATCTTAACATTTGGTACGAAGCAACGTATTATAGCAAAGATAAATGAAAAATTGCGAAAAGCATAAATTTTTAGTTACATCATATAATAAAATATTTTTAATAATTTTAAATTTATATACCTACGGATTTGTTCGAAACCCTCGGTGCGCGAGTCCGACTCGCACTTGGCCGGTTTTTTTTTTCATGTAAATTTGACCTTTGTGCTGTATATTAATAAGGAACTATGATCGAATAAAGTCGCGTCCTTCCGGAAGGACTACAAGTCCTGCTAGCGGGACTCCGGGCGATCTATCATTAATTCATTAATGTCGCACATTAATGAATCTAAAGAAGTGCTTAACATAGTTTGTGAAAATATGTTTTTGCAGTTGGGTACTTCTCTGTAGTTATCAAGTAATAATCAACGAACTCTGAGTTCGTTGGTTGATTCGTTGGTTATAATAAACACAATTTTTAGTTTTAAGTTAAAGATACTTTAACACTTTTCCTGTCCGCGAAACAGAGACAATAGTTAAACAATTGAAATGTTCATATATGATTTATAGGACAGGGAAAGGTTTAATAAAAATTATAAATCATTTTTAGTACCTATTTACCCCGGTTTCACACGTTGGTCCCAAGGTTGGCCCTATTACCACTCGTCCAATATATGGATCGAGAAAATCATTGACAGTTGGCTGGCCCGTGTTGGTTTCATCAAAGGAAATCTGTGCCAATGATCACAATGCCTCCACACGTTGAGTACTTATTCATAGTCTTATCTTATTGCGACGCGCGTCAAGTGCGTTCTATGTAAATGTCGTCGTAAAATTATAGTTGGTTATTTCGTCTTTCACTATTATTGGCTTTGTTTGGACTTAACCAGTATATTGTCGAGCAGATGGTTACCTAGCAAATTAACCAACCAACATTGGTACCAACTTTTGGACAAAAGTGTGGAGCCGACATTAGTGCTAATGTTGATTGAATATAATGAAATTTTGAATGAATGAAAATATATCATTCATTCGGATGTAAATGCGTGTACGCACGAGTAGGATAATAATTTATCCCATTTCATAAAAGACGTTAGAAAGGCATTTCTTCAAATTTATTTATCGTATCATATTTGTATTTTTCTAAATAAATTACCAATAAAATTTAGTTTTCTTTTATTTAACCCATATTGTTAAAGTATATTATAATTTTACATGTTGCTTCTGTATGTCGTTATTTAAGAATGTTACAATATATTAGGTAAAGAAAAATATGGTTCGTTGGCTTCAGTGTTAGTCTTTCATTAATATATTATAATTTTAGAATACTTATGATTCTATTTATTTGTTTGCGTTTATTTATATAAAAAGATAAATACAGAATGTTCCAAAAAGTTGTGTCATGCAGAAGTTCAAATGTAGAGCATTCTAAGAGTACCTATACCCCCAATCACTTCTTTGATCTGTACATCACCTCCATGTAGTTTATATTTTTTGATTACGCTACATTTTTTAGTTTTCGCGTTATATTTTTCTTAGGTATTTTTAGTCCAATCATTGGAAAAGATACTACTTGTCACAGACACATGATGCTCGGCATGTCGCAGAAAGAAAAATAAACGTGAGACACTGAGACATATAGATTAGGCATTATATTATAAAGTAAAAGTAATTCCTTGTGTTATGCCTTCGACTCGGGAAAGTGTATCGGCTACTACGTTGTGTATTCCTGCCAGGTATATGCTGTATATCCGTGGTGAATTGTGAAATGTAAACCAAGTGTCTAAATTGCCTGGGAGTACAATTCTCTTTTCTTGCATGGAAAGCAAAGCATAACGGTTTGTGGTCTGTGTAAAGTGTCTCGCTTTTAACATATGACGGAAATATTTTATTGACTCATATATTGTCAATAGTTCCCGATAATATGGGGAATATTTCTATTGTGCAGGGCTTAGCTTTCTCGAAAAAAAATGCAAGAGGTTGCCAACTGCCATCCTTTCGTTGCTGCAACGCTGCTCCGATAGCGAAGTCTGAGGCGTCTGTAACTAGTGCTAGACGTGCTTGCAGGTTTGAGTGTACTAATAATACTGCTTGGCAGAAACTTTGTTTGTACTTGTTAAAAGCCTTAAGACTGTCACAGGGTACGATCCTTTTAGTGATCCGGTAAGTAGTACATGCAAGGGTGCTTGGATTTCAGCAGCACCTGGGATGAACCGCCGGTAGAAATTAATTATTCCTAGGAAGCGTCTAAGTTCTTTCACGTTTTTGGTATGGGAAAGCTCTGCATAGCTTCGACCTTTGAGTCCAGTGCCTTCACACCATTCGTTGAGACAGTGTAGTCTGAGAAGGTTACTTGTGTTACCCCAAATACGCATTTGTTTGTATTAATTACCATACTGTACTTCTTGAGTCTATTAAATATTTGGCGCAGGTGATTTTTATGCGTTTCTTCGTCGGGCGAGAACACTAAGAAGTCGTCCAGGTAGGCGTAATAATCGTCTTGCATTACAAAAGATGGGTGGACCCGGTGTAGTTCTGATATGATGCACAGTAGTATGTGCAGGAGCTTGCTGAATACCAGATGGTCGCATTATCTCTGCATAATCTCGAAGTATGTCGAGGTATTTAGTGTTGCCTGTCATGGTCTTCACTGAAGAAATAATGGCGGGCGAGGATGCTGTTGTTGCGGTAGTGATTAATGTTGTAGTATTATCAATCAGCCATCGATGTCGAACGTCGACTATTAAGTTGAAATGCGATAAAAAATCGACTCCGATGATGGGTTTTGTAGCGTCGGCCACGACGAAGCGCCAGGAGAATTCTCGACGCAATCCCAAGTCCAACTCTAGGTGTGCATAACCGTAAGTAGCTATGCTAGTACCGTTGGCTGCGAAAAGTTGACAGTCCGTCTTTGGTTGACTTCGCTTGAGTGCCGTTTTGGGAAAAACGCAAATGTCGTTTCCAGTGTCGGCTAAAAATTGCATCTTACTTCTACGGTTTGTAACAAAGAGGCGACTTGGCTGCTGTGAAGGGCTACCGTATGTCGCCATTAACGACTGCCTTTTGAGTTTTCCGTCACATAGTCACATGGCTAAAGCAACGGTTTGCAGTATCTCCAAACTTCCAGTGATACCAACATTTAGGGAAACGCCTGTAGTTAGAATTCGATCGAGTTTGGCTGTGCTGTCGGCGATTGCTTCTATTTTCGGAGCGTGAGCGTGATCTCTGCTGGCTTAAAGTGAGTGCCTCTACTTGTCTAGTAAATTGCGCAATTTGCCTTGACATTTCGTCGAATTGCGATCCAGTAGCAACGGAAGTGATTGCTATCTATGGCGTAGAGGAGACGATATCCATCACGGCATCTGCTAAATCGGCTAAGCTATTTAAATCTATTCGCGGTTGTGATGCTATTGCGGTCTGTACGTGTGTAGGCAGACGACTCATCCAGATGGTCTTTAGGAACTCGTCCGGTACCTCACTCCCTGCTAGTTGACGCAAGTGCCTTAAGAACTGGGAGGGGTGGCGATCGCCTAGTTCCTCGTGTGTCAATAATTGTTTGACTTCCCTCTTTCTTGACATCGATAACCTTTTAATAAGCTCACTTTTAAGGTGTTCATATTTTCCTGTAGCTGGAGGTGACACAATTATATCTTTTACTTCTGCAGTGTAACGGTGATCCAGTTGAGATATGACATAATAAAATTTTGTTTTGTCATTAGATATACCGGATAACGAAAAGTGTCCTTCCACTTGTGCGAACCAAACGGCTGGTTCCTCAGCCCAAAAAGGAGGTATGCGAAATCCGACGCGAAAAGTGTTGGTTGAAGTCGTGTCATTAACTCCGCCATCTTGTGATGTTGGTTTCGACATGGTCACCTTTTTAAGTCTACTGCACTTTTTTCGTACACAGTGAAAACAAAGGAAAGACAATTTAACACAAACAATAGAATTTATACACAACTCGGAATGCACCTCGCAACTACAATAATTACCTATATTAACAAATACGATAGCCCGGACAAGCGCGAGAGTGGCGTGCGTTCTACTGGAAGCAGCTGCGGACTGGCGGGGGGGAAGGGGAACCCGCTCACACGCAAGGCGATTGAGGCGTGGCCGCTTGACATAGATATGGTCGTGCCATATGTTTGACGAGTACTTGTGTGCACTCACGCTGCGGCGCGTTTCAGTTATCAGGTTCGATATGCCTTCACAAAATAAAGTTCTTTCTGCGGTACTACCGCAAAAAAAGACAAAAAGGAGATACTGGGTGAAGAAGCCGCTCTTTATACACTTCTATCACCCGTGTCCAAACTTCACGCTCTTTATTGTTGTTCATAGGAACCTGTACTCACACGTGTGCTTCGCGCGAAAGTCGCAACAAACTGATTGAAATTGCCCCAATTGCGCTACACACGCGACAGCGTCAGGGCCGATCTAGAGAGCAAATAAAGCCTTGCGCCCCTGCCGCCCTGCCGCAGGGCCGACTTAGACAATTGCCCCTGCTTGCATACACACATAACATAACATAAACACTCACGCCTGTCACCCAGAGGGGTAGGCAGAGACTACGGACTTCCATTTGGCGCGATCCTGACACACCTCTCTCGCCTCCTTTACATCCATATATCTACGCATACATGCTCGTCGATTAAGGGTACTTCTAATCTGGCCCATTTTCAATGTATCGCCGATTTGGTCGATAAATCCTCGTCTAGGGTGTCCCTTCCCGACTCTGCCATTCACTTCTGAAACATATATTTGCTTTGTCACTCTTTCCTCGTTCATTCTTTCTACATGACCAAACCACAAAAGCATTCCTTTTTTAATCCTGGTCACAACGTCATCTTGCAAACCACACTTTTCTCTTATCACACTATTTATCACCCTGTCATTCAGATTCAGTCCTAGCATACTCCTTAGTGACCGCATTTCTACAGCATTTATTCTACTCTCATGCCTCTTCTGCCAGATCCAACTTTCACTACCATACATTAAAGTAGGGACTAACACAGCATTATGAATTGCCATACGTGCCTTAACACGTTGCCTACACACATTAATTATAATTAAGGAGGCAATTAAGGGTCATCCACACTCCTACACCCTAGATTTACATGGCAGGCAAGTAAAAAGAAAAAAAAACAGCAAGCAGGGGTAATTTTCTAAAGGCGGCTACTGACATGTCTGCCGCAGGGGCAATTTAGGGAGCACAGCGATCGGAGCAATATTGGAGCTGTTTCTACACACACGCCTGCCGTTCAGTATGAGAGTGTCGCTCGCTGGCTGGACGCACGCGTTGAGAATGGCGCCAGTTTTATCGAAATATCAATAAATCGGTATATATTTATTTGGCTCTTTTTTATATAGAATAAGGGTGAGAAACGAGCACAGTCCACCTGATTGTAAGTGGACACTGTGGCCCATAGACATCCACATTTATCAATAAAACAACTAATTAATTAATAATTATAACCATTAGAATATAGTGCTTATAAGCTGCAACATACTCTGCTACGCTATTTTTAGGCTATCAAAGTCAATGAAATATGTACTAACTTCACTCGTCATAATTTAATAATATAACCAATTTATTCTGTGATATAACTTAACTAATTAGTGCTTAGTAACTATAATTTAACTAGTGTTAAAAATAGCCAGGATAGTTTTCTAATGATGAGTTTTAATAAATTAATTTAATAAAATTTGTATTTTTGTATAATTATTTGGTTAATGACATTTTATTTATATTCCAGCAGTTTTAATACTCCAGCAGTTTTTTATATAGAATAAGGGTGACAAATGAGCACAGTCCGCCTGATGGTAAGTGGACACTGTGGCTGTGGCTGTCGCGTGTGTAGCCTGTAGCGCAATTGGGGCGATTTCAATCAGTTCGTTTGCGCCCACAGAGTATCTTTTTATACCAGGATTTGCGCCTTTCGCGCGGAGCACACGTGTGATTACAGGTTACTATGAACAACAATAAAGAGCGTGAAGTTTGGACATGGGTGATAAAAGTGTATAAAGAGCGGCTTCTTCACCCAGTATCTCATTTTTGTCTTTTTTTGCGGTAGTACCGCAGAAAGAACATTATTTGAACGTTGACAACGTAACTTTGTAACTTTCAAGTAACATTACTGGGATTTTTTACCGAGTAGATATCATAGACTTAGAATATACTGGCGTCTAGACCATCTGATAGCCGGAAAACGCGTGACCAATTTTGATTTGTTATTGTGTGCGTTAGCTAGTGATGTATATTTTACTTACAAGGACTATCGAAAATGATTGTTAAGGAAGCGGTAAAAGGATTTAAAAAAAGTGTTTAGTGCATGAAGTTGAATAACTTCAAAAATTAACTGAATTTTACCATAATAGTTCTAAAATAATTAAAAAGTATCCATATAACATGTTCCTGCGAATAAGCTGAACCTACCTGCCTTTTGTTGGATTTCAATTAAAATGTATAAAATCCCAGGTGAATTTACCGATAATTTAATTTTAAGAATTTAACGGTGGTAGAGCTGCGCGGCAGTTTTTGCTGTTGCACGTATGGGCCAGCTCGAGCCAGGTTGGTACCACGACCTCACAGAATACCGGCGTGAAGTAGAAAATCTGCTTCTGCGTTTCGTCTGGTGAGTACAGGCGGCTGGAGGCCCAATTCTCTCCCCCCCCCCCCACCCCCATCAACATGGTAACGGAATTACATGAAAGACTACCCCGGAGGGTACCAGCACCCCTGGAGAATCCCTCGCTTAGCATCCACGACCATGTTATTCCACTTCTGAGCGTGCTCAGGCTGCCCCGCGTATTCTGGGGGGGGGGGGGGGGGGCGAGGGCAAAATTCCGTTCTAAAACATAACTGCTCGGGGCAAACTGAGCAACAATACCAAGGCGACGCCTGCCACGCTATCCGTGAATTTCTGCAACATCCGGGGAACTTCACTGGAACCCAAACGTCGTCCACTACCGCCTCGAGACGGCGAAGCCGGCCTAGCTCTTTCTGACGTGCAGGTCGACGGGCGGTAACCACAAACCACTGACTTAGAAGTATACAAAGAGTATAGTAACTGTCCTATACAGGAATTACTGTCCTATACAGGACAATAGAGTAACCTGTTGACATTTTATCAAAAATGGCGCCAATTTTTTTTCACGAAACGTCGTAAGAGGGAGCCTGTTTTTATACATTTTAAACTTCAAATTTTTACTATCAACTTTCCTCCCCCTGGAAGTATATATCTCTATGCCACAAACTAACTAGTAGATTCTGGCGGTAACCACAGAGTATTTTTTTTATTTATGGCAACCTTACAATTACTGCTAACTTCCATTCCACAGACTAATTGCTCCAGTCAATAAATAATACTTGTAAGAAACGGTAATTAATGATATATGAAATGACTTGTACTGAAGTTTATTCAATAAATGAAGAATATTATAATTATATAGAATTAAAATAAAATAAAACTGAACTCATTACCACATTTAATATAAAATATTAAATAAAACTATATAAAGACTACATATTAAATTCTAAATAGGTAATAAAAAAAGTTTATAACTTAATATTATTTAAATCTAAATATTCCATAAGGCAATTGAAAACATTTTTACTTTTTTTAGAATAAATTAAAAGAGAACGAATTTCTGTAGGTAGAGGTATTTTAAGTTTTACCAAAGTGTTAAATAATGAAGTATGATCATATAAAGGACATGAGAAGAATATATGGTTGAGGTCACCAATATCTAAACCACACTCATATATAGAAGTGTTTTTAATATGAAGCCTAGCAAGGTGAACCGAATTACAACAGTGACCCAAGCGCATTCTACATAACATTGATGTATGTTTTTTATTTAAGTTTAATTTATAAAACCAAGGCTTAGAAGGAATGGTGTGTTGAATTTTAGCATATTGACAGCCTTGTGTCGTTTTGGTTTTGTCCCAATGTTTTGACCACCTATCTCTATACAATAATTTCATAGTCCTTATAAGGTCATAGCAATAAATTTTAAATAGGAAAGTATCCCCACAGACTATAGTTTGTTTAGCAAGTTTGCCAGCATATTCATTACCAGATATACCAATACAGCATGAGGCAACTTTCTTTGAAAGCTGAAAAATCTGCACACAATCATAATTACGTCAATATGCGTGTTGAGTTTGTAAAAATAAAGCGAGATAAAATATCGCTGTCTCTTTCTTTGATGTTGTTTTAGATTGCCATTTTAAAAATTAGATAAACTAATTCATATTATATGGAATGAAAATAAAAATGTTAATTCGGTGTTACGCTTTCATTGGTTTGCTCTTTAAAGTATAATTACATACATATTACTCTGTGATTCGCACAATTAGTTTACCTATTAATTGATTTAAATTAAATAGGGTATTTTACACCATGTAAAAATAAGTCAAAGCATATATATTTATGATAGATTTTGTAAAAAGTAAACGAGAAATATTGATTTCTATTTATAAAAATGCATTATAAATTTTATATTTCAATTTAAAGAATATTTTTTTTTAGCTGTGCCTCAAATCTGCAAAATGATGTCCGCCATATTAGATAGCGTCGTGACGTCGCTAGGTCAAAGAAATAGATTATGTGCTGTGTACTAACTAGTTAGTTTCGAAATTTTTCAAGTTATCATTACGATTGTTGACTTTTATTCCGAATTTTATTGAAAAGGCATCATGGAAGACGGATTCGTAAAAGCGAGTTTATTACTTCGCTTTTAGTATTAATGTTATAGATATTATAATATAAGCTTAGGTGAGAAAAACTTTTTGTTACTTATATTTTTTTATACAAACCCTCAGACGAAATAAAAAGTCACTTTTTTATTTGGTCTGAGTACAAACCATGTCTTTATTCCCATATAATAGAAGAAAACAGGAATTAAGTAAAACACTGCACTGCACTTGCTTATTAGTAGTAGGGCTTGCAAGCAAGGGCTATCAAAATGGCCCACAAAAGGCGGGACGCGGGACAGACGAGCGATGAACCTAATCTATTATAAAATTTGACTTGCAATATGTACCTATCATGTCATGATGTTTTGTTTTGTTTAATCGATAGTTAAATATAAGTCATACTTACATCAGAGTGATCTTCACAGAAGTATAGTTTAGATTTTGTAGACAATGCCTTCGGGTCTCTTCTTGCCAGTTTTAACCAAGTATTTCCCATATTTAAATCAGTTGGCACTTTAATCCATAACTTCCCCGGCGTTCTTATGCTCGTATTTTTGCAATCAGGTACAACACAGCAATGATATAGATGATAACTCATTATTAAACATTCAAAAGTATCTTATTCCTTTGCAAAATTGTCAAAATTCTAGGACAGTGACGTCAGGAGTTGAACAGTATGGCGGCTAGCGTTTTCACGCGAAAATTTAAAACGATAGATTAAAAGTAATTTTTATCTCACTATTCGGTTTTAAAAAAAAATATAAAAAAATTATTAAAATTTATTTCATGTTTAGTTTTTAATATTTATTATTCATTTTTGCTTAAATTCACTTACATGGACTTCATTTTCGTATGTACGCGAATATCGTCGTGAATGAATAGTAAAGATTTTTTGTGAGATGTTAATTCTGTATAAGATATTGACTATAAATGAATTCATTATTTCAAAGTTTTATGCACGATTTATGGTCATCATAGAAAGTAAGTTAAGTGTTTTGCAAATAAAAAAAGCACAAAATTATCTGATCACTTTCTGCAGGTTTCCTATGATAGGAAAAGAAAAACTTATGAGAATATTGTGGTAAGGCTATAAACATTTCGAATTTATTGGCCTTTATTTGTAGGGTTTATTACTACATTGACTCGAATTTTATCTGTTTCAGATCACGTATTTTGGCTGAGTTAAGTTTTCGTCATGAGAATTTTGCTGATTTAAATTTACGTTAATGTTCTGTGAAGAATAACTCCCTGACAATAACATGTGTTATATATCAGTAACGAGTGAGGAAATATTATGTGCAAAAGCAATAAAAGACATCAATAATAATGTGTAGTTCATAAAACAATCTGTCTTCCAGAAAATAAAATTACATAACTATACTTATTTATAGTTTTATTTTATCCCACATACTAATCTAAAGTATATTCGAGTAATTTTGGTGCAACCACTCAAATATATGGGAATTTATCCCATAGGTTTGTGAGGCTTGAGCCAAAATTACTCGAATAAGCCTTAAATAAAAAGTTTGAAGTTACAGAATACAAAGGTTTGAAATTCCCGCTAAAAAGTTTTATATGGGCGTCCACCGTAGCGCTTTTCGTATACACACAAACACGTGTTTTCGTTTTTTAGTATGAAGTTGGCGTTCTTCTCTTGATAAAGAGTAATTGTGTTCTGTGTACCAATATGACTAGGAATCCAAATCTACGATCCAAACAAGAGAAATGTTGATGTTTTGAATTTTTTTTTAATTTATTTAGAGAACCACAAACAAGTTTATAATATATCTTATGAAAATTGGTATAAGATAGAAGTTTCTTAATTTCAAACATCAAAGGATTGCGGGAAATGTCATAGAAAGGATTACATAACAATGCCTGTAAAGAACTAAGAGAATCTGAAAATATCACGCTTGATTTTAATTTAAAACTTTAGCAATATTTTATTGCTTGTAAAATGGCTAACATTTCTCCTGTAAAACTGAAGATTCGGGAGGACTTTTCATTTTTTGAACTATTCTCCAATTTTGATGGTATATTGCATAGCCAGTACAACCTTTAGAGTTAATTTTAGAAGCGTCTGTAAAAATATAATGATAACCTGGAAAATTCTTGTCTAACGAAAATAAGTTTTTTTTATTTGATTCAATAGAAACTTTATTTAATTCTATATCTAATATAACATTGGGTTTGAAAAGTGCAACATCAAACGAATTGGAGAAAAGAGGCAGTCACCGACCTATGAATAAGATCTAGTAAGGAATTATATTGTTCATAACTTTTTACTAGGTTAGGGGTTTCTTTATTACGCCAGCATTTTCCTAAATTAATTAAAATGTAATGAGAAAGTAAACGAATTTTAGGGATTAGTGGATGATTGGAAAATTGAAGAACACAAAAAAAGAAAGCATCTGATAAATATTGTCGTCTAATAAAAAGTGGAGGATCACCGCATTTAATTTGCAAGGCATTGATAGGCGATGAATTCATAGCGCCTAAAATTAATCTTAAAGACTTGTGTTGAACGATATCTAAAATTTTCAATCCTTTTTTTATTAGCAGGTTCAAGAAGAAATGAGGCATGATCCAATCGACTTCTTATAATTGCATTCTAAATTAATTTTAAAGAATATGGATGGGCGCTCCACCATACCCTGCACAAAGCTCTTAGAATGTTTATATTTTTTTCGCATTTTTTTTTGGGTTTAAATGATATGAGGCATACCGGATAACTTATTATCAAGAATTACACCAAGGAATTTAACTTGATGAATATTTTCGAGCGGATAATTAAAAAGGCGAACCTGTATTTCTGGTAAAACTCTTTTGCGGGAAAAATTACTGTATTACTTTTATTTGGGGAAAGTTCTAATCCATGATCATCTAACCACGTGACCATAGCGAGGAGATCTTGTTCTATCGCATTAGCATAGGATTCTATACATTTGTCATTTACATAAACTAAGATATCGTCAGCGTATTGTAAAATTCTACACTTTGAAATGGACTGGTCTAAATCTGACGTATAAATGTTGTATAATAAAGGACTTACAACCGAACCTTGCGGAAGGCCTTTGAAAACCTTGCGAGTATATTTTAAATCATATTCAATTTTAATGTAAACACCGATCTAGAAATAAATTGATAATCAAATTTGTAAGTTTTTGGATATATTAAGCTTAAACATCTTTTCTCTAAGGATGTTAAGTCTAACATTATCGTAAGCAGAAGAAATGTCAAGGAAAGCAGCAAGGACCGATTCATTTTTCGAAAATGCTAGTCTAATATCTGTGGTGAAGATTGAAAGACTGTCATATGTGCTTTTACCTTTTCTGAATCCATATTGAGTATTTGATAATAATCCATTGCTTTCTACATACCATTCAAGACGATTCTTGATCATGGGTTCAAACGTTTTAATTAGAGTTGAGGATAGAGCAATCGGTCGATAGGAAGAGCCATCGTTAGGGTGTTTGTCAGGCTTCAAGATAGGAATAATTACTTGAGTCCGCCAAGAGTCAGGAACAAAACCTATGTCAAACAAAGCGTTAATGATATTTAAATAGAAGGTTAAAATTTGATCGTTAAAATGGGGTTGTTATAAATTAAATTGCTTAATTCCGCGTAAAGAAAGAAAATGATGTGTCCAGCCCAGCTTTAAGGGGGATCTCCCACCCTCCCTCAATCGCGCGCACTATACCCGTCACCGTCAATCCCAGCACTACCATCCTCAGCACCACCACACTAGGCAGGACACACCACTCTCGAAAATACGACACGTGTTTCGCCTCTACACGAGGCATCCTCAGGTGAAGTAGACTCTGCGGAGGCTGGCCGCTAAGTGACACATCATTTTCTTTCTTTACGCGGAATTAAGCAAATTAATTTATAACAACCCCATTATAATGGATTTCCGCAAAGTAACGCCTGATTCTATCAATTATCTTGATCGTTACATTTGGCTAGTAGTGAATATGGAATACCGTCTAGACCAGGTGCTGAATCGTGGACGTGGAAAAGGACAAGCTTTAATTCATATGAAGAGAATGGACGTTCTAATGGATCAAAAAAAGATTCACATGTAGTACTTTGAGTTAGCTCCTCTCTCGAAGGAGCAGAAGAGGGGGGGCAAGTTTGTCTAGAAAAGAATTTATTGATTGAGAGGGAATGGTACGACTGTAAGAACAAGATGAAAAACAACAGCGAAATTTTCTTATATTGCGCCAAACAATTGATGAAGGAGTTTTAGTTACTTCTTGTATACGTTGAAGGTGTGAATAGTTTTCTGAGCTCATGTCTAATTTATATTGTTTTTCGGCTTTTTTTCTATTATGAATGGCCTCAGTACATTCAGAATCCCACCATGGAGGGGAGGGCTTACACTTATTATTTAGGGTTTTAATAGGATTTGTTTGGTTTGCTGCATTTATAATTGCGTTTGTAAATGCTTCAACAATTGAAATTAAATAATTTCCAGAAATAGGAGCGATTTCTAGAATTTCATTGTAACGAATACTATTATACAAGTTCCAGTCTACTCTGTCTAATTTGTATTTAATACAAGGTTTTTTTGTTAATTTTTGCCGAATCTTTGTTTGGAAAGGAAATCAGAATAGGAAAATGATCACTGCCATGAGACCTATCTAAAACTGTCCAATTTAAAAGAGAGGTTAAATCAGGAGTACAAATTGATAAATCTACAGCACTTCTGGACTCATTGGGACGAGAGCGTTTGGTGATTTTACCAGTATTAAGGACACCAATGTTAAGTTCGTCAAATATTTCAACTAATAAACTACCGTATCCCATAAATAATTTAATTAAAAATGGTTTGGGTAACGAGGCTATTAAAGATTTTATTCTGCGAAACGTATGGACAGACGGGGAGGGAACATAAATAGAAACGAAAGTAATATTTTGAATTCTTACTGATAGTATATTAAAGTCAAATATTTCATCCTGAATATCTACAATTTTATAAGCGATATTATTTTTTTTAAGCAAAGCACATCCGGCATAACCATCAGATCTATCATTACTAACACAACAAAAACCAGGGATTTTGATGTTGGAATCCGGTTTCAGCCATGTCTCTGAAATAGCAGCGATACAAACATTATGTTTTTTTTTTAATAAATAAATCATAACAGTACGTTTATCGAAAATGCTTCTACAATTCCATTGAAGGATCTTTGTGAGAGTGAATTTCATGTAGAATTTCAGGTATAGAATTTAGTAAGCGAGCAACGTGGGACGGTAACTTTGACGAATACGAAGATATGATTATGTTAATAAGGGAATTTATAATGCTTTCTATAGAATTCAAACTACCATGTGAAGTATCAGGTGAAACCCGAAGAGCACAACCATCCTCTGGTTGTGGAATTGAAAATTCTTCAATAATTTTTTGATGATTTTTTTTGTCGTATCCTGTTTGTGTATGGTGACGGAATGATTTAGGAATAAATAATGATTTCTTATAAGAAGTTTTACTAGATGAAGCAGCGTGTGAAGGAAAATGATCCTTTGAAGGATTAGTAGGAAGCGAAGCATTTATCGGGTTTTTTGAGATCAGAACATCAGCATATGATTTTGATGAAACTTGGGGGTATTTTTGTGATGCTTCTAGGTATGAGATTGAATTTTGTGCCATTTCGATTTTAATATTATTTTGTCGTGTGTGGGGCATCTAGAATCCGTAGCTTTGTGGTTACCTGAGCAGAATAAGCAAAGAAAGGACCCATTTTCTTTATCGCAAGAAGAAGAAGAGTGATCATCGCCACATTTTGAGCATCTTGGCTTGGAACGACATAAATCTTTAGTGTGTCCAAATCTGCAGCACTGAAAACATTGAATTGTTGAAAGCTTATAAATTTCAACAGGGATGGAAGAATAGCAAAAATAAACCCTCGAGGGAAGAATTTGACCGTCAAATGTGATTACGACACTTTCAGAGCTTTCATATATGACTTTGTCTTCATTGCGTATTCGGTAATTTTCTTACTTTTAATACAGGAATAGTGTTTGGATACGTATATAATTCGGAAATAATCTCTTCTGGTGTCCAGTCTTTTGGTACACCTTTTATAGCACCCATACGAGATACGTGGAAGGATGGAATAGACGTTTTGTATTTATCATTTACAGATGGATTTTCTAAAAATAAATTTGCATCAATAAATTTAGAGAATTCAATCGTTATTCTATTCCTACCGATACTTTTTAGCCCTCCATTAACTATATTTTGAATATTTAATTTTTTCAAAAAGTGACCAAATGAAATAGCATTTAAAGTCTTACCAGAATTAGGAGAATCTTCTTTTACTTGAACATGGACGATAAAAGGACCAGAATCTGTGGAAATTATAAGGGCGAAGAGATTGAAATTTTTGTGAATCTGATTTTACATTATCGCTATTTATATGTGTGTTAAGAGATTTAGAAAAGATATGACTATGGGTAGAATATAATGTTTGTGGTAGAGGAATGTCAGATGATTGTGAAAGAGGGATTTCAGATGATTGAGTACAAGCAATGTTGGATGATAAAGACATGGGAGATTCATAAACACTTTGTCCTGATATGATGTCTTGGTTAGAGTTAGATCCCATAATTTTAATTTTAGATGATGAAATATTACCAGTATCGCAATCCGATTCTGAGAATGAGGAATTGGTGGAAAAAACTGAAATGTTTCTATTTAAATCAACCAGATTAGCATGTTCTTCTTTCTTCCTTTCTTTCGTTTTATGTTTCCTTTTCTTTTTACTGGAAATAATTTTAAAATTGTCATCAAAAATTTCTTAAGATAGTGACTGCCATGGTTTTTTAAATGGACCTTCTAAGTCATTTTGAATTTCGACATGAGCAGCTGGAGAGGAAATAATGTTAGGATCAGAACAATTCGGATCCGGTGGCTTAGGCGGAATACATGGAATGGATTAGACATGGCGACTACGAGAGTCTAACGCTACGTTAGACTATTTTCTAATACTAATAAATTGTTGCTAAATGAGTGATAATATGAAAATACAGATAAATATTATTAATATATACTATAATAAATTAGGAATGTAATCAGAATATTAAAAGAAAACTTTTTTTTATATAACTATGGCCCTTGGTATTGTGATAATGTCACAAAAATTCTGCCAATGTCCGGTCTTCGGTCTGTCACACCTTGTCTTGAGGCTTTCCGGTGGAAAAGGAGTTAGTGGTTATTAGGTGAAAATGTGGAAAAAAACAAAGCAACTAAATACATGAATTGTGGACCACACAATATAGAGTAAAAATCTAGTCATAGGACGGTATTAGCCTGGGCAGGGAATATAAAATTAGGTTAAGCTAAATTTAGTACACAATAATTATAATTTAATATTATACATTCGAATATATTTTGAGATTGTATTAACATATATGGAATCGGGGATAGTTAAGAAAGAATTGATATTAACTGGACGAGGGATTGTTTTGGGAAGGATGTTATATAAAGAAATTGGGTGATTTTGACAACTGAAGAAAATGTGTTCTGGGGTACCTTCATCTAGACCACATTCACAGAGGGAATGATCTTTGATTCTAATTTTGGCTAGAAATACAGGAGTGCAGACATGCCCGAGCCTTAAACGGCAGATTGTAGATGTGATTTGTTTGTTCAGAAACCTAAATTTGAAAAACCAAGGTTTTGGAGGAATTTGGGGTTGGATTTTACCAAAGTAGAAACCTTTACTATGTCTGGATATGCTCCATTCTCTGTCCCAAGAATTCTTTAATTCAATTTGAGCTAATGACATTAAATCATGAGAGTAATTCATTAAATGAGAAGGACAGCCAGTATCTACAGCTCCTTTGGCCCAGGAGTCAACCTGTTCATTTCCTTCTATGCCACAATGACTAGGAATCCACACAATCTCTACCTCAAGCCCACCTCTATTACAATTTAGTATGAGTTCTTTAATTTTCAGTATCAATGGGGAGATGGATTTCATTTTAAATATATTGCTCTGTAACGACATTAGGCAGCTTTTTGAATCAGTAAATAAAACTGATTTAGGAATTTTATGGGAAAAAATATAGGATATAGCCTCATATATGGTTAAAGCTTCCCCTGTAAAAACAGAAGCCTGAGGAGGGCATCTATAATTAAGGACAATTTTATATTTGGGAATCCAGACTGCAGAACCGACACATTTGAATGAAGACAATTTGGAAGCATCAGTAAAAATATATAGCCAATCAGGCCATTTTTTTGCCTCTAGGTTATAGAAAGTTCTGTTTGCAGTTGGAGAATTTTTATTAATGTTTAAATTCAGAGTGATTTTAGGATTTAGTAATATAGCTTCATAGCTGGTTTCAAAATAGGGTAGAATTGGGGATGTAACACAAGGATATTCAATATTTTTTAATCTATTTAGAGATTTAAGAATAGGGGGCCAGCTTTTATTAGACCATGTCGTGAAGCGACAATTAATAAAAAAAAGAGAGAACCTAACCTAAGAACAACAAAACAACAAAAGTAGACCAATAAAATAATATATTTAAAGTTTTAGAAAGGTATT
The DNA here is from genome assembly GCA_033319125.1 of Parnassius glacialis. Lineage (NCBI taxonomy): Eukaryota > Metazoa > Arthropoda > Insecta > Lepidoptera > Papilionidae > Parnassius > Parnassius glacialis. The sequence continues at coordinate 35,825,887 of JAVANC010000001.1, read as the reverse complement.
TACAATTTTATAAAAAAATGAAATATGATGATGATGGATGAAGTGAGATTACAATTAGATTTAAAAAAAATAAAGATAGGAGAATAGGAGAATATAGTATTATAGTGGAGCCTAAAGGTTGAAGTGACACGCTGCTTTTGTAGAAGTAGGCACACGCGGAGCTTGAGGTTTCTTAGCGGCGACGGCACGCAGCGCCTGGACTGGGCACACGCAGCGTCCGGAGCCAGCGCACGTAGCGCCTGGGGTAGGTGCGCTCAGCACTTGGAGCAAGCAGTCGCAGCGCCCAAAGGTAGCGCAGGCAGTAGGTGCACTCGGCGCCTGGAGCAAGCAGTCGTAGCGCCCGAAGGTAGCGCGGCAGTAGGTGCACTCGGCGCCTGGAGCAAGCAGTCGTAGCGCCTGGAGTAGTGTGGCCCCGCGCTTGAAGTAGACTTCGCCGACGACTTCACGTGTAGATGGAGGCTTGCAGGATCCCGGGGCAATGCGGCCCCGGGATAAGGCCTTTAGTAGATGTTTCTACTTTGAGAACTGAAGCGAGACTTTTTTTTTCTCCGATTGTTCGGCTTTTATACCTTTTTAGAGAGAACGAGAAATTATTTAAATTAAAAGGAAATTTATTGTAAATGACCTAGAGCAAAAGAGTATTTATGTGAAAATATCGAGATAAAACATCATATCGGTAACGAATTTGAATAAAAATTGCCATGACAACCATATAAATAATGGTTGTCAAAAATATAAATTTTTGGTTTTAGGTATATAATTAAAAAACAGTTACATTTAAGTAAGAAATGAGACACCACCCATACAGGAAAAACTACAGCGCGGCAGCGCGCACGAAACCTGAAATTGCAGAGTTACGGAGAACTCAATAAAAGATAGAAAAAGGTAAGACTCCATTGACAGCGTGAAAATTACGAAGTGAAAACGATTTGTTATTGTGTTTTTATAGTCTAAAAACAATATATAATATCATTGTCTAAAAACGTTACAGGATCCCATGGAAATAAAGGTGATGCAAAATATAAATGCAGAAAATCAAAAACAGAATGGAAAAATAGTGTAAAATGATATGTTAGTAGTATAACTGATAGCGTGAAAAGTGATGCAAAATGTGAATGCAGAAAATCAAAAACAGAATGGAAAAATAATGTAAAATGATATGTTAGTAGTATAACACTACATTTTCCCCCGACCCTGGAAAATTTTTGACTCAGCAAAAATTTTGACATGTACATTCTAAAATAAACCATAAAAACACAGCTTTGCAGAAACAGGCATCAACAGGCAAAATCAGCTATACTATCTCTTACATTCATCATCTGCATTCAGGTAAGGGTGGAGTTCACATTCAATGACTACCACTCTAAAAGTGTGTTTTCGAAACGACATTAAGGCTTATTTAAGGAGTAGTCAACCGCTCCTGCGTGGAAAAAAAATTAGTCGAAGAAACACCACTCTAAAAGTGTGTTTTCAAAAGGACATTCAGGCTTATTTAAGGAGTTGTTATCCGCTCCTGCGTGGAGAAAAAATTAAGGGAGTAGTCAGTCGCTCCCAAGTGAAGATAAAGGTAAAGAAAATTAAGGGAATAGTCAGCCATTCCTAAGTGAAGATAAAGATAAAGAACTTAATCTTAAGCAAGCATTAGTCGCTATGACTTATGCAACATCACCAACGAGATGTGTCTGAAACAAACATAAAAAGTGAAGATTAATCCAACTAAAATTCGAGGTCTTAAAGCAAGATGTGTTGAAGAACACTGGATCATCAAACAAACAAACAAATTAAAAGAAATAAAAATAATAAGGTGAAAATGATGGTGATATTTATACATATATACAAATTAACAGTTAATAAAAGTTAAGAAAATTTATGATTTTACATCTTTGATGTGCCACTTGCCTCTAACTCCATTAGGGTCTTCAAGCACATAGACTAGTGGTGACAGTTTAGCTATCACTTTGCACTTGATGAACTTAGGGGCAAGTTTTGCATTAAAGTATGCGCCGGCATCGCTTAAAACATGGTTTTTACGCCAAACAGTGTCTCCCACATTAAATTCTTTAAAAGACCGGCGAAGATCATAGCGAGCGCTATTTTTAGCGTGAGCTATGTGAAGTTTAGTTTGAACTTTGTGAAATATAGATGAGAGGAGACCAGCATTAGACGCGTAAATATCACGAGGCATAAATACCAATTCCTCGAGGTTCTGAGTTGGAGTATAGAAGGAACCACAAGGTATTGTTTCCCTACCAAAGACTAAAAAATTTGGAGTAAAACCAGTAGCTACATTTGTAGCGCTGTTCATTGCGTACTGAATCTTAGCAAGATGGTTGTCCCAGGATCTATGATCGTCTCCTACTAGAGATGCTAGAGCTGTAATAATTGTACTATTAAACTTCTCCGTAGGATTAACCTGAGGACAATATAAAGCTGTGTGAAAAATACAAGGAACATTATAAGAATTTAAAAATGAGTGGAATTCTCGCGACTGAAATTGAACAGCGTTGTCCATTATAATAGTTTGGGGAATGCCATGAACTAGAAAAACTGAATTTTCCAAAACATTAATAATATTAGCTGAAGTAGCACGTTTAAGGGGAAAAATCATAGTATATTTAGTAAAATTGCAGTTAATTACTAGAATATACTGATTTCGTCTTCGAGTCATAGGCAATGGACCCATAAGATCTAAGGATTAGTTTGAAAAGGTCTGGAGCAAAGTTTGGGTTTACCCATAAGACCATAGGGAGAATGATTAGGGTGTTTGTAGGTTAAGCAGGTTTCACAAGTCGAGATTAATTCGGCAATGTCCTTAAACATACCAGGCCAATAGTATTTTAAAGATATTTTCTTGAATGTCTTGAAGATACCAAGATGGAGTTCTGAAGGGGAACCATGGTTAGCTGCAATAAGTGCATGTCTATCTTGAGGTAGTGGAACTTCTTTCCAAATAAAGTCATCGTTTAGACGATCGGGAGAATGAATACAGCGGTAAAGTTTGTTATCCCTGATAGTGTAGTTGGGATATGCGTCTGGGTTGTTGGAGCATCCGAGAAAAATTTTGTTGTAGTGTTCAAGTCTACGATCAGGTGGTTCTTCAATCATAATGGGATGTACGCCTTGAGGTGAAGTTTCTCGTGTATCAGGACGTTCTTGATTCTTATGTCTTGATAATAAATCTGGAACAACGTTATCCTTTCCTTTTTTATGTTTTAGGACAAAGTTAAAGCATGATAAGCGTAAAATCCAGCGAGCAAGTCTTCCTGATGGATTTGATAAGTTCTGAAACCATTTAAGTGCAGCATGATCAGTATATATTGTAAATTCTTTACCATTGTCTAGGTAACATCGCCAATGTTCTAATGCAGTTATTACAGCTAATGTTTCTCTTTCAGTAGTTGAGTAATTCTGTTGATTTTTGTTTAGTGCTTTACTCATGTAAGCAATCACGACTTCTTTGTCATCTTGATGTTGAGTAAGCATTGCTCCTATGCCATAATTTGATGCATCACAATGTACAGAGAAGGGTAGTTCGAAGTTAGGGCAAGCAAGGACAGGAGCAGTTACCAAAGCTTCTTTAAGTTTCTGGAAAGCAGCTGCAGCTTGTGAATTCCATAAAAATTTAGGAGCGTTCTTCCCGGAACAGGTTAGTTGGTTGAGTGGAGAGGCAATAGTGCTAAAGTTTGGAATGAATCTTCTGAACCAGCTGCAGGTGCCTATGAATCTTCGTACTTCTTTTCTGCAAGTAGGTACAGGATATTCTAAAATAGCTTTTATTTTATCTGGATCCGCACGTAGACCATACTCGTCCACTAGAAAACCAAGGTATTTCAGTTCTTTCTTGAAGAATTGACTCTTCTCAAAGTTAATAGTTAGATTGGCATATGAAAGTTTTTCATAAACTTTCATGAGAAGCGATATGTGTTCATCAAAAGTCTCACTAATAATAACAATGTCATCCAGATAGCAAAATACCTTGTTCTCAAATTCAGGAGTAAACAGCATATCCATTAATCTTTGTAGAGTTGCAGGTGAGTTGGTGAGGCCAAAAGGCATTACTTTGAATTTAAACATACCTCTTCCAGGTACATAAAATGCAGTTTTATCTTTATCCGCAGGATTCAAGGGAATTTCCCAAAATGCTTTCGCAATGTCAATGCTTGATAAGTATTTGGCATTCTTCAGGTTGTCCAAAATTTCGCTTATTAGTGGCAACTTATAAGCATCACGACGTGTAATTGAGTTAAGCTTCCTGCTGTCTACACAAACGCCATTCACCATTCTTCTTCGGAGTGATGAGAACTGGAGATAACCAAGGACTTTCGCATTGTTCAATGACCTTCCATCCCAGCATCTTGTCAACTTCATTAATTAACGCCTTTTGTTTTTCAGGAGACAGTCTATAACATCTTTGTTTGATTGGAAGAGAATCACCAGTATCAATCTTGTGGGTGATTAAATGTGTGCTTCCTAGGATACCTTTTTCCTCAAAAGAAATTGTCTTGAAGCGTTGGATGATGTCGTTAGCGATGTTCTTTTGATTAGGAGTTAAATGCTCATAAGGTAAAACTTTAATATTTTTAGTTTCGATGGCAGAGCATTTAGGTTCTGTAAAGTTAAGAGAAGATAAAACACTAGGTAAAAGATTAAATTTTCTCCAAAAGTCAATACCTAGTATTAGCGAAGGAAATATTTCAGGGAAAACATAAGCTTTAATTAAATGAGTTTGATTATTGAAATGAACAGGTAAGTCAAAATAACCCAAGGAATTAACTTTTTGATTATTAGCAATAGAGACAGTAATAAGATCTGACTTGAAAAGTTTACAGCCCAATTTAAGAATTTCTAAATGAGAATTATTACCCAGAATAGTTACTGAGCTGCCTGAATCTAGTAAACCAGATAAAGTTAAGTCGTAAATTTTGACATTAACGAATGGACGATTAAGATCTTGTTCTTTGGAGTAGAGTGTGGAAGAGATTTTGTAACAAGAAAAGAAGTTTTGAATTGTTTTAATCCAACTAGTCCAATCGTCTTTATCAAAGTTTAAGTTACTTTTCAAGTCAGCAGTTAGTTTTTTGAACTAGTATGTGGTTTGGGAGAACAAGTAGGGCAATCAGCAGTTTTAAAACCTTTAAGACCACATTTGAAACAAATCACGAATCGTGGTTGAGTACAAGTGTTCAAAGTATGACCTTGTTTGCGACAGCGACCACAAAAGGAGCTTTCTTGAGGGGCTTTAGTTTGAGAGAGACTATTAATTTGTCTAGAAGGGTATTTGTAGGATGAAGTGAATTTATTCATTAAGGGAGGAGAAGGTCGTGAGTTATTGGAAGAATTTGGAGAGTCAACTGAACTAGAAGTGGAATGTTTGTAGTTGAATTCAGAAATAAGAGGATTTTGTTGTACATTTGGTTCTTTAAATTGTTTGTCTCTGTCTAGGAACTTTTCATAGTTTTGGCAAGTAGCCAGAAGAGAGTCGATAGAGTCAATGTCTTTTAGAGCTACGAAGACTGAATAGCATGGGCGAATATTCCTCAAAATAATCTCCAATTGTTCTGTTTCAGAAAGTTTCTTCGAAAGACGAGAGAACATTCCAGACATAATGGAAATATAGATGACGATAGGTTCATCACGGCCTTGAGTTCGATTCCTAATCGCTTCTAGAAGTTTATGATCATAGTCAAAACCACCAAAGTCTTTAATTAATAAAGAGGAAAGTTCGTTCCAAGTTAAGTTTGGATTCTGATTATATTTAAATCTGAACCAATGAAGAGCATTGTCGGTGAAAATTTCGAACGCTTGAGAAATCAACAAGTCTTTGGACAAGCCACGAGCTAAGCAGTATTCTTCAAGTTTTTGAAGAAAGGATCTTGGACAGCTTTTACCATTGAAGGTGTGTCTTTTCAGATCTTTGAAGACGTTAATTGGAGAAAAAGATTGAGGTGGTGGTGAAGGATACGGGGTATGGATCATAACAGAAGTTTGAGAAACAAGAGGAGGTTCCATGACAGTCGGGTCAAGTGATGGAGAGTCATTTTCAGTTGAAGGTGGAGTCAAGGATTCGAATTGTTTAGCAATAGCGTCAAATTTCATCTTCAAAGTATCGAAATTAGCTTTAAAGTCTGGATATAAGTCAGTATCTATTCGCTCTAATCTGTAAAAACATGGTTAATAAAAGTTTCTATTAGTCGTAAATATTTGGTTTCACCTTGTAAAATTTTTTTAATTTTACAGTCCAGATAGGTCAAAGTAGAATCAATTTGAGACAAGTCATCCTCGATCGGAATTGGAGAAGTCAGAATATCTTCAGGGTGAGAATTCGCAACTAAACGTAAAACTTGTTTTTTTAGAAGCAAAACAGTATTAGCTGGTTCCTCACATCTAATCTTCACTTCGTATTCAAGTTCGGCCTTGTTAAGGAATTCGTACTAAATAACCCTTTTCATTGTTATAATTAAGTGTAAACAGTGGCGTAGCGTGCCTTCGAGGGGCCCTGTATCAAAATTTGTTGGGGGGCCCCAATGAAGAGTAAAGATTTCATAAAAGGAACAAAAACGCTTGCATTGAATTCAAATTATTATATATTGATTTTAAGTTATTCATCATCATCGTTACAGCCCTTCATAAGTCCAAGGAATGAAAAAACGAATAAAGGAATAAAAAACATATACATAAAAATGGTCTTCAGTTCTCTATGTACACATAAATTATCGTCAATTATCACGACAACGGCAAAAGAGTACTTTTGCCGAACTAGTGGAATTAGTAAATTCCACTAGTTCATCATCATCATCATCATCATAACAGCCCTTCATAAGTCCATTAAAGAGCATAGGCCTCACCCAAGGAATGCCACAAAGCACGGTCCTGAACCACCTGCATCCATCGACTTCCTGCATGTCTTACCAGGTCGTCACTCCATATAGTGGGGGGACGCCCTACACTTCATCCGCCGGTACGAGGCCGCCACTCGAGAACCTTTTTCCCTATCGGTTGCCGGTTCTTCGAGCTATATGTCCGGCCCATGGCCACTTCAGCTTACTAATTCGTTGGGCCATGTCGGTGACTCTGGTTCTACTGCGCATATCCTCATTTCTAAGTTTATCACGCAGAGAAACTCCGAGCATAGCCCTCTCCATAGCTCGCTGAGCAACCTTGAGCTTCCTCATCCGGCCAGCAGTGAAGGACCACGTCTCAGTTCCGTATGTCATCACTGGCAACACGCACTGGTTGCACAATTTCGTTTTCAAGTTTTGAGGTATACCTGACTAGAAGATGTGCCGTTATTTCCCGAACGCTACCCAGTCGAGTCGAATCCCTCGATTGACCTCTCGGTCGAAGTTGGACTTACTTAGTCGGACTATTTGTCCCAGGTAAACATAAACGTCAACAACTTCGAGCTTAGAGCTACCAACAACTACCGACATAGGTGTGACATGGACATTAAACATGATCTTTGTTTTGTCCATGTTCATCTTAAGACCTATCCGTTGGGAAAAACTATTGAGGTCATTAAGCATAGTGCTTAGGTCCTCCAGCGATTCTGCCATAAGGACTATATCGTCGGCAAATCGAAGGTGAGTGATGTACTCGCCATTGATGTTAACACCGTATCCTTACCAGTCCAGAAGCTTGAAAACGTCTTCCAATGCAGCGGTGAAGAGTATCGGGGATATAACGTCACCCTGTCTTGCACCTCTCTGCAATTGGATAGGTTTCGTACTCTGGTTCTGTACTCGGATAGCCATCGTAGCCCTACTGTACAAGCACTTCAGCACTTCGATATACCGACAGTCAACTTGGCATCGCTGAAGGGACTGCAGCACCGCCCGAATTTCGACGTAATTTTGATTGAAAGTCTTTGGGCTTTCTCATAGTCCACATACGCCAGAAATAGTGGTAAATTGTACTCCTCGGACTTCTGTACAATTTGCCGAAGGGTATGTATGTGGTATATGGTGCTAAAGCCTTTTTGGAAACCGGCTTGTTCGGGAGTAATGACTCTCGAAAACAGCATGTAGACGCGGCTCAAAAGGGAACTCGGTCTGTAGTTCTTCAAGAGAGCGTTGTCACCTTTCCGGAGTAGTGCCACCATGGAGGACGGAATTAAAGAGCTTCTGAAGGACATCAAGTATCGGTTTTCCACCCGCTTTCAGAAGCTCCACTGTAATTCCATCCAGCCTGGGATCTTGCCGTTTTTAAGATGCTGGAGAGCCATTCTAATCTCGCTCAGACTGACGTCCGAGATATCATCGGAATAGTGTCGGATAAGACTCGCTCTTGGATCGTTACTCACACTTACGTGTGGCTCCAACGATGATGTGTACAGCTGCCAATAGAACCTCTCAATCTCACTCAAAACCTCAGGTGTCCCGGAAACGACGCTGCCATACTCGGTCTTCAGCTTCGACAGTTGGCTCTTTCTGGCAGACAGATCTCTTGCAAAGACTTGGGAGCCCTGGTTCTGCTCGATCTTTTCTTTAATACGAGCAGAATTAAAGTTGCACAAGTCCCGCCGCATGCATTTGGAGATCTGTATGTTCAGTTGCCTGTACGCTGTCAAATCTACTGAAGACTGCAGCTATATACCCCGTCTAAAAGCCATTGAGATTAGAGTGTGATCGGAGACTTTTTGTTTCTTCTGCGGCGGGTCTTGCAAAACTTAGCTCAGACCGCATGGACAGTTTCCACGAGCTTGTCATTCATATCGTCCATTGTATTGCAATCTTCTAGGCACTGAAAACGGTTTCGTAGCTCGAGCTGAAAGGTTTCTGGACTTTGGATTAGAGCACGAGAAGGACGGAGCGTTGACTTCATTAGACGTGACTTCTCCAACTTAACGTTTAGGTTCAGTGTGCCTCTCACCATTCGGTGATCGCTGCCGGTTTTCACCCTCGCGATCACTGAGACATCACTGAATAGTTGTCGTCTGGTCGTCATAATAAAGTTAATCTCATTTTTTGTCGAACCGTCGTGGCTCGACCAGGTCCACTTCCTGTGGGGCCGCTTCTGGAAGAAAGAGTTCATCATAAAGAGTCCTTCTTTCTCCATGAAGTTCGCCAGCTGCTGGCCCTTTGGGTTCCGTTGCCCTATTCCGAATTTCCCTACTTTCAGCTCACCGTTCTCTCTTGTGCCTAGTTTTGCGTTGAAGTCTCCCATTAACACCGTATAGTGGGTTTTGGAGGAATGCATTGTTCTAGAGATATCCTCATACATTTCTTCCACCTCCTCATCGGCGTGTACCGAGGTTGATGCGTAAACCTGTATAACCTTCAGCGATTACCGTTCGGTGATTCTGAGTATAAGGTCCGCAACCCTCGTCGACACACTCCCAATCTTTACAACGTTGTTAACGAGAGACTTGTGGACGATAAATCCGACACCTCCTTGGGACAGATGGTCGCCCTCCTGGTGATAGAACAAATTGCCGGATTCGAGGATTACCGTGACCTCCCCCTCTCTTCAGACTTCGGATAATCCTATGACATTCCAGTGCAACTTGTCTATCTCTTCTTCTAGCTCCAGGACCTTCTCGTCAGTCCTCAGGGTGCGTGCGTTATAAGTTGCCATGTCGAGTCGTCGTAGGTGGCAACAGAACCTCCACCGGAGACTCTTAGCACCCCCTGCCTCGCTGTTACCATGGTCGCCACCTTAGCCAGGAATAGCGGGGCTGCCGGGGACTGGGGGCCATCTCTTCGTTACTTTCATGGGGGTATATTGCCATAGTTGCCACGCTTGGCGAGCGGGTTGGCAAGCGCAGTTTTTTTATTGTTGTTTTGCTGTTATCAGAAAGATGCTGCTGCCCATCCTCTGCCTCAGTTTCCGTCTGTCGCCTTTTACGACACCCACGGGAAGATATGGGGTTGTGAGTATTCTTACCCGCCACTACACGGGCTTATGAGTTATTACTTACAATAAATACTCCTAGGAACTAAGCTAGCCAAACAATTTAATTTTCGTGCCTTTTGTTCGGCGAACATAGCTGAAGACGATTTCAGTTTTACTAAATTCTTTACTTCTTTAGAGAATAGTGATAGCCTTTCCTGTCCCATTAGAAGTCCTTGGAGTTTTTGCTTACACACGTTGGGGGCCCCTGTAGCCCGGGGGCCCCGTATCATTGATACGGCTGATACGGCGGTAGCTACGCCCCTGAGTGTAAAGTTAAGTTTAAGAAATAAAAATATTATTAAAAATTGTACCTCTTTAAGTTATCTAGAATAAAAATATTAAAGTGATGAATGTAAGTGAAGTGTTATATGTAGGTCTAAATACAATCCAGATAAGTTGGAAAACTAGAAGAAGTTTTGTTTTAGAATTTTGAAGGTATGAAAAGGATGAATAAATGAATGATGAGTAATGAGTTAAGAACGAAAGGGAAAGCAATTAAATCAAAAGGGAATGGACAAGGCGCAGTAAAGGTGAAGAATTAAGAGAGAAAGAGAACTTTTACGTTGGACGCCAAACTGTCGTAAAGCGACAATAAAATAAAAAAAAGTGAGAACCTAACCTAAGAACAACAAAACAACAAAAGTAGACCAATAAAATAATATATTTAAAGTTTTAGAAAGGTATTTACAATTTTATAAAAAAATGAAATATGATGATGATGGATGAAGTGAGATTACAATTAGATAAAAAAAAAATAAAGATAGGAGAATAGGAGAATATAGTATTATAGTGGAGCCTAAAGGTTGAAGTGACACGCTGCTTTTGTAGAAGTAGGCACACGCGGAGCTTGAGGTTTCTTAGCGGCGACGGCACGCAGCGCCTGGACTGGGCACACGCAGCGTCCGGAGCCAGCGCACGTAGCGCCTGGGGTAGGTGCGCTCAGCACTTGGAGCAAGCAGTCGCAGCGCCCAAAGGTAGCGCAGGCAGTAGGTGCACTCGGCGCCTGGAGCAAGCAGTCGTAGCGCCCGAAGGTAGCGCGACAGTAGGTGCACTCGGCGCCTGGAGCAAGCAGTCGTAGCGCCTGGAGTAGTGTGGCCCCGCGCTTGAAGTAGACTTCGTTGACGACTTCACGTGTAGATGGAGGCTTGCAGGATCCCGGGGCAATGCGGCCCCGGGATAAGGCCTTTAGTAGATGTTTCTCCTTTGAGAACTGAAGCGAGACTTTTTTTTTCTCCGATTGTTCGGCTTTTATACCTTTTTAGAGAGAACGAGAAATTATTTAAATTAAAAGGAAATTTATTGTAAATGACCTAGAGCAAAAGAGTATTTATGTGAAAATATCGAGATAAAACACCATATCGGTAACGAATTTGAATAAAAATTGCCATGACAACCATATAAATAACGGTTGTCAAAAATATAAATTTTTGGTTTTAGGTATATAATTAAAAAACAGTTACATTTAAGTAAGAAATGAGACACCACCCATACAGGAAAAACTACAGCGCGGCAGCGCGCACGAAACCTGAAATTGCAGAGTTACGGAGAACTCAATAAAAGATAGAAAAAGGTAAGACTCCATTGACAGCGTGAAAATTACGAAGTGAAAACGATTTGTTATTGTGTTTTTATAGTCTAAAAACGTTACAGGATCCCATGGAAATAAAGGTGATGCAAAATATAAATGCAGAAAATCAAAAACAGAATGGAAAAATAGTGTAAAATGATATGTTAGTAGTATAACTGATAGCGTGAAAAGTGATGCAAAATGTGAATGCAGAAAATCAAAAACAGAATGGAAAAATAATGTAAAATGATATGTAAGTAGTATAACACTACAACTAATAGGAGTTGTTTACAACTAATAGTAGCAAGGATTCTAGTTTACGATGTAGGGGGTGAGATGTTAGTTGTAGTGTTTTTGAGATAAATCTATCAGCTAAAAACTGTCTTCGTAAAGAGAGAGGGGGATCAACACATTCTACTTGTAAGGCATTTTTAGGAGTTGATTTCATTGCGCCTGTGATAACACGTAAACATCTTGTTTGGATAGCTTCAAGCCTACTAAGGGCCGATTTGTTGCAGGGCTCCAGGAGAAAAGAACCATAGTCGAAGTGACTACGGATGATGGCATTGTATAGGATTTTTTGACACATGGGGTGAGAACCCCACCATACGCCAGAGAGAGATCTAAGAATGTTAACACCTTTTTCACATTTGTCACTGATGTAATTAAAGTGAGCAGTACCGGTCATATGACAATCTAAGTAAATACCTAAAAATTTAACTTTGTTAACAACTGGAATAGATTCACCATTATATGAGATATCAATAGTAGGGATAACACGTTTTCTACTAAATGTTATTATTTTGCTTTTAGAAGGTGAAAGAGAGACGCCATGGTCAGTAAGCCATTGATTAAGATAATATAAGCCTCTGTTAAGATGATGGGAGGCAGTTGGGATATCAGGAGCCGTTACATAGATAGCAAGATCATCTGCATATTGTAATATGTCACAGAAAGACGAAATTGAATGTTCCAGGTCGTATGTGTAAATATTATAAAGAATAGGGCTTAAAACCGAGCCCTGTGGTAGACCCTTCCAAATTGTTCTGGGCGAGCTTAAAATTCCTTTATTGCGAATTTTGATAGATTGTCCCATGAATAGATTGTAAATGAAGTGAACAGTCTTCGCAGGGATGTTCAGATGAAGCATTTTCTGCCTGAGCACCGGAAGGAGAACACTGTCATAGGCAGATGATATATCAAGGAAACAACACACCAAGTATTCATTTTTAGAAAAAGCCAACCTAATATCTGTAGTAAGAATACTCAAACTATCTAATGTACTTTTCCCTTTTCGAAAACCAAATTGACTTTTTGCAAGGATGTTATTATGTTCCAAAAACCATTCAAGTCTGTTTTTAATTAAATGTTCTAAAATTTTACAAAAAGTAGATGAAAGAGCAATTGGGCGGTATGAAGAAGCTTCTTTAGGATCTTTTCCAGGTTTAAGGATAGGTATAACAATTTGGTTTGACCAAGACAGAGGAATATTAGAAGATATGTAGATGATGTATTGTTCAGAATTTGGAGAAGAATTAATTTTCCCTTAAGACTTAATTTACATAAACATGCATAGGGTATGCCATCTTCTCCTGGGGAAGAGGATTTTAAGCCAGATAACACAGACTGTAGTTCGGACAATGAGAAGATTATCTCATTATTGTTGATGTTAGACGGGACTGGAATCGGTGGGCATATTGCATTTTCATTAGGAACAAAAGAAGGAGCTAGCATGTCAGAGAAGACTTCTAACCATGATAGAGAGTTATCAGAAATGTTGCTATCAGAAAGAAAAGATCCACGAAATTTTTTTATATTTTTCCAAACTATTGTTACTGGAGTATTAGGGGAAATGGATTCACAAAATTTTTTCCATCCACTTTTTTCTTTTTGGAAAGAAGTCTCCTTGTTTGAGCAGAGGTTTTTTGAAATAGTATAAAATTATCGGTTGTCATACAGTGATTGTAAAGTTTTTCTGCAACTTTTCTCCTTTTAATCATAGTGGTGCATTCAGCATCCCACCATGGAGGGGAGGATAGGTTCTTGCTGTAGAGTTTTTTGATTGGGATAAATAAGTCAGCTGCTTCAGTTATATATTGTACCAATAAAGAGTAAGAAGTTATTGGGTTGGTTGAGGAGTCAACCTGCATTTGGGTAAATTTAGTATCTAAAAATTTAGTGAAATTAGTCCAATCTGCATCTTGGAGCTTATATTTAAGGAGGGGCGTAGTGGAGGGAAAAGGAATAACCGCATAAGGTTTGGTAATAAGAATGGGAAAGTGATCACTTCCATATGTTTGATTGAGAGTTTTCCAAGAAAGCTGAGGGGCTAGACTAGAAGAACAAGCTGTTAGGTCGACAGCAGACCTAGGGTCTAGTCCTGGATATACTCTATGAGTAGGGGAACCATTGTTGATGATGCAAGCATTGATATCTTCAAAAATTTGAATAAGTTCTAAAGACTATACATCACAAAAATGTGACCCCCAAGCTACATGATGTGAATTAAAATCACCAGTAATAATAAAAGGGGGAGGTAACAAAGAAAAGAGAGAGGATAGTTCTTGAATTAAGTGAGTATTTGGATATATATTGAAATAATGTTGATTCCTGCAATTTTTGCAGCTACAGCATTGATGTTTTGGCTATGAGGAGGGAGTGTAATTTGAGAAAAAGGTAGCGATTTTTTTATGAGTAACCAACAACCACCATAACCATCATTTCTATCTTCACGGAGGCAGGTAAAGCCTTGCAAACGAAATTTGGAGCCAGGAAGGAACCATGTTTCAGAAATAGAGGCAACCGAAATTGAATGTTTATTTATTAGGAAGATGAGTTCTGATTTTTTAGGGTGCAAGCTTCTACAGTTCCACTGTAGAAGATGGAGGTCTTTTGTTTGAGTCATTTATATTATCTATTAAACTAGCGAGATTAAAAATTGTTTCTGCAACGTTGTTCGGTAGTGAGTCTGACATTTTCAAAATTAAATTATTGAGGAGAGAAATTAGGCATTCAACAAGATTTTCATTTGGAGATATTTGATTGTGTGTATTGGATAATGCGCATCCATTTGGAGTAGAGGATGGGCAGTCTGCAACTATTCTTTGATGGGCTTGTTGGTCATATCCCTTGGGGATTCTAGGGATGGGGCGGGGAAATTTGAAAACGGTTTTTCTATATGCCTGTGACATGGTGGGGAGGTTAAAGGAGGAAGTAGAAGTAGGTGAAAGCTGAGTAGAGGCCACTTCAGAATATGGTTTTTGAAGATTGTTCAAACGAATAGATGGGATTTTGGCTGACGCTTCTATATAGGATATATTTTGTTCTGACATCATAACTTTGATAGATTTCTGTCTATGGTGTTCTGGACAATTTTTGTTATTAGCAAAGTGATTTTTGGAGCATAACAGACAAGTGGCTTCGTTTTCAGGAACAGAACAACTTGCTCCAGTATGCTCTTGGGCACAACGGAAGCAGCGTGGTTTAGAGCGGAATTGATCACCTACGTGGCCAAATCGACAACACTGTTTGCACTGGATGGTGGGGAGTTGATAAGTTTCAACAGCAAGGGATGTGAAGAATGCATATACGTATTTGGGGAGTATCTGGCCTTCAAATGTCAAAACAATAGATTGAGTAGGAATCCATATTGGGGATGATGACCCTTCAGTAAAAGTTTTTCTCTGAAGACGGCGAGGTTTTAGGATTTTACCACAACCAGGGGGAAGTTCAATAGCTTCTGCAAGTTCTTCCATTGACCAATCCACAGGGACACCGCGGATGACACCCATTGGAGAAACATTATAAGATGGAATAGTAGCAATCAATTTTTCTTTTGCGAGCATTGGATTATTAAGGAATTTGTTAGCCTCATCTGCTGAGCAGAATTCAATAGAGATGCGATTTCTACCAACACTTTTGACTCCTCCTTTTTTAATGTTTCCTATATTATTTTTAGACAAGCATAAACCTATTTTAATTGGTCGAAGTGATAGCCCTATTCTAGGGTCTGTCGAAGACCGGGAGATGTGGACAATGAAAGGGCCTTGATCATTTGGCCCATACATTCTAAGATTTTGTTCTAGGCAGGGATGTTTATATATAATATTTATTGAAGCTGTTAAATCAACTACAGAATTCTTTTTATATAATACTGGATCATATGTTCGAGTCTCAGCATGTCTTTTTTTTACCACGATCACAATCATTATTATCACTTAATCCAAAGCACATGTCTTCATCGGGAGGGTCAGAGGGTTTCTCACGGGGAGACCCCGTTTCGTCACCCATAATTGAGTGTATTGTTCGAAATAACTATATCTTATAAACGTAATCTACTTACAACAGAGGAATCCACCACCACAAAATAAAGGAATTAAGGAAAATTAACCAAATACCGGAAAGCACTCACAAGTACGTGTTAACCATTCGACCGTTGACCATAGACCAAAAGAAAACTTAAAATAATTAATATGACACCAAATAAAACCGTTATTGACGTTCACGTTGTACGCCGATGATCAAGTCATACTTGCGTCTTCGGCAGCCGAATTGCAAATGATGATTACATTAATGAACAGGACATTAAAAGAAAAGAGAATGAAAGTGAACGCAAGTAAGACGAAAGTTATGGTTTTTGAAAGAGAAGAAAGTAAAACGATATGTGAAATAAGAATAGAAGGGGAGTTGGTAGAGCAAGTAGATGAGTTTGTGTATTTGGGATGTGTGTTTAGCAGGGATGGTAGATATGATAAGGATATAGAACGACGAGTGAATGCAGGAAATAGAGTGAATGTGGCTCTACACTCTATTGTGAAAAGTCAGAATGTGTCCAAAAAGGCACGTATGGCAATTCACAATGCTGTGTTAGTGCCTACTTTAATGTATGGTAGTGAAAGTTGGGTGTGGCAGAAGAAGCACAAGAGTAGAATAAATGCTGTAGAAATGCGATCATTAAGGAGTATGTTAGGGATGAATCTGAATGACAGAGTGAGAAATTGTTTAATAAGAGAAGAGTGTGGTTTGCAAGATGATGTTGTGACCAGGATTAAGAAAGGAATGCTTCGGTGGTTTGGTCATGTGGAAAGAATGAATGAGGAAAGAGTGACAAAGCAAATTTATGTTGCAGAGGTGAACGGCAGAGTCGGGAAGGGTCGCCATAGGCGAAAGTTTATCGACCAAATTGGCGATATGTTGAAAATGGGCCAAATCAAGAGTACCTTTAACCGACGAGCGTGTATGCGTAGGTATATGGATGTGGAGGAAGCGAGAGAGGTCTGTCAGGATCGTGCCAAATGGAAGTCCATAGTCTTTGCCTACCCCTCTGGGTGACAGGCATGAGTGTTTATAGATTTCTTCTTAATAACTGGCTTTACGGCTCTGGGATCTAGCCCTTCTGAGCCTGAAGTTACAATATATTATAATAATTATCCTTCATAGTATACTGCTTCACAATATGTTGATGTATCACATTGTGCAGCCCTTGGGAGATTTTGACGGCAACTTGAGCCAGCAGACGGCTGACGGTTGGCGATGGTATCTCAAGGCGCCCAAGCAGACAGACATCTTATCTTGAGAATCACATCACCATCAGAGCACTTGTTTTACAGTTTCCACTAATAGTTCACATGCGCAGACACTTAATACACAAAATCGCACCACTTTTACATATCAAAGTCTACTTCAAACCATTACCTTCTTAATAACTGGCTTTACGGCTCTGGGATCTAGCCCTTCTGAGCCTGAAGTTACAATATATTATAATAATTATCCTTCATAGTATATGGTTTCACAATATGTTGATGCATCACATTGTGCAGCCCTTCGGAGATTTTGACGGCAACTTGAGCTAGCAGACAGCTGACGGTTGGCGATGGTATCTCAAGGCGCCTAAGCAAACAGACACTTTATTTTGAGAATTACATCACCATCAGAGCACTTGTTTCACAGTTTCCAATAATAGTTCACATGAGCAGACACTTAATACACAAAATCGCACCACTTTTACATATCAAAGTCCACTTCAAACCATTATGTAAACTATAATACAGGAGCAGCAAACCGCTGCTGGTCAAGTTCCCGCCAAAACTCCTTCAAACCATTATTTAAACAATAATACAGGAGCAGCAAACCGCCGCCGGTCAGGAGTTTTGGCGGGAACTCGACCGGCGGCGGCTTGCTGCTCCTGTATTATTGTTTTAATAATGGTTTGAAGTGGACTTTGATATGTAAAAGTAGTGCGATTTTGTGTATTAAGTGTCTGCGCATGTGAACTATTAATGGAAACTGTGAAACAAGTGCTCTGATGGTGATGGAATCTCAAGATAAGCTGTTTGTTTGCATAGGCGCCTTTAGATACCATCGCCAACTGTCAGCTGCCTGCTGGCTCAAGTTACCGTCAAAATCTCCCAAGGCTGCACAATGTGACGCATCAACATATTGTGAAGCAGTGAAATATGAAGGAAAATTATACATGAAGACAAGGCTGTATGGCATAGTTCCTTTGCCTGCTCTCTCGAGCGAATAATAAAAACAACAACAACGCCGCCGGTCAATCTCCCGCCAAAACTTTATTATTGACGTTCAGTTGCCAGAAAAGTACTCTGTGGTTGCCAGACCAACCACAGAGTACTTTTTAAACGTAAAACTAGGTAAAAGGTAAAAGGTAGGGATGGTCGATGTTGTAGAAACATCGATGATGACATCGATGATGACATCGATGTTGACATCGACAGCTCAACATCGATGTTTGATGTTTATCCAACCAAAACATCGATGTTGGCCATTATCGATGCCTTTTGCACACGTATTTAATAGGTTAGAATCAGATGAATAAAATAATTATCATGTTGTTTATGGTTTATAATTAATGAAATGAAAGAAATTAATAAACAATGTAGTATAAAACAGTTATTAAAAAAAATTGGAAGAAGTTCACAAATATCTAATTCATTTGTTGTATTGTCCAATATATTTTTGCCGATTGACTGAAGAAATAGTAATTTTGACAAAGACCTTTCAATCTGTTTCTTTGTTGATAAAGAGTTGAGTCAGCTATTGAAAATAATTTAAAAATAAAATTTTGTACAACTGACTTAAGGATAACTCAAAAACTATTAGTCATACTTATATGGGTTTAATTTATATGGGACCACATGTGAAGCACCAAATTTCAAATAAAAAAAAGAATCATAGAAATCGGTCCACCCAGAAAAAAGTTATGAGGTAACACACATTTAAAGAATAGAACGTACAGTGGAATTGAGTACCTCCTCCTTTTTGAAGTCGGTAGATAACCGCTCAGATCGCGCTGATGTAGCGATTGTGGTCAAATATCTCACCGCAAGTTTTCTTTTTAATTTTGGATAGGTAGAACCGATAACATTGTTCTAAACATGCATTAGGTCGTATTTAAGATCAACCATCGGATTTTTTTAAAAACAACTAATAAAGAAACAGATAACCAACAACGACACCAATAACAAACGATATCAGTGAAAACCAAAGAGTATAGTAACTGTCATATACAGGAAGTGACAACTGCGTCATTACCATAGTATAAAGAGAGGCCAAGTAGGTTATCTGCGGCCTAATCCGCGATATAATTGCCTACTCTCTCAGGGTTGTCACTGTCACCAAATCATTAGTTTAAAACCCGGCCCTTGCCAAAGATAATACATCTCTGTATAACTAATTCAGTGATCATTAGTCGATAAAGTTCAACAATGGTTTTCCTAACAAATGCAGAAATGTACTAAGATTCAGAGCAGTATAATAAATATATAATAATAATAAAAAAATTGAATAAAGCGACTAAAATATTGTAAAAAAAAAACATCGTACAAGAACATAAAATTACAAACGCCTGCCTCTTAGACTGTAATCAATTTTTTGTTCTGTTGTTATTATTCTAACTTTGCTCTATTTATCTGATTCACAATTAGTCAATTACTTATTTTTAATTACGATTTTATAACCGTAAGTAAGTACTTAGTTACTATTCTTCCTCTGTCTGATAGACAACTAATACAACAAAAATAAGTAAGTAGAAATCTCATCGTCAAGTAAAAATTATATGCTATAATAAGTGACTCGCTTACGTGACGCGCGAACCTCGTGTGGTGTTAGCCTCGACTGGCGCATTGAGAAATACTTCGAGATTGTGTTTAAGTGTGCGTGCGGCGCCTCATAGATAGTATGGAGTACACATACAAGCCGCGCGCAGTGCGTTTGTATGAAGATAACGTACTTCCCATCTCTTTATACTATGACATTACAGTTGACACTTGACAGTTAAATTTGATACCTCACAATGCTATATTTTTAGGTAATCGATGCGTTCAAGCATTCTGAATTGTTCAAAATTTTAAATACTTTAGAGGAGATGCAAGATTTAGTTGATATTGATTTCGCGGATTCGCAAGTACCCAATAATCGATTAATGGGTTTATTGTCATCGGTGTTTCGATGTTTGACATGTGGCAACATCGATGTTTTCATTCTTGACATCGATGATCTTCGAACATCGATGATCATCGACCATCCCTAGTAAAAGGGAAAACTGGAAAAGGTACATACACAACTTTTTTGAAATAAAAATAAATATAATGCAAAATTTACTTTTACTGTTGTATTTACTGATAAATGTAGATATTTATAATGCTTCTGATTATTGTTCCTCTGAATATGATTGTTTACAAAACAAAAATAGATACAGCCGAGGTACGTTCTTTTTTTAGAATTATTTAATGTATGTAGTAATTAGTGATTTGTTAAAAAAAATCATGATACTTTCACATGAAAGCTTTTTCATCCTCTTAATAAAATTTCTTCTTAAGATTTGCCGTTGTAGGCGAAATTTGAGGTTAAACTTATAAACATCCAATAAGGTATAAAGCCTTTCGTTTGTTTTTGAGGTGATATAGATAGTTGTGTGTGATACCTGTTAGTAATTATAATACAAAATTAAATCTTTCCAGAAATAAATGAATGGACTACAAAAATAAATGAATACATAAAATTAGCAACAGAAACCTATAAACCTTGTGAAAAATCAAATTGTAGTTGTCATAAAGCTGTTATTGACCAGGATTTGTTACCTTTTAAAGATGGAATTGTGAAAGAACAATTTGACATTGCTAAATTAAAGGGAACAAAATATCAGGTATATGTATTTTTTTTTTCACCTTAACACTAGCTTTCATGGCTGTTTCTCTTAAGTGTTTAAGAGTAGAGGAACTTCCCTTTTTTCTATTTCTACTCCTAAACAGCACAGTATGTATTGTTCTGTTCTGGTGTCTGTTGGCTGCCGTAGCTCCTTTCCACTCCAGTCAAATGCTGGACCTGAGTATGTTATAATGTTATAATCATACATAGAAAGTATAAAGAATGTTGTCATTATCAACTGTTAAATAAAATTTATTTCAAGTTCATACTTTAAATATGCAGGTGTGCATTTATCTAGAGTTTTGGGACTATTATTTAATGTTTGTGTTTCGCATTCGTACTTGCCCGCCGACTTAACGAGAACTTCAGTTGTCCCCATTGTAAAAACCATACTGGTGACGTATCAGAGAGATCGAACTACAGATCAATATCATTGGCAACAAATAGCGAAGATATTTGACAGTGTACTTAACTCTATTCTAGAAAACCACTGTATGTTACATGATAGCCAGCACGGTTTCACGCGTGATCTATCGGCAGAAACAGCAATAATGAGTTTAAAGCATACTGTCAAATATTACACGGACAGGTGCACACCGGTGTACGCCTGTTTCCTAGATCTGAGTAAAGCTTTTGATCTTGTCTCGTACGACATCTTGTGGCGTAAGTTAGAAGGCGTAGGTTTAACTTACGGGTATACTGAGTTGCTTAAGTATTGGTATAGTTGTCAGGTGAACTATGTGAGATGAGCGAATGAATATTCCGAGCCGTACAGGATGGAGTGCGGGGTGAGGCAACCCCCTTGCCTCACCCCGCACTCCATCCTGTACGGCTGACCGCTGACATCGTCGAGGCTCTTCAACTTGTATATGGACGCACTGTTTCGAGAGCTCAGCAGCATGCGTGTCGGATGTCATATCGGCAAGGTCTGTGTGAACAATAACAGCTACACGGATGATATGGTTCTGCTGGCACCCTCAGTTAGTGTGCTGAGAGCTCTACTCAGTTGTTTGTGAAAAATTTGCTGTCTCACATGGTTTACTATACAATACCAAGAAGTCGCAGTTCATGGTATTTAAGACTGGCAATAAATGTCCTAGTGTTGTACCCCCTATAAAGCTCTATAACGAACCACTAGAAAGGGTCTATAGTTTTAAATACCTTCGACATATTTTGACTGACAGTCTTAAAGACGATGAAGACATTGAAAGAGAATGTAGGACACTGTCGGTCAGGGTGAATATGTTGGTGCATAGATTTGGTCGCTGCACTGACGCTGTCAAGATCACGCTTTTCAAAGCATATTGTGCGTCATTTTATTCTTGCAGCCTATGGATCAACTACACCAAAAAGGCCTATAGTGCCCTACGTACTCAATACAATAATGCATTCAGGGCGCTATTGCGGCTGCCGCGCTACTGTAGCGCGTCTGCAATGTTTGCACTGGCGGGTGTGGATAGCTTTGATGCAATAATTCGAAAAAAGGCAGCATTGTTGCTAAACAGAGTGCGCGGGTAGCGGCCACAGTATGCTGAGTGAGCTTGCCAACAGTGGCGACTATCCACTGATTATACAAATGATTGCCAGTACTGTGTCCTGCTTAATAATAAAGTAATAAGTACAAATTATATTACTAACATAGATGTAAGTTTTTTCTCTAATGACAAATTCTATGGATCTTGTTGTCCGAAATAAACAATTTTATTTATTTATTTATTATAGTATCATCAGTTCTTCTTGAGATACAAAAATATTGTAAGTTTGCTAATATATGAATCTACAAATTTATGCACGTACGTAGATAAATAGATAAATCTTTATTACATTTAAGCTTAACTTTGTTATAATAATGGAAAACTCATGAACTAAAAAGGATGGTCATATCTCTAAAAGGAATTTCTAAAAATCTAAATATTTATATTTATTATATGAAACTAGCTGGTACCCACTGCTGCTGCAGAAAAAATAACTGTGGTTATTTTTTTGAAAGAGATATATATATAATTAGGAATGATAATACATTCATTGAGATTGAATGATATATAACTTTCAAATAAATATAATAAAATAAATTTGTCACTACAATATGCATGCAACCTACTGTAAGTTAACTGTACTATGCCTTCGTGCAACTGCAAGGAATAAGTTAACAAAGTTTACCACAATCTTACATAAAAATCTTGCATAAAATACGAACATATTAAAATATATATTACAATATTTATATTATAAGTATATATGTGTATAGTTTTGTTTTAAGTAAAGATTGTGTTTTCTGAATGTTGAGTGGTAATTAATTCCAAACTCAAGTTGCTCCATACACATGGATATCTTTTAAAAACACTATAGTAAAATTTTAGGATCTTAAAATGTAAATAAAGATTTGAATAGTCTTAAAACAAAAATTAGTCTTACCACTTCTAAAAGTGAATTTAAAAGCATTCTATTATATTTTTCTATATTATATTATAATTATATTTTTTAGAAGGTAGCATTATTATGGGAATGTTCATTTGAAAAAACGATTATTATAGAAAACAACTTATGTTTTAGTACAATCTTGTAGATTATATGAATCTAACCAATATTTGTGAAAAATTGCCCACTAATACATATTTTTGATTTTTATGTCTGATGTGTTTCCTTGTATTTCTAATTCGGCATAATTCACATGGGAAAATGTCTATGCTTTTGGTAGATCTTGCCATGGCATGCTCAGCTGCTGACCGAATGACCCTACGACTATACCCCAGTGGAATAGGGCGAGTCGTGCATCACTATACTGACACTCCTCTTCCTCTGTGACTTCTTTCATTGCTTTGACATAGGGGGAGAGGATACCACTCTTGCCACAGCCCAGTAACACATCTGAAATTGGCTTGCCAAGTCCACTCAAAGTGGCTACCTCGGGCTGCCCCAACACCTTGGGCCAATTCTGATTTTGCATCTACGCCAACGCTACAGTTTATATTTTGAATGCAGTATTCAAAAGTCATCACTGTCATCATCTTAAACATAATCAATAACTAATTTTTTTAAGTTTTGTTTAATATAAAATTAAAAAAATTACATAACACATGAATAATACATTTTTTATCCTATTTACACATTTTTTTGTCCCATTTTTG
The DNA here is from genome assembly GCA_033319125.1 of Parnassius glacialis. Lineage (NCBI taxonomy): Eukaryota > Metazoa > Arthropoda > Insecta > Lepidoptera > Papilionidae > Parnassius > Parnassius glacialis. Next base: position 35,802,136 of record JAVANC010000001.1, on the reverse strand, counting down.
TAGATTATCGAGGGAAAAGTATATAGACAAAAGGAGTGCCACTTTCCATCCAGATGCTCTGGTGTAGAACATTATTTAACTGCATTGGCACCTAAATTACCAAACATGGAACTTGTCATAAATACTAGAGATTGGCCACAGATTAACCGTGCTTGGGGTCATAAGAAAGCTCCAATATTTTCTTTCAGTAAGGTTAATGATTATCTTTTTAGTTTGCAAATAGAATAAATACACACATTTGTTAATATCTTTTTTAAGTACCAAAAATCATATTAATATTCCATCATAGTTTCAAATAATTTTACTATAACAAATGGTGGCTCTATAGCCCAGTGACTAAGCGTTTGAGCGCGACACCGTGAGACTGCGGGTTTGAATCCTGCACAGAACAAGTGCTTGTATGGCTCTCCTTCTACAATGATGTAGAAAATCCTTTGGTGGGAGTATCTTTTTTTTAGGAAAAAATATTTGTAATAAGTATTAACATTGTTTGCAATTTAAACATAATCTGGGATATTACAAAAAGTAGTTTATAAAAACCTCAGGTTTAAACTACAATCTTTTTACAAAAAGAGTAACCACAGAAATGTGTATACAAAACCATGTTTAGTAATAAGAATATATAAACAGTTTTCTTGTTTTACTTGTCTTAAGTCTGTAAAGAAACACTGTTGGATATAGTCAGCGGATTGACAAACACAGTTACAAAAATCTTGAATCTTTGAGTTCAGATATTTTACGTCTGGGATAAACGAGGTGGTCTTACCACCATCCTTTGGAAGCTATAAATTTTTTCTGGCATTTTCGTTAGTCACCTCTTAAGACACCACGGGACAAAAGAGGGTGACGGATTTTGTTAAGTGACTACCACATGACTTCAAGTTGTTATTACAAGACTTATATTTATTAAAAATTGATATTATTATTGCCTATAACATGGACCCCCTTTTTTTTAACAAGAATTACTTTCATGTCCTCTAAGGACATGGTTATAAAATTGTTAAAAAATGATTAATCCTTTTATAATTCAAGTATTTGCAATAGACCAAATAGTATACTACATACATAAATACAAGCCAAATAACTTTCAAGCTTTCAATTTGGCATACCCCTGACACACTTCTCTTACTTCTTTCACATCCATTTATATACATGCTCGTCAGTTAGGTATACTCTTAATTGGCCCATCTTCAATGTGATAAACAGAGGATAGAGAGATACAGATTCCGTGCTACAACAGATCCCTTCCGCAGAGATGATTATTCTTGGTGATTTTCATGCTCAACACGCTGAATGATTTGATCATTTCTTAATTTGTTTGCAACTTCGCCTTGGCATATGGTATGATACAATTGGTAACTTCGCCCACGTGAAATCGAGATATGGAGCATCCACATATGTCGGATGTGCGTTTAACAAGCACTCCTCTCCCTGGATAAGTCTTGTAGACCCGATGTTTCTATTGTCCTGAAGACTTGCGCTCCGGAATTGGCACCGGTTCTTAAGCTTCTTTTACGGTAGTCCCGAACTCATGAAAGACAAGGGCAGACTCCTAAAGGCCTATCGCCATTACCTTCTTGTTCTCTGAAATAATGGAGTCCATTATAAACTGTCAGTTCCTGAGTTACCTTGTAGACCACAAGCTGTTAGAGATCGTCTTGGTTACCTGATTCATTGATGGGCGGAGTTAGTAGTCAAAGGGGGAGGGTTTTTGCATATCAACGATGTTTTGTAAAGCAAAACAAAAATGCAGCAACATTCATTGATGTGCAGATAACAGTACTGGTGATGCTTTTAAACCGCCCACCCTTGTCAATATTTCTCTTCACACTTTCATAAGTGCCAGAACAAACTCGTGTCTGGAGTCAAGTCTTTATTAAACAAAATCTCGGATTGGCAACGACTAATTCGCTCTTCACAATACCATCCACAAAATCCGGATGCTTGATGATTCACCATTGTACGATTTGCTAGGAATTTCCTTTCTCGCATGACTTCTTTGTAAAATCGGCTACCACCAATGATTTTTTCGGACCGATTTAAGAATCTTTAAGAAAATAGCCTACTCCTTTTAAAAATGCCACTCACAAACCTGCAGTTGTCCTGCCATCGTAGTCACTTGACATCTCGTGAGCCGCATGCTTATTTGCTCCCTCTTCTATAAAAAAAAGCTCAGTATACTAACTATTAATCAAGTATAGTATAGTAATTTTCAACTATTCAAATTTTAACTGGTGATCATTGGTGTTGGTTGAACTATTAAATCTTTTATCTTTAATTTTTTGTGAAAGTTTGTTGACCATAATAAATAATAATAAACACACCAACTAAAATTGATTATTTTAACCATATCAATTTTACACATTATTACAGACGAAAGATTATTACGATATAATGTATCCTGCCTGGAGTTTTTGGGAAGGTGGACCAGCTATATCATTATATCCAACAGGAATAGGTCGTTGGGATCAACACAGGCTGTCAATATCTTCAGCTGCTGATAAGTAAGAAATAGAAATAGAGTTTTTTTTTATGCAATATAGATTATAAATAATACTTATTGGAAGGCATTGTTATGTTTAATTTACCACTTACTACTGATTCGGAAAATACCTCTATCCTGGGAAGAAGCAACAAGAAACCCAGTGGGATATTTAAAGAAAAGGACAGTTTGTAATTGTTTATATATTATGTTACACAATAAATTAATTTTTCAAGGCCGCTGTGAAATGAGGCTAAGGTATCAATAAATGGATGCTAAATAGACGATAACCGCAGTATCTCATGTGCAGGCTTTCAGTTTTATAAATTAATGGTACATGAGCAACCAGACAACCTTGTAGTGGCGGTGTAAGAATATCCACTACACCATATCATCCAGTGGGTGTCGTAAGTGGCGACAGAAGGAATTTGGAACAGGAGATGGGCAGCAGCGTGATCCTGATAACAACTGCGTAGCAACTATAACAAAATCCTAAAAATATAAGAGTATAAATAAGGCAATCTATCGGGGAAGCCTATGTTCAGCAGTGGACTTTATGGATGTTGTGGAATGGAGCAACCCCAGAGGTTGATCCTCAGTGCCAGTACAAATGAAATTTTTGATTACTATTTCAAGTACTGAGTAGAGTACTATATGCATTGCTTCACTAGATTTTTTTATAATTGAGTGAATCTGGCAGTGATTGAAAATTCAGAAATTTTGGAGTAATTACACATTGGATTCATTCATTAAAGGAAAAATTTGCTTCTGACCTTTATTGTTATTTCAAAATAAGTCTGGATAAAATTATATGCTTAAAAATATTTATATTTTAGATGGCCGTGGGATAAAAAGGAAACGCGAGCCTTTTTTAGAGGATCGAGAACTAGTGAAGAGAGAGATGCCTTGATATTGTTATCTCGTTCTAGACCCGATCTTGTGGACGCACAGTATACAAAAAATCAAGCTTGGAAGTCAGATGCGGTAATCCAACTTTTTTATTTATTATTATTTATATTTTGAGTCACACAACAGAAGGTGTACGGAAAAGATTCTGTTAACGCTTAAAACTATTTATTCTAGTGGTGTTGACAAATTAACACTGTCAGTTCATCATTAACAACAATGGCAGAAGTCAAAAACAAGCAACAACAAAAACAAACAATGTCTTATAAAATGTATTTATATATGGACAAATTGCCAAAGAACAAGTTTTCTTCAGATTTATAATGCATATATGTCGTCACCATTGAGAACTAAGATGCAATGCCATCTTACTAGTAAAAAGTTTCCAGTCCTCACTCACCATACGAAACAAAGAGGAATATTTTTTTGCTTCAAATGAATTTATTTTGTTTTTGTGAAGACATTGGGGTTTGAAAAGGGCACCATTAGTGTTCAATGTCCCAAAATTGCAAAATAAACATAGAAATCCCCCTTATCGATCGATCAAACGGTAGATCGACACATATGCGGTCGCAGACAAATCAAAAGAGTGGTAGACCACATCAGTTACAAGGATATCAATAGTGATGAAAGCCGTAGCAGAGCGTAAAATGAAAATCTCGCTCAAGACTGCATGTATTGATTATAACCCAGTTTATTGATTCGTCGGTACGGTATGGTTTTATTCGGTACGCTCTCTACACATTTATTGTAGATTCTTTACCGAGCGCCTTTATCCTAACGAGTGAGGAGCGGTGCGTGAAGGGATCTGTATATACCGTCTCGATATCGAGGTACGAACCAGCAGTAGAAAATAAAAAAAGAACTATGGAACAGCTGACATTTATCTAAAAGCGGTTAATAATGAGCTATTCGATCTCGTGGAACTTTACTAATATTTTTATATCATTAAGTACTTATTAAAAGCACTTACCAAGAAAATTCTTTAGCACCATCGCTTTCTCTTAATATTGTATTTTGTTTTGAAATCATCATCATTTCTTTTGGATTTGTTTGAAGTCGTTGGGAGATATATTTCCGCGACGCCACCACGGTCTCTGCAAGATTTGATCCGAAGGTATATCGTGACAAGTGAGGAACTGAAGCCGATATCGCTAAGCTCTCGGTAAAGCAGAATCTACCGCATACAGACCGCACTGCCAAATTTTATGATTAGTGGTCTATAACAGGACCATTTTTTTAGTTTGCGTTTTTTCTATATTGAATTCCATGTAAATGTTCCATATGTGTTAATTATTTTATTCGTATCCTCGTTGTTCACAGGATACACTTTATGCACCTCCTGCTGCTGAAGTATCATTTGAAGATCATTGCAAATATAAATATCTGTTTAACTATCGAGGGGTTGCTGCCAGTTTCCGGTTCAAGCACTTATTTCTGTGCAAATCTCTAGTATTTCATGTTGGAGATGACTGGTTAGAATTCTACTATCCATCATTAAAACCATGGGTACATTATGTTCCTATAAGCCCAAAAGCTAACCAAGATGAGATTATTAAATATATAGAATATTTTAAAGAAAATGACTCCTTAGCTAAAGAAATCGCAGATCGAGGCTTTCAACACATTTGGGATAATTTGGCTGTGAAAGGTGTCAAATGTTATTGGAGAAAATTATTAAAAAGATATGCAAAACTTCTCAAATATGAAGTGAAGAAAGATATAGATCTGATAGAACTATGATCTAATTTTAACAAACTATGTATAATATTTTTAAGATATTTAATAAAATGTAATATTTTGTATATGATCTATCGTTTTATAATAAACACTTCATCATATCTTGTTCAAATGGGCGTTAACCGTTAACCTATAATATATATATAAATCCACCATCTTAAAAAGTCAGGATTTTTATAACTTTAACAGAAACGGCATCTGTTAAATACCTTATAAACTACATTTTTGCTGAATTTTAAATCGAAATCTATATAAAAGGTTTTTCAATTGACGCGGATAGATTTTGGCGGCCCGTTACGGCCATTTTGTTTTGGTGCCATCTATCAAATCTTTTGTTTATTATTCAGTTACTTATGCCAAATCAACATGGCAAGTTACACGATTGAACAGCACGTTCAAATGATAAAACTTTATTATTAAAATGAGTGTTTGTTAGTGCGAACGTTGCGCGCATTGCGTCCATTTTACGGTAGACGTGGTGGCCCTTCTCAGTCGACTCTTCAACGTTTGGTGGCCAAATTTGAAACGACCGGTTCGGTAAACAATCACCCAATACCCGGACGTTCAAGGAACGTAAGATCGGCCGATAACATCGGCGCCGTTCGTAAAAGTGTACATCAGGACAGTGTACAGTTGTGCAGTCGATTCCTCGCCGTGCACAAGAACTCTGCCTTTCGCAGACTTCAACTTGGCGAATTTTGCGCCGGTATTTAAGGCTACACCCGCACAAGATCCGATTGACCCAGGAGCTCAAAGTTCATGGACCGTAGACAACGCCGTTTGTTCGCTGACTAGGCTTCGAATCGTTTGGAAGAGGACCCCAATTTTAGCCGATAAATTATCTTTAGCGACGAGGTGCCTTTTTGGGTGAATGGCTGTGTTAATAAGGAGAATTTCCGTATATGGGACGGCACCAACTCACGCGAGGTTCACCAGGTGATAACGAATCCTCAAAAAGTTAGCGTTCATAATAGCGTGAATTTTGGGCCGGCGGCGTCATTGATCCGTACTTTTTTCGAAAACGACGCTGTTGTCACCGTCAACGCCGAGCGCTACAGAACGATGATAATCAATTTATTTTTTTATTATTTTCTAAATAAATAAATAAGTAAATTACGTAGGACACTCAATAAGTTAAAAGATATACAAAAAGTATTCTAGATACTATTAGTATTTATTTTCCATCTTTTCAAAATATTCTCCATCATGCTCTATACAAAAATGTTTTCAGAGCTGGTTTAGGCAGTTGGAACTTCGCCTAAACCAGCTGAAAACACTTTTGCCAGTCTTGATCTGACAGGTCGGAAATCGCTTCTTCGTAGGCAGCCACGGCTTCTTCGGCGCTTGAAAAAACTTGTCTTTTATTTTTTCTTTGACTCTTGGGAACAAAAAGAAATCACAAGGAGCTAAGTCAGAGCTGTAGGGTGGGTGGTGAGTTTCAACACCAGATTCCTCAATAAATGCTTTTGTGCTAAGGAAGGTATGTAAAGAGGCGTTATCGTAATGCAACTGTAGGATAGCATTCAGAGTTGACTGACCTACACAATTTTCCAGCATTGACGTTGACAAATGAGCGGACATTTGTCACGCAATTTGTTCGCGAAAAAAAACTAGCCACCATTTTTTTGCCGACGTTGCGAGGTCTTTGCAGTTTTGTCGGTAACTGTCCTGAGTAGACCCATACCGATGATTGCCTTTTATTTTCCGGATCATATTGATAGATCCATGTCTCGTCACCAGTAACGATTTCTGAAACACGCCTAGATGCCCCGTTTTTAATACGTATACGCATTTCATGGCACCAATCCACGCGAGTCTGTTTTTCGCTTTCGGAGAGCAAACGAGGGATCCATCAACAACAAAGCTTCCACACTCCAAGATGTTGATGTAGGAATGCTCCCCGAACCAATGCCTACAGTCTTTTCGATGTCCGTATATGTGATTCGTGGGTCTTCTCGCACCAACATTTCAGTAGTACATTTAGTACATTTTCTGCCCGTTACTGTTGTTTGCGGGGCCCCGGTTCTTTGGTCATCCTTAAGATTAATTTAACCCCTTTTGAATTCAGCAAACCACCTAAAAATTGTTGCGCGTGATGGAATTGAGTCCCCTAATGCTGATAGTAACATTTGTAAACTTAATTGTTCGGTTAAACCAAATTTAAAATCATAATATATCATAGCGCGCAAATGTTTACGGTTAAGATCCATCGTTTTAAATGAAAAGCGCGGGAAGCGTTGCAGGAAAATTAATATAACTTTGTTATTTTTTTTTAATATTGGGTAATAGGGTATTTTACACCATGTAAAAATAAGTCAAAGAATATATATTTATGATAGATTTTGTAAAAAGTAAACGAGAAATATTGATTTCTATTTATAAAAATGCATTATAAATTTTATATTTAAATTTAAAGAATAATTTTTTTTTAGCTGTGCCTCAAATCTGCAAAATGATGTCCGCCATATTAGATAGCGTCGTGACATCACTAGATCAAAGAAATAGGTTATGTGCTGTGTACTAACTAGATAATTTCGAAATTTTTCTAGTTATCATTACGATTGTTGACTTTTATTCCAAATTTTATTGAAAAGGCGTCATGGGAGACGGATTTGTAAAAGCGAGTTTATTACTTCGCTTTTAGCACTAATGTTATAGATATTATAATTCTCGTATAAGCTTAGGTAAGAAAAACTTTTTGTTATATTTTTTTATACAAACGCTCAGACGAAATAAAAAGTCACTTTTTTATTTGGTCTGAGTACAAACCATGTCTTTATTCCCATATAATAGAAGAAGAAAACAGGAATTAACTAAAACACTGCACTGCACTTGCAAGGGCTATCAAAATGGCCCATAAAAGGCGGGACGCGGGACAGACGAGCAATGAACCTAATCTATTACAAAATTTGACTTGCAATAGGTACCTATCATGTCATGATGTTTTGTTTTGTTTAATCGATAGTTAAATATAAGTCATACTTTCATCAGAGTGATCTTCACAGAAGTATAGTTTAGATTTTGTAGACAATGCCTTCGGGTCTATTCTTGCCAGTTTTAACCAAGTATTTCTCATATTTAAATCAGTTGGCACTTTAATCCATAACTTCCCCGGCGTTCTTATGCTCGTCTTTTTGCAATCAGGCACAACACAGCAATGATATAGATGATAACTCATTATTAAACATTCAAAAGTATCTTATTCCTTTGCAAAATTGTCAAAATTCTAGGACAGTGACGTCACGAGTTGAACAGTATGGCGGCTAGCGTTTTCACGCGAAAATTTAAAACGTTAGATTAAAAAGTAATTTTTATCCCACTATTCGGTTTTAAAAAATCTATATAAAAATTGTAGTGGTTCATTATCGCTCTGGGATTCATATTACTATTGGCTTATGGAGTTCTATTTTTAAATAAATTCGCTTTTTAAAAACATATAACACGGGTGCGTTCCATTTTTAAATTTCGAGCATCTCAAAACTTATTGAGTGACCTACGTATGGCCCGAATTGTATCATATGGACCTAGACGACATGTGGTTCCTGCAGGCCGGCACTACGTGCCACACAGCGGGCGCCACGATTGACATTCTCCTTGAGCGATTTGAGGGTAAGCTTATCTCTCGCAGGGGTGATGTGAATTGCCCACCGATGTCATGCGATATGACCCCGCTAAACTTTTTCTTATGGCGTTTCGCAGGTTTATGCAAACATATCACAATCGATCGATGCCCTGAAGGTGAACATAAAACAGGCCATCGCTCAAATTCAGCCCGATCTATGCAGAAGTCATTGAAAATTTTTTCAACGTGGTAGAGCCATTTTGCAGTTATATTAGTAGTATAGTTGTAGCACGAATGGGTCGGCTCGACCGGGGAAGGACCACGCTCACACAGAATACCAGCGTAAAATAGCAGCGCTGGGGGCTGCGGGTTGGAATCCCGCACGGAACCAGTATTTGTATGGCCTACAAATAATTGTTCCGGGTCTGGCTGTTTGTCCTTGTGCAATTTATGTCTGTAAACTGCCTCCACGATACAAGAGAAAGTCCTAGTGTGGGGGTAACGTTTTTTAAAAACAAAAAAAGGAAAAAAATGACTGGTGGTGCTCTATACACCGGCCGTACCAATATTTCTCGGGAAAACGTTGCCGAGTACCGGAATAAACTTTTGTCTGCAGTCGAGTCTGCTTATTAAAGTCTCAGATTGGGGGCGACTAAATCTAGTCCAGTTTAATCCTCAGAATACGCAAGTTTGCGCGTTTACCGCTAAAAAGAACCCGTTTGTCATATCTCCTCAGTTTCAAGGCACTCCCCTTGTTACCTCAGCCATTATTGGAATCCTCGGCGTTGACATATCGAGTGACGTGCAGTTTCGTGGTCACTTTGAAGAGTAGGCCAAATTGGCTTCTAAAAAGCTTGGCGTGCTCACCAGAGCGGGACAGTATTTCATGCCGGCACATCGCCTGCAACTATATAAGGTGCAGGTTCGGCCTCACATGGAACACTGATCCCATATCTAGGCTGGGGCTTCCTAGTGCCAGCACTTTCCACTTGACCGCATCTAGCGCAGAGCGGCTCGAATCGTCAACGACCGAGTCCTTTCCGATCGGCTCGATTCAGTGGGAAGCGAAGAAATGTCGCATCTAACACGGGGAGTGCTCTGAGGAATTGTTTGAATCCAAGCCGCCAAATTACACGAACACACATCGTGGAAAAATTCCCGATACCATCCACACCATCTGGATGCTTGGCGGTCCACCACTGTACGTTTCACTAGTTTTCTTCCGCGTACGACCTCTCTGTGGAATAGTTTACCACCGGCGATTTTTCCGGACCGATACGACTTAGGGACCTTCATTAAAAGAGCTTACTTCTTTCTAAAAGGTCGGCAATGCACCTGTAATTTCCCTGGTGTTGCAGTTGTTCATGGGCAGCGGTAGTCACTTACCGTCAGGTGAGCCGTGTGCTCGTTTGCTCCCTCCTAATAAAAAAAAATAACTTATCACTTCTTCATTTTGAATATTTATTAAATAAAAAATTAAATTTGTATAAATTTGTATGTTCCGTTATGTCCCTTCCGTTGCATCACTATTAGAGATTTTCATTTAATATGGTGGCATAACATTATTTAAGAATTCTATCCTATAAGATAATTTTATGAAGTAAGCCTAAATCTTAAGAAACCTTATATTATTTGCTCGAGGATGAGCTAATATATATATATATATATATATATTGAGTGTTGGTGATGTACATAATACGAGGGCAACACTGAAAGTTCTTAGAAAATTAAAAACTGAACAAACTAGCAAGTTATTAGTTTTATTATATCTTTTCAATATAGTGTCCATTTACATCAATACATCGCTGCATCCGATGGGAGCACTGAGAAAAGCACTTTGCCCACTCGTCCTTACGGGTCTCTTCGACGGAATTTTGAAATGCAGCCACTCCTTCTTCGGCGTCCATAAAACGTTTTCCTCGAAGTTTTCCTTTTATTTTCGGAAATAAATAAAATGGCAAGGTGCGAGGTCGGGGTTATAGGGCGGGTGACCCAGTAATTCCACGTTTGACGTCGCCAAGTAGTCGATTGTTTGCTTGGCGGTGTGCGACGAGGTGTTGTCGTGGTGAAGGAGGATCCTACTGCGAGGTCGTTCCTCCCGAACTTTTTCCAAGACAAGTGGCAAACAATTGTTAATGTACCACTCTGCAGTAACTGTTTTTCGATCCTCTAAAACAATTGTTGTGTAATGACCTGTCGTTCCGAAGGACGAGGCCATCATCTTTTTTCCCACGCTTCGACCTCTCTTCACTTTAGTTGGCAACTCCTCGGAATGAAACACCCAGACAGCAGACTGTCTCTTAGTTTCAGGATTATAACAATCAATCCAGCTTTAGTCACCAGTATGTCGAACACAGCATTTGAGTCACCTCCGTTAAATCTTTTAACCATTTCACGACACCAATCAACACGGAGTTTTTGGGCCTCCGTCAAATTATCAGGTATCCACCGGGCACAAAACTTCTTGACCACTAAATGTTCATGGAGGATATTGTGCACTTGACTCATACCGATGCCTAGGCTTGTCCGAATCTGCTGATAAGTCACTCTTTTGTCAGTCTCAATCATACGCCGCACAACACTGATGCTATCGTCACCGAAGAAGGCCGTCCCTCACGCAGATTATCGGTGAGATTAGTGCGACCACGTTTAAACTCATTAAATCAGTTGTAAACAGTGGCACCATCTTGTGCTGGGCTTTATCGTTAAAGGCCAATCGAAGTCTATCATAACTTTCTTCTTGAAATTCATGCTGACGTGACAGAGAGAATTTTAAATTTGCCGCCAAATCGTAAACAAATGACAAATTAATAAAATACATACACAATAATATTGGCAAAGAGTTCCATTTTCAAAATTTGAACTTATTTTTTTATTATATCGTTTATAAGTGGCCAATTTTTTACACGTAGATCCATGTTGCAGCTATATTAGTAGTATAGTTGTATCACGAACAGGTCGGCTCGACTGGGGAAGGTCCACGCTCTCAAATACCAGCGTAAAATAGCAACTTAACACGGCTATGTTTCGTATGGTGACTGTAGAGAACCGGAGACCCTTTTTACTGGAAAAGAGGCATTCCATCTTAGTCCTCATGGGTGACTGCATCTGCATTTTCATTCTTTATTGAGGATTGATGTAGATGTCTATGTGCCACAGCAACCACTTACCATCAGGTGGACTGTGTGCTCGTTTGTCACCCTATCCTATAAAAAAAAGTTCTAAAAACTTTCAGTGTCGCCCTCGTATTGTAGTTAAGTCATCTTATTAAAAACAAATTTTATATCTAATATATAAAAACCATTTTTGTTTGTACGTTCTTTTATGCGCTACCGTTCACCAGATTGAGATAAAACTTTGTCAACTTATTGCTTGCAATTCCGCGAAGGTTATAGGCATAGTACAAATAACTTCCAGTAGGTGGTGCGTGTATCGCAACAACAAACGTGGCGTCTCGAACGTTTTTCCTTAATAAATATCACGTGGATGTCTTAAGAGCGAGAGGGAAATGAAATAAGAGATGTGCAGCTGCATCATCTCGATAACAACTCGAAATAATAAAACAACCGCGGTTGCCAATCTGCCTGCCAGGCGTGGCAACTATGGCAAATATCGCTCCTATGAGATAGCCTATCCGCTTATGAGCAGTGGATTTTTGATAGGTTGTATTGAAATGGAATAACTGTTACCTAACCATATTGTTAAAAATATGAGTCAAATGTCTTGCGTGTAGCAAGATTTATTCTTCGTATTTTTTTTTAACTTAAATATTGTCCTCTAATAAAGTTCTTAATTGTAGCTTTAAAGCCTAACAAGAGAACAGCCTTTAACTTGATATGTAATTTGTAGGGCGCGTCAAAACATAATATTTGTGAAAAGAAATAATTACCAGTTTCAAGGACATACATTTATTTAAATTTTAAAAATAAATTCTAATTTGACATAGTTATTTAAAGCTCTAACAGTAAACATTATAGGTTAGCATATATAGTGTTTGAGAGATGTTAAGATTTCATGGAGTGATATTTCCCGCGTCCGCAACGGTAGCAGGACCACGACACGCGTAGAATATTTTTTTAATTATAACTCATCTTGCGATCATCTCCCGCCAAGGCGCTACCGATTCTACGGCGGGCAGTAATTCGCACAAAACTGCGGTCTGGTGGTGAATTTTGAAATAAAATAGCGGGTTTACCTACCGATGCGGGAGTGGGTAAATATCACTCCGTGAGTTCCTAGCCAGAAAATTTGAAGAGCAAAGTTGAAAAATTATTACTAGCACAAGATAACTAAGATTATTACAGTATAGATTGGATCTAAAAATGATTACATTAAAATACATTTACACAACAACACTTATACTTCCTACATTGAATATTGTAAGTAACATTGATTTTTAAATAAAACGCTTAACTGAAGTCCCTGTCAGGGAACATGGCTGGTGCTACTAGGGTCCACACGTAAAGACCTATGCATAGCCAAGATGATGTGATTTTGATCCACATTGAAGCGACATTTTCTTTCGACAGTTGAGAGCTTGGACTGAAAATATAATATGTTATTATTTAATAATATATTATTATTATTTACTATATCTTTTTCATCGCTAGCTCTTAAAAGACCTCCTCCATATTATAGAGGATTTACCCTAATCGACACGCTTGACGCACCTTTGACGGTGCTGCTCGTCGTCGATATTGGTATCTAACTTCTGGCGTAAACGAGATTGGTTATTCTGCCATCTATCAGATGGTATAAGATTTCACGGGAATCTCGAGGGAATTCATTGATTGCGCTTAATTGATTCTTACGCCGCTACCACACGGCAAAATACCATTTCAAGTTGCATTAATTCACATAAAATAATTAGATCTAAATGAGTAGATACTAGATAAGGGGTCGGCGCCTAAATGACATAAACGAAATAGCGGCCTCGCCTAATAGACATGGCGTGACGGCGTGGGTGACGTAAGAGGCGTCACATGGAAATAAAACGTAGAACTCAAAATAACAATAAACTGCTGCTGCAGATATGATATGAGGCAACTATGGGGGAGGTCTATGTTCAGCAGTGTGGAGCTTCTGATAGGCTGTGTTTTAATCAGTACAGTTTAGAGAAAGTCAACATAAGCACGTCTTTCATAAATTGTAATACTCGTATAATAACCGAAATAGCAATGAATCAGTTGGAATATCTCCCTATGTTAGTCGATTTGCGCCAACGTTTTCCTTACTTAATATAGTTATTTATAACAGGCAAATGCAAAGAACTTAAATATCGTAGGTATCATGATGTTAATAATAACGCGATTTGTATTTAAATAATGTAAGATAAGGTTAATTTAAGTATAACTTGTCACTAGCAAAGACGAGTTCCTTTAAAAACTTCACCGCGCTTGGACCCCACGGATGATAGTCTACAGCATTTTATTACATAAAGCCTATCAAAAGTCCTGGCTCCCCGGCTCTAAGTGAGTTGTCCTTAAGCTAAGGGCCGCCAAAGTGTCCACGCAAGTAACATCCTACACTAGGGTTTTGCCTCTTCCTAAAGGAGCCCAAGTCATAACCTTTGGTTTTTTGGTTTATTGCCATTTTCTCTAAATATTGCACAAGGTGCCAAAACCAAGGAAATGTTTATAGAGAAAAAGTCTGTTGGAAGACGTCATTCAGAAAGTGACGGCATAACCTACAAGCACTATTCTTACAAGAAAGTAAGTGGAGCCCAAACTCGTTGACGCCGCTACAAATAGGACATGATAATAATATTTTATGAGAGAAACCTTCATTTTGTCAACCTATATCATTCATTAATAACATTGAGACATAGTTGCCATAAGAGTTTATTGCATATATCTATTGCATTACCACGACACCCACGCCAGCTAGTGCAGGATATTTTTTATAGTTTATAAAATATTAAAAAGCATTATAGAACGAGATATATACGTACTTGTACCAATTGGTAAGCGTCATCATGACATAGAGGGTAGCCAAAGCGAACACAATGTGGAAGAACGTCCATGAGTAAGCCACGCCGTCGCCCTCGTTGTCGAACACCTTGGTTTCCTCGCCGCGACCCGCTTCACCGCCATCGCCCTCTATAGAATCATAACCTGCGCTCAGTGCGCGTCCAAAATTTACACCTATTAGAGTCTTATTTTACAAGCATACTAAAATGATACTAAGTCTAACAATAAGCCTATTAACATAATATAAAGTATGGAGTTTATGTATGCATGCAATGGTTTTATGTCGCTGACCAAGCAATGAAACGGTATCATGTCATGTAATGTATAAAAAAAATATAATTAAATTCTATTGTAACGTAATGGTAATGTGTAGGGAGAATAAACAGGTTAACACTGCACGGCTAGCATGGGCTGGGGACAAATTTTTTATCCCCTGATTATATCCACTGACAAGAGATAAAATTATCTTGTCCCTATGCCAAAACACGGCAACGGGAAGAAGTATATCTCCGTTTGACATAATGAGTAGACATATATCCCCCGTCCGTAGCATGGAGCCAAATGAAAGATAAAAAATTATGCTTTTTTGAAATTTGAAAGGGACAATTCTATCCTAGTTCATCGGACGTGGGTTTAAGTTTATATACATACAAAAAATCTATCTAAGTCGAAGTTTATCTCCCATTTTATCTACTGTGGATATTATATCCACCGGTGTGCCCATGCTCGAAGGGTGGATAAAACTAAGCTAGGGGACAAACATTTTCTCCTTTCCCCGGGGATAAAATTGTCTCCTGCCCATGCTAGCCCTGCTGGAGTTCAGAGCTCTGTGAAAGTCTAACGAAACTAAATGATTTCCTCTCGTGCTCAGTTGCCCAATAATTACGAAAAATTCAAGTAAAAGAAAGCAATTATTTTTAATTTTATCGCGTGCTCAGTTTACAAGGAAAATATCGAGAGGTAACCTGCACATGTGAGAAATAATATATTTCTTGGACATGTAAAATCACACTCACTGGAACAGCGCGGCGGACTAATTGCTTCATAATACGGTCAGAATTGAGACTTAATTTTTTTTACATCTTTTTTTTATACGATAAGGGTGACAAACGAGCACACAGTCCACCTGATGGTAAGTGGTTGATGCGGCCCATAGACATCTACATCTATCCTCTATTACAAATCAAAATGTAGATGCGTTGTCACCCGTGAGGACTAAGATGGAATGCTTCATTTCCAGTAAAAAGGCCTCCGGCCACCTGCACTCACCGAGCGAAACGCAGAGGTAAACCTCTACTTCACGCTGGTATTCTGTGAGGTCGTGGTACCACCCCGGTTCGAGCCGGCGCATCCGTGCGACAGCAAAAGCTGCCGCGTGGCTCTACCGCTGTTCAAAACATCTACTAGCGATCCGCCCCGGCTTCACACGGGTGATTTTTGGATCTCGACAACAGAGCTACCAACCGGGTCCGAAATCTAAGCCGTCTAGAGACCCCTTCAAACACAAAAAAATTCATTTTAATCGGTCGAGCCGTTTTATAGTTTTAACGAGAGTAACGGACGGCAATTAGTTTTTTTTAATATAATCGTTGTAACGTCTGTTAGTGATCATGTAACTTCTTAACGCCTTGACCAATTGAAGTTATATTCACACACACATCGAGACAAAAAGTATATCACAGAATCTGAACCCGATAGGTGGTAGACGAGTTTTAATAAATTTTATATTTAAACTGTAAAATGTGGATTCACTACTCGAGAGCTTAAGAGGCTTATTACAAAAAACGCGAAATTACAAGGTTTCCTCGTTGAAATTGTATGTTTATCGTTCGTTGCTTGAAATAACAATTACTTGGTAAAAATAGTTCGTTTTCTCTCCTCAAATAAAAGCCCAGAGCGGATTTTAGATAACTTATTTATTTAATCAGTAATAATCATTCTCCCGATGCATGTTTAGGCAAAAACTCTCGAAGACATGATTTAGGAGCTCTAATTTGTAGATTCTATTGAATGTCGACCACCAAAAAAAATATTTTTATCTCCCAAATATCCTACACTTTAATAATAATAGATTACATTTTCGTTATATGCTTTTTACGCTAGGAAAAGAAATCGACATAATTCAAAAAACGACCAAAAAAGCTTCGATACAAGCCTATATATCTATATTTCCGAAGTTCTACATCATTTAGACGTAAAATTTATACCAAAATAATCATCAACATTTGCTTTAACTATACTATTATTTTTACTTTTTAAATCGTTACTATTATATTTTAATTAATTAAATAAAAGTACTATATATTTCACTGCGCCGGCCATCTGCGATCATTAACGCGCGAGCGCTTGGCTAGGGTGGACCTGCGTCAGTTGATTTCGGGCGCTGCATCGTTTCGATACTACCGTAGTGTGCGTCGATTGCCTGCATGCTAGAGCATCGTCAACTACGACCGCAAGTTTTGATCGATCGGTTTAAAACTATTTTATATAGTTATAATTTAGATCACGTCTCTTCCATCAAACATGGTAGGGACAACGAGTCTGTAGCACTGGCACAATTGAGCAAACAAGAAAATATTATTATAGAAAAATGTGGTCTATTCATTGAGGGCTTCACCTAATGGTTTATACAGCGACGGTCTTATATAAGTTAATTAAAGGTTATAAATTTAGTGATTCAAGTGCAACATTAAATCAAAATAATGACTGGTTTTACCAAATCCAAGGTCAGCTTTATTTAGCAAATAAAAATGTCTGAATATTTGCTGTAATATGTATTAGCTCAGATTATGCAGTTAAAGTACAAAAAATTTACAAAGACGACCAATTTCAGATTTTCAATATGTTACCCAAGTTTCAAGCTTTTTAAAAGTGTGTACTGCCTGAAATTATCGACTTGAGAAAGGTTCGGTCAATGCCGTCGCAGCAAATATTTTTCTAATAAAAAATATGGTAATTGACTGTAAGTACCGATTAAAAAAAATATTTGTTACATTTGGTTGTTATATTTATTAAAATAGGTTGCAACCGTTTATTTATTTATACTACTATTCTACTGGTAGTAGACATAATCGATTATTAACATTCGATTACGGCGTAACTATTAAAATATTTATGTGTACTTATTTTGACACAAAATTTCATAAATAATGAATAATATATCAAAATGGTATATAATAATAAATAATAAATTATATAATAATAAATTAATAAGATAACATTAAAATGATACACCAAAAATATTCCATCCACTGAAGTCCATCCTAAGAAAACTTTGTATTATGGAAGATCAAGATCGTTTAATCGCCATACTCACAGTAATATAGTGCGAGCGAGTGAATAGATATGAAAGAAAGTATCGGTCGCGTAGCTCGCCGCCCGCTCGGTGCGTAAAATACCTAAATTTGCGAAACACCGTTGGGCATAACTGTCGAGCCAGCCAATTTAAACTAAAATTGTAATTAGTTTCTGCTTGCTAAGTTACATGCATCTATTATGGGTGCATAGAATAATAGTAGATCATGCACTATTTTTATTATGTACGCCCCGTTAGTGGTTATACTTTTGGATTAAATACTTGATTTTTAATTGACTTGCAAATGATTTCCTTGTACATTTTTCTATTCTGGCCACATTTATATCTAACTTCATCACGATACCCCAAGAAAAGATCCTGCCAGCTGCAGCATAACGATTTGGATAATCGTTAAATCCTTGGTAAGAAACCAACCTTATCCACCTAGGGTCTCCTAGAATATTTGCCAGAGCTTCAATTAACGCATTGAGCTACCTTTTGTTACCTAGCATATTCTAAATCGATGCCGATAGTCTAGATTAGTCTAGGTAGACGTTGAAAGCCTAACCTACATGTAAGTAATATTTTTTAATGCCATGATTATTACCATATTACGTTTTGGCTGGGTTTAATATCAGTCCGTGACTGCTCGCCCAATGGTGAACCGCAGCGACATCAAGATTTATTTTTCCCACGGACTGATTGAGGACCTCAATACTGAAGTAGTGGTACGACTAACCATCATCTACGTACAGGTGATACTTGCTAAAGGGTATTACAGAGGCAAGTGCATTGATAAAATCAGAAAAAAGAAACGGAGATAAAACAGTAAAAACTATCACCAACACATATGAGCTGCCGTCGACGCCGAGGATAGGAATAAACTGATCCATTGTACAATTGATGATCTCAAATGTAGTGATTGCAGGAGTTTCAGGGCAGGTGTAAGCAGTAAAAAATGTAATGGACAACATAATTAAATGCGTTACTGAATCAAATCAAATACGACAAAAACAGTTTTATCGCAAAAAGGATATCATCAGTTATTTTTATAAGGTATTGGGAAGTTATACTATGTTTTAAAAATGTTTTTTTTTTTTGAAGAGAATGAACAACCTTTTTAAGTATTTTGGAGAAAAGAAAAATAAGAGGATAGATATTGGTCTACGACTGCTGGAGTAGGAGGGGAATTTTTAGAAACAAAGTAGAAACACTTTTTTCACATAGCGGGAAGGTGCCAGAGCAACAAGAAAAGCAATTTATAAGATGTTTGATACTGGAAACAATTTGGCAAATATTGGCATTACCAAGTCATGTCAAATAGCATCTGAACCAACAGCTTTACTGGAAATGACGAATACAATTACTATACTTGATCTATTTCCGGTTCAAAACACAAAAAACTGTATATTAAAGGGAAAGAAGTAATATATATATATATATATAATAGTATTGCTTTTGATAGTTGAGTTTATCGTAACTGGCAAAGGGCAAAAATGTCCAATTAGCGCTGATTAGTCTAGGGAGTGACCGACATCTTGTTCAGTATTCCCAAAGACCAGGCTATGTAAAATTCCAATAGGTATTATTTAGGTAGAGCGGGCATCAACAGTATTGTGAAGTCGGCAAATAGTAAGTAGAGATACACGTATATAAGCATGCCAATAACTAACAAGTAGCACATAATATACCCAATACCATTATATAATTGTTGCTTTTTCCTTGGCGGAAGAAAGCATTCAAGATGCAATTACCTTCATTAGCAATGAGCCCTCCTTGTCCTTACGCAGCCGCGCCCACCGCCGCGCGTTACGTCCGCAAGGAATGCACAACATAAGTAATTTAGTGCCATAAAAGATTAAACAAAAAAGTAATAATACAATAAAGATAAAAGAGAAATAACATATTTTCAATACAAAACTGTGCCTTCCTTGTGTTAACCCACTGCGTTTGAAGATTATATAAGAATGTATTTTTATGTATTTCATGCGGTTTATTAAATACGGTACACATTTTAATTAGTATCGTTACATAATAATATAAATAGTAGGTAGTAGCATCTACAATTAATAATAATATAATAATGTCGTCCAGACCGAATTCCAATCACAGCGGCCAACCTCAAAAGAGACTAGCCAACGGCGCAGGACAGGATTATAGTGCCTAAGTGTATGCGTAAGCGCAGATGCACTCTCTATTCCAACACTCTCGGTCTGCTGAGACGGTAAACCGACACGACCGGAGAGATCAGGCGTAAGACTAACGGCTTTACGTGCTTTCTGAGGCATGGATGTGAGACATCGCTAACTTTCTGACTCCGGGCAGCTACTGAGAATTACTTGAAGGAAAAACTCAATAACTGATTTTTTTTTGGCCCGTTACGGGATACGAACCCGTGACCTCATGACACCAGTAGACCAACGAGGCAGTCTATAATTAATGCCAAGAATATCACTGCTTGTATTTTATTGGTAAGCGATTATTTGAGATTATTTTTAAGAGAACTCCAAAATTCAGTATATTTTGAAACAACAACTTACTATGTACTGAAACAACTAAATTATGTTTTTTGTAAAATATACACATACATTGCCATCATAACCTTCCTTAATCCCATCAAAGGCTTAAAGACACGAGTGGTTGCTATAAGTTTAGAAATTTTAATCAATAATTATGTGTTGGAACACAATGCACCATTTTTTTTACAATAATGTCATGAATCTTTACGTGGTACAGTCATGCTGCAGCTATGTTAGTGGTATAGTTGTAGCGCGAATGGGTCGGCTCGACCGGGGAAGGACCATACTCTCACAGAAAACCAGCGTAAAATGACAGCTTAACGCTGCTGTGTTTCGTATGGTGAGCGTGGAGAACCGGAGACCCTTTTTACTGTTAACAAGGTATTCCATCTTAGGCCTCACGGGTGATAACGCAATATGTGAGGATAAATGAGGATATGATGTAGATGTCTATGGATTACAGTCCATAGCAGCTTAAATCTTGGAAAACGGACTGTCGAACGCACTATCATGGCTTAAATGCATCTAAAACGCAGATCCTTGTCATCAGTCTGTATTTACCTATGACAATTATCAATTTTTTCTCTTCTTAATTTATCAAAGATTTTCCTGGAACATATTGTAGCCGTTTTTTAAAAAAAGGTGCGTGACGTCTGGTACTACGATCGTCAATCCGGCTGCCAAGCGTGACGAATGCAAATCTTCCCCACAACGGGAGAAACCCTTGTCCAACAGTGGAGTTTCACAGGCTGCTTAAGCAGGAGAAGAAGATTATCTCACACCGCCATCACACATTACTTTACAATATCAATAACAAATAATACAACTATTATAAAGAATCTTATATTCACCTGCATTACCGTCCTTTGCAAGTATATGTTCGGACATTGTGATCTTTGAAGATGAAGAGGCGGTGCGGATAGACGAATACAAAACGCTGCATGTCCAAATGATAAGGCCAATGATCGATTGCTTGTCAAACGAGGTCTGTGGAAATAATTAATGTTATATAAACTACAAGTAAAATGGAAAGACAAAGGGCGCTAGTTTACAAAGACACCAATATGTACAATCTGTGATCCTGGTATTTTTTAAAATAATGAGGGCTAATAATTTTTCACTCACCAGATGTCGCTAGTTGTGACTGAGGTAAAGTTTTTTGTTACACAATGTCAGTTAATTAAGAAATTAGTTTTAAATAATAGTTTATCATTATCTAAAGTATTATATTAATACACAACACAATGCGTCAGTGGTTTGATTTTTCATTTTTCGCACTTTATAACTCTTTTCTTTAATTTTTCTACTTTTAGTTACATTTATATAGTTTGGTTTATTCCTTTCTAATCTAATCAATATAAAATATAACAAATAATACGGAAACAGTCATTAATGTTTACATTTTCCTAAGAAATTATCGTCCCCACTCTGAAATCTGTCAATTATTTTACCTCATTGTAAAGTGGCGCCGCCCTGGTGGTAGAAAAAGTCGTGGAAGCCCTCATTAAAGAAACACAAACAAGAAAAATTACAGCTCTGCATTTACAGATATTATTTTTATTATTGTATTTTCACATAATATCGAATAATTTGAAATCTGACACAATAACTTCAGCTTGATCGGTACTCTTATTTAATGGCTTTCAGACCGAATTTTGCACACGGCGCAAAGTTCGAAAGGATACTAGCCATATGCGCAGGATAGGATTATAGTGCACGAGTGTGTGGCGTAAACACAGGTGCACTCTCTATTCCTTCACGCTCGTAGACCGATGGGACGGAAATCCGGAACAACAAACAACAACAAGGCGAGATATCCGGCGCAGTACCGATGTCCAATCCTATTCATAATAAAATAAATTCCAACCCTATCATAATACAAATCAAAAAAATTGGCATTCTCTAGCGTAATCTGACTTTACTAAGTATTTAACACATTGAATGTTTGGCTATGCTCTTCCGAGTTCTAGTCTATCGTCTCAGTGGGAAAAGAACAGAATCAACTTTCGTGTCCGAAAAACACCTATAAATACCTAACTACCAATCTGGTCCAAAAGTTGTCGAATAAAGACATTTTCTCTCACTCAATAAAATGAACTTTGACTACGTATATTTTGTACTAGCTGCTCTCCGCGACTTCTCCCGCGTGTAATTTATTACGACTAAATATCATGGGTTTTAATTTTTATGCGCGGAATCCTAATTCCTTTTCTAAAATAAAAGTAGCCCAAGTTACTCCTTATAAAATCAGCTATCTGTCAGTGAAATACCCGTCAAAATCGGTCCAGCCATTTTGTAGATTAACCGGAACAAACAGACAGACAAAAATGTTAAAAATTGTTTTTTTCTTATTAGTACATAGTACCGTATATATTTTCATATGTATTTAGTAAAAAGCTGTTATTTTGATATTACAAACAGACACTTTAATTGTATTATATATATCCTCTAAATACTCTTAGGTTTCATCTAGAATGTGTGCCACGAAAGAAGTCCCGCCAAAATATGCGATGAGGTATGGAATTTGACAGCAAATTAATGTCAAATATCGCGAAGATTGTAGCGCCGCGGTTGAGGAACTTCTTTTATGAGGACGGCGTCCGCTCTACGAAAGAACCAGCAGGAAATACGCGGGCTCTTTTGTGCTTAAAAAGGATTCAAGATAATAATGGATATGACAAAATGGTGCGATAGGTATTTCATTATTGTTAATAAACTTACATGCAATAAGTTTTAAAGTTGTAGTGCACTAGTATGTCAATATAGTGTTAATTAAGCATTTGCACAATTACACATGATAAAAAAATGGTTTATTGTTTCATAAATAAAAAATAGTATGTACGATCTATAATTTATAATACAATAAAAATGGTATCATATGAAGTTTTAGAATATAAATATCTTAAAGCAAATAACTTTTAAATTTAATCATTAAATGAATCAAGTGACCAGTGTCATATATGTAAATAAAATAAAATAAAAAATTATATCAAACCCAGTTTATATACATACCCAATAAATGTCTTCCTGTATTTCCTGGTTATGCATTTTTTGAATATAATAATATAATTTATATATAGTGTTAATACTTACATATTATATATTTAGAATTAGAATAAATAAAATAATGTAAATATATTTCGTTTTTAATTTTTACAGATTATAATTAAAAAGAATACTAGTTTTGTCTATTATCCAAATTAATATAAAAATTGCATACCTTTTCATCTCCAGAAATACTAGCGTTGCATTCACCCGAAGAGTTGGAGAGTGCTGACCAAGTGAGGTACATCACATAGAGAGAGACTACAGAGGACTGTAGTAGGCCAGAACGAGGCTGATGTTCTTGGACTGACGGCAGTATGGAAATGGCACTTGCCATCACCACAAGTATCAAGTTGAATGAAATGAAAAATTTTGAGAGGTCACAACCGCTGGGCTGTAAAATAAATTAACCTAAATAATACTAACGAAACTATGTTTTGGAACATGAATGTAGTGATGCAATGGCACAAAATTGAAAATTGATGCATCATATTCATAAAATTTTGAATGTCGGAATCAGCCATTTATCTATGTATGGCTCTAATCCCTATTTGGAGCATATTAGGGACTTGTGGTCTCTTCTAATAAAATTCAAAAATAAATATAAAGATATGTATTAACAAAATATATGAGGTTGGGGAAAAAGTTTCTTCGTATTTTGTTTGTATAAAATTGAAGAAAAACCTCTCGTTACTGTTTGTATATGGCTGGTTCTGGTTATCAATACGTATATGACATTAACAAAACGAAAAATAAAAAGTAAAAAATACTCCCGCCATTTTTCAATTGTTTTTTTGTCTGCCAAAATGAGTCAATCTAACGAAGATCTCTGAAGTTTTATTACAAAAAAGGGAAAAATGCGACTCAAGCCGCGAAAACGTTTGTTTTTGGACATTTTTGAAATTGACGTTTATGGATCTAATGTAGTGTCAGTAAGAGTAGTACAAAGTTGGTTCAAGCGTTTTCAGTCCGGGAATTTTGATGTAAAATATGCAGCTGGCTCTGGTTGTCCTCATAAGGATAAAGTCGATGCCATTTTTGAAAAAGTGGAGCAAGATCGGCATTAGTAGTTACGACATAGCAGAGGAATTGAGGATTGACAAAAAGTGGCTACACAAAAAAGCTCGATATTTGGGTACCACACGAGTTCACTGAAAGACACCTAATGAATCGTCTACCTACTCATTTGCCTACATTCTCTATTGAAACGTAATGAAACCGAACCATTTTTGAAAAGTTTGATCACTGACGATGAAAAGTGGATCACCTACGACAAGAACGTGTGAAAAAGATCATGGTCAAAGAGTAGTCAAGCTCCACTGACTGTAGCGAAACCCCAATTTACACGCAATAAGGTGATGCTGTGTGTATGGCGGGATTGAAAGGGCATCGTTTATTATGAGCTATTACCGCCGGGCTAGACCATCGATTCGGTGCTCTACTACCAACAACTAATGAGACTCAAGCAAGAAATTGAGAAAAAACGGCCGGAATTGATCAACAGAAAAGGAGTAGTCTTTCATCATGATAACGCCTGACCACACACATCCTTGGCCACTCAGCAAAAATTGAGAAAGCTTGGTTGTGAAGTGTTAATATATCCACCATATAGTTCTGACCTTGCACCCTCAGATTTTCACCTGTTTCGGTCTCTTCAGAATTCTTTGGGTAGTGTTAGGTTAACATCAATAGACTGTCAAAACTATTTATCGCATTTTTTAATCAAAAATCCCAAGATTTCATCAGCAACGGGATTATGTCACTACCTACAAGAAGGCAACAAGTTATCGAACAAAATGGCATGTATATATTTTAATTAAATGTAATTAAACTACGAAAACTAAATGTATTGAATTTGTATATAAAATACAAAGAAACTTTT
Organism: Parnassius glacialis; assembly: GCA_033319125.1. Classification (NCBI taxonomy): domain Eukaryota; kingdom Metazoa; phylum Arthropoda; class Insecta; order Lepidoptera; family Papilionidae; genus Parnassius; species Parnassius glacialis. Next base: position 35,776,736 of record JAVANC010000001.1, on the reverse strand, counting down.
CCCCCGACCTATTATTAACCTTTATTATTTATTTAACAAGAAGAAAAAGATTCATTGGTAGATTTTAGACAGAACAAGTCAGATTTGTTTGCTTTTTTATTAAAAACCAATATTTCAACTAACCTTGGTATAATACACATAGAGCAAAACAATACCGGTCAGCGTCAGCGCGAAACATGTCAACATAGAGATAAGAAGAGCAGCATACCAGCTACGTGACTCTGATTCTTCATAATTTGCTATATAAAAAAAACTAATTAATATGTTAGAAAATAAAATAAGTAAAGTGTAAAATATACAGTGTACAAAAAACTAGGCCACTCATTAAATTGCCTTGCTGTTTTAACCACAAATAATGCCGCAGAAGTAATTAAGAATATTGGTCAACCTAGTTATCCTCATTCTAAATCATAAAGTACTGAGAAATGCATTTGTCGCCAGTGGTTTTTTTGGACCGATATGTCTTAGGGACCTTCAATAAGAGCCTACTCCTTTCTAAAAGGCAGGCAACACACCTGCAATTCCCCTGGGGTTGCAGGTGTTTATACAACACAAAGGTAATTGCAGATGCAGAAGTATCCTCTTTCATTAAAAAATCCGCTTAGGAGGTCTCGAGCTTATCGTCGGTAAATCTCCCTTTAACTTCACAATGTGACGTATCAGCATATTGTGAAGAATTATGTGACATAATACAAATCAGAATGTAATTCCTCTGATGTCGCAGATGTCCATGACCAACGGTGATCACTTGCCATCAGGTGAGCCGTATGCTCATTTGCATCCTCATCCATAAAAAAAATAACAACACCTTTAGATATGATTAAGGACAGAATTTTGCAACAAATGTTAGGTAAGAGACTAGAAGCATATCAACAGAAGTAATAAATATTAGGCATATTTATTAGAAACTTATCATTTACATTTAACACAACTATTCTTCTTTCTTAAATACTGCATTATTATAGTTATCTTTCTTGTACACGCCCACTTTTCATCAGGTGAAAGGAGGAGGGGAGTTTATTGTGGCCCTTTTGAGGCTATAGTGCCGTTAATAATAATCCAAATATTACTCAGTAGAAAATAATAACAACTCAACTTCTAACAAGTGAATATATTATGAGTTATATTTAACTGAAAAATACTATTACTACTTAAAACATATATTGTTGTGAAAAAGTGAATATTGAGATGTTTGTTGACATCCTATAATTTAATTTATTTATACTGGCAATTTTATTTATCATTATTATTGATTTTATTTTTATGGCTAACTTTTTTATGAACCTACCAATATGGAAGTGACTTTCCTAGTTAATTAAAAATTTATTAGAATATTAACAAGTTAAACATACAGGAGCCTGCTATTTAATTATATGCAAGTATACTTACAAACCCATTTTTCTGCCCATGTGTGTGCAAAATCAATGATCAAAATAAGCTGAATAATTATGAAACAGAAGCCTCCAATCATGCCAAATACCATCCATGTTGACGCAAACTGGCCCTCGGGAATAAAGAAAGCGCCTATAATGCCACCAATTACAAGAAGATATTTAATTCCCCAAAATCTGTAAAACATATACTGTCGAAGTAATTGAATAATCAGAAAAAAATTATTACAATAATTTGTATGTATGTGAACTAATTACTTTTAACTAATACTTATATCCAATATCTTACCCATTTTGTATACCAGCTCTTGGATCCTTTGAGGATTTTACACCAAGTGTAATAAGTGCCATAAGCAAAAAGAAGAGACAAGTTGCAAAGCATATTCTGCAAAAATGTAAAATCAGGTAATTAATCATCTAAATATGTTACAACAAATGTAATTACTTTTGAAATGAATAATATCATACCTATAAACTGCTAAATAGCCTACAGCTTGATCACAATCTACTTTAAATTTGTCTGGTACTAGTCCAGTAGAATTCTCACAGAATGGTACCTGTAAACAGTATTAAGGGTAAAATTAAAAATGTAAAAAACCCTTTGAATGTATAAGCAAGAAAAGGGCCTACTTTTTTTACAAGGCCAGCCACCATAGACATAAATGTTCATGGGCAGTGGTAGTCACGATTAGGAGAGCCACATGCTTGTTTGCCCCTTCTCAAATAAAAAGGAATGTGAGGATTAATTACTTTTAACTAATACTTATATCCAATATCTTACCCATTTTGTATACCAGCTCTTGGATCCTTTGAGGATTTTACACCAAGTGTATAATTACCATCTGTCCCAAGGAGGTGTCGGATTTATCGTCCACAAGTCTCTCGTTAACAACGTTGTAAAGATCGGGAGTGTGTCGACAAGGGTTGCGTACCTTATACTCAGAATCACCAAACGGTATTCGCTGAAGGTCATACAGGTTTACGCACCAACCTCGGCACACCCCGATGAAGAGGTGGAGGAAATGTATGAGGATATCTCTAGAGCCATGCATTCCTCCAAAACCCAATATACGGTGTTAATGGGAGACTTCAATGCAAAACTAGGCACAAGAGAGAACGGTGAGCTGAAAGTAGGGAAATTTGGAATAGGGCAACGGAACCCAAGGGGCCAACAGCTGGCCGACTTCATGGAGAAAGAGGGACTCTTTATGATGAACTCTTTCTTCCAGAAGCGGCCCCACAGGAAGTGGACCTGGTCAAGCCCCGACGGTTCGACAAAAAATGAGATTGACTTCATTATGACGACCAGACGACAACTGTTCAGTGATGTCTCAGTGATCGCGAGGGTGAAAACCGGCAGCGATCACCGAATGGTTAGAGGCACACTGAACCTAAATGTTAAGTTGGAGAGGTCTCGTCTGATGAAGTCAACGCTCCGTCCCCCTCGTGCTCTAATCCAAAGTCCCGAAACCTTTCAGCTCGAGTTACAAAACCGTTTTCAGTGCCTAGAAGACTGCAATGAAGTGGACGATATGAATGACAAGCTCGTGGAAACTGTCCATGCGGTCGGAGCTAAGTTCTGCAAGACCCGCCGCAGAAGAACACAAAAACTCTCCGATCACACTCTTAATCTCATGGCTGTTAGACGGGAGATGAGGCTACATTCTTCAACAGATTTGACAGCATACAGGCAACTGAACAGACAGATCTCCAAATGCATGCGGCGGGACTTGCGCAACTTCAATACAGCTCGTATTGAAGAAGCGATCGAGCGGAACCAAGGCTCCAAAGTCTTTGCCAGAGATCTGTCTGCCAGAAAGAGCCAACTGTCAAAGCTGAAGACCGAATGTGGCAGCATCGTTTCCGGGGCACCAGAGATTTTGAGTGAGATTGAGAGGTTCTATGGGCAGCTGTACACGTCATCGTTGGAGCCACACGCAAGTGTGAGTAACGATCCAAGAGCGAGTCTTATCCGACACTATTCCGAAGATATCCCGGACGTCAGTCTGAGCGAGATTAGAATGGCTCTCCAACACCTTAAAAACGGCAAGGCCCCAGGGGAGGATGGAATAACAGCGGAGCTTCTGAAAGCGGGTGGAAGACCGGTACTTGAAGTCCTTCAGAAGCTTTTTAATTCCGTCCTCCATGGTGGCATTACACCGGAGGCGTGGAGCGGAAGTGCGGTGGTCTTGTTCTTCAAGAAAGGTGACAACGCTCTCTTGAAGAACTACAGACCGATTTCCCTTCTGAGCCGCGTCTACGTGCTGTTTTCGAGAGTCATTACGAATCGTCTCGCGCGCAGACTTGACGACTTCCAGCCTCCCGAACAAGCCGGTTTCCGAAAGGGCTTTAGCACCATAGACCACATACATACCCTACGGCAAATTGTACAGAAGTCCGAAGAGTACAATTTGCCACTATGTCTGGCGTATGTGGACTATGAGAAAGCCTTTGATTCCGTCGAAATTTGGGCGGTGCTGCAGTCCCGGATAAAATTTCCAATATGGACCATCGATTTAAATGCCCATATTTTTTTTGTAGATAGTACTCACTAAAAGAAAGCGTTTTGCAAAGTTTCAATGTGCGGAAACGCGTACTTTTTGAGAAAAAAATTATTGTAAATCAATTATTTTTGCAATATTTATGTCAATTACTATGGTAAAACTGACACTATTTTGTATTGTCTTTGTCATCGTCGGTAGGGATATCGATTCTTTCCGAAAAAGATCGTTTCGAATCGTAAGCTGATGTATCGATTCAAAAAAAAATCTATTTCTAAAATATCAATATTTTTTCATGTTTGCATTTATAATGTAAATATAAATAGATTTTATGAAAAACCAGAAAGATACCATAGTAAATAATCTCTTATTGAAATTTGTTTTATTTTAATTTATTTATTTTTACTAGGGCAGATAACAAATTAAATAGGTTAGGTTCACCTTATGTCAAAGAATCGAATTGATTGACCCCGACTCCACCTGGTACGAGTCTGTCCTACCCCTAGAGTGGTTATAAAGAGCCGGAGGCGCGTAGGGGGAGCAGCCTCCGCCTGCTGTAACAAATCGTAGGCATCGGACGAGCCGGAGCGGCTGAGGCTGGTCGCCGGAGGCGACCAACAAGCCGAAGCTGCGGAGGCGAGGAGGAATGCCTGCGATTTTTTACGCTAAGGCGTAGAGGCTGCTCTTCCCGCAGCGCCGGAGACGTAGCAGTCTCAAAATAGATACAGAAATCCTTCTGAATCAGTACCCTATATTTTATGATGAAGGGCATTTTTTTTCTCATAAAATGGATATATATTTACATTATAAATGCAAACATGAAAAAAATATAGATATTTTAGCAATCGATTTTTTGAGAATCGATACATCAGCTTACAATTCTAATCTATTTCAAAAATCGATCTTTTTCGGAAAGAATCGACATCCCTACTGACAATAACAATAAAAATGGCGTCAATTTTATTGTAGGATTAGACAAACAATGCAAGAATAATTGATTTTCAATAACTTTTTTCTCAAAAATTACGCGCTTCCGCATGTTGTAACTTTGTGTGTGTGCTTATAATAGTGTAACTTTTCTGTAAAAGTACGTATGAACCGCCAACTCGAAGGAATTGCAGCAATTGAAAGTCGTACCATTGACATAAATTTGCAAAAATAACTGATTTTCAATAATTTTTTTCTCAAAAAGTACGCATTTCCGCACATTGAAACTTTGCAAAACGCTTTCTTTTAGTGAGTATTATCTACAAAAAAAATATGGGCATTTAAATCGATGGTCCATATTGGAAATTTTAACCGCAGTCCCTTCAGCGGTGCCAAGTTGACTGTCGGTATATCGAAGTGCTGAAGTGTTTGTACAGTAGAGCTACGATGGCTATCCGAGTACAGAACCAGAGTACGAAACCTATCCAATTGCAGAGAGGTGTAAGACAGGGTGATGTTATATCCCCGAAACTCTTCACCGCTGCATTGGAAGACGTTTTCAAGCTTCTGGACTGGAAAGGATACGGAATTAACATCAATGGCGAGTACATCACTCACCTTCGATTTGCCGACGATATAGTCCTTATGGCAGAATCGCTGGAGGACCTAAGCACTATGCTCAATGACCTCAATAGTGTCTCCCAACGGATAGGTCTTAAGATGAACATGGACAAAACAAAGATTATGTTTAATGTCCATGTCACACCTATGCCGGTAGTTGTTGGGAGCACTAAGCTCGAAGTTGTTGACGAGTATGTTTACCTGGGACAAATAGTCCGACTAGGTAAGTCCAACTTCGACCGAGAGGTCAATCGACGGATTCAACTCGGCTGGGCAGCGTTCGGGAAGCTACGACACATCTTCTCGTCAGACATACCTCAAAACCTTAAAACGAAATTGTACAACCAGTGCGTGTTGCCAGTGATGACTTACGGAACTGAGACGTGGTCCTTCACTGCTGGCCGTATGAGGAAGCTCAAGGTCGCTCAGCGAGCTATGGAGAGGGCTATGCTCGGAGTTTCTCTGCGTGATAAACTTAGGAATGAGGTTATCCGCAGTAGAACCAGAGTAACCGACATAGCCCAACGGATTAGTAAGCTGAAGTGGCAGTGGGCCGGCCATATAGCTCGAAGAACCGACAACCGATGGGGAAGAAAGGTTCTCGAGTGGCAGCCTCGTACCGGTAGGCGAAGTGTAGGGCGTCCCCCCACGAGATGGAGTGACGACCTGGTAAGACATGCAGGAAGTCGATGGATGCAGGTGGCTCAGGACCGTGCTTTGTGGCATTCTTTGGGGGAGGCCTATGTTCAGCAGTGGACTTGTGAAGGGCTGTAATGATGATGATGATGATGATGAGGATTAATTATTAAGGGTTAATTTATTCTATAAGTATTAGTCTCACCTGCACACAGTTCACCTGGCTAATTTAACACTGTCACTGTCCGAGTTTCAGACAAAATAATATTAGACAATAGCAATGACTTATATGTAGTGCACACAATGAAATGAAAAAAAATTAAATGAAAATTATATTTATGCACAGGACAGCAAAAGGGTTAAACACAGGTTCTACAAATAAAAGGAGCTCTATCCTTACGAAAATACCCAACCTAAGCTCCACAGATTGACAATGGGAAGAGTCAGCATTCTTATGCCATAACAACAATGATTAAGCATGAGTAATAGGTATCAGCCATTACTATCTATGTACTTATGACATTTTAATGAAAGTTTAATGACTCCGCCGTTAAAGAAATCTTAAGGATGCGAATCAATGAATATTTTAGCACTGTTTACAACTGCCTTTTTCCTCATTGGATTTTTTTAAATAGCTTTCTACTTTACATTTTGAAAAATTCTGGTAACTAGGAGAAGGATATTCCCATTGTGTAACTCTGGTAGGAAATATTTGCAGGTGGGAATCACTCTGTAACTGCATTATGTATTTACAATATGATAACAACTTGCTTTATTATTGATATAAAAAAACATTTTTTTTTGTTTATTGCATTGTATATATTAAATATTTTTGTCATTCTGTAATACAATTTATACAAGTAATACATATTTTCAAATATCCCCTTTATGAATCAATCTATGGGATGGTCTATGTACAGCAATGGACTTTTTGAACATAATCATTTCATAGTAAGCTAGTCTACCAACACTGCAGTAAGCTTTACCATCACCAATCAACCAACATTATACCACTGCAGTACTTGTTGTGCTGAATCTCAAGAAACTAATGAATAATAACAGAATAGGTCCACACTAAATACAGTCAAAAATACCATTTGAATTAATTTTCAATTGGTACGTGGTTTGGCACCCTCTCCGAATATTAATAAATTAAGGCAAGATTCAAAACAAAAATTGTTTTGTAACTCATGTTAAAAGCTGTTGCATCTTTTAGTGTTTGAAAATAATTCCTGCCCACTAAAATTTTTAAAAACAATTTTGCTGTAATGACATTAGTAAGAATTTATTATTTTTAGTGCAATATATCAAAACTTTAATCTGATAAGTGGAAATTCTTTTAGCAATTGTGTATTTAAATTAGATTTTTTGAAAAATAGTTTGGGTTTTATTGAATAAATAATATTTGTATGTGGTAGAGCCATGCTGCAGCTATTTATGGTTGTAGCACGAATGGGTTGGCTCGACCAGGGTAGGACCATGCTCTCACAGAATACCAGCATAAAATAACAGTTTAATGCTGCTGTGTTTTGTATGGTGAATGTAGAGAACTCAAGACCCTTTTTACTGGAAACGAGGCAATCCATCTCAGTCTTCAGGGGTGACAAGGCATCTGTATTTTGATTCTTAATTAAAGATAGATGTAGATGTCTATGGACCACAGCATACACTTCCCAGCAGGCGGACTGTGTGCTCGTTTGTCACCCTTATTCTATAAAATAAGGACATTTTTTCTAATTTATTAATGCTAAGTGGCCACATATTAAAAAATTATACACCTACCTTTTTTAACTGATCATGTAATCCAGGTGCTAAGGTGATGCAAGCAGCAATCATCACTATGAGTAACATGACAGTGTACATAAGTCGGGTTGAAGTGGAATTGGCACATGATGGGCACGCAGAACAGCATAAGGAACAGGCCGCACTACCACAGCAACAAGCCAGCTGAACATGTTAAGAACAATTTATTAGTATGGGCAATCCATTTCTTCATAAAGGATATTTAAATGATTGTTAACTATTTTACAATTTTTTTTTGAATTCTGATTCTTTTTAGAGAAATCATACTTATTCCAGAAAAAATAATCCCATTTTGCAGCATACATAATGCAAGTTAGTAAGTAATATAAAAATAGCCACAATTTAGGTACATAAATATTAATTAAATTAAAAGGTAAAATAATTAAGCACATGAACTATTGTATTCTGTAAATAATATTTAGTATTGTTCGATTTACCTGAGCTGCGGAGCAAAGACCCAGAACAGCACCCATTTTAAGACTATCGATTTAGAGTCGTCGTTTTAACTATAACTTTCTTACTGAAATAAAATTATAAATTTGAAGACAATTAACAGCATCGCTTACAATTTAACATATTGGTAATTGGAGTACAAATTCAGACAATTTAAAACAAAAAAACAAGTGACTTATAGATAAAGGTCTCTTTGTTTAAAAGCACTATAGGCGCTTAAGTCCAATTACTCAATTAATTAATATTCATAATAAAACCACTAAATCACTATACTCAGTACTCACTATGTTGATATTTGTTCTTTAAGATTATTGAATTAAGTTTAAACCACCCTTATAAATCTTATGGTGGCACTTCACATGGCTATTTGTATTTGTGATTGCATGGTGCCGTATTTGGCAAAAAATTTGACGTACGGGCAAATAAACAACACAACCGTCCACACATGGAGCCAAATACCAAAAAATTAAACATGTTTGCTAGCAGAAAGTAGTTGTACCTACCAAATGGACGTTGCACTTGCAGCTCGATTTTATTATTTGAACGTATGTTACTATTATATGTTATGCGTAAAAAAAAATACAGTGATGAAAAAACGACCAATAGCAAGGCGTTGGTGGATGCTGACTGCATAAAAATCTAACTATCCGTAAATGAAAATGCAAACCAACTTGGTTGGTACACATCAGCTGCACCTGATCCGGATCGTTCGCTTTTCTTTATTTTGGTTTTGTAACCTCGATACGCAGATGTTAATTTGAAAATGTATAAAAAGGGCTATTATAGTATAAATGAATACATGGTTAATAATAACCCCTGGGAATGAAGTGGTCGCTTCCAAGCTGTTTCAAAATTAAATTTTGTACTTATATAGTTTGTACAACCATTAATGTAAAATTTGCTTTAAAAAAAAAGTCCCGCTGGGTTTCTTGCTGGTTCTTCCCAGGACAGTTTTTTTTTCGAACCAGTAGTAAAGTAAAAAATGACTTTCAATAAGAATTACACATGTGATCTATATTGAATAAAAAATTATTCTTTTCCATTCTATAGACATAAGTGACTCTTTTTTGACCTGCCCCTCGTTTCCAGGGTCCCAAATGCATGGGTTCATTTGGTAAAGTTCTAGAAACCTTACAACGGTTTCTTTGCTCCAATTCATTTTCCGTAGATACCTACGAGTGAATAATCACTTATAAAATGATATAAACAGGTCCGTCCGTACTGGTTGACAGTTCGCGCGCTTATGAGCCCGACCATGTGTGGCCAGTATATTTGCGTATTTGCCTATTTGTCTCCTTTGATGAGCCTTGAAAAACCGACAGACGATCGGTAAGCCGTATTTGTTATTGGCTATATTTGCCAAATAGGCAAATACGGCAATAATTATGGCAAATATACTCTCCACACATGGTAGTTATTTGTCAAATACCCCAAATACGCAAATACAAATAGCCATGTGAAGTGCCACCATTATAATTTTGTACGTCGATAATTTATTCCTGGTCAATATTTACCATCACCGCACCATAGATAAATAAATATGTATTGTTTTTATAACTGACTTTACGGCTCTGGATTCTAGGCCCTTCTGAGCCTTTTAAATATCGACGCTGGAAAGGAAAAAATTACTAAGCGACACTTTGGTCGATATTGAGTTATATATATATCATTGGAATCAGCTTTTTTTTCTGCGTCGATTGGTCCTACTTTCGTGCTTCTACGATGAATTTAATGTCGTTTAGTTATTTCAAAATTTGAGAATTTTTTGAAGTTTTCGGCGACCAACCGACGATAATTTTCGTCATTTAAAAAATATTGCGTTTAGGACAATTTTCAGTTTACCGTATTTCTACTTAGTAAATTTATCCTGTTTCTGATATAAATTATTTTGGTTTTAAGTTACTTTTTCCTGAACTTATGAAAAATTAAAAATTTATTTGGATGTCTTTTCCTACGTAAAAATTTTATTTTTTTGCAACCTCTTACCCTTTTACCTGTCCTTAATATTAGCTATTTGTCATTTAGATATTTTTTACTAGGTCTGATTAACAAAAAAGATGTCGTTTAGTGATATTTTTCCTTCCTGTAATTTTGTCGCTTAGATGAATGTGACCTGCCGTTTTCTAAAATATTTTGGCGTTAAGATATCTCTTCCAGAAATATTTATTTAACCCATTCATTGCCACTAAAATTTTAAAAACATCAACTGAGTGCCACTTAATATTTTTGTGGATTACAATAGAAAAGGCGTAATTGAGCACGTTTTTTAATTACAAAAACCACATTAATAACAAAAACCTATCTAAAAAACGGTAAACGCAACATACACGGTGGTGGCACTGGTAAGAGAAATTTAATCACAAGTGCCATTGAACACACCCTTTGCGTTGCTGCTTGGATAGTATTATTCAACATATTCTGAAAGACTGCTCATGTCCGATATATCGATATAAATGCCGTTGGATTCTTTATTCATATAATCTGTGTCTGTATATAATTTAATATTAGTATTATTTAGCATGTTTGTTCGACATCTAATAAATGTATTCTTATACACTTTCTCTACTATTACATTTACGCACCCATATTTTATTATACGTAGGTATGGATTGTAGGTAGATAATCAATATTTCATTGGGCAATTAGGGTACACTACGGCAATTAAAAAATAAAACCATGAAGATAATACCTTATTATTAAAAATTAAAAATAAACAATTAGCAGTTGTCGTAATCTTTGAAACAATCATTCAAGCAAAACCCGTATTGTTCGGGATAATCGGGATAGAAATATGAAGGTATCTTTTTTAAAACCCAGCACTGTCAACACCGACGTCAATTTTTCTCATTCTGCCCTCACGTTTTTCTTCTAAATCTTCATCTTCCAATTCCAGCATCTTAATAAGGTCTTCTTCAGTCAATAGTTTTGTAGATGGTAGTTTCGCTTTCGGTTTTTCTTCTTTGTATTCTCCTGTAAGTTTATTTCTCATTTCATCCATAATATCTGAATCCCGAAATGATTTATCTTGATCTGCCGGAATTGCATTGGGTACTATGAATGCCACTGTGGAAGTAATAAAAATAAGTTTCTATCTGTGGGTTCACAATTTTATCTTACATTTTCAATTTGTAAAATGTAATGGCCAGCTTCTAATTTATTTAGTAAGTAAATAGATTACGAATAGCAAATTTAACTTTATTTGTGTTAAATAGATTAAAAATTACTAGACATGCATACATTTTGGCGTGATTTGTTCCTCATGCATAAAACTAGCCATCAAAGATTTTTACTGCTATGCCAAAGAACGCACCGAATGCGTGCATGTGATTTTATTTTTAAAATACGCAATGAAACAATGAAAAAGAATTATATAATTAAGAATATTGCTTACCTTTATCTCCCAATTTACAAATATATAATAAACATTCAATAAAACCTTAGTTATTTCAAATTCAGAATAGACCTTCTCAGCACCAAATTTTTTTGCACTGTCAAAACAAGACTGACAGTACTTAGCAAAAACTGTCAGTGTTTCCAAATTTAAAAATTATTCCTAGCTGTGAATAATGCCACAGATTTAAATAAATTTCTACAGTTTTTAAGTGATGCCACAAAAATCTCAAGAAGTCACTAAACTCATATGGTGCATTGATGGCATGACGTTGCAATCTCGATAAACGCTAATGGTGCGTTGATAGCAATGAATGGGTTAATAAAACGTTAGTTGAGTCTTCCGCGTTGATCTTGAATTGTCGTGTAACTAGGTTGTGATTTAGTATTGAAGTGGTCGTTAGGAACAAAAAATTGAATCACCGTGTTACAAGCTGGCGCTTGGTGTGTGACTGCGCGTCCCAATAACTCGCCGGTTGGTCTAGAAAAGCGGTAATTATTTTCATTTAAGTATTAGATAATATTCTTTAGTTGGGTGCTAATGTTTGACTTACTCACATTTTACAACTGCGAAAAGACCTGCGTTTTTCGAAATTAATAGACCAAGCTTTATTTAATGCAGGTATTAGTCCCAATTACCTCGTTAGAAGATAATATACCAAGGATTAGTTAATGTAATTAACTTTTATTTTGATGATAACATAATTTTGTTTTTCTTTGCAAGACTCCTTACCCATAAAAAATGTTTCTGAAGATTATAATGTCGTCTCATTCTAAGAAAAATATTTGATTATTTTGAAGTATTTCAAAGTTGTTTCTCGTCGGATGATTCCAACATTGTTGCTGATTTTATCGCTAATATGGAACTTCAGGGAATGGACCTTTTTATTACATCATCTGTAGTGCCCCCTCGGAGGTAGATCCCAGCTATGAATTGATAGCTCATTTAAAATTGCATCTTGGCATAAGCAGGAGTGCTACCGGGCCTGGACTAACGCGTCGGTGTCACACTAAACGTCAAGAAGAAAAGAAATATAATAAAATTAAGAAAGTTCCGCTTCTAGCTCCTACAAAAGAGTCATTGCTAACGCAAAGCAGTGCACTGATTTATGCGTAAATCTGCAGAATTGGCGAGATATTAGTCTCGTCTCGTAGAGAATTCAAATCTCTCGCCAAGGCTATCCAATGGAACTTCTGTCAGCCATGTCTTTCATCTCTGCACAGTGAAAACAACTCACTGGTCCATGCCGCAAAGGAGAAAGCCGATCTGTTAGGCTCTCTTTTTGCATCCAACTCGACTCTCGGTGACGGAGGAACACAGTGCTGACCATTCTGCAGTCAGAGTAGTCAGTGCGCAAAGCACTCCTCTCCCTGAATGTTAACAAGTCGGGTAAACCTGATGAAGTTCTTCATATTGTGCTGAAAATATGTCCTACTAGGCGTAGGAGTAGTCCTCAACTCTTGGAGATAGCTTTAGTGCACCCAATACCTAAAATAGCGACGGTTCAGCTGCAGGCCTATTACCTCCTTGTACTCCAAAATCATGGAAACCATTATAAACTGCCAGCTGATTACGTACCTTGAGGTCCATCAGCTCATTAGTAACCACCATTCCTGATTTCGCCGCGGTCACTCAGCTGGTGATCGTCTAGTGTACCTGACCCCCAAGATGATGGATGCAGTAGAGACCAAGAAGAAGACCTTGGCCGTTAGTTTGACATATCAAAGGCCTTCGATCAAGTTTGGCACAAAGTGCTTCTTGCAAAGCTTTCTTCCTATTTGGTTCCCAAGAAATTGTGCAATGGGATCACCAGTTTTCTTGCATGCTCCGACTGCAAACCCATTTATGGTAGAGTTCCACAAGGTTGCGTGCTAACACCTCCACTGTTTATGTTGAATATCAATTATATTTTGCAAACCAGTAACATTCATTGGTATTCGGATGACAGCACAGGTGATGTATTTTACATCGGCCGTATCAATGTTTCTCGAGAACACGTTGTCGAGTACCGGAACAAACTTGTGCCTGAAGTCAAATCTTTGTTAAATAAAGTCTCGGATTGGTTTCTGAATGCATAGGTGAACACCCAATGTTCACCGCTAAAAAGAACCCCTTTGTTGTATCCTTTCAATTTCAGGACTTTTTCATTCTCGGCGTCCATTTATCGAATGATATACAGTTCCGCGGTCACTTGGAAGGGAAGGCAGAATTGGCTTCTAAAAAGTCTTGGCGTGCTCAGCATAGCGGAACAGTATTTCATGTCGGCACACCGCTTGTAACTTTACAAGACGCAGGTTTGGCCTCACATGGAATACTGTTCTCATCTCCAGGCTGTGACACCTCATTGCCAGCTCATTCCACTTGATCACATCCAGCAAAGTGCGTCTCGAATAGTTGATTATCAAGTTCTTTCTGATCAGCTCGATTCCTTGGCGCTGCGAAGAGACTTTTTAGAATTATTTGGATTAATTCCAGCCACCATGTTTCACCAACGCACATCGTGACAAAACTCACAATACCATCCTTACCATCTGAATGCTTGGGGTCCATCACTATGCGATTTACTTGGGAGTTTCTTTTCTTGCCACAACTTTTTTTGTGCAATTGTTTACAACCGGTGGTTTTCCCGAACCAATATGACTTAGGGACTTACAAGAAACGAGCTTACTCCTCTTTAAAATGCCGGCCTTCAATTCCCCTGGTGTTATGAATGCTCCTGCGTGGCGGTTGACACTAACCATTAGGCGAACCGCATGCACGTTTGTCCTCTCTTCTATGTAAAAAAAAGTATATAGTTCGTTAAATAATTCTAAGTAATTAGCGTTACAATGTACTTGTGAATTCTTTTTATTTTTATAAAGTCGAAGGTCTCTGACGATATTTGTATCTTGTTTTTTTTTATAGGATAAGGGTGACAAACGAGCACACAGTCCACCTGATGGTAAGTGGTTGCTGCGGCCCATAGACATCTACATCTATCCTCGTTTGCGAATCAAAATGCAGATGCGTTGTCACCCGTGAGGACTAAGATGGAATGCCTCATTTCCAGTAAAAAGGGCCTCCGGCCACCTGCACTCACCAAGCGAAACGCAGAGGTAAACCTCTACTTCACGCTGGTATTCTGTTAGGTCGTGGTACCACCCCGGTTCGAGCCGGCCCATCCGTGCGACAGCAAAAGCTGCCGCGTGGCTCTACCACTGTTAAGGTTGTGGAGGTACTTTTAATTTTAGTTTAGAAGGGTGTTTTCTTTCAGGAACCTGATTTTGAATCACGTAATTGAATATATATTTATTTAAAAAAATTCATGTTTAATTAACAAATACTGGTGTTTTTTCCTTTTTAAACCTAAAATCCGCATTGAATTATTAGGGGCCAAACCTTACTTTAATTTGTTCTCTGGTAAAAATATCACAGACAGAAATTGATTAATCATGAAGTAGTAAGTAACTTTTACCAGATCATAGAATTGTTCCTTTTATTATATAGATATTTTTTCCATGCTCAAATTCTTCGAAACTGTCTGATTATGAATTTTTTTCGGGTTTTACTTCTAACGTCAGTTGTCGCTAGGTCGATTTTTCCCGTTCGTGATTTTTTGATTTTTTTTTACTAAGCGACGCTAACTTCGGAAATGGTAAGCAAATCGGGAACTTACTTAAAGTAGGTAATAAAGTGTCCAAACAGCTTTTTAATCATGTAAGAATCATTACAATAGGGTAAATAGTACAATGAATATGAAATTTTTCCGAAATTTCAAACTTTAATCAGCTCTCCTGTAAAGTTGCCTATATGGCGCTTGGTAATTTTTTCCTTTCCACCGTCGATATGTAGCAAGCTACACAGCACAAACTACTAAGGTGGAACTACTATAAGAGGATACTACGTAATGCATCATCACAGAATATTTAGTATTTACAATGTTATCATCAAAGAGTACAAAGTAGACATGAGACCGATATATCGAAACGTAACTAATAACGTTATGTTTTCAAAATATCATATCATATCGACAAACCTAAGTACATAAGCTGTGTCTCGCTAGCAACGCAAATTCAGGAATTTGCATTGAGAAAAACCCAAAATTAGGGGCTTTTTAGGTACTAATTAGGTGACAAGTTTAAAAATTAGGTGCTCTAAAATTTAACGACTTTATTTTTACTAGGGACGCCTTGTCGTTGTCTTTACTTGCAACACCTAATAAGCACTTAATTCCTTGCTATTCATATTTATCGTATGTCTAATAACTTCATTGCGTTGCTAACGATACGTTTTGCTAGCAACGCAAATTTCAACAGTTCGAAAAGTTGACCGGACCTGATTTATTGAAATCATTATTCGGCGTACTGCTAAGATTCAGAAAAAGAAACGTGGCAGTAATGGCAGATATTAAAGAGATGTTCCTGCAAGTGAAAATTCGCGAGGAAGACAGGGACAGTCTCCAATTTCTGTGGCGACATAATCGTGACGCGCCACCAGAAGAGAATAACGTCACTTATATTTGGAGTGGTGTCATCTCCGTGCACGGCTATTTATGTGAAAAATAGAAATGCACAAGTTAACGCACATCTCTATCCAGAAGCAGCTTCCGCAACGGAAAGCGATTTTTATATGGATGACTATCTACAAACATTTCTCGACGTGACGACGGCCGAAAGGATAGTAAACGATATGTATGAATTACATAAACATGCTTCTTTCAAACTAAAGAGATGGGCCAGTAACCGACCCGAGGTTTTAAGTAAAATGGAAGATAAATATAAGAGCGACAGTGTTTCGCTAGGCGATAGGTAGCACGCGGAGCGCACGTTAGGTTTGATATGGAATATCAAACGAGATACGTTAACTTTCTCCATAAGTTTTCGTAATCACCTACGGAGGTGATAGAATATACGGAGGTAATAGAATTGGACGTGTTATGGTGTACATGGTTAACGGAAGTTAAGAAGTCAGGTTATTTAGAAGTACCTAGGTTCATTGCTGAAGGCGTCAGCAGGAGGGCGTCACATACGTTCACGGACGCCAGTGAAAAAGCGTACGCCGCCGCGGTGTACTATGTCACCACGGACGAGCGAGAAGAGAGGCGAATTACGCTGATCGCCACTAAAGCAAGAGTAGCGCCGTTGAAGCCGATTTCCATTCCAAGGCTTCAATTACAAGCAGCTTTTATGGGCAGCCGACTAGCTGCATCGGTCAAAGAAGAGAGCAGATATGAAATTTGCGAAGGAATATTCTGGACGGACTCACGTACAGTGTTAGCATGAATTAAGTCTGATCCTCGTACTTTCAAACCATTCGTTGCTCGTCGACTGGCTGAGATCGAAGATCACAGTAGGCCATGTGAATGGCGATGGGTACCGACGTCACAAAACGTGGCAGACGACGGCTCTAGAAGTGTTCCTTCCACCTTCGATGAGAACCATCGCTGGTTTCAAGGACCTGAATTCCTCAGACTAAGTACTGATTTATGGCCTACGCAAGTGGAGATAAAAGAAAGTTTAGAAACGGGCGAAGAAAAGTCACCAAAAAGCGTAAATACGTAGGATACTCAATAAGTTTTAAGAATTCATAATAATATATAAATATAATATCAAATAATAATAAATAAAAAAGTATTCTACACATACAGATCAAAGCCGCAGATAGTGCTACAAGGAAACCTTCCACCAGAAAGAATAGCTCATCATGAGCCACCCTTCACGTGTTCAGCCGTAGATTATTTCGGGCCTATGGTGTGTCTACAGGAAGGCGACATGAAAAACGTCGGGGTGTTTTATCCACATGTGTGACTATCAGAGCAGTACATCTGGAGTTAGCAGCATCATTAACACCAGCGTCAATGATAATGGCGTTAAGGTGGTTTATCGCCAGAAGAGGAAAACCAGCCGTTATATATAGTGATAACGGAACGAATTTCGAGGCTGCAAATAAGGAATTAAATCAAGCATGTGAGGAGTGCTATAATAGCATAAAAAATGAGTCCTGTAGAAAATATATTAATTGGAAACTCATACCGCCCGGAGCACCCCATATGGGAGGTGCTTGGTAAAGATTGATAAGATCGATTAAGACTGCGTTGACTGCAACGCTTAAAGAAAGAAGTCCACGAGAGGAAGTTCTGCATACGTTGCTCTTGGAAGCAGAGCACATCGTTAATTCCAGACCTTTAGTTACAATTAATATGAATAGTGCTGAAGAGGGTTTGACACCTAATCATTTTCTTCTTGGGCGCTCATGTGGAGATCGTCCACCTGGGTTATTTATGGGGCGACACCTGACAGATCAACTCAAATGGAGAACCGCTCAGAGGTTAGCCGACCATTTTTGGACGAGATGGTTGAAGGAGTACAAAAATACCTCGAACTGGAGACAATGGAAAGTTCATAGAACCAAAAGTGGGCGATATCGTCTTGATAATAGATCATTAGTTACCACGTAATACAAGATTAACAGGACATTACCAAGACAAGACGGTCACACTAGGGTGGTTGACGTCATTACTAACACAGGTATCTTGAGACCTACATCCAGATTAGTAGTCCTGATACTCGCGACGCCTCCCAAGTGATGGTGCAGACGCACATAAAAAATTGTTTATCGTTTTCATTCCTTAGAAAAAAGAGAGGAAGGCGCTGACGAACGCTGTACTTCGACAGCTGCCCATTGTAGAACTAGGACGACTCTTCAATGGCATACTGTGGACCTCACACTTCCCGGAGAACTGGAAAACCGGAAAAGTCATAGTCCTGCCGAAACCCGGAAAGGACAGGCGTAGAGCAGCTAGTTACAGACCTATAACGCTGCTACCGCACATAGCCAAATTATTTGAAAGAATCGCCCTAAGAAGAATCCGCCCGTGTATCCAACTTCGGGCGGAGCAACATAGATTTAGGAGGGGGCACTCAACAGAAGCTCAGCTGACCAGAGTGCTGCACCACCTGGCGGTCGAACACAACCGGGATCGCACGTCGTTGGGCGTCTTCCTCGACATCGACAAGGCATTCGACAGGGTGTGGCACTCTGGACTACTGTACAAGATGATACATCAAACGAGTGTCCCTCCAGCTATGCTGCGGCTAGTGACGTCATTTCTACCCGACCGGAGCTTCTACGTTTGTGTCGAAGATGCCGAATCCGCAGTAAAAACCATAAGAGCTGGCGTACCACATAGCAGCTGTCTTTCACCGATCCTGTACGCGGCTTATACAAATGACATTCCAACGCTAGTAGGACACTTACGCGAATGAGAGGACGACGTAGAGCTGGTGCTATATACGGACGATAGCGCCTACTTCACCTCGTCCAGAAGAGCCCATCTCGCCGCCACCAAGATGCAGCGCCTGCTGGACCTGCTGCCACCGTGGCTGGATGAGTGGAGGATGGCCATAAATATTGGAAAAACGGTCGCTCTCCTCACCCACCGCTACAGGAACTTTCCGCCCCCATTGACGCTAAGAAGCCAGGAGATTGCGTACGAGAAGGCCGTGACCTCCCTGGGGGGCCGGATAGACAGGATGTTGCGCATGACCACGCACGTTGACAGCGTCGTCCGCAATGCCAGATGTGCGCAGGTGATGCTCCATCCATTCCTGACGTCCAAGCTACCAACGGACACCAAGTTGAAGATCTAAAAGATGTACATAAGACCGAAGATAACCTACGCTGCTCCGGCCTGGTACGCACTCCAGAGCGAACGGCAGAGGCAGCGGCTGCAGGCCCAGCAGAACCTATCACTACGGTCCATCGTCGGTGTAGGTCGCTACGTCCGGAATGACGTCATCGCGGCCAATCTGAAAATGGAGAGCATCCAAAAATTCGTGGCCCGGCTGGCGCACGGCGTGTTCGGCCGCGCTGACAACAGGCCACATAAACACCTAACCAACATTGCACCCTTACATGCTCGGCCCCCGGATGGGCGACCTCTACCAAGAGAATTCCTTCTACAGAGATTAGAGAGTCGAGTAACAACCCTCAATGCCGCAGATAGGCCAACTTTGACACCTTATTGAAACCAATATACAGCGACTAGGGAACCGAAACCCGGACCGCAGGACAATGTCATAACGGCTCCTACGACCGGTGCATAGTAATACACCGCGAGACCTGCCGTATGGTAAATAGCATACACGCAGAAGGCAACGTAAGCCAAATCGTTCGGGATCAGCTACTAGTCTATAGTTTAAATCAAGAAAGAAAGAACTGATAGGGAAGTGATAGGAAAGTAGTGAAAATTTCAACGTTGCACTCTTATGGGGAAATTTAGAAGATAAATCACTGTTTTATTTCCTGATGCACCTTCCAGCTGTAACAAGATACAGTCCATTGCTCCAGCACGGCGAGACCTGGACCACTCCAGAGGGACCCGTAATTTTAGTCGTCTAACCTTTCTTTTCAGAAAGGGCGACAGACGTTGTCGTGTCACACTCTTTCACGGGATCACGTCTACCTCATTGCTCCCGAACCCAACGTGTTGTGATTTATGTTTCGGTGTAGAACGTCAATGAATGACTAAGCTCTGTCTGTTGGACCCTTTCATAGACATTACACATTTTTACACATTGTTACATTGCGAAGTCCTTGGTAGATTTTGACTATAGATTTACCCAGCGGTCAGTTGATGACGATAACATGTCCTGACACTATGGAAATTAGGATATCCACAGTAATACTAGAGTACTGATCTTACTGATTTGTCGGGCAATGTAACTGACAGATCAGTAAGTTGAAGTGATAATGGTCCGGCTATGTAGCTCTAAGAACCGAAAACCGATGGGGTAGAAACAGGGATTGAAAACGGTCCCAAAATACCGGTATAGTACCGGTATTTAAGGGTTTCGGTACCTATACCGGAACAGGAACCAGAACCTAAATTAGAACCTTTAAGAACCTATATTTTACCGGTTCCTAAGTAAAGCGAAAGCGAGTCCAAACTTGTTTGAGGTGCGGTCGGGTGGACGGCGCGATGCGGCGCGCGGCGGATTGTGAGAAGAGGGAGTTTGTAAAATATCACATTTGTATTGGTGGATCTTATGTTGCATATCAATGCAGTGTTGCCAACTCTACGGATTTGCTATAGATATACGGAAATTTGTCATCATCTACGGAACTACGGAATTTGACGTTGTAGTCTACGGAATTTTTATAAACTTAACAAGATTTTTTTATGCCACAAAGCACGGTCCTGAGCCACCTGCATCCATCGACTTACCACCTGCATGTCTTACCAGGTCGTCACTCCATCTAGTGGGGGGACACCCTACACTTTGCCTACCGGTACAAGGCTGCCACTCGAGAATCTTTTTTCCCCATCGGTTGTCGGTTCTTCGAGCTTTATGGCCGGCCCATTGCCACTCAGCTTACTAATCAGTAGGGCTATGTCGGTCACTCTGGTTCTACTGCGGATATCCTCATTTCTAAGTTTATCACGCAGAGAAACTCCAAGCATAGCCCTCTCCATAGCTTGCTGAGTGACCTTGAGCTTTCTCATCCGGCCAGCAGTGAACGACCACGTCTCAGTTCCATAAGTAATCGCTGGCACCACGCACTGTTTGTACAGTCTCGTTTTTAAGTTTTGAGGTATACCTGACAAGAAGATGTGCCGTAATTTCCCGAACGCTGCCCAACCGAGTTGAATCCGTCGATTGAGCTCTCGGTCTAAGTTAGACTTACCTAGTCAGACTAGTTGTCCCAAGTAAACATACTCGTCAACAACTTCGAGCTTAGTGCTCCCAACAACTACCGGCATAGGTGTGACATGGACGTTAAACATGATCTTTGTTTTGCCCATGTTCATCTTAAGACCTATCCGTTGTGAGACACTATTGAGGTCATTGAGCATAGTGCTAAAGTCTTCCAGCGATTCTGCCATAAGGACTATATCGTTGGCAAATCGAAGGTGAGTGATGTACTCGCCATTGATGTTAATACCATATCCTTTTCAGTCGAGAAGCTTGATAACGTCTTCCAATGCAGCGGTGAAGAGTTTCGGGGATATAACGTCACCCTGTCTTACACCTTTCTGCAATTGGATAGGTTTCATACACTGGTTCTGTACTCGTATAGCCATCGTAGCCCTACTGTACAAGCACTTAAGCACTTCGATATACCGACAGTGAACTTGGCACCGTTGAAGGGACTGCAGCAACGCCCAAATTTCGACGGAAGCAAAGGCAAATTGTACTACACGGTATTCTGTACAATTCGCCGAAGGGTATGTATGTGGTCTATGGTGCTAAAGCCCTTTCGGAAACCGGCTTGTTCGGGAGGCTAGAAGTCGTCAAGTCTGCGCGCGAGACGATTCCTAATGACTCTCGAAAACAGCACGTAGACGCGGCTCAGAAGAAAAATCGGCCTGCACTTCTTCAAGAGAGCGTTGTCACCTTTCTTGAAGAACAAGACCACCGCACTTCTGCTCCACGCCTCCGGTGTAATGCCACCATGGAGGAAGTAATTAAAGAGCTTCTGAAGGACTTCAATACCGGTTTTTCACCCGCTTTCAGAAGCTCCGCTGTAATTCCATCCTCGCCTGGGGCCTTGCCGTTTTTAAGGTGCTGGAGAGCCATTCTTATCTCGCTCAGACTGACGTCCGGGATATCATCGGAATAGTGTCGGATAAGACTCGCTTTTGGATCGTTACTCACTCGTGTGGCTCCAAACATGGTGTGTGCAGCTGCCCATAGAACCTCTCAATCTCACTCAAAATCTCAGATGTCCCGGAAACGACGCTGCCACACTCAGTCTTCAGCCTCGACAGTTGGCTCTTTCCGGCAGACAGATCTCTAGCAAAGACTTTGGAGCCCTGGTTTCGCTCGATCGCTTCTTCAATAAGAGCAGTATTAAAGTTGCGTAAGTCCCGCCGCATACATTTGGAGATCTGTCCGTTCAGTTGCCTGTATGCTGTCAAATCTGCTGAAGACTGCAGCTTCATATCCCGTCTAACAGCCATGATACTAAGAGTGTGATCGGAGAGTTTTTGTGTTCTTTTGCGGCGGGTCTAAGTTCTTAGCTCCGACCGTATGGACAGTTTTCACGAGCTTGTCATTCATATCGTCCACTGCATTGCAATCTTCTAGGCACTGAATACGGTTTCGTAGCTCGAGCTGAAAGGTTTTGGGACTTTGGAGTAGAGCACGAGGGAGACGGAGCGTTGACTTTATTAGACGTGTCCTCTCCAACTTAACATTTAGGTTCAGTGTGCTTGTCACCATTCGGTGATTGCTGCCGGTTTTCACCCTCGGCGATCACTGAGACATCACAGAACAGTTGTCGTCTGGTTGTCATAATGAAGTCAATCTCATTTTTTGTCGAAATTTCGGGGCTCGACCAGGTCTACTTTCTCTGGGACCGCTACTGGAAGAAAGAGTTCATCATAAAGAGTCCCTCTTTCTCCATGAACTCTGCCAGCTGCAGGCCCCTTTGGTTCCGTTGCCCTATTCCAAATTTCCCTACTTTCAGCTCACCGTTCTCTCTTTTGCCTAGTTTTGCGTTGAAGTCTCCCATTAACACCGTATAGTGGGTTTTGGAGAAATGCATAGCTCTAGAGATATCCTCATACATTTCCTCCACCTTGTCATCGGGGTGTGTCGAGGTTGGTGCGTAAACCTGTATGACCTTCAGCGAATACCGTTTGGTGATTCTGAGTATAAGATACGCAACCCTCGTCGACACACTCCCGATCTTTACAACGTTGTTAACGAGAGACTTGTGGACGATAAATCCGACACCTCCTTGGGACAGATGGTCGCCCTCCCGGTGATAGAGCAAGTTGCCGGATTCGAGGATTACCGTGTCCTCCCCCTCTCTTCAGACTTCGGATAATCCTATAATATGCCAGCGCAACTTGTCTATCTCTTCTTCCAGCTCCACGATCTTCTCGTCAGTCCTCAGGGTGCGTGCGTTGTACGTTGTCAGGTCGAGTCGTGTAAGGTGGCAACCGAACCTCCACCGGAGATTCTTAGCACCCCTGCCCCGCCGTTAACATGGTCGCCACCGTAGCCAGGAATAGCGGGGCCGACGGGGACTGGGGGCCGTCTCTTAGTAACTTTATTTATTTTGGGGAGTATATTGCCATAGTTGCCACGCTTGGCAGGCGGGTTGGCAACCGCAGTTTTTTATTGTGATATTGCTGTTATCAGGAAGATGCTGCTGCCCATCTCTTGACTGTATCCCTCTGTCGCCTCTTACGACACCCACAGATATTCTTAACCGCCACTACACAGCTATAATTTTTCATTGTGACATAAATCACCCGAGTCTGAAACACCGTAATATACCAAATAATAAACTAACAAAAACAAGAAAAGAAAATCCATGTTAATAAGTCGTTATAATCAAGTTTGTAACGTATTTTTTAAGTATAACTATCCACAAATATTAAAGTGTGTATAGTTACTTTATTTGTTGTTTACTAAATATTATTTAATTAAAAAAAATTAATTATAATCAATTTTTTATGGCTTATTTTTCTTACATGTGTAGCTTGATTCGATGTTATACTACATTTAAACTTACAACAAGAATTTTCCATGACAGAATGTATTTATCAACTAAGTTCAAAAACAAATATTGTCGATCCTCAACGGAAAGGATGTTTTGAAATAGCATCTACGGAATTGTACAGAATTTTTTATACCAATCTACGGATTTGGAGAAATTTGATTATAGGTTCTCGGTTCCGGTATTTAGAACCGGTACATTGGAACCCGAACCGGAACCGATACCGGAACTGGAACCGTACCGAAAAGAGGAACCTTTATAAGAACCTAAATGAAGAACCAGAACCAAAATTGGTACCGGTATTCAATCCCTGGGTAGAAAGGATATCGAGTGGCAGCCTGACACCTGAAAGCAAAGTGCATGGCGACCTTTTTCCCCTAGATGGAGGTGATGCAGGATATTGATGGATGCAGGTGGCTTGAAACCGTAATTTGTGGCATTCATTGCGGGAGACCTATGTCCAGCAGAGGACTTGTGAAGAGCTGTAATGATGGTGATGATGATGATGAAATACGATTTAACTGTTTAGATGTGTGTACAAATAGTACTGTGTGGTTTAATAATGGTGCATATTCAGTCACTACAGTTGTTATCATTTTACAATTATTATTTATATTTATGTATTGGCAGGTAGTGCCTGATTTAGAGTTCCGACAGCCCTAGGCTAACTATGCATATCCCCCCCCCCCCTCACACCTGTTCTGCCTGTGCCTGCCCAGCCCATCAATACATCAACTAGATCTTACTTACTAACTTATTCCACTCCTTTGCTCTATGCATGATGAACGATGTAGCAAACCGTTTGATTCGAATGCGAGGTAAGTTTTAATTGAAAGAATGCGTGCGTAAGGGTGGAGATTTTTTTTTATAGGAGAGGGGGCAAACGACCATGCGGCTCACCTGGTGGTTGTTGGTAAGTGACTACCGCCACCCACAAGTGACTGGCCGAACGTCTGGCTGTCTGATGGTGGAAGGGAGAGGGAGGAATTAAATTATACAATTCCTGCGGACACTCTCCGAAATGTATCCTGTAGAAAACCAAAAGGCTGGGTGCTATGCGCCTGTGTTCGAGACTGGTAAGATTGGTTTTAACCAAATTCGGGTCCCAGTAAGCCTCTTAGCACTCCTTTCCATTGAGTCCAAAGCTGCTAGGTGGCATTTTGCAGCACAAGCCCATACATATATGGCAGCAAAACTCCATGCACGACCAGACTAGCGTTGCGGACATATTTGTTTGAATTGACAAGTGAGATAAATTTTTAATAATCAAATACTGGGTGGTCCAATCAAAACGCAGGATGTTAATTGTAAATAAAACAAAAAGTTTTCAGAGAATTCTCTTAATATTTTTTATTATGATAGAAGGATCTATGGAAATTATGTGTGAAACAAAATATCGGCCAAATGCTCGCCACGGCTTCGGTGATATATTTCTATCCGATGGTTCATATTTTCAATGACTCTGAGACATAATTGAGGTCCAATGTCGTTAATGTGCCGAATTATCTCATCCTTTAGCTCTTGAACTGTTATTGGCTCATTGACGCACACTTTTTTTTTAAATATCTCGAAAGAAATAAGTCCAACGGTGTCAAATCACATGATCGTGGCGGCTAATGAGGGCTAATAATCTTCCACTCACCAGATGTCGCTACTAGCGACTGAGGTAAAGTTTTTTGTCACACAGTGTCATTTAATTGAGAAATTAGTTTTAAATAATAGTTTATCATTGTCTAGAGTATTATATTAATATATAACACAATGCGTCAGTGGTTTGATTTTTAATTTTTTGCTCATTATAACTCTTTTTTTTTAAAAGTCGTCTTTTAGTTATATTTATAGTTTGGTTTATTCATTTCTAATGTAATTAATATAAAATATAACTAATAATACAGAAAGAAACCTTAAAGATTACATTTTCCTAAGAAATTATCGTCCCCGCTATGAAATCTGTCAAATATTTTACCTCACTCGAAAGTGGCGCCGCCCTGGTGGCAGAAAAAGTCGTGGATGCCCTCATTAACATCGTCACGACGTAAGTTAATAGGGCCATTAAATTTTAAGCGCAAAAGAGCCATTGTCTCGTTGGCTGTGTGGCAAATGGCACTATCCTATTGGAAGCACATATCGTTCAGGTCCATATCCTCAATTTATGGCCACAAGAACTCCATTATCATCTCGCCATAGGGAACACCATTCACAGTAACTGCTTGGCTGACCTCATTTTCGAAGAAGAATGGCCCGATGGCGCCGCCACCTCATAAACCGTATCAAACAGTCACTCTTTGTGGATGCATCGACTTTTCAACAAACACTCGTCGATTCTCATTACCCAAATGCGGCAATTCTGCTTGTTAATAAATCCACTGAGGTGAAAGTGTGCCTCATCGCTGAAGATGATTTTCTTTGTAAAGTAACCATTCACTTATGTCTGTTCAACCAATCATTCGACGTATTGATGACGCTTTAAATGGACAGTTGGCTTCAGCTCTTGAGTCAATTGGAACTTTTAAGCATGTAAATTCAAATCTTTATTCAAAATGCGCATCAGTGATGTTCGTGAGATGTTCAATTGACGACGAGTCGAGGTTGACGGCTCTTCTGCCACACTATCGCGAACAACAGCAATGTTTTCCGCAGAACGAACTGGGCGATCATGCACACCTGTGCATGATCGCCCAGTATATTCATATTTCCTACGACCCGGTTTGCTGAAATTTGCGCACAATTCTCAGGATTGTGGACACATTTGGTCGATTATGCTGACCAAAAAAATCACTAAGTGCACGAAATACATTTGGATTTGAACGCCCATTTTCGTAAAAGGTTTCAACAATCTTAACGCGTTGCTCAATTGTGTACCTCTCCATGATTGAATTTGTCAAACACTGAAACAAAGAAATGTCAAATTAAGTTGAGCAAAAACTTGACGTTAAGGTGTGACTCACAATTAATATCGTGCATTATGGTTGGCCCACCCTTTACATGATATATCACCTACAATCCTACAATTATCGATCGATATCTATCTCAATTAAGCATAATTTTTCCCTATAAAAAGTAACAACTATGCCTAAAAATCAAACCATATAATATTAGACATATACGAGTAAATCACAGATATATTCTTCTGGAGATTCCTATTCAGAACACATGGCATAGTACCACTGTTCACACGTGGTATTGCAATACCACACCTCATTATTTCGTCAAAATTTTTCGCAAAGATTGCATTTGTCATATAGACTTCATCATCACTCTTATAGTTGCAAAGATTTTTATTTTCTTCAACTTTAGTCTCTGATTTGAGTTTGCAACATTTTCCTTGTTTTCTTATCGACCTGCTTATGATCTAGTTGTAGACTTGTGGACTGCTAATTAGCTCAATCTTTTGTCTATGCCTTGACGTAGTTAATGGAATGTTATTTGTTTTACTGCTTATCTCCTGGACACCCCCCTTTCAGTTGCAAATTTAGTGTGTAGTAGGTCTTCTTCACTCCAAGCCACTTTAGCGGTGGTCTTTTGAAGTTTTTCAGAAATCACTAAGGAATAATCGCGTTCACTTGAGCGGCATAACACCAAAGTATCGTAGGAATCTCCAGAAGGGTATATTAGTGATTAATGTGTCTAATATTGTATAGTCTGACTAGCTGGCCAGGCAGACTGTTCTGCTCTTCATTCATACAAAATTGGACCGTCTCCTTTCCAAAATAAGAATGTTTACTAGGATTGAATTTTTGACTTTTTATGCTTTAAAATAGACTTATGTCATTTTGATATTATTCTTCTAAAACTTAATATATAATAAACTAAACTTAAACTGCAATGTGTAAAACACATAATATAATTCCTAGAGGAATCTGGGCCTACTGTTTATCAATTTATTTACATAAGTGCGTAACTCAACAGACATTGAATATACAGTAGGGTGGGGTGGTGGCGGCATTTTTACAGTGAATTCATGGGCAGCAGGGTTAATTTGTCAAATTGATATCAAAACAAATCACCTACTGGAATCCTCACACCACCTACCTAGCACATGGATTTATTACGGTGATACCTGTCACTTAATAGAGGCCCATATTTAGCAGAAGACTGTTTTAATTCATGATAATGTCATGATCAATGGTATTGTTTTATAAAAGCGAGAATTTATTGTAGTCATTCAGCCTCCTTACAATTATTTATAGATACTTACTTACTAAATATCCCATGTTAACTGCTACTGATTGACTGATTACTTGGGTTGCACATTTAACCTTCATTTTTGAATTTTTTTCTGGTATTGTGTTTATCAGATAGTTTTGGCATTAACCTTAGCTCTTGATAGCCTGGGTCTTCTTTATACAATTGCACAATGTGCTCCCATTTTGCAGGTTTTTCCTCCTTATTAATTGAGGATTTTAAATCATTGACAAGAAGATTATTTCTTATTCCTTTTATCAGGTGGGGTGTGTCATATAATGGAATTATTTTTTGCCATCAATTTTAAAAACTTTATGTTTTAATTCCTTATTTTTCTTCAAATTTTGTTTCCTCTAAGAGGTAATTTATTGCGCTGACATTGGCACACCCCTGGTCACAAATTGTTCCTATTACTTGAAACCCAGTGCTATTAAGTTTTCTTATAATATTCTTAATTTATACGGCTAATTCGATTGTTGGTGTACTGCCAGCACAAAAACTATAGGCAATCGCCTGTTTATAGTTATAAAATATGCCTCTTATCATAAAGACAAGAGCGTGGTCAGCTATTTTATTCTGTGTAGTTTCACCATTGTCCCCGAATCCAGTGATTGTATCACGTCTTCTATTGTAATCAAAGTGTGGAGTAAGGGCTATCTCATCAAACAAGAGCATGCATAGTTTTTGCTTTGGCTTCATTTTTTGAGCTCATTTTTGTAGTTCCCTGAATATATTTTCTTTCAATCCTGCCTTCAGTGACGCTGTTGAGATCAATCTGCTCAATGTTAGCGGAGATGGCAGAATGAAAATTTTTCTCAGCCATTTGTATGCTTATATAAAGCCAAAGACAAGACTTTATCTTGTTTTGTAAATCTCCGCCCCATTTCCATTTTTTCGGCTTCGCGGAACTGTATCATAATAAAAATTAAAGCAGCTGCAGAATTTTTTTTACTACCTTTTGAAATGTTGTATTTTCAGAAAGTTTCAGGGCTTTTTTCAACCTTGCCTCTACAGAGTCTAATACGTTTCAGCTTGCACAGTTCTTTTTTTAATAAATGAGTTTCATCTGAGTTCTTCACATACAGAGGTTGTTTCATGGTTTTTCCTGTAAGTCACAATAATTTTATTATCAAGTGTTCTTAATTAAATTGCTTCA
Source organism: Parnassius glacialis (assembly GCA_033319125.1). Lineage (NCBI taxonomy): Eukaryota > Metazoa > Arthropoda > Insecta > Lepidoptera > Papilionidae > Parnassius > Parnassius glacialis. The sequence continues at coordinate 35,747,180 of JAVANC010000001.1, read as the reverse complement.
AAAATATTATGGTTAAGGTTACTTAATAACAATTAATTAGTCTACACAATTTGTTTCAAAATATACTACCAGAAATATGTTGTGGCTCAGACAAACTTCTTTAAAGAATCTTTTAAGTGGCTTGAAGAAATGTGTTGTGGATATTACTGTTCCTTCCAATTTGTATTTTCTACTGAATTCAAATTCAAGAGACGGAAATCAATTCGACTGTATGTTATTTTTTATGTGTGTTACCCCAAACTGCACGCACAAAATAATTCTAGTATAGTCATATGCTTGTCTCAAAGATTAAACCGTGCATGTCTCAATACACTGTTAAAAACAATAGTTATATGATGTACAAAACTCCCTGACTTCCCCTACAAGTAGTCGTATGCTTGTCCCAAAGATCGAACCATACATGTCTCAATGCACGGCTAAGAGCAGTAGTTACATCATGTACGAAACTCCCTGACTACTCCTACAAGTAGTCGTATGCTTGTCTCAAAGATCGAACCGTGCATGTCTCAATGGACGGCTAAGAGCAGTAGTTACATCATGTACAAAACTCCCTGACTACACCTACAAGTAGTCGTATGCTTGTCTCAAAGATCGAACCATGGATATCTCAATGCGCAGCTAAGAACAGTAATTATATGGCGTACAAAACTCCCTGACTACCCTTACGAGTAGTCGTATGCTTGTCCCAAAGATCAAACCGTGCATGTCTCAATACACGGCTAAGAACAGTAGTTATACGGCGTACAAAACTCCCTGACTACCCCTACAAGTAGTCTTATGCTTGTCTCAAAGATCGAACCGTGTATGTCTCAATACACGGCTAGGAACAGAGTTATATGGCGTACAAAACTCCCTGACTTCTCCTACAAGTAGTCGTATGCTTATCTCAAAGATCGAACCATGCAAGTCTCAATGCACGGCTAAGAAAAGTAGTTATATGGCGTACAAAACTCCCTGACTACCCCTATGAGTAGTTGTATGCTTGTCTCTCGTCTCGTCAAGTCGTATTTGTTTGTTATATCTCTTACATTTGAGACGAAAATATAATCAACGCAGAAAAGTTAAATTTTGAATTCATCCAATCTTAAAAATAAAATACTTAGAAGGAACATATTAATATTATATAAGTACAGTAGAACGCCAATTATCCGAACGCCGATTAACCGAATCGCCAATTATTCGAATCGATCCTAAGCGTAATATAAAAAATTAAAACCAAGTACTGTAAGTATTTCGTATATTACACGGTACACAAGACAACAGTGGTAGAGCCACGCGGCAGCTTTTGCTGTCGCACGGATGGGCCGGCTCGAACCGGGGTGGTACCACGACCTCACAGAACACCAGCGAGAAGTAGAGGTTTACCTCTGCGTTTCGCTTGGTGAGTGCAGGTGGCCGGAAGCCCTTTTTACTGTCAATGAGGCATTCCATCTTAGTCCTCACGGGTGACAACGCATCTGCATTTTGATTCGTAATAGAGGATAGATGTAGATGTCTATGGGCCGCAGCAACCACTTACCATCAGGTGGACTGTGCTCGTTTGTCACCCTTATCCTATAAAAAAAAATATTATCTGCCGCGGCGCTGATGCTCCCTATCTCTCTCTCTCTCTCTCTCTCGTGCACTACTTACGTATTGTAGAACTATGTTTGTTAAACTTAATAAAGTTTATTCTATGTGTGACAGTTCGTTTTTCTTTATTACATACCAGTCTATGTCCGATTATCCGAATTTTCGATTATCCGAATTTTCGATTATCCGAATTGAGCGCGGTCCCAATTAATTCGGATAATCGGCGTTCTACTGTATAAGTCAATATCGAATCTCAAACTCAATACGTCCCTTCTACTTCGGCCGGCGCACACGCACACATGCACACGGCTGTGTAAGTAACACAATACACATGCAGTTTTGCCGGCCGGCACCGGGGAAGCTTGCCGTCCCGGCACCGGCGACGGCATCGGTGCAAGTCATCGCTGTGCCGACGCCAGCGCCGGTAAGTGGAAAAACATGCCATATATTTCATGCATTTTATACATTTTTGATTCTCCGGCAGCCGTGGCTGTGTCGGTGACTGGAAAACCGCGCAATGGAATGATAATCCTTCAATCATATATTATTCAGGGTGATTTTGCAATAACCGGAAAAATTTACAGAGATAAAATTCAGAATAAGTAATATAGGCAAATGGTGAAGAAAATATAACAAAAAAAAAATCTTAAACATTCTGTCTTTTTATCGTTTAAATTCCAAATGCGTGGCAATGCATTATTTTAACTGATTGTCATTCACAAATACCTAACGCCTGCTATTTTACTACGCACGCACACATTCGTAAGATCGTTAAGGGTCGATCGGTCCGCAAAAAGGTTGTGAAATGAAACGCTAATTTCATATAAGAGTAAAAGTCTTACTTACTCGTATTTTCAAAAACTGTAATAACGGTATATCGTTATTTATATATTTAAACTGAAGTTTAAAATTTAGCTACGCTAAGAAAAATAACCCTGTATTATTGGATATAAATGATAAAAGCTAAAGTAACATAATAGTAATTTCAAAGATATAATAGGCATCTTTGAAATTACTATTATGTTACTTTAGCTTTTAGGAAATAATGAAACAACAGCGGTAAAATCTAAAGTATATATTTGTAAATATATAATATATATTATATTATATTATATTCATTATATTGTTCTATAATTTGTAATAAATTATAACGTCTAGTTTTTCGTTCCATACATTACGGTTATGTTCTCGTAAATAAATAAATAAAAAAATTTGAAACGATTTGGCGCTGTATACAGTTTATTAAGCAGTTAAATTTTCTCAATTCAATCTTTTCTTGCCTTGGGGGCATAGTATTGTACTTAAATTATTTCAGTTGAATTAGTTTATTAGAAAAGGCCAGGAAAATAATGCCACATTAATTTATAATATTTGCAATATAAATATTTTTAAAGATATAAATTCATTTTAAACTGATTGAGGTATAAATGTTGGACTTATTGACAGTCTACATAAAGAAATAATAGAAACATGCCTCCACGCATGTATTTCAATAAACTGTGTAACATTCGTTTTCAAGTTTACATAAATAGGAATAGTCTTTACAGTCGAGTTTCGCAGTTTTGAAATGCTGTATCGTAACCAACGGATAGAGAGCTTCAAGTGTAGTCCAATGCAACATATCTGATTCTGTGATATTTAAGATATAGACGATTATTCCGCTTTTCTAATTTTACTATGTTTAATTTCAACAATAAATACAAAGCCAATTTAACTGAAACATCAACGAAAACTAATACTAATTATTAAAACTGTAACATTAAAATTTCGTAAATCAATGATTTTGGAACACATTCTGGACCGACGCAAATGTACAATATAAAATAACATATTCTAAATCTAACACGATCTCATTATAATATAACACACGTTCACATTCGATATTAAAATTATAATTAATAGTCTAGAAGATCAATAAATAAAATTATTAATATCACAGTAGATCAACTGCCAGCAAGTAACTATACTTACTTACGCATCTCTGGGCTATTAAGAGAGAAGAAAAACGCTACAGTACAGTTTGGTGCATAATGCAATATACTTTGATAAAATGGTATACAAATTTCGCTGACAGTTTTGGTAAAACTGCTGTGATATTGACAACATACGGAGTATGCCCACATTTTTGACAGAAGTATTATACTTCTCGCATTCGCAAACGATCCCTTAAATTTATTATACAGTTATTTAAATATAGCATCACTTACAACTACTGGTAACTATTTGATCGACAAATCGATCATAAATTTAACAAATAAAAATAAAAAATGTGAAATACAGAATTCCCGATTTCTGTTATCTTTATTTTATATTAAAGAATATTGAGTTGTGGATATTATGATAGATATGTTAATATATATGGTATGGATGTCCAACTACAACAGTAGATTCTATTTAGTTCTACCAAACACATTTTATCTCGTATTTGCATAAACGCTACAATTACATAATATTACATTCTGAATATTTGTTTGTTTAAGTTTTAATTTCCTTCGTGTTGAGGACTAAGCAGACGAATAATGTTAGAATTGAATAGTTATACATGTACACGCAATTTACAATACAGAAATACCATGTATTGAAAATTATGTTTGATTAAACCCATTTTAAAAGAAATCGTCAAGACACAATAGTATAAAAAATTTGAGAATGATCAATATTATTACATATAATATAATATATATTATGTTCATTTTGTCGACTTTCACTCAATCTTAAAAGTAAACAATAGCAAATCTTTTTAGTTTATAAATATATATTTACAAATAAATAGCTTTTGATCTTTAAATATTACTTGACCCCATAGACGTTTAATGTACGTGGTACATAATAACTCAATGCTTGACCCATATTTATCATTGCAACATGTGATAAATGTGATGTAAATTAATAACTGCAGATATTATGTATATCGTCAATATTAGGTGCGATTTTACAAATCAAGCCGTAGCGTATTCACCATCGAACTGAATCGTTAATGTCAATTAGCACTCTTATCTTAATACATAGGTACGTACTTATAAACAGGAGACATATTTTCGTAAAATTATATTGCCCACATAAATGTACCTACTACAAAGTCACTGAAAAAGAAATAGTGAATATCCAAACAAAATTATAAGTTGTAATGTTGGTTTGTATTATTATAATAAAGAACATAGGTACGTATCTTACAAAATAAAAAAACGTGATTATATTAACAATCATGATCTTACCCAGTGTAATCTACACATAAAATATAACTAGAAATAACGTTATTCAATTCAATATATATTTGAATTTTAACTATACTTTATGAAAGAAACACTTTAACGGCCTCATGAAAATCCTAAAGTAGGTACCTATTTTCTATTGGTTCACGCTCATTAGTATGATGAGATAACTTTGTAAACACGCATAACGTTTCAATTTTTTTAACATTGATGAATATAATTAAAATCTTATTACTTCACTAGTGCTATTTGCTATTTTATATACCGTCATATTACAAAAAGTAGTTTTTATTTAATCTCAGGTTTAAACTAGTTTGTTATTAATAAGTAAGTATTTCCATACTTATACTGTTACTGAGCTATTAAATGTATATTTTGCCAGCAAATGTCAAATTTACTATTTAGTTTCGATTTAGACTGATCGGTTTATTGAGTCTCCGGGTTAAGGAAGACTCTTTGTTACGAAAGCAGACCTTTAGCCGTGGCTGCTCCACAATATTTGTAAAAATTTACTCTCCTAAAAATGCTTTATTGAAACATACTCTAGTTTAAATTATGAGACTAAGTATAAACTACTTTTCTAATAAACGGATGGTGTTTATGAAGTTTTTATGAATTAAAACATTTAATACAATATATTCAATTATATGATGAATCATGTCACGAGTTTATTTCGTGTACTCTTTGAAATTCAAATGCCGTGATATTATTTTCAAAGAATACAAAAAGTTTCATTTTCTGTGTAAATATTTTATCTTAAATTATATTATGCAACATATATATAATTAAAAAGCAAAAAATAAATAGTTTATATACATATATTATACTTATATACGTGTAGTGTTGTGAAGCTTTTATACACTGCTACGTTCATTTACAATATTTACATATCATAATTACTGTCCTGTTCTTAAAAGTGAAAAACTAGAGTAGGCACACATACATAAAAAAAAAATAGCGTCCCGTGGTTAATTAATTTCTTGTCATCTTACACTTTCTGGGTTATTCGACGAAGAGTTCATTTTAGGTTTCTAGTATTTGTTAGGCAGTTACGTTTATCCATAACAAAGAACTAAGGAAAGAAACAGATAAAATTATTCTACGATATGCTTCTAAGTACAAAAGACAAGACCTCCGTCTAAATGTGATTTCCTTTCATAGTCTACGGATAAGGCGCAACTTTTATGTTGTAATTAATTATATTTTTATTATTAAGACTTAAAATAAATACGCTCTTTATAATTATTAAGCTAGCGGATACATACTACACACTCGGATTAATATCAAAAAATAACTTTATGATGTAGGACTTAGAGCTCGACTAGCGTCTGTACAGATAGCTCCAGCACCTAATCAAGTACACGGAGAAGTCTGAATGCCGCTTTATCGTACCTATGTTGTATACTTTCTCATTTTTCCTGTTAAAATAGCCTTAAGAATGTGTTCCAAATATTACTTTCAAGTAGCTTTACAAACGTAAGATATTTCAGTTTCTGTAAGGCGCACTGTAAGTTAATATTTGTATATTAACTAAATACAATTTAGGAAACTAAAAATTATATATTATACAAATTAAATTAATATTAAGCTGTTAGAAATACATATTTAAGTGTATTAACATTCAGGAAATAATGAAAGCTTTATCAAGGGATATGAATATGCACTAGGGACGGATGGAAAATACACAAGCGTAGTTGAGAAAACTTCATTCTTGTGTAGAATTTGTATGGATAAACGGGTCTTAATTATATTAGGCATAGCAATACAATACAGACGACACAAGACTTCCTATGCTAGACTTAGCCCGCTAGACATTATGTGGTAGAGTATGAGCGTTTATAAAACTGCCTGTAGATGCATATATTGTATAGAAGCAAGTTCGCTAAGTGAGGGAATATGTGCCGATAAATATTTAGGCACCATTCAATGTTTAGGAGATGAGAAATTTTTGAAATGAAACTCATAAAAAGTCGAAATGAGTTCATTTGTTTCAACATGTTATCGTACTAGAGCCCAATGACTTCGTCAATCTTACTTAGCGGTACCATGTAGCGACATCTATGGAAATGTATTAAATAAAGAACGATGTATTTAGCGCGTCAAATTTTCATATCGATATACATCGCAACCGCTTCCGTAGATAGATAATAGATGGCGCTAGAGTAGTCAAGTGAGCTCGGTCACGGTCCTTATTGCTTTGTAAGAGAGATAAGTTGTTGTGCAAGTGTAAGAATACAAAGCATGATAAACAACTTAAATTAAAAAATTCAAATTTCGGAAGAAAGAAAAAGGGCTGATGATTTTCAAACGGTTGAACAGATTGTTTTGAAAAGACTCACGACTAAGGCACCTTGCAAACGAAAAATAACTCAATTAAAACCGGTTCATCAGTTCTGGAGCTACAAACATATAACACCTCTCTGTTTTCGTCGGGTGTCAAAAATAGGTAGGGAAATAGGTATGAATTTATTACTTTTTTGTCCATAAAATTATTTTTCATGTAAGATAGTTCCTTCCTTCATGGGGGTATCGTGAGATAACGACACATTCTCTCGTCACGCATACCTCAAAACTTGGAAAACAGACTGTACGACCAGCGCGTGTTGAGCGTGATGACATATAGATCTGAGACGTGGAATTTTCACTGCTAACCGTATGAGCAAGCTCAAGGTCTCTCAACGAGTTATGGATATGGATAAGGACATGCTCGCAGCTTCTCTACGTGATAGTATTTGAAATGAGGATATCCGCAGTAAACCAGAGGAAAGGTTCTCGTGGACGGCCCCCCACTTGATGGAGTGATCACTTGGTAAGACATCCGGGAAGTCGATGCATGCAGTTTACTCAGAACCGTGTATTATGGCATTCTTTGGAAGAGGCACATGTTCGGTGTGATATGGACAGTGGACTTGTGAAAGACTGTAATAATGATAATGGTAATGCGGCAAGTTAAAAAAAATTATAATAATGAAGTTTCATGTCGTATGTAAGACAAATGTATAATACAAATTTCAACAATGGTGTCAATTATGCTCTTTTTGTACTGAAAAGTAAATACAATTTTTCTACAAGTAATGACTTTGGTGTCAAGTGTATACAATATTGAGCAAAAATTTGGCTAGTTAAATTAATACGGTACGTAAACTATAATCCTACTACTAAGTAAAAATAAAGATGTCTTCATCTAAAAATTTAAAATATAAAATCTAATATTAATTATTCAATAAAAAGAATAATAAAGAAGTATTTATATTAAACTAATAGCTTCATTTATAAATTGAGATCGGTAGTTATACAAAAACCAAGCAAGAAATATATCTGTAAATAATAAATAAATAATTTAAATTTAGATGACGAATAAAAAAGCTTTGAAGCTTGGCTTGGATTTCACTGATTATTACAGAGATAACAAACAGCATTATTCTGACGAAATTTTACAATGCCTCTATGATACAGGAGCAAATCCCAGTATGAGCACAGAATGCATAATAGTACAAGTAAAATGAGGATAACTTTTTGTTTTCTTTTGTTTAAAAAAAAACTCTTAAAATTCTAAACTGATTTTCCAGAATTTTATTGTTTAGGTTTGTATTGTGATAAACAAAGTATATTGATAGGGATAGAGAAGAAAACATGGAAATAGGTAATACAGGAAACATGCAACGCTATTACGTAACAGACTACCTTGAATTGTTAATCGTTACAATTGTACTTAAAATGATTAAATACTACGTTATGACTTCAACTTAAATATCTTTAAGAGATATAAATTATAATCTAAACATCTTTTAATTCTAGATCCTTACAATATGGCAGTTGTTAAATTGCTAGCTGGGTTGTTATTTAAACATATATGATCTCTTTTTGTAAAGAACATGAGCGCGGAATTTCGTTGCTTTAAAAAACAACGACAACATTATGATGTTTATCACAACCATTATTGCCATAAAAATATGCGTAATGTATTTGGTAGTTCAATTTGCAGGTACGTCACGTATAATAATTAAAAACGTTTATATATGGAAGCCAAAATAAATATATTGCATACAACTCATAAGTACATTTAAATAAATTTCTTAGAGGATTTGGCAAGAAAATAAAATTTTGCTACTTATTTTTAATTTAATTGAATATTTGACTCCGAATCCCACTCTTATCGCCATTTACTCGTAAATATCAGAATGCCGTATTGAAGAATATTATTCAGATAGCCAAAGACAATATAGAAGTTAACAATAACAATGCAGCACTTAATACGACACTTTATCAGATCTAGCACATATTTAAGCATTGAGATCTACATTCCATGTTATGAAATGTAAAGAGGTATTGAAAAAAATCTATGTATTCGGATATCCAGCTGTTGCTGACTCCTGAGTTAGGGTTTTGGATCTCCGTGGCTATCACGCGGAAATTATCTATTATTTATTATTTGCTAAATGGCTACGAATGTATGAATGTATATACAAAAATATATAGGCACGCAGATAAAAATATTAGTATGTGCGTGAACATTGTTTTAGAGCACCGATTACAGTTACAAGTAGAAGACGCAACGACTGACGACATGCTTAGAGCGAATTCGTATTTATTGGATTTCTTTTATTTGGGATTGGCACATTCTGAAGTAAGGTATCCCAAAAAGACCAAGTTTATACTATTATAAGTTGATTCTTTATTATATTTTTATCTAAATCAAAAAATATAATTTGTATCATGTATTACAACGCCGAAGCTCGGTAACTCACAAGTGACAAGAAACGCCGCGTCTGTTAGCGTCAAAATTACAACGAAACTTAAACACCTTAACCCTATATTCATTACTTAGGTATATCTTAACAAATTCTCCACTTTAAAATTATCTTCACATCTTAAAAACAATTTCGATATTAACGATCACATTATACAACAATAATATTTTAATAAAATTCGTATGTACACACTCGAACATTGCTTTAATTTAAAATTTCTTACATGTATAATATATTTATATTAACTTATTACATATATATTTACATAATATCTTTTATACTTAAAGAATAATATTGCAGCTCGGAGCCTTATATCTGTTTTTCAAGAACTTTCTATTCTTCGACACATTACAAGTTGGTATCACATACATCTTTTCGAATCATTTTGGAATTTTCATGCAACTTTTGTCTGAGTGAAAATTTTGCATGCGTCATATGAAAAATATATTTTTTGGTTCACCACCCTAGTTTTTGAACGACATCGGCGACGAAAAATTAAACACTTTTACATGTGTGTGATTTTTTCAAAGGCTGTGTTATAATTCTGACAAATTAATAACTACTTATTGTTAATGATACTTACAGATTTCGTTTATAATAGGCAAAATAACAACAAAATCCAACATGGCGAATATGCAATAAATTTTTCTTTCTGGTTTAAGGTTTCAAATTTAAGTAGTTATCTTTATATTAGTATCGACAACCTTGCTCTTTCCAAATCCGGTTCTTTTCAGCACTCCCTTCATTGACATGTTTCCTTATCCGAAACGTGTTATAACAGCGCATACTTTAAGAGAAGGCGTTTTGCGCGGCGTTAGCTATGTTGAGTATGAGTATTGTCTCCTTGTTCTTAAAGGGCCCTTTTTGTAAACGATACAGATATGTTCATAAAAATTTTAGTCTAACTTTGTAGTCTTTTAGTCGAATTTGAGATACTTACTCACTAATTCATATTATAATGCATTTATATGGGTACATAGGTACACTATGAAATTCAAATTTGTTATTACCTAATAATTCAGTCAATATAATATGTAACATGTAGTGATAAATATCACTGAATGGATTGCAATCGACTGGAAGATTCCAAGTCAGTTTTACGTTCGGATTTCTGAACAGTGTGAAAATGCTGTTTATTATTAAGCTAGTATGTACTCAAAAAAACACATGCAAAGGCGTGGACGGAATTTATTTATTACGCTCATGTAATAGTTTTACAACAAATTTATGATGATCCAAAAAAATCCTTTGGAAGCCTATTAAATTAAAAAATTAAATACCATTGCGTTTTCATGAGTACCTAGTTTACTGACTAAATGATATAATGAACCATGATCTCACTATAATATTTATTAACGAATAAAACAAAGTTTAAAGTATTAAATTTAAAATATTCCTAGCACTCCTATATAAGGCTGCCTTTCACCTAGTTTGGCCAGGTCCAGTGGGTCAAATTTCGGGATAGAAGGTAAAAATTTTCGGGAATTTGGTTTTAGGATCGGGACAGTTACAATATCAACACAAAACTGTTTTTTTGTAGCCAATTTGGTCGCCATTGGTGATTCTGGTCTTTTGATACAATGCGCAATGTGTTTTATAATTATTATTTGGGACTGATAAAATGAGCGAAAGAAAAACTGCACATTTGTCTGTGTGCAATCAAACGGCTAAAATACACCAAACCTTGATAGCCTAAATAAAATCCTTGCACCGGACGTATAATGTCACTTTATTTATTGAAAACAACAGTATCTACACCCGATTGAAGAAATTGACTAGTGGCAGAACTTACCCAGAAGACTTTTGCATTTTACTAAATGTACTTATTTAAACAGCAGCATGTAATTTAAGTACTGTACTGATTACTAGTAAAAAAAATAAATAATAAACGCTCGTCGAATTAACGACATTGATGCATATCGCAACGGGGTGGGTGACATAAGGCAGTGAGAGAAAAAAAAACGAGTCAACCTGATTAATATCTGTATCTCGCCACCACATTACGTGCAAAGTTTAAAACTTTGATGTTGACTATTTAGTTCGAGTTTGGTGACAAAATATAAAATTGTCAAAAATATTTTAATGTAGTAACAGCTTACATATATATTCAATTTTGTTGTCAAAATGATCGTTCGAAATACAAACGAATGCAGTTAGTGAAACATCGGAACATCCCGCGCAAATCGGGACACTTGGCAACACTATTTCACACCAGACCTGTGAGAGGTGCGAGCATGCTAAACGAGGGAGGGAAGAGCTTTCTTTCAAAGCTTAGAACATCTTCAGATCTGGAGAAAAAGGTTTCGATGTAGCGAACATTTTTATATAGTTAGTTGCTGAAGCGAGAGACATATTATACGCTCCGTTACTACACTGCACCGCATAACTTTTTCGTGCATCTTCAACGCACAGATATCTCTCTCCTATCTTATTCGCCCTGATTCACTATTCAGTTTTGTTGAAAAGAGACGCATCCTTTTCAAACTTAGAGAACGATTCCCACACACCATTTATAAGCACAACTCCTGGTAGAAAGACAGCCTCAGCGGAGCTTCTATACATTTCCAAATCGAATAACTTGCAAATGGAGTGCTAAGGTTTACAACACACCTTATTATCAAAAGATGTGAGAAAAAGTATGTAATTAACAAAGAAATTTGTACAACATTTTCATTTCTGTTGTCTTTTATTATTGGTGCCATTAGAAGTACTTTATATATTAATAAGATATATTTGACGCCATCAAAAACACATTTCATAAGGATTAATGAATATGAATAGATAAACAATAGTTTTCACACTGTTTCGTCAGTCAAAACTTAGGTCTAACATCCTTATATCTAGAGGTCACAGTCTCCGGTCGACATCACCGATATTTTGGCGTATCGAGAAAGGCAACTGTTATGTCCTACAAAAATACGTGGGCAATGTCCATAATGCAGTCAAATATGAGCCACATTCAAAGAGAAAAATATGTCTCCCTTATTATTAATAATCAATATAATATATTATATACTCCGTATATTCTTATAATAAAATTCAGTTCAATAATACATCAATCTATCCTTAATTACAACTCACAAACACTCACGGAATAGTTTACGAGGTTTTGCACGTTAAAGTTCGGAAACTATCCGACTTACAATAATTCTAGTCTTTTGAGATGCAAGAGGGCGCGCGCGGGAGCGAGCAATCTTTGCGAACGCTATTCGTTGAAGCGCGTACACGCTTTCTTCCACTTGCACTGTGTGCACCAAAGGTCACGTTGGTCCATGCCGTACACTTTGCGACACTTCTTGTTATCAGACCGCGGCCGCCGCCCCGGACTACCTGGCGACCCGCTCATCGCAGACAGCCGCATATGTTTCTGTAAAATAAATGTATGTTGCTTGTTACATGTATTATTAAAAGGTCGAATTTAATTAAAAAAATAAAAATTCGACATACCGGTGAGTGTGAGGTGGACCAGGGGTGGGTAACTGGAATACTTATGGGCCTAGCGGAGGCGTTCTGCATCGTAGAGAGCAGCCCTTGTCTGAAAAAAAGCATGCAAATTATACCGGCAAGCAATAACAATCTCAACCATCATATTATTAAGGTACTCAATGTTTTTATATAGACTAATAAAATACGAAACAAATTACCTGTAGGAACCGACAAGCTGTCGTTGATAGTCCGGATCCTCGTGCGGCGGTCTACACATGTCTCGGTGGGACAAAGTGGGTGGTGGCGGCGGTGCTGCTACCTCGCGTTCCGTGTAATAGAATTCCTCCTCGTGATCACTCTCCCCCTCTTTCTTCGGCCTGGAATAAATATAAATATTGACTATTTAAGGCTATTTAATGGTTTTTACCCGACTGCCCCAGAATGAGGGTAATGTTTTATGAGGGTATGTACATATTTATGTATTTATGTCTATTTCTTTGGCACGCTCTGTAACTCAGACGGCTTGATGGATTTTAACACATGGGGTGTCGTTAGATTCCTCTTAAATTCCAATTTCTAATTTTTGGAACGCAGTTTCTTAACGTACGGTATAAATTGAATAAAACTGCTTTTACGGATTTTATCGCGTTGAATAAACTTATTTTTCTAATTTTTATTAATTCCCGACGGTACGAATTTGGCGGATGCGGGCTAAGCGAGAAAAGTGTAAGATTTTTCCGTCACGACCCCTTCTGACGTAGATATGATAGATGATAGATGACGTACACTACGGTGTAGTTCAGTGGTTTAAACTTAGAAGAAGAAGTTTAAAAGTTTAAAATAAAACAGCGTCACGCCTTCTAGAGATAGTATGTAAGTACTGATTCAATAGATATTAATATTGTGCCATATCATCATGTGGTTGTTGCAAGAGGCGACCAAGGGAAATGACCGTACGACCAAGGGAATTCACCTGCCTACCGTAGCTACTGTGGGAAGTATTTTGCCCTTCTACCAAAATTACAAGCTATAAAGTATAGCATAACTTTGTAACTTGTATTAGCTACAAAATCTTGAACGGGGGCCTTAGGTTGCCGTGTGATAAGTAAATCAATAAGGGGCGAGTACATATGGAAAAAGCCAGAAAAATCTTATGACTTCAGATGATATATATGATAGATGGCGGTATATCTCGTTTACGCCAAACGTAAAATACCCAGAAATACTCTGGTACTGCGATCGTTAATCCGACTGCCAGTCGTGACGAATACGGCAAATTCTTGCTACCACGAGTAAGGCCTTGCTTTTACGGGATTTTTTTTAAATATAATAAGCACGACAAAGGAGTTTTGGTTTTATATGGCGCCACCATATCACCCTCACCTACCTTACATGTTTTATTTCAAAGATTTTGAAAATCTTAAATATCTAAAACAACACGAAGTAAACGCGACAACGACAACTGTTGGACAATGTTATATAATAAGTATCCAACGGGTCGCGATGACCTTGTTAGTTACGGATCGAGATAGTTATATACATAGTTGAAAACCTTGGCGTGAAACCTTGCGCTTCCGGGTCACCAAGGGTGGGTATTTCTCCTTACTAAAATTTAGGTATATCAAGTCTTATTCGTTTAAGCAGATATACCTAATACAGCAGAGATTTTAGCATTATTAAAATATAAAGCCAAACTTCAAAAACTCACATTGAACTTCTCTGGTTTATCTTTTTTGTTATTCAAGCACTAAAAGCTTTCGTTTAAAGTTATTAAAGATATATGTCATCAATTATAAACAGTCTACCGCGGGGACATGGGGCTCTCCTATAGTCAAGTAGAGATACTACAGACATGGCGGAAAAAATCTATAAAATATTAAAAGGTAACTAATATTTCCATATCATTCATAAGAGGTTAAAAAGGGAATCTGAGACAGCAGATAGGCAGCAATATCTAATAAACTAAGGTTGGCAACCCATCCACCAAGTGTGGCAACTGTAGCTTCTATTAGGCAGTATATATTAGCCTATGTTCAACGGTGGGCTTTGATATGCTGTAATTATGATGATGAAATATTAAATATAACTTATTATTGTTCTTTTTTCTTTTATTTTATATATTATTGACACATAATCAGCTGTAACAACAGTTAGTTTTGAAATCCAATTGATGCACTACCGCAGAACACCGAGATATAGCACGTTACTAATATGATAACATATTGTTTCACATTTTTAACTATCTAAACACCTATTCTAACCAATATCCTATTCTTGTGAAATTCAATTATGTCCCAATACTGAATTCTATACAAAAATACGGCACAAAGGCTATATATTATAAATCTCCAATTTATAAAATATGCATGTTAATTTACGCATAATTACTTTTAATTGTTCTTAATTGTCTATCAAAAGTCAGCTGCCGAACAAAGGTATATTATAAGCAAGAATAAGACGTCATTACTATTCTTGGTAGGCAGCTTAGCATTGCTAACACGCAAATAGACATCTCGCATTTATGACAATGCTCGTCGATACCGTTGAGAATTTTGAAGTTACAAGTCAGAGATTTTTGAAACAGCCACCTCAACCTCCACGGCCATTTCAACCTTCATGACACGGGGTGAATTAAAGTGATGGATTCTCATACAACAAACTTTGATAGAGCTTATTTCGAAATGAGCACTTTACTTACCCTAAATGCGTGTGTCGAATGTGCGCTTCTATTGATGAACAACTGTTGGTGATGTGACCGCAACCTCGCCAAGTGCATTCAAATACGACGCTGTTTATCTGTAACAAAATAAATTGCAGTCAGTAACCGGAACAAAACCTTTAGTATACACGATAAACTAACCTTTGTTTTCTTTTTGGGTAAGGAAGGTAGAATTTCAACACAGATTTTTGAGTTTATTTTTAACTAGCTGTTCCCCGAGACTTAATTTATTACGATTGGTTTTTTTTTTGCGCGGAATCCTAATTATTTTTCAAAAACAAAAATAGCCTAAGTTACTCCTTATAACATCAGCTATATATCTGCCAGCGAAAGTCCCGTCAAAATCTGTCCAGGCATTCCGGAGATTAGCCGGAACAAACAGACAGACAGACAAAAATTAAAAAAATTGTGTTTTTGTTATAAGTACCGTATATACTTTCATATGCATTTAATAAAAAGTTGTTATTTTGACATTACAAACAGACACTTCAATTTTATTTATTTGTATTGATATAGATGAATAAATGAGAAAAATATATCATACATCATTTTTTAAAGTATACAAAACATCAATCTAGAATGTCTAAATCAATTTTAGAACGAAGAAATGTATTTAATGTTAGTTTCGTACGTGGTAGAGCCACGCCGCAGCTACTCGTATATTAGATGTAGCACGAATGGGTCAGCTCGACCGGGGAAGGGCCACGCTCTCACAGAATACCAGCGTAAAATAGCAGCTTTAGACTACTATGTTTCGTATGGAGAGTGTAAAGAACCCTTTTTACTAGTAACAAGGAATTCCATCTTAGTCACTATGGGTGCCAACGCATCTCCATTTTGATTCTTAATCGAGGATAAATGTAGATGTCTATGGACCACAATACACACTTACCATCAGATGGACTGTGTGCTCGTTAGTCACCCTTATTCTGTATAAATGTCTTGATGGGTTTGGCAGAGGGTTAAAATATTTATAGTAGCACAAAAACTATTGGTAAATCCAACTGTGCACGCCATAAGCGTTTAAACTTTTTAAAGTAGTTTAAATACACAAAAGTTTTCACTAATAACCTTATTAGGTACTATACTTCAAATTTTGCGATAATTTTGTCTCAAACTTCAATTAAAAAAATGTTTGGAAAATCCAAAAGTGCACTACCCATAATGCTCATATGATCATCATATCATCATTCAGGTCACTCCATAAAGTCCAAGACGTTTTTAAGTATATCTATATATAAATCCTACTTACTTTTAGGACGTAGTACTATTATTTATTGCTTTTAAAATATTGTAATAAAAATCTGTGGTAATAATAATAATCAATGTATCAAATTTAGTTTTCGAATATTTTGTATTTGTACAGTGATCTTTTTGAGCACGAGCCACTGCATACAACCAACTAGTATCCACTCACGACGGCAGCTGAGCCCGAAGTGAGTAAGTGAGGCAGTCTCTTTAGTAAAATAAATTATTACAAGGCTGCTCAAAACACCGAAAATTTCGCGTTTTTTTGGTCGAAAAAATTTATTGTAATTAAACAAAACAAAATGAAACTGCCATTTACATCCCATGGCTTTCCACGTGATAGATGAAGAGATTACAAAATAGACTGTGTATTGAAGTGTGTACTGAATATTTTATACGTGGTAGAGCCTGCTGCAGCTATATTAGTAATATAGTTGTAGCACGAATGGGTTGGCTCGACCGGGGAAGGACCACGCTCTCACAGAATACCAGCGTCAAATAGCAGCTTACCACTGCTATGTTTCCTATGGTGAGTGTAGAGAACCGGAGACCCTTTTTACTGGAAAATAGGCATTCCATCTTAGTCCTCACGGATGGCAACGCATCTGCATTTTGATTCGCAAACGAGGATAAATGTAGATGTCTATGAGCCGCAGCGGAACTACAGTCATGCTGTAGTTATGTATATTAGTAGTATAGTAACTAAGTAACTATACTACTAACATACATAGTACTATACTACTAATATACATAGCTGCAGCATGGCTCTATTGTAGCACGAAAGGGTCGGCCGGGGAAGGACCACGCTCTCACAGAATACCAGCGTAAAATAGCAGCGTAACACTGCTGTGTTTCGTATGGTGAGTGTAGAGAACCGGAGACCCTTTTCACTGGAAAAGAGGCATTCAATCTTAGTCCTCATGGCTGACAACACATCTGCATTTTGATTCGCAAACGAGGATAAATGTAGATGTCTATGAGCCGCAGCGGCCACTTACCATCAGGTGGACAGTGCTTGTTTGTCACCCTATACTATAAAAAAAAGACTGAGTTGAAAAGTTAACATTTTCAAAAGTTATCGTGTTTAACCCTTCATGCGGACTTGATAAATCCACATCATAAGCCACTGCAACCACTTTTTATGTAAAAAAAAACAGCAATTAATCGATTTCAAAAAAAAGAATACGTTCAACAATCATTTAACTTTCTGACAATATACTTCTTATATCATTTATATGTATGTACATTATGATTTTTAGATAAGATTTCATACGACAAAACGTTGGAATCTTGATTTTTAGGTGTTAGGACAGCATAATTAATATCTAGTACTACGTAGCCCTAGTAGAACATCCCACGCGCTTCGCGCTTAAGGCATGCAACATTATTACTGAATGCTGCATAAACTGCGTAATATATATATATAAACAGTAAAAAAGTTCGTTTATTAAAAATAAATACAAAGAGTGATTTGTGAGTAATAACCAAACAATAGAAAGAAATAAAAAAAGTTTATCGTTGCAAGAAAAAGTAATTATAACTGACGAAAGTCGAAATAGGTATTTCCTTTGTAGAGTTTTGAGTTTTCTTGTAGTTTGATTACATATTTGCATAATGTCAAATTTTGATTAATTACATTAAAATCAATGTTGTAAAAAAAATGTGTATTGTGATGTCGCGGGTGCTGACGGAAGCGGCTCTAGGTCGCGGCCTTGGCGCTGCCGCAATAGAGCGCGCGCCCTCGTGCTCGTGTGCAGCCGCGCCCGCACCCGCGCCCGCGCGTTGAAGCCGAATGTGCAATAGTTATAACGCGACGACGATTATCCCATCTTAAACGCTAGGAATTTTCATTGTTTTAAATTGTAATGAAAGAAAAAAAATGTAAATTATACTTTCTTAATTTATTAAAATTAGGTATATCTGATAAGAACTTAAAAAAAACGCAAAGCTACTTTTTGTTCAGTGTCAAATAATAACCGGTCAATAAAAAAATGCTTGAAATTTTTATTCGTATTCATAATATATTTACATACTGAACTTGTATTACATTTACTTGAAATTAAAGTTTAAATCAAATTTCAACGACGATGAACATTCGTTAAAATATACCATTATAATTATTAGCTTATACTTATTAATATCACCAATGTATAGACAACTGGGCAAAATAGGTGGTTACGTGAAAGCTATGTCAGGGGCGTGAATTGGGTTGCGCGCGCGGTAGGCGATCGTTGCCCGCTTGGTAACTGCGGCTAGGCATGGGTAAAAAATATCGATATATCGAAATATCGATATTTTTTAATAAAAATATCGATATATATCGTCGATATTATAAATCACGATATATCGATATAACGATATTTATTTTCGAGTATCGAATTCGTATCAATGTCGATATATTTTAAAATATTGTACGTTTTTTTCGTCGTCCAACCGTCAGTAAATAAAATTTTGGACCTTATCTTTGCATCATGCAAATGATGCCGATATATCGATATATCGATATTTATCACGCGATATATATCGATACTGTTTAAATATATCGATTCGATATATATCGATATATTTTTTTCCTTTGCCCATCCCTAACTGCGGCTAAATGAAGTGCATTTGTAACTAGGTCAGGTCACGTCGAGTGGGGTGAGGGAGGGTGGAAGGAGAAAGCATCTAGGTCGCAGCACCACGGCCAAGGGTGGTCGGCGAAGGTTGCACTCTTCGCCTCATTCGAGGACAACTAATATTAATCTTTTCAAATGTCTATTCATAAAATTGTGTATCCTCAGCAAGTAAAAGTAAAAATGTACATTTAGGTATTTATAGATTTATAGTTTACCATATCAGAACCAGCAAGAAAGAAGGACGGAGCGCTCCGTACCTACATTTCAAGTGATGCTTACGTACAAACAAGCCACTGTGCCAAAACCCTGCTCAACTTTTTGCATGAACACACACTCACGTACACGTATCTAAAATATCTAAAATCATTTGCAACCAATATGATTTCAGCAGCAGCAGTAAACTTTTTGGGGCTGATAAAGAAAGAATAAAGAAATTTGTGTACGTAAGTGCGTTAAGAAGTTGAGTAGCGCTTCGTCTATCTTCCTCTGTTGGTCCAAGTGTACCATAAAATAATAAATAAGCATTTATGGAAAGTTATGAAATTCTTTGAAATATCTAGAATCTAAATACCTTAAATAATCTAATATCTAAATCTTAAAGAATCTAGATATCTTAAGCTAATATGAGTTTTAGTAAGTATAGTAAGTTATACTTAATATTATCCAATGCAGTATAATAAAAATGATCTAGAAACATGAATACCTACTGCTTAGTTATAAAACTGATTACCTGGCACTTCTCTAGTTTGTTCTATACATTGCATACATACATTCTATACACTGAGTTAGTTGTATAATAGCCCTTGGTCGCTGCTTGGTGTGCTGTAGCTACGCGTTACACGTGCCGGTTTGTTTAAATGTGTGCGAGCCAGTGAATAGATGAGATAATGCAACAGTCGCTTGTGCGTTCAATTCAATGTCACTACCGTATGATGCAGTTGGCAAGTGTTATAAATACAAAACCGTACAAAAAGCGAGTGTTTTGTATTATATAATTAATGAGAAAGAGAAATTGCAATTTTTTTTTGCATTATTTAATATTTCATCAACGTTTAATAATAAAAGTGGTGAAATTAAAAATGTTGTACAACCGAATTGAATAAAAATTAAGGATAACACAAAAATTAATGGTCAGACCTTGATTAAATTTATATGGGACCACATGAGAAGCACCACCTTTCAAATAAAAAAAGAATGTAAAAATCGGTTTACCTAGAAAAAAGTTATGAGTTAAAATACATCAACAAAACATAATATAGTCGAGTACCTTCTCCTTTTTGAACTCGGTTAAAAATTAATATTTTTTTTATAGAATGAGGGTGACAAACGAGTACACAGTCCACCTGATGGTAAGTGGTTGCTGTGACCCATAGACATCTACATCTATCTTCGTTTGCGAATTAAAATGCAGATGCGTTGTCAGCCCTGAGTACTAAGATGCCTCTTTTCCAGTAAAATGGTTCTCCGGTTCTCTACACACACCATACGAAACACAGCAGTGTTAAGCTGCTATTTTACGCTGGTATTCTGTGAGAGCGTGGTCCTTCCCCGGTCAAGGCGAACCATTCGTGATACAACTATACTATTAATATAGCTGCAGCATGGCTCTACCACGTAAAGATGGTAAATATTTTTATAAGCTTCACATTTTCAGTTATATATATGACCAATGTGACACACGTATCAGAATAATATAACTTATCATAAATCAAACGTGCGTAGATTAAGTCACACTCGCACATCACTGATGATCAACGATATTTATTTTAAAGCATGAAATAATTAATAATACCTTTGTCATTTCTATTTTTCATGTTTATTTATCTTAGATTTTATTAAATGATTGCTTAAATAAAAAAAATAGTTTACGTTATTATAAAGACACAATTCAATAAAAAATCTCGCTAGATTATCTTTACTATATTACAAAGAGATATACCACCCCACGCAGTTATTGCATCAGTAAAAACTAAAACAAGTTCGTTTTAACTTAAAGATAATTGTATCGTACAGCATTAAGGTTTATATTTGAATAATTCGTTATTAAGTATCGCAAACCGCAATAAATGCCGGTTTGTTATTATGCCATCTCACACGCCGGCGGAACACCAAGATGACTTATTGATTTGTTTTCATTGTGTCTCTTTTTCGCAGATTGCCACATAAATATGTTCGTTTCATCTGCGTGACCTTCTCCTTATTTACTTCACACTATGTTGCCAGTTGGGATGTTTTGGTGTTATCTCGCTCTAGCGGTATGCTGTAGACCTGTTTTTTGTTGCGAAGAACGCGGAAAGTAAATTAGTTAAGTACTATGGTTTTGATTTACATACACATGTTAAAGTGGTGAAGATATAGTTGTAAGTACATACTACATATCTACATATGTATGTAATACACTTCTACTACATTACTACGCACTACGCACCAAGATCATCTGTTAAAATTTTTTTTTTTAACAGATTATATATATATATATATATATATATATATATATATATATATATATATATTTATATATATTTTATATATCATCCTGGATGGCATCCATTACAGCCTATAAAATATCTGTAAAGTCCACTGCTGATCATAGGCCTCCTTCATACATTGCCTCATACAGGGGAGTTTGCCATAATTGCCACGCTTGCAAGCGGGTTGGCAACCGCAGTTTTTTATTAGAGTTGTTACCAGGAAGATGCGGCAGCCCATCTCCTGTTTCAGTATTTCGCCGTTACGCTTTAATATAATAAAAATTTAATTGAATGCCAGCCACAGAACTTATAGAGTTTGGTCACGTGCTCAAATCAGACACCCGTATATATCCGCCCCTCTCAATATACTCGTACTTCGTCAACAGTCATACTGTTTACAAACAATCTACTCTCGTGTTCGAACTCTTCAAAATGTATAACGAACCAAACAAAGAACATTTCATTTCCGTGAAAACAACTCATTCAGTCATATCGTAATAAAACATGAAAAATATTATTGGTTTATTATAAAGAATATATCAAGTCAACAATAACAATATAACGTAACGATTTGATATATATAAATAGGGGAGGGGGCGTCAGCTGCTCTATACTGTGTACAGTACACCCTATAAAGGCAAATGCAGGTCAGTGAACCTTTCGATAAAATGTAGGTAACTATTTTCTCATTAGATAGAGTACAACATGTAACATTTTTTCTAAAAAATCAAGATCAAAACGAACCTTTAGCAATTCGTGTTTAGTATTACGATTATAAAAGGAATTAATATTAAATTAAACTACATAACTTTGCTATTAATTGGTTTCCAGTCTCTTATAGACACAAATGCAGTGTTAATTATTCGTTGAACTCAGGCCTGAAAACTCCCCTCGCCTGCGTCCTGCCGATCCTCTTTCACCGCGGTCCGTGCATCCTTAACACTTCACGTTTTTCAAACAACTGCGAAGTTACAGGCATATACATAGGACGGCTCATTTATATGTGAAAAATACCTGATAGCAAGAAACTTCCACTGCGTTCGATCGCATTGTTTTTTTTTTTAAAAACACTTAGAACATAGTGAGATGCGATCAGGAATTCAATGATTTTTGTGTGCGTGCTAAATTTTTACTTTATCAAAAATTCCTTGTTATAATTATGATAATAATTGTTTTAAATACCTACTTTTAACAGTACTCTAACTATATTTTGTTCTCTGTAATGATAATATTTAGCGTTGAGAACGCAAAGATATAGATGAGGAATCAGTACCTAGTATTATATTGGTTGGATTATTTATATATTATATATTATTTATATATTTTTATTGCGATAGTGAAGATAAATTTTTTGGAAAAATTTTCTTATTTAGTTGAGCATTTTATAAGCTTGTTCTGAGTTAATTTATTAACCTCTACGTAGGTTGTTATGTTGACTTGGAACTCTATGTTGACTCTACATCTGAGATTAGATCGTGATTACATTTTTTAGTCAATATATAAACCGCTAAAGTAAAAGTAGGTACTGAATTTCTTGGAAACATTACTTATTGGGAGCTTCTGTGTTTCTTCACTTTCTTTGTTCACGCCGGAGCTCAGGCCTCACGCAACAACGTTTAACGAAACGGACAATATAACGTAACTTATCAGCCGCATTCTTGATGCACTATATGCAGGTAATTTAAATTCTTTCGTTACTAAGATCTCTTTCTTACATGTGATATTAATGACCGCTTGTAATTTTTTATGAACACATTTTTTTATCATTTGAGTTTTGTAACAAATACGAGGAAAGGTATTTCACTCACAGATTTTAATTTAGTAATGTTATATAATGAGAATAAAAATTTAGTAGTCATATACATATAGTACATCTCTTACCAGGTCTTCACAACATCTAATGGGGGAAAGCCCTACATTTCGGTTACCGGTACGAAGTTGCCACTCGAAAACCTTTCTTCGTCATCGATTGTAGGTATTTCGAGCTACTTATATGACCGGCTCGTTGCCACTTACTGATCCATTGGGCTATATCGGTTACTCTAGTTCTATTGCGGATATCTTTATTTCGAAGACATGCGGAGAAACTCCGAGGATAACCTTCTACATAGCTCGCGAGCGACCTTTAGCTTAAACATACGACCTACAGTGAAGATCCACACTTCAGACCGTTATATCATCACTTGCAATATGCACTGGTTGTACATTCTTGTTAGCAAGTTCAGAAGTATACGTTCGAGATGTGCCGTAATCTGCTGAACGCTGCAAAGCCGAGTTTCAATAATAGCATTTATTAACAAAAATTTAATACAGAAAATGAAAAGGAAAGAGCGTCCTTTTAATAATGAAGAAAATATAAGGAATATGGCCAAGAATTAGTACTAAAACGGTCATAGTATCAACACGTATGCTTAACGAATTACAAATGGAGCGTTAATTATCACCTAAGAATTATATTCTCTATTGTTTAGTTATGGTGAATAGTATCATATTTCACGAATATTTCAAATATTTGTGAATGCAAATACCTATATGCATAATATTTTGACGAACAAAAGGCTTGTGTGAGTCAGCGGTAGGGACGCTGTCGGTCCGGTTAAGGTGGCCGCCACCGCCAGTACCCAGTAATGATGAATCAGTTAAGTGGGGTAGTCGCCAATCGCAGTACAGACGCTCCTCTGGTCGACGACCTCGACTGGTTCTGACTTGTTACAATTTCACTTTTTCTTCAAATCGACGAAGATATGTAACTTCACCCCTCTTTTATCCTTTGCTTTACCTTTTTTATTAGGATTTTATCAACCATTTTAAACGCCGATCTGCATTAACAATATTGTCGTTATAATTGAACAATAAATATATATACTAAGGCACACGTATGTTTATTTTTTTAAACAGGTCACATTGTTAAACAGCGTTAATCGGCAAATGAATGTATCGGTGGGGAATTAACGTTATTACAGTAGTCGGGCACTGGGTTTATATTTGGCATCCATTTAAAGTGTTTAAAAATACATAATTTATTAAGTGCATTGTTCCTGAAGAATTCGTCTTTACAGATTTGACAACTCATAAAGTTTATTTTACTTGTAAAATGGGGAGTTTGTTGAACCCGCGGGAGCACTCATTATCGCGTCTGATGAACTCGCCGCCGCCATTGTTCCCGCCGGTGATATTCCCTGCTGTTTATAGGTAAAGTTATGCACCGTGAGGGATGACGTGCATTTCATATTAAAAATGATTGAGCAAATGTTTTACAGAAATATCCAAATGACTGAAAAGATGACGTTTATTGGACGATGCGAGTTTGTGTTTCGCAGAAAGTGGCAAGTGCCAAAGATAAAATCTGCAAAGTAGTACACAATAGCCTTGCAATTTATTCGATGAAATCTCAAAAGTTTTATTGTTGTTATACATTTAAACAAAAGTGAAGTAAGTATTTGCATATTTTGTTTTTTATTCAATAAGGGTGACCAACGAGTATACAGTCCACCTGATGGTAACTTAGTGACCCATAGACATCTACAACAATCCTTAATTTCGAATCAAAAGCAGATGCGTTGTCACCCGTGAGCACTAAGATGGAATGCCTCGTTTCCAGTAAAAAGGATCTCCGGTACTCTACACTCTCCACACGAAACACAGCGGCGTTCAGCTGCTATTTTACGCTGGTATCCTGTGTGAGCGTGATCCTTCCCCTGTCGAACCGACCCATTCGCGTTACAAGTATGCAACTAATATAGCTGCAGTACGGCTCTAACACGTAAGACAATATTGTATTGAATTTGTGTTGAATTGTATTGAATAAAATAAATATTGTATTAATTGTTTCAATCGTACAAAATTCGAGACTAAATAAAAAAAATGATGATTAAGTAAAGTTTAAAGGACGTTATGGTTCCGAGAAATGTAGAGCGCTTAATATACTTTTATTTTTTATGTCACACTAAGAATTTCTAACATGGACAAACAGCCACACATAAGCAATGAGGTACTTGCAGGCCATACAAATCTGGTTTCGTGCGGGAATCGAACCCGCGGTCTGTTAAACGCTTAGTCACAGCGATACGGAACCATCTGTCAATAATGAAATAAAGATAAATAAATAGTTGCCATTACATAAATACAAATTAAAACGATGACTTAAAAATTGGGTTTATGGTAAACTTTTATGGTAATCGCTCTGTACAAATTGTTACGCATTTTAAACGTAATCTTAATTCGGATCAGCGTGAAGTACGCGATAAATGATTCTCCGAGATGCTGAGTGTAAACATTTAAACTGTCAAGAACGGCCAGTGCCCCGGCGATGATGTCAATGCCCTGTCGATGTCGTTTAAAAAAACGCATTGCCTCCTCCACCTATCCTATGACGCCGCAAGACATTAATACAAGGCATGCATGTTTGAAATGAATTGAAAGCACTGCCAGGGTATACCGTATACTGCTACAAGAAGTTTAATAGCGTTATCATTAATGAAACTATCTGCGCTTAAAAACTTATACTCACTTTTTAATTACAATTTTATGTCATAATATTATATTCGAACTTACAATTACCTATCTTTGATAATTAAAATTTTAAATAATAAGCCCACAATAAAGCCTATTTGGTTGTTTTGAGTTGCCACCCACAGATAATTTCGTGTCGCACGCAATCCTTAACTTCCTTTTTAATTAATTGTGCACGGCGGTGGAAGCAATTGCCCAATGTGGTCAAATACCCGCAATGACCGTAACCGCTTCTGGTATTCCCGTTGAATGGTCAGTGACTGTTACCGGCGAGGTTTTGACCGCCCCAAGGTCATCAGGACGTATGACGCCTACATGTAAAAGTGAGCAATTTCATTCCTAAAACTTTGTGAAAATGTACTAACCGAAGGATATTTTCGCACGAAAACGATAATGATGTATCAGGCTGACGATACGCACAGGGTTATTAGAACGAGGGAGCCGTGCGGTGTGTCGGGCGATGACCCGAAGAGCGAGACGGAATGACAACAAACCTGAAGTTCGCGCACACCTCTGTGACGCCATGTCAACTCGAATCCCTGCTTTACATAAATTTTGTAGCTCTTTTTGTTTTATGCGTTATCTTTGGCGAAAAATTCTTTAATTTTTTTAATAAAGGTGATAAATCAACGGCAGTTTGACGAAACAGTTTAATTAATTAATTAATTAATAAGTATTTAAATTAAAATATCATGTAACAAATGAGTATATAATAATCGGTTCATTTCTTATTCGTTCACATTGTGAAATAATTGCACACAGATAAATGTCTTATGTATGTGAGCAAACACAAAGAGCTCCAAAGCTAACATAATCGCTGTAACTAGGTCGCTTGCAACTTGCATGGACGTAACCTATTTTGCTATTGCACAACGCAAGCCCACAGAGTGGGCACTTG
This sequence comes from Parnassius glacialis, assembly GCA_033319125.1. Lineage (NCBI taxonomy): Eukaryota > Metazoa > Arthropoda > Insecta > Lepidoptera > Papilionidae > Parnassius > Parnassius glacialis. The sequence goes on along the minus strand of JAVANC010000001.1, from coordinate 35,719,753 downwards.
AATAAGCTATTATAGACATTCCAGATACTCATTCGATCAATAATAATCTGGCATGATTGTTTTAATAGAATCCTCGAGTAGAAGTAAGCATTAATCCTTAATGCATAATTGCAACGGCAGTAGAGCTGAGATACTTTTACCATTTAAAAATACTCACTTTAATTTGATTATAAAGTAACATTTAAAACCGGTTAGATGTCAATTAAACACAATTATCTGCAGATAAATAACGAGTACGATGTAAAAATGTGGTATAATAGAACGCGTCAAGTGTATGAGACCTACTTCTGCGCTCTACATTGATACTTAGTCTTGCCTTTGTTATTCGCGCTCCTTTCCAAAGTTCAGTTCACTGTCAATAGGAGATAATTCTTGCACAATACATATTTTCTAATGCTTGTCCTAAAAATGTTTTGTAGTATTAAATATATAATATTATTAGAGTTGAGTTCGAAAGCGACAGGTACATTTATACGGACAATTATTGTAATTATTAGCTCTTTCCTATTAGATACTATTGACTTTGAAAGATAAATTAACAACTTAACCTACGTAAAATAATAGATAACTTTGCTTCATTGACGTAAATAATGTACAAACTGATAATGAAATAACGATTTCCTTACAGCTAAAATAAACCGGAATATTTTATTGGTTTTTATTTTATTATATATATATTATTCTCCCTTTTACGTATTAAATTCCGTGTAGTGGCGGTGTAAGAATACCACCCGTAACGTACGCAACGAGGAGATGGGCAGCAGCGTCAACCTAAGAACAACAATGAAATAAATAAAACAGCGGTTGCCAACCCACTACTAAGCGTGGCAACTATGGCAAATTACCCGTCTTTGAGGCAACGGTTCAGCAGTGGACTTTTGACATGCTGTAACAGTTGCGATCCCCATTCAATGCATACATATTTATATGTAAATAGTGACCAAGAACGATTTACACAAATAAGGCTGCATGACCTGGTACGTGTAAGTAAAGTAAAGGTTACAAAATCGCCGATCTAATTTTACAAATAAATTAAATATTATAAATTTTGATATGACATTTAAAAGTTAATCCTACCTACCTACATTAAATAAATAGATAATGTCATTGTCAGTTCACTAATGGGGCCATAGATCCAGTTCAATGCGATAATGTTTTAACATGTGCTTAAATTGTACATATTCGTCGCGGCCAATTGAGGTCATAGTACAATATAACAAATGAAATGCGTAATAAAGCGTCAAGTATCATGCGAGCGTAATATGGTTGGAATATAGCTGCTGTCCGACAAGTTCTGATCTTGCCTTTTACACTCCTAACTGTTTACAGAGCGAGCGTTCGAAGCGCTTCTAGTGCCGCTATGTCTTCCGCGTTTTAAATATAGACCGCGAAGGCCGAGCCTTTATTCGCCCGTGTTGAAATATTGCCACGACGCCGCTTCGTGAACCTCTACAATCTTAGAGACAAAATAGCGTTTCACTACTACGATAACGGATTCTAATCTTGTGACGAAACGAGTTGCTGAGTAACAAAAAATACAATCAAAATAAAGTGTATAAGGTCAGGCGCAAGGTTCCTATGTTTACAAATTAGTGGCGATTTTTGTGAAATCGGCTTATATACTCGTGAGTAGTGTGTGTACGTCATTGCCTTGTTCGTCCGAAACTGAGGAAGCAAAACAAAAATGTGTGAAGGTCTCGTGCAGTCTGTAGATATGATTGTCTCTTTGTTTACAAAAATCATGCACTTCATGCGCTCAAAATCACACTCGTTTTTTTTTTCTCATCAATCACATTCATTTACGTGTAGTGACGCTGACCGTTTATGAATGCCACGCATGTTAACGCTTTAAATGATATTCGATTATTCATATCAGTATTTGTTTAACGTTTTAATTTTGAGTTCGTAAGTTGATTATAATATGCGTCTGTTTATAGACAAAAGTGTTGTGGTGTTAACTAAACTAGATGGCGCGATAACAAAACTAGATGACGCTACAATTCGGAATTGTATGGATATAGCCTAGCAGCCGATCTATATAGATCTTTGAATCTGATGAAGCTGTAAAAGGCGACTGGCTGACACCTTCACGAAAAATAGAGAATCTCGTAGATGCTGCAAGCTCGTTCTGGTATAAACAGTATTAAAAAGTGTCGGAGTCTCGTTACTCACCATATGGAATCACATCATGCTGCTATTTCATGCAACCCATTCGAGCTATAGTACCACGTAAGGTTTTATCTTTATTTGCGTATTGTCAGCCTTAAGAGGCATTCAGTATCCCATTTCAAATTTAACAAAATAACTAACAACGTTTTTCAAATATTCATGATATACATTTATCTCTACAACGTAAGCTATTATATAATTGCCTTGATAAGAATATAACCCTTTAGTTCAATAATAATAATAGTTACTAGAGGTGATATTATGAAGGCGAAATAATCACACTTACGTCTGACCGTTATTTTAGATAACGATTATCATATCGGTCACAGTCTTAAAACAGGAGGCAACTAATTAGCTAATCTATGATGAATCGTGTAACTGATTATTAAGCATCCATAGGATCCAAGAGCCGTGAGATATACGCGGAAGTAATTCGCAACTCAACAGATAACAATGGACTTATTTTATCAAAAGTGCGCGATATAGTGGCCTTCAGATCAGAACACGCACGTGTAGCGTCGCCGCTACCTTGGCCCTCCTCGTGGCACTGTGACCTTGTCTTGTGGATTTTTTACAATAAGAGCAATTAGTAAAGCATCAAAATAATTGGTAAGTAACAAATTTCACTCGTAGATAGATTACAATTTTTGAATCATTTGCGTGAATCCTGTTGATAAATATTAACTTTTCACGATCTTCTACCGATTATTATATCTCCATCTGCTATGTCGTTATTATGATTGTTAGTCTGATAGATCTGAAGTAGTCTAAGATGTTATTATTTCATATAGAAATATCTCGTCGGCTATACTATTGTTCAGACGTCATACGGTCGAATACGACTGTGTAATTTACTTACTTACTTATCTTCACGCACAATCCCTGACGGGGTAGCCAGAGAGAACAGATCGCCAAGTGTCACGATCCTTACATACCTCTTTCGCTTCTTTCAGATTCATTATCTTCTTCATACATGCACGTCTAGGTATCCGAGTACTCTTGACCCTCCCCTCTTCGAGCAGTTTGCTCACATGGTCTTCGAAAGTTCGTCTCGGTCTACCTCGACACCTTTTAATATTAACTTTCGCGCTATATATTTTCTTCACCATTCGGTCTTCACTCATTCGCTCAACGTGCCCAAACCATCGAAGCACGCCCTTATCAATTTTTGTGATAAGGTCATCTTTCAAACCTGCCATATTGCGAATCTCTTCGTTTCGCTTTCGGTCTGCCATGGTAACGCCGCACATTTTACGAAGAGATCGCATCTCCACTGCATTCAACTTGCTTTTATGCTTCTTCTGGCACTTAATTTAACTGTAAATTAAGTGCCACTGGTAATTTAACTGTAAATATAACAATCGTGAAATGTGTTCTGCTATATACATAGTTATTACCACTGCTTAGAATAGATAAACAATATTTTTTCTTTTCTTTTGTATAAAATACTTGAAACATTGCCGACTTTACAGATTAAAAATAACTATGGCTATTAAAATAGGCCAACCCTTTGTCTTATAAAAATCCTTAAATTTGTAATAAAAATGTAGAGGTTCACTCATCGAGATAAAAACTATTCTACTCGTATCTCTCAAGTTGAACCAAACTGCGCACAGTGTGCAAAATTTCATTGAAATCAGTTCAGTAGTTTAGGAGTTCATCGCGGACAAACAATGTGACACATGATTTTTATATACAACGTGCAGGAACAATGGTGATTTTAATTTAACACACATATACGTTTTCCCATTTTCGTTTCAAGAAGACATAATATTTCCATTAAACGTTATTATTTACAGATTTATTTAAAATATTAGAAAATAGCATCTTAGAGCAATATGTACTTAGAGAACTGTCGTATTGTTATTTATTATTTGTTAAATTAATTTTTGTGTAATTAGAATAGTAATTAGATTATGGTACTGTGATAAAGGCACTTTGTTTTGTTTTCGTTTTCTAATCTAGTAAGTACGTTTACATCTCTTGCGATACGGATGTTTTTATTTGTGTTATTAGTGCTTGTGTATACTTGTGATCGTAATGGCAAATACAACAAGGTGATCCTAATTTTAGTTACTTTTTTATTATTAAGTTTGTATGAAAAAAAAAAACATTTTCAATTTACGAGTTATTTAACCTATCAAAATTATTTATGATTGATGGGCACTAGCTCTACCTGTGTGTTAAATTAAAGTCACCATTGAGCGGCACGTTGTATAAAGACATTATACTTGTTCAAGTGCAGTTATACATTTTACGATCCACATTTTGTAGCGTGATTTATTGATATATTTTAGTTGATAAGTCCAGTTAAAAATGTTTTTAGGTGGTAGAGCCACGCTGTAGCACGAATGGGTCAGCTCGACCGGGGTCGGACCACGCTCTCACAGAATACTAGCCTGAAACAAATGGTGTGTATAGAGAAAAGGAGACCTTTTTTACTGGTAACGAAGCATTCATCTTAGTCTTCAGGGATGACAACCTCATCTGCATTTTGAATATTAACCGATGATAGATGTAGATGTCTATGAACAATCAAGCATCTACTTACCATTAGGTAGACTATGTACTTATTTGTCAATCTTATTCTATAAAAAAGTGGTGACCTCTACATTAATACCAATGGCGCTAGTTAAGCCCAGATGTAGAATAGCGCTGGCATTCTTGAAAGAAACTTAAATGCATCCGCATATTGTTTCACTGATTTGCAAGGCCGCTTTATTACAAAACCGAGGTTACACGTTCTCGGCGATATTGTGGTTCGTGCAAAATTTCTCGACAACGCAAAAGCGGCGTGCGCTTGAAATTTACCGGCGTCCTTATCAGCGGCTGCAGCTCGGCCGCATGACATTTCCTTATGTTTACAGTAGCGACAAGGTGACGCGGTACCACAAGGTTGTAATTTTAAAAGTTAAGGTTGTATGAACTATTAATCGGTGATATTTACTTAGCACTTGCCTCTTATTTTCACCTTTAGTAATTTCGTAGTAACTACTTCTCAATAAAATGTTAAATATAATGAGGTTACTAATCCTATAAATGCTGTTTCTTTTTAAAATAACATATCTAGAAATCAGACTGAGTTGTTGTCGAAGAATTTATTGCGACAATTTAATTATTATAGCATTAATATAGCAATAATTTATAAAACTAAAATTTGAAGAATAGAATACTAATTAACGTTTCAGAGAAAGGCATTACCCTAATTATTAAGGTTATTATTAATTTCCTCAACCGGAAGTCTGTAGCTAAGTAGACCAGCTGTGGGGTTGTGTAACTGGTAAGAATAAGATCGTGGTTGGTTTCGCTCTGACCTTTATCGTTTAGTTTCGTTGTATAGTGTTAATGTGTCAGTATCGCTTTTAAGCAATGTTTTTAAAATATTTATAGCTTCTTTTAGGTTATAAAGTATTGTGGTAATAAAAAAAAACACAACGCAGTTGTGTGGCGATTCCCACCGGCAAGCGATTCCAACCGGAGTTACATAGTAGTACTGTAGATTTAACATAGTGTTTTTCCATTCCAATAGCCATCGTGCGACCGAATTTAGGCTAGAAGTAGCCAGCAGGGGGCGCCACGATTATGCAACGTGTTCGACTTGCGCGTGCGCCGTGATGCAACGACGGTTGTTACGATAGGAGGCGACGTCAGCGCTTTGTAGGCGGAGCCGATTCGTTACTCGTGCATGCCTGCAGCCGTATACTTCTGATGCTATTATTATATTTTCAACGCAGATTGTAAAGTGTATAGATAAAGGCCACGCGATATCTTTTGGCGCGTGTATAGTTGGTTTTATAGTTTAAAATTTTGTAATGTGTTACGATTTATTTGTATAAAAATGTACTTTTAAAGGAGGTAATGGATTATATTTCTTTCCGAAACGTCAGAACATTCGCGTTTAATTAACTGTGTATTATCTTTGATTTATTTAATTTTCGAAATTGACGAGGCAATCAGTTTAATTTATGAGATAAAATTAATATGAAGGACAAAGGACTTCATTAAGCATACTAACGAAACTTCCTTTATTGTTGCATTAAACGCAGAAATCGCCTTGTAAATTGTTATGCGATTAACGAATAGATTTTCTGCTCATTTACAATTAATAAAGGTTGCCAGCGCTTAGCATATAATTAGCACATTGATTCTAATTAAAATATTCCGTTACGAAGTTCGTATTCGAATAGACATAGATACATATTTGCTTTGCATACAGAAAGCTTGCAAGGCCTTGCTTGGCTATAATAGCTGTGTCCTTACTCAAGGTTTGCCAGCTGGCGTCACTCCTACACTCGGCTACAAGAGAATTCATATCTACATACATTAGCAACGTGCTAACAAACATACCACCGTCATTATCTACATACATAATAGCTAGGTAGTGCTTGGAGCTCGCTCGACAACTGAGATCGTTACTGTTTAATTATATAAATATCGAGTTTATAACTTGCAGCGCAACGTTATTAAACAAATGGGTATCAATATTGAAAATAAATGGAATGATATTATTAAATCTTTATATAAACTAAGTAAATTTAAAATAATTAATTAGTCATGCAATAATTGTTTTATTAGTGATTAGAATCCGTATTTTATAGATCTCATGACGTTTAACGAAGGCTACTAACATTTGGTATGCAAAGCAAGCATGTCATTTTCAAATCTGAATACATATTAGTATTATCGTTTAATCAGACTGTGGATTCAGTATGGTGAAATATATTTGTATGTAAATGATTCGAAGAAAAAATCTGCGGGGCCAAATTAAGTGCGTATTAGGCAAAAAACTAAACAGCCTTATTACAAAACGTGGTTTATCATAGTTTCGGGTTCAAGTATTTATCACGAAAGAAGTCACATAGTCGCGGAGCTACAGTGTTCGCGGAGTATAACATTGCCTGTGAAATTAATTTTAGCTCGCATACTTTCTACAGCACTTCTATTGGATCAGACTCTGGTTTAAGCCTGAGACTTATTATAAACTACGGCAAGTGATTTGTAACAGTTAAACTTAGATAAATTTAGTTAATTAAGTTCGGTGCAATAAAACGAGACTAATAAAAGTTGCAAATGGTTTATAGTGAGTTTAACAGCCTTTACCTTTTATCTATTTCTTTCTATTTACTTGTTATCCAGAGTTTATACATATACTAATGTATTTTTGTTGTTTTTTGCAAATGTTTATTCATCGATATAGCATAGAGGTATTTCTTAATCTATCTGTATATAGCAATGATGCTACATGGACAACGGTCTGGCGTAAGTGGTGCACAGGAACAGGTTCCATGCACGGATCACATGTGGACAGGTCGCCGACCTCGAGGGCGATAGTCGGGGAGTGCCACCGACCGCCATCGGCATTGGCTAGACGACACCCGCCACCATCAACATAATCATATATATAAGAAATACGTCTTCAACGTGTCCATCCGTTAGTTTAATTATCGATCGTTAATTATAAATCCACCTTTTAGTACATTTCGATTCGTTTTGATAGATTATATAAATATATAGATTTAATGGCATGGATTATTTGGAAAGGTCGAGCTGTGTTTACTATAATTAATATCATCATCATCATCATCACCATTATAGCCTTTCACAAGTCCACTGCTGAACATAGGCCTCCCCCAAGGAATGCCACAAAGCACGGTCCTGAGCCACCTGCATTCATCGACTTCCTGCATGTCTTACCAGGTCGTCACTCCATCTAGTGGGGAGTCGCTCTACACTTCGCCTACCGGTACGAGGCAGCCACTCGAGAACCTTTCTTCCCCATCGGTTGTCGGTTCTTCGAGCTATATGGCTGACGCACTGCCACTTCAGCTTACTAATCCGTTGGGCTATGTCGGTTACTTTGGTTCTACTGCGGATATACTCATTCCTAAGTTTATCACGCAGAGAAACCCCGAGCATAGCCCTCTCCATAGCTCGCTGAACGACCTTGAGCGTCATCATACGGCCAGCAGTGAAGGACCACGTCTCAGATCCGTAAGTCATCTCTGGCAACACGCACTGGTTGTACAATTTCGTTTTCAGGTTTTGAGGTGTGTCCAACGAGAAGATGTGTCGTAGTTTCCCGAACGCTGCCCAGCCGAGTTGAATCCGTCGATTGACCTCTTGGTCGAAGTTGAACTTACCTAGTCGGACTATTTGTCCCAGGTAAACATACTCGTCAACAACTTCAAACTTAGTACTCCCAACAACTACCGGCATAGGTGTGACATGGAAGTTAAACATGACCATTGTTTTGTCCATGTCCTGAAGGACTTCAAGTACCGGTTCTCCACCTCCCTTCAGAAGCTCCGCTGTAATTCCATCCTCGCCCGGGGACTTGCCGTTTTTAAAGTCCTGGAGAGCCATTCTAATCTCGCTCAGACTGACGTCCGGGATATCTTCGGAATAGTGTCGGGTAAGACAGCGAGTCTTAAATATAATCATGATAATTAATATCATGTGTCAACAATACGTTTTTCTAATGTATAATAACAAACATAACGAGTATTATGTACAATCTGCGTGCGTGATGAATTGGCAGTTTGATAATTTTAGAGAAGAAAATCTTGTCCGTCAACTTTTTGTTACCGAGTTGGGTTGAAAAAAATAATTTCAATTTTTTTTAGAATAGAATAGAATATTTTTTTATTCAATATTAATTATTACACAACACTTAGGTATTGAAAGTCATTTTTTATTTACTACTGGTTTAGAAAATACCTCTGTCCTGGGAAGAACCAGCAAGAAACCCAGCGGGATTTTTTTTTAAATTCATATATGGTCATTTTAAAAGTATTTTTAATCAACAAATAGAAAAAATATCACCGCTGGACATGGGCCTCTTCCATGACGCGCCACTTAGCCTGATCTTCGGCTACACGAATCCAGTATTTTAGTTTCATTTTTAAAAACAGGCATTCGGCTCTGACCAGGTTGTCTTTTTTTATTCTCAATAGATATTAAACGACTTATTTCTAGTAGATAAAAAAGACTAGCTACAATCGTAATAACAGCGCTTATAACGATGTGGTTTTATTGCCAACGATTTTCATACATATATATATATATATATATATATATATATATATATATATATATATATATATGACAATTGGAGTTGGCGACTGCGTGTCTGGGGCATGCCATTGTGTCGTATTGCACAAATAATAGTTTGCAAGCATCGGCCGTCATTTGCGTAGGCGATTTCTCGATGCAATACTTAATGATTTCACTAAAGCTATTGATGGTTTTCTTATCCAGTGTTTATTTCATCTGGAGCTCAAGTCTAACAGTTGTTAAAGTTTGATCATATTGTAGAGACACAACATAAGCATGAAAATAAGTTATAATAGTTTAGTTATTATAACCATCAAAATTAGTACACAGTTTATCCAATGATATCTGACTTCTTCGACCTTTACACTTATAGAGATATAGTATACAACACTAGTAGAGTTTAGTTTGAGTAGAACATGTGCTCGCTTATCATCTTTATTTTATAAAAAAATCACCTTGGACACCTAGGTAATTGATATTAGAGTAATTTGTTCGGTAACAAAATTTAATTTTCAGTGTTGGTCATTCGTGTGATTACTTTAAATGATTTGCTAATAATAATACTTTGTGTAGTTTATAATTTCTTTTGTAGGGATTATTTCTTATAAAAGTATATAATAAATAATAATATATTATAACCTGCTAACACAGCATCTACGATACACACATCAGCATTAAGCTGCTATTTTACGCTGGTATTCTGTGAGAGCGTGGTCCTTCCCCGGTCAAGCCGACCCATTCGTGCTACAACCAAAATATAACAGCAGCATTGCTCTACCACGTAATAGCTCTTAACCACATTATTTTAAGAGTTATCAGTTTTACTGTTTAACGCGATTTTGCATTTAATATTATGCTTTTTATTAGTTCGTCCAAAGAAGGTAAAAACTACAACTAACTTATATTGATAACCGAATGTTATCGCATTTACACGTGTGGTAATAAAGTTTTTATTCAAAATGTTTATAAAACATATTCAATAACGTGTAGCCAAAGGCATATGAAATTAAATGCTCGTGTAGTAAACATGCGTATTCTATTTAAACATTTGAACAGTACGGAGCGTGACCGACACATTGAAAAAAGTTTTCACTAAGTGATATGCGAAGTCATAAATTTAATAAACAGTAGGTGAGTAGTGGTGGTTAGGTGTAAATATTTGTTACGTGAGCGAAGTGGGTAACAGTGACACGAGGCTGGTCCGCCCACGCTGCCGCGTCGCCAACTACCGGCACAAGGTTAGCCGGGGAGCGTGGGCCCGGAACGTCTTCCATGCCAAAACATACACTAATACTCTTCTAGTGTTCACACTTCGTCATCAGGGTTATCAGTTTTCACTACCAGCAGATTGGTATTAGTAGAAATTTAAATAAATAGTACATCACACACATATGTACCGTATTCATTTATAGTTACATAAGATTTTCTCAATAAAAATAAGGGAATTCTGGAAGTATGGTCGTTTATATAAAAACGTGTTGTATTATTGTTTTTATACGTGGTAGAGCCAGGTTGCAGCTATATTACTAGTATAGTTGTAGCACGAATGAGTCGGCTCGACCGGGGAAGGACCATGTTCTCACAATACCAGTGTAAAATAGCAGGTTAACGCTGCTGTGTTTCCTATGGTGAGTGTAGAGAACCGGAGACCCTTTTTACTGGAAATGAGGTATTCTATCTTAATCCTCACGGGTGACAACGCATTTGCATTTTGATTTGTAATAGAGGATAGATGTAGAAGTTTATGGGCCGCAGCAACCACTTACCATCACGTGGACTGTGTGCTCGTTTGTCACCCTTATCCTATAAAAAAAAAGCTAGACAAGAAATGCGGAACAGGAATTCATACTGCCGATGACACATTATACGTATGTGTTATGTAGAGCGACAGTGAGTTCAAGGTTTTATAACAGATAACTAAGGTGTCACGTGCGGCAGCGTACGAGAATTCCCTACCCTATATCATCCCGTAGGTGCCGTAATAGGCTACAAACGAAAACTAATACAGGAGATGGACAGCAGCATCCTCGTGTTAATAAACTCAAAACATTTGGTAAAATTTAAAATTTCGTACAACCGTCGACGACAATCGACTTCAATACAAATTATTACGGATAACTCAAAAACTACTGGTCAGATCTTGATCAAATTTATATGGGACCACATGAGAAGCACCAGCTTTCAAATAAAAAAAAAGAATCATAGAAATCGGTTCAACAAGAAAGAAGTTGAGCTAACACAACATAAAAGAAACATACAGTCGAATGGAATACCTCCTCCTTTTTGAAGTAGGTAGATAATTATAAAATGAGATTGCCAACCCGCGTCCCTATCTTAGTAACTATGACACATATGGAGGATATTGGCTATAGTTACCATGCAAGCTCTCTAGGTCTCAGCAGTGGTCTTTTATCGGCTGTTATGACGATAATAACGTGTATATAGTAATTAAGGTGTAATAAATAATATTTTATATACCAAATAGTGCCATTTCAAATCCGTTTGAATTAATAAAGCAATGAAAAAATGGTAACCCTGCAGGGAGTACCGATACAGCCACTATATTAGCTTGTCACTATAGCTGCGCGTCACAAATAACTCTATTTATAGATAAGGCGTAATTACAAATAATTTTAAAGCAAAAAGCAAAGTAATTAATATAAGCATGTTAAATGTATACGTATTTTATTCCGCTTAGACATAATGTATATTATAACTTCAGATATCAAATCAATCAATATAATATAATAAAAAATATACTTTTTTAAAACGAGTCTTAATGAATTTCATTTAAATAGCTGTTATACCATCGGTCATATCAAATAGCTGTATTTTTTTAATTTATTTAATACTAGCTGACCAGGCAGACGTTGTTCTGCCCTTTCCGAACGACCATTTGCTTTCCCAAAAAACTCCTGAAATTAGCAATAAAAATATTGAGGGTCACTTATCGGGATAAAAACTATCCTATCTCTCAAGTTGGACCAAACTGTACACAGTCTGCAAATTTTTTTTGAAATCGGTTCCATCTGTTAAATACTTACAGCAACACGTGGTGGTTATACTACTAAATTGTAGCTTATATTAAACGTTTGTATTTTTAATATAGCACCATCTATTAAATATTTACTCAATCCAGTCAACAGATATCGTCATCTGACAGAATCGTTTGGAGCTAACAGATAATTGTGACTGTCAAATAATAGACAAATAATTTTCAATAAAATAATACTGTATTGCGACTATAAATTGAGATGTAAGCTATCCTATCTTTTAAGTTGGACCAAACTGCACATTGACCAAAAATTTCAATGAAATCAGTTCAGTAGTTTAGGAGTCCATCGCGGACAAACAACGTGACACGTACTTTTTATATATAAAGAAGAAAATAGGCGGAGTAAAGGCAGAAAAGTGCATACGATTAATAATAGGACCTCTTTGATAACTTTGACATGAATGTTTATTGTTTACTTTTTAGAAAAACTACATCAAAAATTGTTTTAAAGTTTCAAATGCGTTTTCACCATTGAGTTATATGTATCTACTACGTACTAGAGAAGCCTTTCTAAACAAAAAATGTGTACTACTCTATGTCTTTGCGCATCCGCAGTTGATTTAAGCGCGTTGCGTCTGTTTTTTTCTTCTGTAATATTACGATATTATTACCTATTTATTCACTTGAACAACAAATAATTTTACTTACTTGACTACTGAATTGTTATTTACATCTTGTATTATTAGCGCCGCTCCACACTGCATGAATATTGAAACCACAGACTAACTAGTAGATTGAAACCACACTAAATGACACACTGTACGGATTACAGTACAGTTCAGTTGGACATAGTGTATGTTCGGAATGCCCAATCTAGTACGTAGTACATATATATCGATGGTTTTCACGTTCTCATTTCACTGTATTATTTTACAGTAATGAAATTTATTTTCAATATTCACAACCGTGTGCCACCGTGGATATTCTTACACCGCCACTACACAGTGGTGATGGTGTACGAATATCCACTAACCCATATCGTCCCATGGGTGTTGTAAGAAGCGACAGAGGAAAACAAACAAGGAGATGGGCAGCAGCGTCTTCCTAATAACAATAAAAATAAAAAAAAACCTGCATTTCTGCGGCCTGCCAAGCGTGGCAACTATAGCAAAGAGGCAATCTACGGGGACGCCCACGTTCAGCAGTGGCCTTTTCATAGGCTGTAGTGGTAATAGTAGCGATATAAGCTGCGAGCACTACTCTGTGATCTCTCTAGTGAAAAATTCGTTCCGCGACTGCCAGAATACTTTTTTTTATAGGACAACGGTGACAAACGGGCACACAGTCCACCTGATGGTAAGTGGTTGCTGTGGCCCATAGACATCTACATCTATCTTCGATTACGAATCAAAATGCAGATGCGTTGTCCCCCGTGAGGACTAAGATGGAATGCCTCGTTTCCAGTAAAAAAGGGTCTCCGGTTCTCTACACTCATCATATGAAACACAACAGCGTTAAGCTGCTATTTTACGTTGGTATTCTGTGAGAGCGTGGTCCTTCCCCGGTTGAGCTGACCCATTCGTGCTACAACCATAATATAGCGTCAGCATGGCTCTACCACGTATAAAACTGTACATATAGCAGTGCTCTAGGCCTACCCTAAATCGCCATTTTTGTACTGTGTGCACTGGCGTTTTCGAGGAAAAACATAACGGTGCCTAGACATTTAACAGCTTCCACGAATGATCGTTATCATTATTAATTAATATTGTTATTTAAATAAACTCGGACAACAACATTCAAATAATATTTTTTCTTGTTGAACAGAAAACGTGTACATGATAAATATTTTCATTCGAAAACAGTGTTGAAAATGGGGATGACAGTATACTGGAATGCGTTCCGTTTTAAACAGTAACCAGTATAGCAAACTATAAAGCAACGGCTTCACAGTATGCTGAATTGACGTCATACCTCACAGTGGTCACAGTGTGTATTGGAACATACCCTATAGCTATAACTATTTTAATATTTTATTGTCGGACCATTCAAAAGGTCTCCACTGTTCCGGCCTAAATACGTGTTTTTGCTTGCACGTTCAAACAATAAAATGTATTCCTAGGTCATTATGAAGTACCATGAACAAGAAATTCATTGTTTGTAACGGTAATTTGAAATTAAGTAGCCTTCGACCAAATGTTGGTCGTGGTTACAAAGGTAAACAAAGATTAGCTTTTTGAAGCTTTGTTTGTTAATCTATAACTTCAAAGATAACTTTATGAATTGTTTTCTTGCGTTTTGGTTCAGAATCCTAAAGTTACGGTTTTATCCAATCATGTAAGTATAATGTTATAATACTGTAAATATAATGAGATACCGGAAAAAATTGTTAAACATGCCCCGACTATAGGCCTATTACAAAATTGACAATTACATGAGGGACAGGGACGTTAAAAATGAGATTCTTTGTCTCTCTAGTGATCGGATTGCACAATGAAATATTAAATTGTAATACTAACATAATTTGATCAATTTTTTGTAAACTTAAAATGGAATTATTACTATTTCTAAATAAAAGGGCAACAACTATGACATTAGAGTTTCGTACTGATAGGATACTTGATGTTCAAATGATTTAAATAAGTAGTACTAGTAGTAGTGGTAGAAAAATCTTTCATTCAGACGATAGTAAAAAGTGTCTAAGATCTACAGTGACTAGACTGCCTAATATCCTCTTGACTTTATCAAGAAATTCTCAGTTGCAGCCCGCGGAGTCAGGAAGTTGGCGGTGTCTCACCCCTGTGCCACGTAAAGCCGTTGGTCCTGCTGCGCCTGATCCACATCCAGTCGTATCGGATTACCGTTCCATCGGATTTTGAGAGAGAGGCAATATAATATAGAGTGCACCTGTGCATTCCCATGCACTCGTAATCTATAATCGTGTCCTAAATTAAGACCAAAATTCGGTCTGGAGTACATTATTATTACCTAACATATCCTGTATGCTCGTAAATGCCCCTTATTAACAACGTTCCTATACGTACACCAATTTTTTACAAAGTAGTTATGCGAACTGTTTCATAATCGGTTTTTCCTATAATATGTATTACTATTCGTGTTTTGTTAAGGAAATGCACATTTATGTTAATAAGAAAGCATTTAAAGTGTTTCAATAAAACTGTTTACGACGTAAGCTTTGACGGCTGCTACACTTGTTTAATGTCCAAGATAAGCCTCATTATCAATATATTTAATTGCATTTGTTATTCGATACTATGCGTAATGCGATAGGGTTTAAGAGCGTTGGACCGGCTGCAGCACACCCATAAATGTATTTACGACAATTTTACAATAGTGTTGCATAAGCGAGCGGGCTGGCTGCGGTGCCTTGACATTGTACGACATACTGAATTGCGCACGTGTTTGTGAATCATTACACATACTTACAAATAATAAACATAACATGTTTCTCATACTGGGGTACATTTATCAGCCTTTATAAAAATTTTAATAGGTATGCTAGGCAATTTCAAACAGAGTCAAGTCAGTATCAGTACGTGTTTCTGCATAACATTATTTCGGTAATTGACATTGAGTTACAGGTTTAGGCTCTGAGTCCGTATATAACTATTCTCTTGCAATCTAATGCGGAAAGCGTCTGGTATTGTGATCGCCACCCGCCTAGCCGGGGATTGCACAAAATACTCTATATCGAGATTATTTGTGGACTGCTGATGATGAATTCTCAGCAAATTTTACTTAACATCCGCCAATTCTATTCGTCTTCGTAAGTCCATAAAATTTCACTGAGAACCTTCCTCGTTGTTCGCAGGATTTTTTTTTATAGGATAGGGTGACAAACGAGCACACAGTCCACCTGATGGTAAGTGGTTGCTGTGGCCCATAGACATCTACATGTATCCTCGCTTGCGAATCAAAATGCAGATGCGTTGTCACCCGTGCGGACTAAGATGGAATGCCTCTTTTCCAGTAAAATGGGTCTCCGGTTCTCTACACTCGCCATACGAAACACAGCAGTGTCAAGCTGCTATTTTACGCTGGTATTCTGTGAGAGCGTGGTCCTTGCCCGGTCGAGCCGACCCATTCGTGCTACAACTATGCCACTAATATAGCTGCAGCATGGCTCTACCACGTACATAACCACGTACATGGGATTTGCTTTAATAGTAGGTAACGCTTGACAGGCGGATAGACAATCGTAGTATCAGCTGTGTCGCACCTTTGGCGCTGCTGCTCGCCGCCAGTCTGGTTATATCACGTCTGGCACAAACAATATGATTATACCGCCATCTATTTGGAAGCCAAAACATTTTCTGCCAAATCCCATGTTCGTCTCTTACGACAACCGGACGGAACGTAACAGGGTGATGGTGTTCCATTTATTTAGCTACAAACAATACAAAGGGTAGTTCAGTACATCGGAACATATTTGAACATTTATTTTATTATTATAGAAAATTTTGTACAGCCGACTTCAATATAAGTTATTAAGAATAACTCAAAAACTATTAGCCTGACCTTGATGAAATTCATATGGGACCACACGAGAAGTATCAGCTTTCAAAAAAAAAGAATCATCGAAATCGGTTTACCCAGTAAAAAGTTATGAGGTAACACACATAAAAGAAAACATACAGTCGAATTGAGTACCGTCTCCTTTTTGGAAGTCGGCAGAATGAGAACGTGAAAACGCATTAGAAACTCCATCTGAATAATCATATTCATAAATCGCTTCAACATTATCGGGGTTTGCGAAACCAGGAATAGGAATTGCATGGCTACCCAGTTGTGATATAATGGCCTTCAGCTATAGAGAACAGGTGTTTTACTGGTGAAAGTCGCATTCACAGCTCGCATTTTACATTATACAAACTACGATACCCCGGTACTAAGTACAAAGCTACGACACAACAGGATTTGCTAAATGTCAGATAGCTTTGTACAATGAAGCTGTGCTTTGAGTCATCTCTATTAATCATTACTTGACGGTATGCCAGCTGCACATTGTACATACTGCAATTAATTTATCACACTTTTACAGAATACATGGGTAAAAAATAGCAGCATAACGCTGTAGTATCTCGTATAGTAAGTGACAGGAACCGGAGATTCTCAATCGCCTCCATTTTTACTGGTAACGAGATATTCCATCTTAAACCTCGGCGGTCACAAAGCATCTGCATTTAAATTCTTATTTATTACGTGGTAGAGCCAAGCTGCAGCTATATTATGGTTGTAGCATGAATGGGTCGACTCGATCGGGAAAGACCCACGCCCTCACAGAACACTAGCGTAAAATAGCAGCTTAATGTTGCTGTGTTTTGTATGGTGAGTGAAGAGAACTGGAGACCTTTTTACCGGAAACGAGACATTCTATTGTAAACCTCAAATGTGACAAAGCATCTGCATTTTGAGTCTTAATCAAGAATATATGTAGATATTTGTGGACCACAGCACTCCACTTCCCATCAGGTTAACTGTGTGGTCGTTTGTCACCCTTATACTATAAAAATAATAAAAACTGTGGTATAATTTTAACAGTGGTAGAGCCACGCGGCAGCTTTTGCTGTCGCACGGATGGGCCGGCTCAAACCGGGGTGGTACCACGACCTCACAGAATACCAGCGTAAAGTAGAGGTTTACCTCTGCGTTTCGCTCGGTGAGTGCAGGTGGCCGGAGGCCCTTTTTACTGGAAAAGAGGCATTCCACCTTAGTCCTCACGGGTGACAACGCATCTGCATTTTGATTCGCAAACAAGGATAGATGTAGATGTCTATGGGCCACTGATACCACTTACCATCAGGTGGACTGTGTGCTCGTTTGTCACCCTATCCTATAAAAAAAATATAGAATAACGTATAGACCACATCATTTATTGGCAATCCCTTATTTTTCTTAGGGTTGAAATTTTTTCTCCAAACTATATACGGGACATCATGAACATCAGTTCACAATTTGCGAAAATGAAGTTTAACTCGGTAAGAAAACAGAATATATAGTCGAAATCACAACCTCCTCATTTCTTAAAGACTGCAAAGTGTTATGCTCTACTGTTATAGACGACTGTAAGAGTTTAAGGGACATAATTTCTATTTAAAAACTTCTGAAATCCGATTTATATTAATTTATTACCTTCTTCTAATTGTACCAAGATGTTGATAATGTATTAAACATATAGTAGTTAAAAGAAACTACGAGTTTTAAAGCGAACCGTTACATTTGCCTCTATGTAACAAATTAGTGTAATTAATATTTGCAGAAATATTATAATCTGAAAGTGAGCATGACTCATGTCACGGTCTAAATGAAATCGCTACTGGCACGGTGGTTGGACACATATAACAAGACGCCTATGTAATGTTTGAGAAGACGCACTTAAGCAGTTTGTTTGTTTCTTGATGGTCTAATTAATTTGGCATTTGGTTTTCTTTTCACTTATATTTATGACTAACAACTTGCCCCGGCTTCGCTTGGATAGTATCTATTAATGTGGCGTTATAACCAAAGACCAATTATTTAATATTTTTTTTTTAATGTACAAGTTATATGCATTGAATATAGCCTTTTTTTTTGCGGATGGAAAATCATCGAATGACGCCTTTCGCTCTGGGTGGAGCGGAAGGGAGTGTCAGACTTTTACTGACTAAAAACCATCCGTGTTCCTTCAGTGCCCTTACGTTCCGGAGCCGCGGTATCTCTTTCGAACAGCCCGCAGCCCCGGCAGACAGCCCGCAGCCCCGGCAGGTTGAATATAGCCTAGATGCATCTTGGCATTGCTTTCTATCTGTTCGTAAAATTTCATCATAATCTGTTCAGTGATTCCGAAGATTAGTCCAGACAGACAGACAGACGGTAGGTGCAAAACATTTTGAAAATTGTTATTTATTCCTAACAGCATACAAATAACCCCCTGAGCTTAATTGAAGCCACTTATTTTAATATCCCAGACAGACCCTTCAATTTCATTTATATGTATAGACGTACAACCAAAAAGATACTAATCAGGTCACAGATAAAAAACTTACCCTTTTCTTACGAGGGTGTAGATCCTCGTAGTCCATAGCAATGCCTTCATCACTGAATGAGGATGAGACAGGAGGCGGCGATGGCGTGCTAGAACGCCACGAAGAGCCCGAGCTACTGCTAGCCCCAGGTGATACTGATGAGCGTCCACCCCATGCACCTGTACAGAGAATTATGCTACATTGTATTATATTCCTAGTGATATGTTTTCAGATTAGAAACAGTTTTTAGTTGGTGAAATGCAGTCCAGAAATCCATTATTTCAATTCGTGATGTAGTGCATATCTATTTATTTATACACTTTATTGTACTAAAGGTATAAACGGCGGACTTAATGCCATAAGGAATTTTCTACCAGCAAATTGACTACCGCCGCCCATGAACAACTGCAATACCAGGGGAATTGTAGGTGCGTTGCCGGCCTTTTAAAAAAGGAATATGCTCTTTTCTTGAATTTAACTTTTCTCGTAAAAATTGCATTGAATAAAAATGTGTCAGTATATTTATCTAATTGCCTTATTCCTCGTATATCTTCTTTACTTTATTCCCGTATTCAGTTCTACAAAATAAATCACTTGTCTTTGTATTCTTGTGGAGTTTAACAATTGCACACAGAGCTCGTGCGAGAGCAGAGTCAGGGGTGAGGAAGGTTTGGTACTGCTATTCCGAATAACGACAATTTATTTTATCAATTTTTCCATTTCACAAAAAATATCCAAAGTTTTGGATGAAATATACCTTGAATCACTCCTGGCTTTGTTCTTTATCAGTTCGTGTAGTTTCAATACAATTGGTTTAGCAATTCCGAAGATAAGCCCTAATAGGCAAACAGACAGAAATAACAAACATTTTACAATAATTTATTAATGGCTTAATGGTATGCAAATAATCCCCTGAGCTCCATAAAAAGCAGTTATTTCGATATTATAGACAGACACTTCAATTTTATTTGTACGTATATACGATATCAGTATCTGCAAATAATGATATCTTGTATGTAAATAAGTGAACGTTTAAAAACAAGTAAACTGTTAGCTTATTTCAAAATTACGACATTTTGTGTTAAATATTCAACGGAATTACTAAATATATAATATAATCTGCATCCCACAGCCGGTGCGCCTGCACGAATATATTACGAAACGGTACTATGGTTGGCCACTTTCACTCGCGAGAACAGCTATTTACTCGGCGTGCATGCACTCGGGCTAGACTACTGGAGATAAATCGTAAAGTTTTACGATTAGTGTGACGTTAACATGGGCGTGGCTCCCGTTGGGCGCTGCAACCAGTTTTACATGCCTTCATTACAGATTAGACTAATTAACTTTTGATACATTTAATATCAGGCTTCTGATGATTATAAGTACAATCAGAGTGGCTAACGACTTAACCGTCCATCTAATAATAAGAATTATACTTCAGCTTATAGACACGAAGCTTTGTCTATCGCAAGTAACAAAATGTAATGTTTCACAGGCTGAACGTAGTAGTGCATTGCTGCTTGGTTATTGAATAAGTAGATAGAACATTTTTGGTACAAAGGTGAACTTAATGCCGAAAATGCATTCTCTGCTAGCTAACTTTTGGTAGTGTGGTGAGAGCTATGGGTAGAGCAGCAACAGTAAAAAAAACTAACTTATTTTCACATATTATTCAAAAAAAAATATAAATATGTAAGACGGTAGTATAAATCCAAGCGGACACCAGTATCCCTAGCATCTAGTAAATATAAAGTTGATACAGCTTGTTTACACTATTAGTAGTGATAATACTCGTAAAGCAGTAAAAAGTAAGAAATCTCCAATTTCAGATGTACCATTTTTTTATAGTATAAGAGTGGCAAACGCGCACACAGTCCACCTGATGGTAAGTGGTTACTGTGGCCCAAAGACATCTACATTTATCCTCGTTTGCGAATCAAAATGCAGATGCGTTGTCATCCATGAGGACTAAGGTGGAATACAACCATACTATTAATATAGCTGCGGCATGGCTCTACTACGTATAAAAAATTTGAAGTTATAACTGAATTTTGTTAATAAAATAATGGCGGGATGTGTTAGTGTCCCCCTTCATCTCCATATAGCAGCCTCTCCTGTAAAGGGTGTACTCCGATAATGAATGAACAAGCTTTGACAACCGAAAATTACCAATACATTAATGTAGTAATCCTGAGTTCAAATCCCATAGAAGTAATGGAAAACACTTAGCAGCACTGGTGCAATCGATTAGGAAAGGAACACGCTCTTATAGAATACCAATGTAAAATAGCAGTACATATAATATTGTTGTATTTTAAGTGGTGAAGATAACAAACGAGAAACCCTTTTTAGTAACAACGAGGTACTTACTACTAAAAAGGGTAAACTCATGGGTATTTTGATTGTTGATCAATGAAAGGTGTACATGTTTATGGCTATATGATCCACAGCATTAAAAATGTTGTAATTAATAACTTAATAATGAGTAACTGAATTAGCCATAGAATAAAATTTGATATTAATATGCTTCTATATAAGCGGTGAAACATGTTTGGCCTAAAATGTATGTAATTAACACCTGTATTTATCATGTTTGATGCAAATAAAAGTTTGTAATGTTTGAATCTTTGAGCATTCAATAACTATCAGGTGAACAACACTTACTTCTATAGAGAAAGTTATATGAGGTGTATGTCATTCCTGAACAGGCTTATCTAGTAGTGATACAATAGACTGATTATTTATTTCTAAGTTAAACCATTTATTTATAAAGGAAATGTTAATACAGTTTTAATACATTCATAGGTTAATTATTTATAAAAAATAAACATGACTGGAATTAAAGGTATTAAAAATTAGTATAAATTAAAGGCTGTGAGACAATCCATCTTAAGTCATCGAGGTGACGACGCATCTGCTGCCTTGTTTGTTCGAAGTTGGCTACAGGTGTCCACGGGCTGCAGTAGGTACTTACAATTATTATTATTTTTTTATAGGATAAGGGTGACAAACGAGCACACAGTCCACCTGATGGTAAGTGGTTGCTGCCGCTCATAGACATCTACATCTATCGTTTGCGAATCAAAATGCAGATGCGTTGTCACCCGTGAGGACTAAGATGGAATGCCTCATTTCCAGTAAAAAAGGCCTCCGGCCACCTTCACTCACCAAGCGAAACGCAGAGGTAAACCTCTACTTCACGCTGGTATTCTGTGAGGTCGTGGTACCACCCCGGTTTGAGCCGGCCCATCCGTGCGACAGCAAAAGCTGCCGCCTGGCTCTACCACTGTTAGTTGAAATAGTGGAGTAATAAATAATAACTCCTCAACATTTGCTTACTTGGAAAAAACTGAATAATAATAAAGTTTTTTTTTACATATCTTGAAAGTACTCAATGCTTCTGTAACCAAATAAGTGGATAACATTTGGTTGGAGCTCATAATACGAGAGCGAAGTTACACCGAATACCTGTCTAGACGATGTCTAGACTGCTGTCTAGACGTTATCAACGTTTCGTAGATTTAACACAAAACCTAACCACTTACTGTTATAAAATATAAAAAAATGTATTGAATCAAAATTTAAAAATTTCAGAAAATTCTGGAATTTTCGAAATATGAAAAAACACCCTTTGTTCCAATATATGAGTGTTGTCGTACTCGTAGCATACAAAGTAATGTGATTGTTTGAACCATATCAATCGTCAGCGTAATATCTCTCCTCTCAGTCAGCGTGTAAAACGACCGTGCATCATTACGTAACATAATTACTATGAGTGTGTGTACCTACGTCAAAGTAGTGGGCAGCGTAATGCGTATTGATGCGTAGAACTTGCATTTGCGTTGAGATGAGCGATTAATATGATGACGAATCGTTTAAGATTGGTTCACACTTTGTTGCCAAAATCTCATTCTAATACAATTTGTAACATTAACATACAACTTTTGCCTTGCTTTAGCAAACAAACATTATTCTTTATAGAATAAAGGTGACAATCGAGCATACAGTCTACCTAATGGTAAGTGGATGCTGTGGCTCATAGACATCTACATTTGTCCTTCACTAAGAATCACATGCAATCATACATACAGATTTGCCGTCACCACTGAAAACAAAGACGGAATCCAGTAAACAGGGTCTCCGGTTCCCTACACTCACCATACGAAACACAGCAGTGTTAAGCTGTTATTTTACGCTGGTATTCTGTGAGTGCGTGGTTCTACCCCGATCGAGCCGACCTAATCGTGCCACAACGTTATAGTAAACATATGGTAGCGGTGGCATAAGATAATCCATTAACCCGTTTCTTCTTGTGGGTGTCGTAAGAGGCGACAGAGGATAATTTAAAATTAAATTTTTTTTACAGCCGACTTCAATATAGGTTATTTAAGAATAACTCAATAACCATTGGTCTAACCTTGATCATTTTCATATGGAACCACACGAGAACTATCAGCTTTCATATAAAAAAAGAATCATCGAAATCGGTTCGCCCAGTACAAAGTTATGAGGTAACACACATAAAAAAAACATACAGTCGAATTGAGTACCGTCTCCTTTTTGGAAGTCGGCAGAAAATTAAACAGGAGATTTGCAGCATCATTTTCCGGATAAGATCGCAAACATTATAAAACTATGGTTGCCAACCGGCCTGCTAAGTATGGTAACTTGACAAGTGGAGGAGGCCTATGCTCAGCGATGGATTTTCGCTAGGTTGTCATGAATAAATTAACTGCATTGAAGACTTACTTGGTCGTGGAGAGTTCGGCGAGCAGCTGAGAGACATAAGGACGAGCGCAGCGTTACACTCGTTCATCTGATCATCGCGTTCTCCGTAGCCTAGATCGCACGAACTGCTCGGGCCGCGTTTACGTGATCTAAATACAAAAATCATATATTGTATTAACCGAGAAATGTTAACTTCTGGAAACCGGTTGTTATTATACAAATAAAGAAATTTAAAGACACAGTTATATCACAGCAAATCTGATTCAATATATGATAGAGATAAATTTGCAAAACAATAGTCGGAGAGTTGTTTTTTCTGTGTATATTATAGATATTATAGACCGGAAATTACATCGTGAAACTGTCTAGTGGGATTCTCTATACATTTTTATTCTTTAGTGTATCAATATGACTAATCTATGGAACATAGCGAACATTTCCATCAAAACGAATTTGTGTTCGTTTCTCACCCTTGTGTTAGAAATAGAAATTCAATATTAAGGCATTTATAAATACTTATATTTGTCTTTTTTTATGGGCTATAGATTCCATAATATTAGTTATTTATTTTAGTAAGAGGGCCATATAAAATTATATTAAAATTTACAAAACACTTTAGGGATAAAATTGTAGAAATTAATACACTTAATTAGAACTATTTATAATTACATTAAAATACTACATAAGTCTTCACATTAAAGACTTCAACGACATTTAGAACTTTCGTGGCAACTGAGTACAGAACTATCTTTCGCAAAACGTAGTAACTGCAAGCCCGCATAGTAGGAACAAATTCCTTAATGTTTTTAAAGTGTAGCAACTAGTTCAAATTGTATAAGAAAGGTTCGTGATCCCTGAGGCGTCTGGCGAGTCACCTCGTCCTATGAACCTGCGATGTCTGCGGGCATTTATCTTCGACTTGAGATTTGATTAATAAGATTTAACCTAATATCTTTTCGTTTTGTGCAAGATTGTATGGTGAAAAAATAAATTCAATGTTTTTTTTTTATAGGAAAAGGGTGACAAACGAGCACACAGTCCACCTGATGGTAAGTGGTTGCTGCGGCCCATAGACATCTACATCTATCCTCTATTACAAATCAAAACGTAGATGCGTTGTCACCCGTGAGGACTAAGATGGAATGCCTCATTTCAAGTAAAAAGTGCCTCCGGCCACCTGCACTCACCAAGCGAAACGCAGAGGTAAATCTCTACTTCACGCTGGTTTTCTGTGAGGTCGTGGTACCACCCCGGTTCGAGGCGGCCCATCCGTGCGACAGCAAAAGCTGCCGCGTGGCTCTACCACTGTTTAAATTTTCATCGGTTCAATTTTAACAGACATAAATTTGTATCGCAAAAGTTAATGTTGTCAAAAGGGTGAAGTTGTTAAAATTGGCTATGATAAATACACAAAAAATCGCATATATTTTGTCCATTTTTTGTTTAGAATCGAAATCGAAGAACAAGGTCAATAAATCAATCTCTTAGCAAGGTTTAGTCAAAGTTTTAATTGGGATAATTTATATTCCACTTAATTTAAAAAGAATATAAAAATCGCCAAATTTAGCTTTGGCGGCTCTTTTTAAATATCATAAACTTGGAAATTGAAGTTGCCTTTGTAAAAAAAGTTACAGACTTAATACGTCCCATAGCTGAAAATAGGCCGCCTTTGGTTTCGGAAATGATTGTCGTAGTATTTTTTTAAAATTCGTGTGTTTGCTTAAGTTTCGGGTATGACGTAGGCCTATTCAAAAGCAAGCGAACAGTTGTGTATGCAAATTACTTACGTGACGAGTGCTACGCACAGTGAACAGTATGGCGTTTGAATTGTTTTTCTTTTATAAAAATATTATCTAAACATATGTAACAATAAGGTGACGTCAGTCCTACCAACCATAGTTCCTCGTTAAATGTCAGCGTGGAGTTTTGGAGTTAGATATGCTTCCTTTAGGGAAGTAAAATAATAATAATTAACTTTGTTTGAATTTTTTGTAGGGTAAAATTTAAACAATAAGTTTCGCTCAGTTCTTAAATTTTATAACGTTTACACGGATTTAATGACCTATTAATGTTCTATTATATATATGGAATTAAATAAAAATTGAAGTGCTCGATTAAACAGTTTCGGTGTTTAAAAGGCGAGTTAGAGAGCACTATCTTTCATTGTCGTCCGAATTTCACCTATTTTCAAAATTTCTAGTTTCCAGCTCATCGGGAAGTTAGTTCAAAATTAATTCCTAAATTCCATTTCCACCCACGACAGACAAACAAGAAAGTGACTTAATAAAAACGTTGTAACGAAATAACAGAATATACTTTATTATACATGTAAAGAAGTAGTCTAAGTGTTTTTAAAGAGTGTAATGTAAAGGACCGATAGGTTAATTGTAGACGTCCTCGGCGGCTGGCAATGTTCGCCATGATGCCGTGTCACCGTCACCGGTGTATACGTTCGTTGACTCGTTCTGAGAGCGAGCACCCGAGCGCGTCCGGACCGCACCACCCCTAATCGATTTACTGAATAAATAATACAAAATTCAATCATGACAAAGTTTTCATAATGAGAATAGTTTTAAAACTGATTTTAAAGAATTCGTTTGGCGGCAAAACATAAATATAATTTGTCGTGAAACTTGTTTAAAAACAAAAGCGATACGAATGTTTTTATAAAGGTAAACAAGTGTAATTGCGTTGTTGTAGATAAAAAAGAGACCTAAAGCGATCGTCGAGCACAATGCCCAGAAACAAGGTATGTTCACCCCGTGTGACTACGACCTCCACGAACACGGGGTCGCTCTACGACCCGAAATACATGATTACAGGTCATTACCATTACATCAATATTAAGTCAAAGCAGACAACGGGTGTTAAATAGAAAGTTAATGCAAGGTTAATCAACTATCAAAGTTTGTGTACCTTTTAATTCTGTTCTGACGTCAGACATAGCAAACATATTGTACTGCATAATAGCACTCTTTTTGCACTAGTGTGTTTAAAACACACACGATCACAACAGCGAATATGCCGCGAATGAAATGAATATATGCCAATGCGGAAGTGCTACAAAACACTCTTTACAATTGCATAATGTACAGCTTCATAATTCAATTTTTTTTTCATATTTCATTAAGAATAATATATAAAAGTAGTGCGTTTTTACGTCGACGTTTTGACGTAATAAAATAAATGTGTGTATCGTTCATCCAGTGCGTATTCTCAGACGAGAACGTTCTCGCAATTTCTCTCATAGCCGAGATTCACTTTCAACTGGTTCATCGTTACGAAACAGGCTTGTATAAAGTATAAAAATGTGCAAGCTATCTATAATAATTTATGATGTATTCGGAGTGCAGCCTGCAACTGTGTACACCGCACGCTCTTTGACGAAGCCTGTAATACACACTACACACGTAACATTGAGAACGACCTTGCTTCTGTTGCCGGCTCGCTGATAGCGACATTGTTTAGCTCTCTCAATTCTCGACGTCGGTAATGTAAATAATTTCGTACGTACGTTCCGTGCCTCAAAAGAAAAAAAATGCAATCCTAATAGGTTCAATTTATTGTCCGTCCGTCAGTCTGTTCGTCTGTGAAGGCTTTTTTCTCAATAACGATCAGGGGTATCAAGTTGAAATTTATATTAAATCTACGATTTCTTGAAGGTGTAAAAGATTCAAGCTTCAATACAACTTAAACAAATGGTACACCCATTTATATCACATATTTTGATACTCGCAAACAAACTAAAAAATCCAAAAGTAGTAAATTTTTAGTTAGGTAACAAAAAAATATCTTTTTGGACTACAAATTTATTTGTATATAATATAATTAATAATTTATTGTATATTTGTTGATTAATTTGCTTATTAGATATCAAGTAAATTATCTCGTGACTAAATAATAATAGAAATGTAGAGTATTATTGTATGAGACCCTTTTTACTGGGAACGAAGCATTCCATCTTAGTCCTCATGGGTGACAACGCATCTGCATTTTGATTCTTAATTAGGTATAGATGGATATGTCTATTGGCCACAGCATTCACATACCATCAGGTGGACTGTGTGCTCGTTTGTCACTCTTATCCTATTAGAAAATATGTAATATAAATAAAAAAAGTAAAATTCTTAGTATATATTATTTCCATTTTTGATAAAAAAAATTCTTTATCGTAACGATTTTCGACGGTTTATAATGACAATATCGAATTAACAATTCAGCAAATCGTTCGCGGAACTTAAAATTGACGCATTTGATCGCCGGTTGATGTAGGTCGGGACGTATTTTTTACACGACGTGATGTAAAAAGTTCGATTGAGCTAGAACGGTGCGCTTGCCTTCGCCAAAGCGATGAGGTCACCAAGCTGAAACTCCTTACCTCGGTTTCGCGTCGGTCAGATATCTTAATTTGGAAACATATTTATTTGCGCGCAACAATTCTCGGCTGTAAAATCAACATCCGCTGAAGTCTCAATATTAAATCGTGCTAAAATTACTTTATTTGATTTTAAATATATACTTAATATACATGAATAAGTTGCATAGAAAAGTACGAGTAGTTAGGGATGTAGCCTGCAAGTAGAAATGGCTCTTCTAAATGTCTTCTAAAGTTTATGTTTATTATTTATGATATATGTTCTATTTCTATATGTAAATATTAATCATTCATTCATACATAATAGCCTATTAAAAGTCAAATACTGAACAAAAGCCTCCCACATAGATTGTCTCGTAGGGGGATGTTGGAATTATAACCAAGTATAAATATTTTATTAAACAAAAACTCTATGAAAAGGGTTATTATAATACGAGTATAAAAAAAATGGATACATGGTTGATAATAACCCCTGGGAATGAGGTGGGCGCTTCCAAGCTGTTTCTAAAAGAAATTTTGTACTGTAGTAGTTTGTACAACCTTTCATATTGTAAAACTAGCTGATCCCCGCGGCTTCACCCGCGTGTAATTTAAGGTTTTAATTTTTTTGCGCGAAACCCTTTTCTTTTTTCTAAAATTAAAGTAGCCTAAGTTACTCCTTATAACATCAGCTATCGGCTAGTGAAAGTCTCATCAAAATCGGTCCAGCCATTTCGGAGATTAACCGGAACAAACAGACAGACAAACAGGCAGACAAAAATTTTAAAAATTGTATTTTTGTGATAAGTACCATATATACTTACATATGAATTAAGAAAAAAGCTATTATTTTGAAATTAGAAACAGACACTTAAATTTTATTTATTTGTATAGATTTACTTAAAAAAAAGTCCCGCTGGGTTTCTTGATGGTTGTTCCCAGGACAGAGGTTATTTTCCTAACTAGTGGTAAAGTAAAAAAATGGCGTTCAATAAAAATTACATATAATCTATATTAAATAAAAAATATTCTATTCTGTTCTATTTTGCTATTGCTATCGAGTAAGTTGTCAGAGTGTCAGATGCTGCTGTCAATCTTGAGATTCTATTTCTCTTTGTCTTTGTGTTGATAATCTTACGGCATATATCGCTGCTTAAATGCAAAACTACCACATCCCAAAAAATACTATTTTTACAGGAGAGCCAATTGAAAATTTTCAGATTTAATTTTTTGAATTTCTCAACTAAATCACGACCGATTGGTATGCGTAATACATCATTACATGCGTATTTGCAACCTTTATGACTTTAAACTAGTTATTTTTCACTAATGTTTATATGAAAGCATACAGAAGCAGATAAGTTACTTTTGCATATAAATTATAGGTGTAACGGCAATGAATTGTATGAAATAAAAGCCACAAGTCTAAAAGAAATCAGGGTTTTATATATTTATTTTCCTAAATAAGATGCATAAGTCGTTTGGTTTATTTGTAAATCAAAATACAGCATCATTTTGAAATAATTAATACTCTACGTATGTAATCCCGCTTAAAAACAAGTTCCTTTTAATAAATCAAAAGTATAAATTCTCATTCAAAAACTAAAAATATAAATCTAAAAGCTTTTAACTTTGTGAGATCGTTCAGTAACGAGATATTTTTATAATTAATCTACTCATCATAGTCACAGCTTGCTATTTATGAATAATTACTATGTTACTCACAACCATGATCACAATGGTTATTAATATTAATATAATATTTATAAAAATAATATTAGTTAAATGAAATGTTAAAACTGTTTGACAGTTTTAACTATTTGTTATTTTTTTCTATTTAACCAAAAAAAAAACTATGAAAGCTTATAAATAACATAACAATCTTAAAAAATAGCTTCGAAAAAAAATTAGAAAGCACTGCAATAATTCTAAAGGTTTAGATAAAAGCTTTCATAATATTTAGGTATTACATTTTTTTCTATTAATTTTATGATACCCTGCTTTTTTGTCTCCAAAACTTTCAGTTTTTGAGTATAAAATTTCTTTAAAGTTGGCACTGTTGCAGTCTTACTTTTCTTTTTCAATAAGTGTACCATTTTAAAGTTTTCATCTTCATAGGACATTTTGAATAAAAATGTATCCCTGTTGTCCTTGGTGATTTTCATAATTTTAATATCTGCCCATTTCACATTCTCTCCGTCTTCACTTGTCGTGTAATTTCCCGTAGATAACAGTTTTTAAATCGTAAAATATTCATACGTCAGTTTTTTTCCATTGTACGGAGTTCTATACTTTCTTGTCGTCTTAATGAGTGTTTTATACTGGTCTGGTATATAGAAAGGCGATAAGAATTACAAGTACGTTGTTGTTGTTGTTGACTGCTGTTGGATTCAACTGGGTCATAAATAACTGCTGAGCGCTGGAAAATGTTCACCCTCGAAGGTCCAGGTTTCAGTAATGAACAATCGTTATAAGTAAATAAATACTCTTCAAGATCCAAGTTTATATTATCATCAGAGTCAACTGAATAGTTGGGGTCTTTAACGCTATCGTCTGATGAAAAATCAGTCCCCGTGTTTATTTGGCTAGCAGTGTCACTTTCTTCGATATACTTATTTGGCCTTTTTTCGATGGACTATTTAGAACAGAAAATGTATCTATTTCGTCGAGTACTGAGAAACCGAGATCAGGCTAGCTGTGTAGAATAGAATTTGTGGAGACATCATTTAGATCCACGGCATCATTTTATTGAGATATGTTTTCAAGTTAATTTTCAGGCAGCATTGTGCTATAATTATAGTTGAATGCAACTGTGCCTAGATCTCTTGGCGATCTGTTTGGACTGCCAATTTCAACACAGTCTCTTTTTGTAACAAAGAAAATAAATAAATGAGTATTGTAATAATGATATGAATTAATAATACTACCCACGACTTGCTCCCCGAGATCATCTTCATTATAATTGAAATAGCTGTTCAAGCCCCAAAGTAAAGTAATGAAGAAGTTTAAGAATTAGACCACTATTCCTAGAGATAACTTCATTCAACTTAACCACTTTATAAAATTAATAAAGACATGTTAATAGTCGTAATCACTTAAAGATGAACTTAATAAAATTTTTATTAAATATAATATTATGAACTTAATTTTTTGTTAGGTGTTTGACGGGACTCCCATACTCCAACATATTTAGAATTCTTTGCGCTTATTTGTTCATTCTGAAGAATATCATAAATTAATCACTAAGCCTTTACACTTTAATATACACTTTTATTAAATTTAAACGAAAAACGGGTAGAAAAATTTAAAAAATCATAACGTCATGCTAATAAACGAACACATTACTCTTCTTTTGAGTATTGAGCAGTCTAGTAAAAAAAATCTATCTAGTTACTTCAGGTTACATTTAAGACGTTTCAGATAATCTATAACGCTATACATTGTAAAAACGGGGCCGATAGTAAATACCACTTTTATGTATAATTTTTTATTTATTCTTAGTATTATGATGTATCAAAACAACATTAAACCAAAAAACTGACTTTTAGTTTTAAAATTTTAAAAAGTTTCCATCGAAAAATTTATGCAAAACAAACGTATTCCAAATACAGCAGTTTTGTTTATAAATTAATTAAATAGTTGTATAAATTTATTTAAGCAAAACAAGTGTAATACAAAATGTGGCTCTTTTATCTTAAAATAAAATTGTGTACCTTTGAATTTTAAATTCAAAACAACCACATACCATAATATGGTGCTATTGACTATAAAATATGAATCAAACTAACATGGTTTTTTTACATGTGGTAGTTTGGTTCCAAGAAAACGTGCATTCACGCTGGCAGCCCGATAACAACTAAAAATATGGCCGTTTAGACTTGAAGTTAGTCGCAAAAGCTCAAAATTCAAAACAAATGTTTCGTACCTTTTTGGTGTTTTAAGATCGAAATCAACGGGTGTCTTCAATTCAGGCATAATAATGATAGATTATAAGATGATTTATACAAAAAAAACGATTTTGTTATTTTTTTATTTATGGTAGTTTTGAATTTAAGCAGCGATATATAGAGTAGAATTTAACCATATTTTAATTAATTTTAACAAACTTTCTCGAAATTTTATATCGCTCCTTGTGAATAAAAAATTACGTGATATTTGCCGAAACTCTCCCTCTCCCCCACGTAGGATTGGGTGAGTTTCGGCTAGACCACCGTAAACACCTCACGTAATTAATGAACGCACCCCCTAATATTCAACATAAGTAATTTTTTTTAATTTTGCGCTATACTACTCACTGAATAATGTATAGTTGTTATTTATGTATTGTTCGAAAGTATATAAAATTAGGTAAAATATATAGAAACAAATCTGTAAAAAAGGATTTTCTTTAATATTATAGTTTAATTTTATATAGATCAAGTTACAAAGTTTTACTTATTAAAAACACAATATGTAAAACAATGCGACGAAAATCAGAACGCTGTGTGACGCGCTCGATGATTAATAGCTGATTCATTTTCAGCTACCGACGTAATATGGTGTTGACCCGCATGTGTCATTCACTTTTGCATGAAGTGGAACTATTTATTACCTTGTGTTGAACTTTAATTACATAATTATACCCCATTACAAATACTTAGCTGAACAAAGACTTCCACTAAACACGTCACTAAACACGATCTTGAGCCACCTGCATTCATCGACTCTCTGTGCGTTTCATCAGATTGTAACTCTTTTGTTTCATTGAATAAGGAAACGATCACATAACCCACCTAAAGCTAGATGCTGTACCTCGTAGATTTATACATTTTTTCTTGATTTATAATTAAAATACAGATGCATTGTCACCCCTGAGGAGTAAGATGCCTCGTAACCAGTAAAAAAGTCTTCGTTCCTCTACACTCACAATATGAAACATAGCAGAATTATTCTACTGTTTCTCGCTGGTATTCTGTAAGAAGTTGCTTCTACCCTAGTCGAGTTGACTATAGATGACAGCCATAATATAGCCGCAGCATGACATTACTACGTTTAAAAATCCCCTTCCAGTGCTCGGTCTACACTGCGCTTGTCAGTGCGGAGTGTAACTTCACAACCTTTGTTACACAAAAATATTTTTTTTTGGGTTTCGTGCCCAATGGGTAAGACGAAGCCATATTAATGTTACACTGTTGTCTGTCTATCCATCTGTCCGTCTGTCTGTAACGGACCCAGAACCCAATATTGAAATAGAAAATGCAGGCAAAATACAATTCGGCACAATAATATGTTCGAAACCCAAATATATCTTGCATTCTCTGCCGTCATGAGACTCGTGATTTCTAAATTGTATTTTTCAAATACTTGAAAAATATTTGCATAGATAGATCGCGTATAAAATAAATTTGAGAAGAAGAATAAGAACTTTTCTTTTTTTTTAAATAAACTTTGACTTTTGTCTGAATGTAATTCTCTGAACCTTTTAAAATAAAACAATTTACCTGAACAAAATTATTACACCTTTTTCGTCAATAAAAATTAAATATCTTTATATATTATATATTTTCTAGGTAAGAATATGAAAGCACCAATCCATGATCGTTATCTTAATACAATTTAAAAATTCAACAGTGAACCATTACATTGTATAAGAGGATATTAATATAACTGACGTCCGGACAAAGCAGTGTGTTGAGGTGACCTTCCTGGGGCAGTTCAGTACTATAATATTAGTAATTGTCACAGAGTGACGTCGTTCTGACTCTACCAGAGTCATGCAGTAATTAGCCTCTAATGACATACTCGAAACAATTCTAAAAAAACTACCTGATATACGAAATATATTATAATATATAAAACATGTTGTATTATAAAATTTTTCATTTAAATATCTTACTAATGGTAAAATTTGCCAATTTCTGTTCTTCATTTTTTTATATATTCCAAACCGATAACTTTTAAAAAGGATTTATAAATACATGAGTTTATTAACTCCATTTTTATTACTTTTCTAATTACTCGTATGAAATAAAGTAGGTGAGGAATTGATTAATTGTTACCTTAACACAGAGTAGGTATAAATTAGTTGGTAATTATATTTAAACCAAACCCAAAAGTTTTTGTTCGTTTGATCGGTGGAATAACCTGCAGGAAGGTCGCTCCAAAGTCAACACAACTGAAAATCCGGGTGAGTAATATTTACTAATAACTTCAAGTTTAAATCTGGATGTAAATTTAACATTAACTTAACTAAGTTGAGTAATTAATTGTATTCCAACAACGCAATTCACGGCACTAATCTTTGCATAACTTTAATGACTCCCATTTTTGTAACACTTTCTCTAAATGAAGGCGACATACCAGCACCTGCCAAATGAGATAACGGGCCTTTTGCCGTCGCGATATCAACGAAAGCAAACGTGTACCCCACGAGAAAGTGCCTCCCCACCACTAGCGCCCATTCTCTTTACACGTTAGGAAACGTATGCGAAATATATAATGTATAATACATTCCCATCATAATTCATTTACGTAAGTCCTGATCATAGCTAAATTTTAAAATTATGTCAACTTATTAATAAAAACGGTAATACTTTAAAATTATAATTAATGGCTCAATATAGTTATAATATAGAATATAGTCCTCGATACCTTGTCACTGTCCATGACACTGAAACGTCGATAATTAACATACTTCAGTTTGTAGCTAATATGGCCCTTGTTAAAAGTCATGATTAGATTATAATGTAACATTGTCTGTTCACTATAAAGTAACTCATATTATGTAATAACCTTTTGAATTAATAGACGAAGAACAGATAAGTAGTTACGAGTTGCAGTCTTGCAAAATCAAAATGCGGGTTGTATTGTCGCCCTACTGACCGACTGAGCTACCTGCACGAGGACGTCGTAGCATGCCAGATTCGAAACAATAATTGAATGAATATGATAGTGAGATATATTTAAGCATGAACTTTTCTATTTATCAATTCAGTAAGCACACAAGGAAATGTTATATGAATATAATTTATCGTTTTGATACGGTAACGGCGAAAATCGCTGTATGCAGCACTTTTCTAGTGTTGTTCCATTTTAAAACTAGGTTAGTGTGTCATGGCGGCCGCGCCAAGTACCAGGCAAACGCGACGCCATCTTTGAATTTCGTTGATTCGTGTTAGTCAATTTACATGTATTTATTGTAATATGTACTAATTTTAAATGTACAGCTTCTTTAAGAGTTCAATTTTCAATGATATTTTGACAATTTGCATATCACAGATCAAAACAACAATCGTATCTGATAAGGAAATTCTAAGCTTTCACTTAATGCAGCTCAGTCCCGTGACTGCGAAATTTGAACCAATCACGATTTGGGATTTTTCTAAAAGCCGTCTAAAGAAATATAAACAATAGTACATTAATAAAGACACCACATAACCAGTTTAAAAGATGTAATGAGAAATGAAATAAACACGGTACAGTCATGGTACAGTAGAGAATCCATTTTTTTTAGATATTTCTAAATTGTTTGCCAGTCGCAATTGAATTTGATTTACGATATCTACAAGGTATTCAATATTTTCAATACAATTGCAATAAAAACATGTTTTTTTGCAAAACCTTACATTATCAGTCGCTTTAAATCGTTAGTCAAATTAATTCTTTTAATTCTTGTAATTCTTTGCTTTTAACTTACACTTCCTTGTCAAAATAATGGTCTAAAAGGTGGATACTGTGTGCCCTTTAATCGACACTATTTTTTATATGTGTGTAACTTCAAATCTCTTAGGTCTCAGGTTAAGTTAAAGAGATTTAGTTGATTTACATTTACAGTTAGAGCATACCTTCACATTAACCTGTCACATAAATTTTAATAATTTTTTTAAATGTTTACAATATGTAAAACACTATGGTATTCTGTACCCCTTGTCGCATGAATTCTTTCCCCGTAGCTACAATATATGAAGATAATTACGTATATTGATTATTATTGATTAATAATTTTATCCAGTACTGTCAGTTACCAGCTGTACATTTGTTTCTGTAACAGTTGTGAAATTTGGACCGAGAGGTAGAGGTCTCACCTCTCACCGCTATCATGATGAAAAGAGAAACCTCAGCGGCGACAGGCGGCACGTCCGTCGCTACAGCCAACGTAGTTTGTTCCGGTTCCAATTCCAAAACGTTGAATTTCATTAGGATACGTAACCTTTTCTACACCTTTGATAGACTTTTTCTGAATATAATCTAACTTAAACTCTTTCTTTAACAGTTGAATTTATTTCGTTCTGAGTGTTTTCGTCTGTAGTATGAAATCGAGCCAATCTGTTGGAATTTTCTAAACGCTCTCGCAGTGTTGCATTGTCAGTCCCTGTCGGGGCCGGGTGGGGCGCGAGGCTCGGGCGGCGAGCACTGAATGTAGGCAAGTGTGACAAGGACACGCCCGTACTCCGCGGTAACACTTCCATCCAGTTTCTAACGCTCGGTGCTGATTTCGCAACACCCGCCCGCGGCTGGCTCTACCGATGTTCGTTAACGCTACAATATATTATGGCCTATATTCATTTGATTGTTATTTTAGCCCACCCAATTTAGAATCTATTATGCTAATATTACTCATGTTCAATATGTTCCTAACTCGACATAGAAGACAAGAATAAAGTCAAAGTCATTGATTAAAATAAAAATGGGATAAAAATATAGTGTTTTTGTAATGTGTTGGCTTAAATAAAAGATGTACTAAAAACAAGAATAAAACTAATGTTAATGAATATATTCACTCACTACACATTTGTAGTAGCTTAGAACAACCTTCTTCTACTTCCACTTCTAAATCTTATTACTCGAGCCATAAAATGGTGTATCCACATAGGAAATGAAGTGTGATAATGGCCTCTATTTCAGCAACAACATGTTTATTACGACGATTCAAGTTGTTAATCTGATTGACCTTATCAGAAAGCTGTATCCGTACACGCGTTGTATTTTTTATTCGTCATTACTGTAAACTTTCTTAGGATTTGAACGATAGACTGTTTGAGATTAAATGATATGAAACCTATCCAAATATCTCTAGAGATATTTTTAAAAATGAACAGAATTAAATTTCCTTTCTAATTTATCAACTCGTAATGGGGATGTAATAGAAATACATGAAAAATCTTTCCAACAATTAAAAATGAATTGAAAGAATGAGGAAAGAATGATTGTTACCAAGTAGTTGTAATAATTAGTATACTTTTAAATTAATTATTTTTATTCTTATAGTACTGATTTTTTTTTAAAAACGTTACCTCTACACTAGGATTTTGTCCTGTATTGTGGGGGCCGTTTACAGACATAAATATCACATGGACAAACATCCAGACCCGGAACAATTATTTGCAGGACATACAAATGCTTGTTCCGTGCGGGATTCGAACCCGCGGCCCTTAGCGCTGCAACTCATTGCAAAGCCACTGTGTCAATGAGCCGTCTAGTTAAACACTTTTATTTTTATACTTACTAGTATACTTTACAAATGTTGGATTTCTTGCTGGTTCTTCAAAGAAAATGTATTTTCTGAACCAATTGTTATGAAAACAGTAATAAATACTAATATTAAAGTATATACTATATTTTATTCTAAATTGAATAAAATGTTCGATTCTATATTTCATATTATATAATTTACGTTTACAGTAGCCCTATACTCACAGAGATATCTTATAGAATACGTAAGCTTGTAAAGTACCTTATGAGAAAGCATGTGATCGTCGTCCTAACAATCGAATTGAAATTATACTGTAAGTTAACTAAAGAAAGTTTTGTTATTCACTTGAAAATATTAGAAAGTGTGTTCTTACATCTTAAATGCTATATTTTATTGTTAAGTTTAAGATTAAATAGTTTCTCACCCCTGCATGTGATGTGTAGGCACTTCAATAGTAGCGGAGGCACGTCGGCGGTCGCCGGCCATGTCAGCAAGCCTCGCGAAATCCGTATCAACATCGGCCAGCCTTGCGGACTTCCGTGATTCCAGCAGTCTTATTTCGTCCAGTCTTTTCTTCAGCTCGAATGGCGCCTACAAAAAAATTAATTATTAAATAAGTAAACTCTGAATCATTATTGCCATAAA
This sequence comes from Parnassius glacialis, assembly GCA_033319125.1. NCBI lineage: Eukaryota > Metazoa > Arthropoda > Insecta > Lepidoptera > Papilionidae > Parnassius > Parnassius glacialis. The sequence continues at coordinate 35,681,330 of JAVANC010000001.1, read as the reverse complement.
AATTTCACTTGAAAGACAAAATGCACCTATCTTTCATTATTAATGGTGACCACCATCCGATAAGCTGAGTTTAAATAACAAATTAAGGTTCAAGGACAGATCATTAAGGTACAGCCCATACACTTCCCACTACTGGGCACAGGCCTCCTCTCATTTCTGAGCGGGTTATGGAGGAATTAATCCGCCGCGCTGAGCCAATGTTGGCGTAGGTACTTGTTATGAAAATATTTTTATTTCAGATATGCAAGTTTCCTCTCAATTTTTTTTACTGCCTGCCGAGCACAATGTAAATCAGAACTTAAAATTACAACGGCGATCACACCCGGATTGTGCGTTTACTGTGAAATTTACATCCAGCGCTTTGAGAAAACCCCCCCCCCCCCACTCTCCCCCCGTGGGATTATTCCCGTAGGAGATCTTACGTCACGCAATGGACTTTATAGGCTGTAGCTTGGATGGGATTTTATGTTGCTGAGCAGGTGTGTGGTGGGAGACTATGCGCAAACAATTCTAAAAATTACCAGTTCTAAAGGTCATCTTTGTGTGTAACAATCTATTATTTTAATTGTAGCAATGCTTACGTAATTCATATATTTTATATGCGCCACGTGAGGAATTATGCAAGGCGGTGCGGTGGAACGAATAACGGGTGTGTTCGAGATCGATATGGCCGACCTTCATGCGGCCCGTGATTGTGACGTCATGACCTAGCGAGGCTGGAACTGGAGCGAGATGCGTTCTGTGTCACAAAATTTGTTTTATGCACTTCCAGATTACTCAATGGCTTACTAGGCTGTTAAATAATGTTGCTTTAGAAGTACTACTACTACACTAATACAGTGACATATAACAGAGCTGACAGATAGTATACAAGAGCTAAGTGTAGTTAGTGTAGTGTAATGTTTTTGGACTTTTTCTTCTTGTGTTCTAGTTACGTAATTTTCTAGTTAAGTATTTTATTAAATTGATTCCCAAAGAAAATAGGCATATATTTTTATTAAACATATATAAGACATTAAGCGGCTCGATAGCTCAGTGGCTAAGCGTTTGGCTGGGGCTGTGCCGTGCTATGTGTCGTGGGGTTGGATGTACGTCCATTTGCAATTTATGAAGGTATGTGATATACCTCCACGATACAGGAGAAAATTATAATACAGATTTTATAAAAACATGATTTATTTAACAGTAAACACATCGAATAATTTTCAAAGTTTATATCTCCATCAATTTAATGTATTCTCGAGTAGCTCATGTTAATGTTGACCTAAGGAAATGACGTGTATTAATAGACAGTTACAGAGTCGTGGTCTCGGCTAACATGTGCTATGAACATCAAGCGGGTGACATTGGTTGTGTTTTCGTCTCGGACTTCCTTCTACGCCAGCGATCGATTGCGTGATTGGCAGGGTATAATCGCATACCGTAGAAGGCTTATAATAACGTTTCTCTCGAGATACATAAATGTCAGCACAGCCTAATTACATTGGAACGCGGACTAGAATCTAACATTGGGACCTTTTCAATATTCAAAACTCTTTTATTTTATCACTTGTTTTCGTGAGTCCTTTAAAATTATTATTATTATTAGACGATTCGCATCAGTAATGCTACATAAAACAAACAGAGGTGATTTTTATGGAGAAAACAGTTTTATATATTGAGACAACTTTGTACAATAAATTGATCACAACAGTAACTTCAAACTGAACTATTGTACAAATAATTGTATAATTTTTGATACTGTTCATTACACAATTATACCGAAACGAATTACAGACACGAGACTTCTTGAGAAATTTATTTTACTTTCGAGCCAAGGCAACAATGCCGCCAAGTTTGCAAATTCAATTCAAACACGGTATCCGTAAACTCAGAGTGGTGACCTAGTTTCGAATATGCTAGACCAGTCGCTTATAAACTTTTAAGATGAAATCAGTCACACTTAGTCGTGAGCATGGGTTTCGCTGACGAGTGAACGTGTGCTGAGCGGTGATCACATGGATACTTTCACTTTTACGTGATTTGGTGCACAGACGCGGCCCCTCGCTGCCGGAACAATGAAAGTGGTTCGAATAAGTAGACATTATGCAATTATGCATACCTATATATTGTCTCTTTAAGCTCATTAAACTATGAAAAAGATTGAAATGACGCTATATTATAGCCTCGTGTGCATAAAACTATGGCCATAGATAAAAACTTTTTTTCATCGAGTATTAAATCGACGTACCCATAGATATAGTATTAAACTCCAGTGGAGTATATACTATATCTATGGACGTATCTATGCTATTGTCTTTTAAATTGTAATGATTTTCTACAAGATAACTAAGGAGGATACTTTATCTTTGAAAATTACATAAATTGATTGACTAAAATAAAAAAAAAGCAAGAATGGAATGAGTGTAGACCAGTCCCTGTTACTCAACTACAACTCGTTGTCGGTCCGCTAAGTTCCGTACGGATTCTTCGCTGCAGTCGGCCGCCATCGACAACGTGTTATGTAAAAAGTGACAACTGTTGCACAATCGTCTCATTCGCTGGCGAAACTTGGCCGCTAAGCCAGTGAAAGTTGCCGAATGACTTTGACACGATAATCGATAAATACTACGTAGTTATTATACCATTAGATCAATCGAACTGAATGATTTAGCAATAACGTAATGTAATAATATCGACTGTTAGCAATAATTTCTATTAATCTGTTAAGGACTAGAGTAAATGCAGTAAATTCGAAGCCACGCGATGCGAACTCAAACGACTCGCACCACACAGCGTCGCAAGGCAACACAGCGGCGGCTGAGTTTTTTTTTAAATAAATTATGAGGACCGCCGCGCCGCTAATCTACAAAACACCGTGTGGCCTTGCTCTTGTGAGTGTCGAGCAATTGACATAGTTAGTGATTAAACACTTTTTGGATATAGTAAAATGAACATAAGCCACACTTTTATTATTCTCAATTGTTAGGTAAGTAATTACATCCGCTTTTCATTCGTATTTTTCGTTCGTACGGATTATGGTATCGTATTCGTACGGAATGACATTTATATATTTATGGAATAATGAATTAATTAACAGAATTAACATTTGACCAAATATTATACAATATTATATTTTTATATGTAAATAAAATTCCTATAGTTTGGCCTGATAGGTGGCGCTGTTGTCGATATCCAGAAATCATCCGTGCGAAGCCGGGGCGGATAGCTAGTAAGATATATATGTATATCTGTGACATCTGGCATTACTTTTGTAACAATTTTGGTTGATTTCACATAATATGTATATCTATGGGCTAATAAATTTAATTTTTATTTGTTATCATATTAGTTATCTGCATAAATATTTTATAAGGTTTTCTATAAGTGGAACTGAACATGATTTAAATTAATGATTTTTCAACGATTACTAGAAACAGTAAAGTCATTACTTTATTCCTTAGAAAACTCACTCATATTAAGAATTTGAAATGAGTAAAAATTATCTATCGTCATTTGCAAAAGAAAATTCTTCGTCTTCGTCATCGGTTCTCATTATAATTTGCCTAAATTGTGTCATATTTTAACAATACATATTTGTAAATTAAAGTTATTTTTATAACGAAAGCATTTATTAAACAAAAGATAACCTTCTTTCTACACCTGTGAGCGTCACTAGGGGAATGCACTTTAAATTCACCTTTGTGTTATTGAAAACAATGCATTCGTTATCAGAGACAAGACGACCGATAATATTATAGTTTCAATCAACTAGTCTCGTTTGCAATAAATAGCTTATTATTTTCTTACGTGGTAGAGCCAAGCTGCAGCTATAGTTATAGTATAGTTGTAGCACGAATGGATCGGCTCGACCAGGGAAGGACCACGCTCTCACAGAATAACAACGTAAAATAGGAGCTTAATGCTGATGTGTTTCGTATGGTGAGTGTAGAGAACCGGAGGCCTTTTTTACTGGAAAAGAAGCATTCCATCTTAGTCCTCACGGGTGACAATGCATCAGCATTTTGATTCGCAATCGAGGATAAATGTAGATATCTGTGGGACACATCAACCACTTTCCATCAGGTGGACTGTATGCTCGTTTGTCGCCCTATTTCTATAAAGAAAACACGATAAAAATAAACGATAACTAGTATAAGTATGTAATGTAAGCTAAAAAATATTATCTTACATAATAAGTTTGTAAGCCTACGGATGTTAGATGCTCTTACAGATAACTGTACTTTAAATATAGAACTGTTTAATAAACTATTTAAAAAAATATTCAGCTTGGTTCCTGACCACCTTTGACCAGTTAATCAACTCTACTGCAGTATCTTTCTTATAATAGACATATAAAATATATTAAGTTATGTAGATAATAGGGATATTACGTTTAATTATATGGAAAACCAGTGCCCGTGATTATCACGACCAACACTGAGTCCGCTTCGCGTACTGGAGCAGAGTTTTTGTTAAATACATTGTAATTTATATATATTTTTTCTAATCTAAGATATATTTTTGTGTCATATTTTTCTTTTATTATGTTTATGAGTGAATTCTGTGTCCTTTAATTTTTAATTATTCTGTTTAATGAGCCTGTAATAGTCCACTGCTGGATTTGCCCTATATGCAATTATACATAATATATATATCTATAAAGTATGGCAGATATTTGGCAAGCGGATTGTCCAATGCAGTTAGGTACCCGTTGCCGATCGGGAATATATTACAATTATCATCTATAAGAAGACGCAAGGAAAATCTAAGATTTTCCCTGCATCTTACATAGTCACTTCTGACGCCATGATGTTACATATTGAAATGTTTTTTTAGTCCAAGCTCATTTTAATCTGCACTTTTTTAACTGTTACAATAAAAAAATGTCCGCGGTTGTCTGTCAGTCTGTATTGTTAACTTTATTACGCGGGAGACTAAAAAAATTAGCCAAGGGAAGTCTATCCTGCTCTAAATCCTTTATCTCAATTTTTGAATGTGAAACCAATCTTGAAATATCAACTGCAACTTGATGAAAGAATCTGTAAATAATGAACATGTCCAAGAAACAAGAAATACGTTATTGTTAATTTAATAACTTTTACATAATTGTTTATTAAGGTACAATTATTTAAAAAAAATAGAAGTTTGAAATAAATAAAAATAGTCATAAAAGGGTTTTGTCGATGTGTTCCAAGAATGTACCGAGGCTGCATTCGAAGTTTCCAAGACACGCATGCATAAGCGATTTGGCTGGCAATGGGCGCTCGTGCACCAACAAATAGGTCAATAGCTCTACACCTAAACTTAACTCTCGTGCCTGTAGAGTCTACATGTCTTAATGATGTAGTACATACTTAATATAGTACATACTTTTTTTACTAGAGTTTTTATTTCTCGAAAATATTATTAGTATAATCTCCTGAAGGCCTATTGAATACTCGAAAACTATGTTTATATAGATAAATATTTAACTTCGGCAGAGGATAGTTTGACCATATATATGACAATTTTAAAAAACATTGCAAAGCAAAATGATTGATTCTCTTTCATTGTATGAAATCCGAATTTTTCAGACAAAACAGTTAACATAATTTGATTTTCGGTACTCAATATTTATTCCCTTGGGTATTTAGAGTACCGTAGTAACTGTGTATATACATAAATATACATGTTCCAGATTTGTGGTATTTATTTTAATCCGAATAACCTTTGAGGACTGAGGTAATTTTAGAAATGTTTTGTTAAATTAATATCATCCGATCAAGGTTCCATGCGTAACAAAATTATTCCCAGTATCTTGTAAGAACCTGTGTATATCACAGTATCTTGTAGCCAGACTTTGCCTCATATTCAAAATTTATTTGTGTTCTACCTATAACAATATAGTGATCCAAACAAATATTATTGAACATATAATGTTTCTGCCGCGTAGTGGTGGTAAGAATATCTACTATCCCATGTCATCGCATGGATCTCGAAAGAGGCGACAGAGGAAAATAAAGCTGAAGATGTGTAGTATCATCTTCTTGTTAACAACTCAAAATAATTAAAAAATGTGGTTGCCAATCCACCTGCCAAGCGTGGCAACTGTGGCATATATATATATATATATATATATATATATATATATATATATATATATATATATATATATCTTTATATATATATATCTTTATATATAAAAAGTACGTGTCACGTTGTTTGTCCGCGATGGACTCCTAAACTACTGAACTGATTTCAATGAAATTTTTGGTCAATGTGCAGTTTGGTCCAACTTAAAAGATAGGATAGCTTACATCTCAATTTATAGTCGCAATACAATATTATTTTATTGAAAATTATTTGTCTATTATTTGACAGTCACAATTATCTGTTAGCTCCAAACGATTCTGTCAGAGGACGATATCTGTTGACTGGATTGAGTAAATATTTAATAGATGGCGCTATGTTAAAAATACAAACGTTTAATATAAGCTACAATATAGTAGTATAACCACCACGTGTTGCTGTAAGTATTCAACAGATAGAACCGATTTCAAAAAAAAATTGCAGGCTGTGTGCGGTTTGGTCCAACTTGAGAGATAGGATAGTTTTTATCCCGATAAGTGACCCTCAATTTTTTTATTGCTAATTTCAGGAGTTTTTTTGGGAAAGCAAATGGTTATTCGGAAAGGGCAGAACAACGTCTGCCTGGTCAGCTAGTTATATATAAAAATTACGTGTCACATTGTTTGTCCGCGATGAACTCCTAAACTACTGAACTGATTTCAATGAAATTTGGCACACTGTGTGCAGTTTGGTCCAACTTGAGAGATAGGGTAGTTTTTATCTCGATAAGTGACCTTCAATATTTTTTTATTCCATATTTAAAGATAAGGTAAGAAGATTTTATAGGAAGGGTCATCAGAAAAAGCAGTACAACGTCTGCCTGGTCAGCTAGTCTTTATATATAAAAATTACGTGTCACATTGTTTGTCCGCGATGAACTCTTAAACTGCTGAACTGATTTCAATTAAATTTACACACTGTGTGCAGTTTGGTGAAACTTGAGAGATAGGATAGTTTTTATCCCGACAAGTGACCCTCAATTTTTTATTGCTAAACTCAGGAGTTTTTTTTTAGGAAAGCAAATGGTCGTCGGAAAGGGCAGAACAACGTCTGCCTGGTCAGCTAGTATATATATATATATATATATATATATATATATATATATATATATATATATATATATATATACTATTACGAATCTATGGGGAAACCTGTGTTCAGCAGTGGACTTTTGGCATGCTGTAACCGAACCGAAGTAATATAAAGCTTAAGGTGGAAGCTCCAGGGTGGCCCACGAAATTCAAATTTTCTTACGTTTTTTGCAATTTGCAGGTCAGTGTCAGGTTGTATGTATTTACAGAATTATAATCATTATAATCATCAATACAACCCCCTAAATTCCTATAATTCCTTTGAATGAGTTTTCTGGAAATAGCCATACATTACCACCCTGGAGCTTTCACCTTAAACAGAAACACTCTAAAACAGCTTAAGCATGCTAAGTGTGAATTATTTTAAATAATCAAGCCACGTTCAACGTTTAGTAGATGCAGTATGTTCTCATCCGTATGGATTTGCGATTCTAATCGGATGTGTACGGTTAGGCTGTGCAATCGATTGGCGCGGCCTTGTATGATTCGTGAATACGGACGCCGGTTGCAAAGCGGATGCAATGGAAGCGAGCACGCGAGGCAGCCCTGCCGCGCTCCCCGCCACTTGCGGTACCAACCTTGCCCCAAAAATCCGTGACCTACATCGTATGTAACACAAAATGCAGCAAGCGTTTTTATTGCTACCATTCTCCTTGAAGAGACCATTTCATTTGTTAAATACAGAGAATCAAGCGTGATCTTGTATTGCTAAATTAAAACGACGAAAGACTCAGCCGGGCGTGCATCGAGGCTTTCTGCGAAACCAACAGTAGCACTTAATTGTGTAGCGCGAAGAATACTTTTAGTTCAGTCATTAAGTTTGCGTTTGGCTCAAACTAGGTCTCGTGCTAGATTATCCTTATTGACTGTACAGGACGAAGCTAGGTGGCCTACTTTACTGTGACACAATCGTTACGGGTCACGATCCTACCCTGGAGCCGGCCCGTGTTTGCCCTATTAAACTCTATCTCGTCGGAACTCTAATATCGTAGTAAAATGTTGTAAATAAAAAAAATAAAAAAGTCAGTTTATTTGCTCACGTCTACTATAAAGAAATGTATACATACACACACACACACACACACACACATATATATATATATATATATATATATAGTATATTTATATACCTTTATATAAAGCACAATAAATTCATTTGGCTAGTTTCATTTCATTCATTTGTAGGTCAGTAGTAGTCGCTGTAAGAAAATGAAAATTTTAACTTTTATAATAGCTTCTGTAATCCGTGCTAAGGACATAACGTATCGAAGAATTAGATCTAAGACTTCAGATGTTATTTATTACTTATCTGAAAATTTTATTTTAAAAGTCTGTTTTTATTTTTATTAATAGTTTTTTTTACCATTTTTTCTGGTTATTAAATCCAAATAGTAATCTTAAATTATTAATCTCCAGTTTTTCCACCAATAGAGATAGAAATTTTTCTTCAAATTTATATGGAACAATACCTGAGGTATAACCTATTTAATAAAAATAAATCCGTTTTCCAGAAATCGGTAAACAAACGTAAAAACGTCCGCGTCGAATAAAGAACCTCCTCGTTTTTTGAACTCGGTTAAAAACTTATTTCGCGTGGCACTGACAGTGATAGTGCTAAGTGAAGGCTAGAGCGCAAACGATGTTATTTATCACGGTTGTTAGAAAGACTCCGTTGACGTTAAAGACTCCGATTGAAATGACGTCATATCGTAGAGGAATGGCAATTTCTGAATCGACGTCACTGCGCGTCGGCGTCGGCGTTATTTGGCGTAGGCGCGACGCGACGATGACATCACAGGAAAGAATCACTGGCCTCATTTTCATGTAGCAAGCATCCACGTAGCAATGCACATACCACTCGAAATGCGTATATCTTAAACCTCGTTGTACTCCGTTACGTAATTAAACAAGAAATCTCCGCAAGGACGTGGCTGCCGCAGTTTCGACACTCCACTACACTCGACTTGATGCCATAATCTCATCATTTACGTGCGACGCTCAGAATAGTGAGCGTTTCACCTTGAGATGCCTGTAAGAATGGTCGCCTCTCTATTCTTAGATATCGAAATAGCGTTAAATACGTTCGAGAGGTCGGACAACGAGCACGCAGGCGTCGTGACCCAGCCTGACCCAAAAACGGACCGGTCCCACCTCGCCCGTTGTATTAGTAATTGATAACGGATATAGGGTACCTGTTCGTCGCGCACAAATGCAACACACGCGTAGCCAATAAGAGCCGTCACTTTGTTGATCTGCTAGCGACGTTGTATTTATGCGTAACATGTAACTAAATGCTAACATTGACATTGCTAAAGCAGTTGACATTACGTTACATTACTGTAATATTTATTAAGATTTTATTTCTGGGTACAGTAAATAATTAGTATGTAGAAAATAGCAAATTTTGACGCCGATATTTCCATAATATCACGAAAAAGGAAAACGCTGGGGTTTTGAATACGGGCGATGCGTCGCCGCCGGTTCAATATCAGAATTTCTGGGTCAGTGGGTCAGCGCGCCAGTGCCAGAGGGGCCCGCGCCCCGCACTGCTTACTGTTTGTTATTACAACTTTGATCTTCACATACATAAAGAGTTGATTAATAAACTTTGTTATGTTAGTTATGAATTTGTGATGTCGTCTACGAAGTGCTGATGTATATGACGCTGTAGAAGTTTTAGATACATAGGATACTTGATATTTTAGTTAAAATCAAGGTTGATGCAAGTAATTAAAATATGTTGTTGCACACTGCTGCGCCGCGAATTTACTAGAATACTTCTAAGCGGCTGTGGTGATATCCGCCCATAGTTAATCATTAATTTTTGATGCCGTCTATTAAGTGCCGGTGTAAAGCAAGACGCTAAAGAAGCGTTAGATATTAGGATACTTGATATTTCTTTAAGATCAAGGTCGATGTGATTATTAAAATATTATGTTGTTATACATAGCCCAACGCGACACGAGCTTACTGGAATACTCATAAGTGACTCGTAGTGACGTGGGCGGATCACGTGGTAACGGTTCTGGTTGGTTACTGTTAAGTCGAAACCGAAACGAGTTATTTTGCGCCGCTGAGTCAGCCACTACTTCAGTACCGCCGTCCAGTTTTCATTACGCCGAATCACTTCGGATGCAAGCATTTTAAGCATTTTCATTCATCTCATTCTAAATATTTTAATTTAACTAATTTATTTTATTACTTAATTTAACTTTAATGAATTTGCAGGATGAAAATCGTGAATACAACTCAAAATTATAAAAAACTTGTTAATTCGTCTGCCATGCATGGCAACTATAACAGAATCCCCTTATAAGGCAATTTATGTAATGTATAGATGGATGGATGCATTATTAAACCGGTATATTTATTGCAAATATTCTAGAGTCCGTTTTCAATTATTGTCGCTATAGGTCCAAAGAAATATTGAATAAATAATAATAAAACAACGTAGATGTAGTGTTTGAAATTTGCAACAGTTGTCTGACATAATTAAATGGTCAATCGTTTCGCTGTTTTGATAGCGAATGTAGGTCGTATATATTAAGCAAGCTATGCGGCACTAAGCAACGGGAACGTGTCGCCTACTTTTAAATAAAATATTTTAATTATACAATCGTCACATTTATATCTGATTTTTGTAAGCTTTGTTTTAAAAAGTACTGAATAATAATGCTGTTTTAACACTTTTATCTAAGTAAGGGTGACAATAGTGTACACAGTCCACTTGAAGGTACGTTGTAGAGTTTCATGTTAACAATGCGTTATCTAAACTCTGGTTGAAGTATTGTAAAAGAATGTGCGGACAAACCGCCAGTTTTATCTTATCAACCTTGATTTATATAGTAACTATGTCATTTAGCACCGAGGTAACGTCATTGAGGTGTTACGAAATAGATACAAGAAAGTTAACACGTTAGTTACAATGTCCATGTTTAAAAACTTTTCCAAGCAGAAGATTCGTGGTTTCTAATTGATTAATGCGTAATTTTATTTTTTTAATACTTTTAGATTTAATAATAAAATAAATAAAATTTTATAAAGATCTTCTAAAAATAACTTAAAGTATCTTGTACTTACTATGCGTATTTATACAATAACTGCGGTTGTCAATGCCCCGCCCAACGTGCCAACTGTGGCAAAAATATTCCTATGAGCGAGGCCCATGTTAATGTTTTACAGGATCTATAACGAGTGTTTCCGTTAACATCTCCAATCATGCTAAAAATGATTGTGTGACAAGAGTTATAAGACTACAGTCGAATAGTTGAACAGAACCAAACAATGGTTTTGCAGTCCATACCTTTAATCATAGCCTATGATTATAGGTACGGACGCAAAGTAAAGCGACTAAAGCCCAGTCGCGTTACTTTGCGAACTGAATTACTATTTCTTTTATGACTTGTCGATGGATAATGATAGAGTATTTACAAAAAGTAGCAATTGTTCTCTCTGAACTGACTATGTAGGATAATTACAAGGTGTTTACGAGCAACACGCGCTAGACAAGATTAAAGTAAGAACAGCCGTTTTCTCTTCCCATGGTTTCTTCGCCAATGGCCGCTCGTTGCTCGCCGGTTCCGTTTACGTGTACACATCGACAAAAAAGTCACGTACGTGTATGTACAACTAGAAATTATCGAAGGGGAAACTTGTGAATTAATTTGTTGTTTCAATACGTCATGATTGTTTAAGAACTTGATGTGACAAATTACTTCAAGATCCTCACGTCACATCGTAGTTACACGCTCGAAGTCGCACGTGGAGTGTAACCAAAGAAAAATATAACCCCGTACATTAAAAATCATGTGTGCGCACATTTTAAGAAGTTTATTATTTTATTTGATAAACAATCTAGATTTATTCCAATGCTTTGTGAAAGGTTTATGTTTATGATCTCTACGGGAGAAATTAAGTAGTCATGCGAAAACTCCACGCAACGAAGAACACCATCAGTGTAAGTGTCTTCTGCGCACTGGAAAAAAGTGGACTGGAAAAATTGCAAAACGCATATATCACTTTTAAATCACAAACGCTTTCGCCAGTAATGCTGCACATACGATAGCTATTAATTACAATTTTATTGTGAAGAACGATATGCCTTCGCGATACTTTGAACTAGCACGCGCGAATGATTTGATTATTATTTAGGCACACGATTCACATTTTTTAAGAACATTCTAAGTTTTAAATAAAACTTTAAAATAATCATGAATTGAAGTAGTGATTTACGTGCTGAACTAAAAGTACTAAATGATTCTAAATTTTTTGCACTGTAAGGAAACTGGTATAACATTCATAGAGAATGCCTCTATTATAATAAATATTCTAAAAATTACTGTAACAACAAGCAATTTTGTTGATATATTATTTTTGTCATTTAAGTTGAGTTTTGTGTATTAGGGAAACTAAGATTATTATTACATTGAGGAAGTTATAGAAATCTCCCTGCATATTATAGAATATTTTCTACTTCATCTTCATGTCTGTGTTTCCATCACTTAATTAATGTAACTCTTTCTTTCCGAAACAAATAAAAGACCACTACAATGTATTGTGTACAAGTAAGTGAATCTGAAACGGTACATGGCCAACAAACGTGGTGGCACTTTCACACTCGACGTGGGCTTGGCGGGCTGAGGAGGCCGCGGCGAATCGAGTCGTTCCGTTTACGACCTTAGCAAACGAAAGGCGATGTTGCAAATGCAGGGAAATCACACCGTTTACGTAACTTGCGCCAGCCTACTTCAAACGTCGGCACATAGAACGAATCTTGCCTTGTTTCTACCACTCAGAATTGGTACCAGAATTTTGTGTTATTTCTGGAAATGACCATCTGCTGGACATTAGCGGTTTGTTCCACTTAATGTGGGGCCAGTGAGGTGAGGTTGGATGATGTGCCGCACTGCCACCGCGGCTAACGGTCCGGACGGCGCCGCGCGCACGTAAAAATAATTCTTGACGCGATTTTGTAATGAATACCGTTACACGGTTCCGGGCCTGCTGGCGACCTTATTTCTTGGCCGCACACTCTAAATTTATTTTTAGACTTTTTGCCTGACATACAAGTTATAATTATCGTATTTTAAAGCTTGTTCTAGAGTTATAAAATTGCTATCATTTAAATTAAAATACTTAGTTCCTAACATAATAAATTAAAGTGCCTAGATAATTTTCTAAAATATTAAATCAACTGTATTTCATTTCAATAAATTGCATTCATTCGTCATTCTTTACAGCCTATTAAAATTTCACTGCTAAACGTGAGCTTTCCTCGTAGATTGCCTCATAGTGGGGATATATGCCATAGTTGCCACGTTTGGCAATCGGGTGAGCACCTGCAGTTTTTTTTTATAATTTTGACTTGTTATCAGGGAGATACTGCCAATGTTCTGTTTGAGCTTCCTTCTGTCGCTTCTAACGATACCCACGGAGTAATAATGTGGGCCAGTCAGTGGACTTTCTTACGTCGCCATTATACGTAATAAATTCACAGCGATAAACCAATAATATAGCAACTTTATTCCACATTTAACTACTAGGAGACCTATTTTATAATACCTTTTTTAATGAACGAATACATTCATTATTATATAGCTCTTAGTTACATAGCGCTTAGTTTACATTTTATCTTAGTGCTTTAGTATAAAGTAGCACTCGAATGCAATCGCTTAATAAAAAGTAAGGGATTTTATTTCATTTACACGACAAAAATCACTCTCCTAAAGACTGACAATTTGTAAACCAGCAGTTACACGTGTTTTGTACACGTTGTAAAAATTGTAAAAAAAAAGTCACGTGTATGTTTATGAACATTGACGAAGCTTAGTGAGTCAGTTGATTTGTTTTGTACGGCGAATTTGCGTAGTGAATGCTTTTCCGTCATTTGTCGAGAACGATGTAAATTACGTATATGACGTCCGTCCGACGCTGGGGAAAACCACGTCACTGCAAATTGTAATTTCCTTGTAAATAAAATCAGGGGACCGTGTTATTTCCAATATGCGATTCCATCAACACAATATAAGATGGTTCTTTAGATCAACACTTGTGGAATACACAGGTCATTAATAGGATTTTGTCATTAAAGTTTCCTTTCGTTTAATCAATTTTCGACCGTTGTATATATACCGATATCGTGTATATATACGTATTAATTATATAAAATAGAAATAATATGCAAAATATGACAACAAATGGAATAAATATAAAATACTGAATACGCATTTATGATTTAAAGAGCAATTATATGCGCAGTTTGAAGCCGTAGAGAAGTAAATATTGTCATATTGTGTTATCTTATTAACTTGTTTTTATGTTCGTGATGATCGACGCTAGCAATGACGTAAACTGCTTTGCCTCTCTGTGTCGGCAGCTGCGGTTATCTGGCACAAGCGCGGCATCATGTAAACAAAGTGCACATTGACCTTTGTGAATTTTTTTACTCACTCTTGAAGTATTTACTCGCATTTCGGCATAGTAAACAATTTTAATAATAATCAATATAATATATATTTTCTAAATAGATACTAAACTTAGCATACCACTTACGTCAAAATATTTTAGTTTTCAAAATAAGAGTGACCTACAAACCCTTACTTTTATACAGAAAATACCACTAATGATTCTGTGTAAAGTTAATACTTTTTATACTTGTGGACTTGATTTTCGACATTGAAAGAGAAAGTTGGATTACGGTATCGAGAGCGGTTGACACGTCACTCAGTCGCAGCGTGCAACGTCATAGTGTGCTGAGTAGTATGTACTGCGTACGCATGCAAGGCCGGCCGGAGTCGTTCGCATCTCGGCTTCCTTGTTAAAAATCCTTATAACGAAAACTTCAACACTACCGCTTCCTGCGTCAAAATAGTAAGATGGTAGAACTTCTTTTTCTGCCTCAGAGTATGTCTGGGTAGATACCACTGTCACCTATTTCTGCCGCCAATGGCTGCACCTCTATGTTTCATTGAGAAGGGTTGTGAGAGCCTGTATTGTAGCCTTATTTTTAGTGGACGTGTATGCAAGTTATGGATGGATTTTTTCAATGTGAAATCAGTTAAACACAAAATCTTTAACAATTTGTTATGCTAAATTAATTTAATATAATTTTATCTTTAAAATAACCACGCGTTTGAAACGACCTAGAGCTCATTAATATCTTATCAGATAAAGTTAAATGTTTCATTTCTATTTCAGTTTTCATGTACAAAATGTGTCATGGCCAATCGACAGCATACCAAATAATCGAAAGTGTTGCGTGTTAAATTAAGCGACGGCGGTTGTCTAAAAACGTCATATTTAATATACACTCATGGACAAAATTATTGGAACACAAAAAAAAGGTTTAATTTCTCCTGTTGTAATTATCGTGCATATTGGCTACGAACGATAAATAAATAAATACTATTAAAAAAAGTTTGTTTTTTTGGAATTTTATTTTTTTATATATAATTATTGCGTAATATTATTGCGTCATATTACGTTTTTTTTATAGGATCGAGTGACAAACGAGCACACAGTTCACCTGATGGTAAGTGATTGCTGTGGCCCATAGACATCTACATCTATCCTCGTTTGCGAATCAAAATGCAGATGCGTTGTCACTCGTCAGGACTAAGATGGAATGCCTCTTATCCAGTAAAGTGGGTCTCTGGTTCTCTACACTCACCATACGAAACACAGCAGTGTTAAGCTGCTATTTTACGCTGGTATTCTGTGAGAGCGTGGTCCTTCTTCGGCCTCACGTGGAATACTGTTCCCATCTCTGGGCTGGGGCTCCCCAATGCCAGTTCCTTCCACTTGACCGCATCCAGCGCAGAGCGCCTCGAATCGTCGACGACCGAGTTCTTTCCGATCGGCACGATTCACTGGTGTTGGGAAGAGATGTTGCATCTCTTTGCGTATTTTATCGCATCTACCACGGGAAGTGCTCTGAGGAATTGTTCGAACTAATTCCAGCCCATCAAATTTTACCATCGCACATCGCGACAAAACTCCCGATACCATTCATACCATCTGGATGATTGACGGTCCTACCACTGTGTGATTCAGAAGATGTTTTCTTCCTCGCACAACTTCCTTGGGAAATCGATTAACACCAGCGAATTTTCCGGACCGATACGACTTAGGGACCTTCAAGAAAAAAGACTACTCCTATTTAAAAGGCTGGCAACGCATATGTAATTCCCCTGGTGTTGCAGTTGTTCATGGGCGGTGGTAGTCACTCACCAACAGGTGAGCCGCATGCTCGTTTGCCTCCTCTTATATATAAAAAAAACACTTGTTTGCCAGAGGCCCCCGTCTTGCCACATATCATCGAGTGGCTGGTTCATTTCGTATTTGAGTCCAGATTTTGCCTGAAGCCATATGATGGAAGGATTAAAGTGTGGAAACGCCCGGAAGAGAAGTACGCTCAATGCAACATCATTGGAAAAGGGGCATATGGTGGAGAGTCAGTTATGGTATGGTGGGTATTTGTATGGGGGCACATACGAAACTTCGCGTGATAGTGAATGGATGACTAACAGCGGCACGATATGTATTAATATTTTGGAAGAAATTGTAGTGCCATTTATCTCTCTTATAAGAAATAGATTTGTTTTATGCATGATGATGCACGCCCACATACTGCGGCCGTAGTTTTCGAATACCTTCAAGATGTTGAAATTAATGCTATGGGGTGGCCAGCGCCACAGCTACACTCCACAGAGCATGTATGGGATACGCTTGGAAGGCAAATTAAAAAACAAATCCTGTCCCCGCTAATCTAAGGGATCTTAAAAACACGTTACAGAAAGATTGAAACGCAATCTCACAAGATTTTATTGATAACTTACAAGTAAGCCAAGGAGACTGGAACTGGACTTTTATGAAAAAAATGATTAAAATGTTAAGTATGTATGTACAAAAATGTTTCTTTCATTTAAATATTTTTCGTTTTTTCTTAATTAAGTTAATTTTTGTAATTTGATCGTTTTTAATTTTAAATTAACGAATAGTAAGCAAAGTCTAAATTAATAAACTTAATTGTCAAAAATATCCACCATATTTTGTTATAATACTTACTTTTTTTAGCATTCCTTTAAATTTGTCCATGAGTATAGTTATCGAATACAAACTTTACTGTAATTTGTGGTGTAATTAGCGCGATAAAGTTAATGCGGGAAACGGCCGACCAGCCGGCGTCGCGTCGCTTCATTAAAGACAAACTTGTTTTCAACGCGTTATGTGATTTTAAAAATAGTTTATGATGACGATACAGTTGTTCGCTATTTCGAAATAAACTTGCAGATTCGTCTAATAAAATGTTCAGCTAAGGTTGAAGGGAAGGCTAAGACAGCTAAAGTTTGCCGTGTAATAATGAATGAATGAATTAATTTAAGGTCTAAGGGAAATATTTATAAAGTACGAGAACAATGTAAATTATCCTCAAATAATGTTACTTAACCTGCTTCTTGAACCAAACTAAGGATTGAGTACCTTTAATCAACAGAGGTAAGCAGTTCCAAAGTTTTACTCCAAAAACATAAAAAGATATATTATAAAATGTAGAGGAGTGCACAGAACATTGGAGATCGTCAGTGAGGAGAAACATCTGAATACACTACCATTTGTGAGAAAAGAGAGAAAATTTGGGATGTAATGGAATTTATGAAGATTGCGAAAAGATGAGGAGAAACAGTTCAGGAAACTTTAATAATTACAAAAATTTTAATTATATATAATACTAGCTGACCCGGCAAACGTTGTTTTGCCATATACATTATATCCAGGAAATATTTTTTCGTTTTAAAAATCGCGATTAAAAAATAGGGGTGAAAATTTGAAGTTTTATGTATTTTTCAATGCTAAATCATAATAAAATAAAAATAAAAAAAAATTGTCAAAAAAATAAAATATTTAGAGGTGGGTCACCCTTATCATTTAGGGGTTTGAAAAATAGATGTTGGCCGATTCTCAGACCTACCCGATATACACACAAAATTTCATACAAATCGGTTCAGCCGTTTCGGAGGAGTTTGGTAACAAACACCGTGATACGAGAATTTTATATATTAAGATAGAAGTTTAAAAATATTTTTAATACACGATTTTATCTGAAAAGTTGATGACATGCATTAGTTACTGTGCAAAAGTAAAATTCATTCGCGTGGCTCTAGACGTATAAACGCAGGATAAATCTTAATCCAATTATGTACTGTTGTTTGTGGTAACTGGTAACGGGGTCGAGTGCGACCGAATTTCGAACGTGCGTGTTTCTCCGAGCGTACAGACGAGGACCAGTTTTGTACGATAGCCTTTTGTTGTCCACGTATGCGGATATTTTTATTTTGGAACTTGATAATGGAATCAAGTGGACACAAGCCAAGGATATAGGATAATCTTATCATTTTTGTAATAAATTGTTTATTGCCTGCCAATAAACAAGTGTGTTTTGATGCCAATTACGTAATGCATACCATGAACAAATCATGCTATTTACCGAGATATCTGTTGCACGAACGACTATGGGTTTCTCTGCACCAAATTTCCTTATATTTAGGATAAACTGTGGTAACTGTAAATTATGGTAGTTACAAGTCTTTATACGTAGCTGATGCCGATAATAAGTATCGTCATTGCCCCTGTATAATAGAGATGCGACTAGAACAATTTCATTACAATTTGATAAGCGTCATAGTGCAGTTGCACTTTGATTGCTACATAATGCGCAATGAGTATTAGTTTTGCGCCGTGCATCACACTGCACGTGCGGCCGGGTCAATAGCTTGCAGCGCCCCCGCACGGCCTGCCTTTGTCTTCATATATATTATGTTGCACCAATGTCAACACGATACTAATGACAACTAATCGTTATATCTAACGATATCTGTTGCAACCGTAGCATAGATAATTTTTGCAAGAACATAAAATTTCGTATTTGAAGATTTTTGTAACACCATAGGGTTCTGAAACGCGCTGGTACACTACTTATAGTATTTATATTCGCAAGCTATTCTAAAATAAAGCTGTTACTGATGATTCTAAATTTTCAAAATTGACTCTATTGTAGAGCGCCTATCGTTGAAATCTTTTACAGACATGTTGATAAAAGTTCAATTTTTTTTATAATAATTTTTATTACTTTAAAAAATTCATATAATTATACATACTTCAGCGGCAGGTGTGTGCACCTGGACACGCAGCTCGTCAGTTTCGTGGTCATGATAGAGCACGTCCGCACGCACTTCTCGGCCATTGTGGGTGAGAAAGACGCGCTGGCCGGGCTGAAGACGCACGCCAGTCAGCCCGCGGAAACCGGGCCCGATCAGCTCAGCGTCGCGATACTCACGGCTCATTTTACCGCCATCGAACCGTACTGTATACCGTGTATTCGGCGTTAAATTTATACAGTTGTTATTCTCCGGGAATGGCGCCGGCGTCTTCACCGCCTGAATCATACCAGAATAGTATAATCCGTCCTCTCCAAGCGCCGCGACGCGCGTCCCTATAATGGAGCGCTTCGCAAGCCGTTTTCCTGTCGACATAATGGTAACAGTCCTTGCGGAATATGGTACAACCGCACTACACGCACACCAAACGGGGTCCGGTTGTCCACACTCTATTTTCCCTCACAAGTTCACTGAAATTTCAAATCGCCCGGCGTACACGTTTCGCGGGATATCCGTCACAGAATTTTGGCAAATGAGAATTTCGACGTGATTCCGTACGTTGGACGCGGTTCGGCGCTTCCGTGGGCCGAGGCTGATCGCGGCTCTCGCACGAAAACATAATACGAAGGCAAGGTCCTCGAAGATCGGGACAAAGGAAAATCCTTTCGCGGCAGAAAACTTCGCACGCAAGCTCGCAGCGAACGACCTCAATAGACACGGTTCAAACGAGAACTGGCGTGTATTGCGTGCGGTGCGGCGCGACACCGGCCGGCCGGCAAGCGGGAGCGGCGACCATCCGTCTCACTTCTTTGTTTTGATACTCAGCTGTTCACGACGAGATAAGGAACACGGCGTGCGGCCGGAGTGCGAGCGAGAGAGGCGTGCGGCTGACGTCGGACCGCCTAGCAGTTCGGGCAGCCTCGCTTTTTGTGTTGGCGGTGAGTGGAGTGCAAGTGCAGTCGGCACCCACGCCCGACATTGGGCGCTCCGCGCTGGTTCGCACATGCAGTGGACGTAGCGCTAACGGGATTTCACAACGCACCTCTGCGATGCCGGCGCTCGCTTGCCGGCTAATTCGTGACACAGTTTCTATTCGGATTCGGGGTCGATTCAAATGTCAAACAGATGCACCCCACTTATGCAACACTATTAACGTGACCTCGTTACGTGTACGCACATATTGGATAATTAGGGCAATTGTCTAAGCACTTTAAATCTTCCGTATTTTTCAAATCTCTATTTATTATTTTTTATCTATACGAAGGTGATAAAAATTAAAAGATGTATTGGAATTTTGTATACATATTTTTATTTTCTATTACCATAATATTAATAATATTTGCATTGCTTAGTTATCATTTAAAGTTGTTACATGTTATCATGCTTAGACACTTTCATGGATGGATCATATTATATGGTACCTTGCGGCGAAGAGATAGAGTTAAGGGATCCCCTTACGTTGCCAGCGCAAAATCCAATTGAAATAACGCAAAGAGCCGTGTCTGATCAGGGGATGAGAATTCATCTTAAAATTTTATAGCTTGCTAACAATTCGAGCTTGTCTTCTGCGGCACCGACTAAATTTTTAATTTTATTTTAAGCGCTAAAGATGGAGGAAAACGTTAAATAAGCTTGTAGTTACCGTTACCGTTACCTATTAAAGTCCACTGCTGAACATAAGCCTCCCCCATAGATTGCCCCATTGGAGGATATTTGCAATAGTTGCCACGCTTGACAATGTGACATCCACAGTTTTATATTTTGCATTTCTTCGAAATTAAAAAAGGCGTTCTTTTCCTGAAAACTCTCTTATAAATGAAAAGAGGCCCATGCTCAACAGTGGAAAATGTGTAACCTGTGACATCACTCTGTTTTTAAGTAAGCAGTGAAAGTACTTACTTAGTTTATACTTTTATAATTTTTGTGCATGTACATTTTCAGTTTTATTTTTTTCCCAATTAAAACAGAAATCAACTGTGTTTGATAAATTCAATGATCATCATTTCAAAATTATTTTTAATTTTATGTGACCAATCCAAGAATCATACCCAAGTAACACAGGAAGCATTTTAACAAACGTATAGTAAACTTATGTAGAACTTAAGGTCCGTATAAACTCTTATATAAGTTCACTGAGCATTTTGACGCTTTATATTGGTAATTCAAAGCCATTATGATGCTTTACACTGTATAACGGTTAGATAATGGCATATCATTATATTTTTGTACAGCATTCAGCTGTTTTAGTGCATTTGGATTGGATAAATGCTCAATGCTGTTTAATAGTATAAACATGAACCATTGTAATGCCATCTGTATCAGCTATATAGCTTTCAGCTGTTATTAGTGCCTTATGGTCTACAATAGCATTTTTAAGAAGTAAGATAATGCCTGATGCTGCTTAATAGCATAAACTTGTACCATTATAATGCACTGTAAATCCGTTATACAGCTTAGAGCTGTTTTTAATGCCCTTTGTTGTATAATAGCACTTTTTAGTGGTGAGCCTAGTACTACTGAATAGCATAAACGAGAATAAATGTAATTTTAAAGATCAACTGAGTTCTTTTGTACAGCTAACAGCTCTTTAATCAAATACACGTAAGTTATTGTAATGCGTAAAGCTGTATATAGATACATTCATTTTACTGTATTCGTAAAATCATTTGTAGGCCATATATAGGCGAAAAAGCAACATACGCACATGTTTTGTTGATCATATATTTTTTTTGTTTTACTCAAGAATCTCTAAAATTGCGTTCAAGTAATGGCACTATTTCAGTTTACATCAAGTCTACTGGTATACTGGTGAACCCATATAGAACTACTTTATAGACAATGGCACTGCAGTGGTTCATCAAAAGTCTTCTCCCTGTCCTCTGATTTAATAATTGTTCAAGTGTGAGTATTTATACTGCTGGCGGCGTTAAAAAGCCTTTTTAAAGGTTCACCGGGTTGCTGTAGTCCGACGCCATTTTGTAAATATTTTATACGGAGGGGCACACTGAAATGATCGGGAATAGAATATTTCGGATTGAGTTACAATAAAACCTTTTTTAGAATTTGAATACTGGCCTCTTAGAACCTTAATGACATTCAAACAATTAAAAAAACTATGTTGATGTAAAGTTGATACGTCGTTAACAGAAATGGAGCTCACGCGTGAACATTTCCGTGCCATAATTTATCACAATTTTAGTCGCGGCTTATCTCAAGATAATTGTCTCAGCGAACTTGTTTCGATTTATGACGTAGAAGCACCGAGTCAAACGACAATATAGCGTTGGTATACCGAGTTCTGACGCGGTCGTCTGTCGCTCAGCACTGTTTCTTCTGCAGGTCGACCAAGAACATAGGGCATGCCTGAAAACATGGCAGCTGTGCGAACTATTATATTAGATGACCGTCATGTGACATACGAGCAGATTCGGGCTGTTATCAATATCGGAATGACTGCAATTCAGTCGATATTACATAATGAGCTGTGTGTAAGAAAGCTAGTTTCCCGCTGGGTTCCCCACAATTTATCCGAAGAGCAAAAGGCGGCTCGTGTAGATTGGTGCCGGAATACTCTGCAACGCTTCAACGGAGGGAAGTCAAATGCCATTTATAATATCGCATCAGGTGACGAATCATGGATTTATTCATACTAACCTGAAAGAAAACATCAGTCAGCAGTTTGGGTCTTCAAAGACGAAGTCAAACCAATGAAAGTGGTACGCTCCCGCAGCGTCTCAAAGAAAATGGTCGCTGCGTTTGTCTTTAAAAAGGGTCATGTTGCTACAATTTCTTTACAGGAACGCAGAACGGTTAGCGTTGAGTGGTATATTACGGTTTGCTTGCCAGTAATGATAGCCGAACTCCGAAAAAATAACCCGGAACGTCGCATCGTCTTACATTACCATAATGCGAGCTCCCATACGGCTCGGAAGACAAATGGTTTTTTGAAGTAGGAAAATGTTGAGCTGATGAGCCATCCTCCGTACAGTCCTGCCTGAACGCAAAAGATTTCTTTACATTCCCTAGAATGAAAGATTTATTACGTGGTCAACGGTTTGAAGACCCCGAAGCAGCTGTGGAAGCGTACAAATCAGCCATTTTGTCAACATCAACTTCAGACTGGAATTACTGCTTTAATTATTGGTTTGCACGAATGGAAAAGAGCATTAAGTTGAACTGAGAATACTTCGAAAAACAATAAAATACAATTTAGCCATACCGTGCATGTGGTTTTTCTTATTCCCGATCATTTAAGTGTGCCCCACGTAACCAAAAAATATTATCATTCGGACCTAATTATGAAAGCAGTATATAATAATGATATAACTTAATTTAATACTGCCCAACCAATACTATTATGTTAATAATGAAAAATTCTATATAACTACCTTTACGGATTCTATTGCGTTTAGTTAAATTGTTTTTATTGATTCCCGACGTTTCGGGTACTTGAAAGCACCCATGGTCACGGGGGACTTAGGGTGGATAACCATGGGTGCTGTAAAGTACCCGAAACGTCGGGAATCAATAAAAAACAATTTAATTAAACGCGATAGAATCCGTAAAAGTAGTTTTATTCAATGGGTAGTGTTCGCGTAAATATAAGAAATCATAATGCGAAATTCGTTCTATACTAGCAATACACATTTTTTTTGGTTATTTCATACATTAAAATTTTATATCAAAACCACAAAATATCGAAGGCGCGTGAAATCGATGAAACTTATATGGACATTTTCAGTAAACTGCATTGCACAGTAATATTTGAGGGTATGAAATAACAAAAGGGTCAAAAACTTTATAAATTTTCTTTTTTATATAGGATAGGGTGACAAACGAACACACAGTCCACCTGATGGTAAGTGGTTACTGTGACTCATAGACATCTACATCTATCCTCGATTGCGAATCAAAATGCAGATGCGTTGTCACCCGTGAGTACTAAGATGGAATGCCTCTTTTCTAGTAAAAAGGGTCTCCGGTTCTCTACACCCACCATACGAAACACAGCAGTGTCAAGCTGCCATTTTACGCTGGTATTCTGTGAGGGCGTGGTCCTTCTCCAGTCAAGCCGACCCATTCCTGCTACAACTATACTACTAATATAGCTGCAGCATGGCTCTACCACGTAATTAACATCTTCATTAACAATAATGTTGCTAGTATAATGCTACTGTAATGCGATTGCCAACTTCATTGACAATAATAATTCATCTATGATGCGATTGGCAACTTCATTGACCATAATAATGTTTCTTTAATGCGATTGATACCTTCTTTACAACTAATTTAAACAACTATTGTGATCTTATTAAGGATCTCAAGCCTTATAATTTTGTGCCCAAATAACCATAACAGTAGCCGTAATTAAAACACTAGGAACAAACATAAACTTGTAAAACCAGTTACTAGACTCCACAGAATTAGTAATTCACTTATGGGACAATGTATACGATTTTACAACAAAATTCCAAAAAATGTATAAAAATTGTCAATAAATAAGTTTAAATGTTTAAAGAAAAATTGCACAAAAAGGGTTATTATAATATCAATAGAATACATAAGTAAAAAAAACACCTGGGAACGAGGTGATCGCCACCATGCTGGTTCTATTAAAACTCATTTAAAATGTGTACAAACAAAAAAAACAAAATTATTGTAAAGTGAAATATGTTTTAAAAAAAGTCCCGCTGGGTTTCTTGCTGGTTCTTCTCAGGACAGAAGTATATTCCAAACCAGTGGTAAATAAAATAAGCGACCAAGTGCGAGTCGGACTCGCCCATGAAGGGTTCCGTAGCAGCAAGTAACATAATTTACAATTTATGACGTTTAAAAGAAAACTACTTACTAGATCTCATTCAAACCAATTTTCGGTGGGAGTTTCATGGTAATGTACATCATATATTTTTTTTAGTTTTTTTTTATAGGATAAGGGTGACAACCGAGCACACAGTCCACCTAATGGTAAGTGGTTGCTGTGGCCTATAGATATCTTCATCTATCTTCGATTACGAATCAAAATGCAGAAGCGCTGTCAGCCGTGAGGACTGAGATAGAATGCCTCGTTTCCAGTAAAAAGGGTCTCCGGTTCTCTGCACTCACCATACGAAACACAGCAGCGTTAGGCTGCTATTTTACGCTGGTATTCTGTGGGAGCGTGGTCCTGCCCCGGTCGAGCCGACCCATTCGTGCTATAACCATAATATAGCTGCAGCATGGCTCTACCACGTATAAGAGTTTTATCATTCTCTTATTTTAGAAGTTACAGGGGGGGGGGGGGGACACACACATTTTACCACTTTGATAGTGTCTCTCACGCAAATTATTCAGTTTAGAATAAAATTATGTAAGAAACCTCAATATCATATTTGAAGACCTATCCATAGATACCCCACATGTATGGGTTTGATGAAAAAAAAGTTTTTGGGTTTCAGTTCTAAGTATGGAGGACTCCCAAAATTTATTGGTTTTTTTTTCGATTTTTGTGTGAAAACCTGAATGCAGTTCACAGAATACATCTACTTACCAAGTTTCAACAGCATAGTTCTTATAATTTCGGAAAAAAATGGCTGTGACATATGGTCGGACAGACAGACAGACATGACGAATCCATAAGGGCTCCGTTTTTTGCCATTTGGCTACGGAACCCTAAAAAGGCTTTCAATAAGTATTATGTAATAATCTATATTGAATAAAAAATATTCTATTCTATTCGTATAAACGTTTGCAATATTACTATAGAACTAAGTCACGTGCGAAAACGATACAGAAATGCTGTAAAGTCGACCGTTACTTTGACGCGTTACTTGGGTAGCCACCCTTTATCGACATTTTATCGATATTATTAATAGATTAAAACAACAAACCGCGGTAGCTTCGGTATTGATAATTCGTTGATAACGTATTTCTTAAAAAAATATCGTTTTGAAATATATTTAACATTATTGGAATAAATCAACTTAACTAAAAATATTTGTAAAGTAAAATTCATTCCTCCAACAGACCTTGAACAGTGGTAGAGCCACGCGGCAACTTTTGCTGTCGCACGGATGGGCCGGCTCGAACCGGGGTGGTACCACGACCTCACAGAAAACCAGCATGAAGTAGAGGTTTACCTCTGCGTTTCGCTTGGTGAGTGCAGGTGGCCGGAGGCCCTTTTTACTGGAAATGAGGCATTCCATCTTAGTCCTCACGGGTGACAACGCATCTACATTTTGATTTGTAATAGAGGATAGATGTAGATGTCTATGGGCCGCAGCAACCACTTACCATCAGGTGGATTTTGTGCTCGTTTGTCACCCTAATCATATAAAAAAAAGACTAACACTTTCATTCTCAGATCACTCCAAGTCTAAAGCTTTAGTATAATTTTAGACAATTAGTAGACTTCATTGTTTTCTGGACTCATGACCATTTTATTTGAAATCACACAAAGCCCTAGTGACATTATTAGTATCAAATATATCACTAATATTACTAGGGCTTAACATAACTTTACGTGATATAGCCATGCTGCAGCTATATTAGTAGTATAGTATTAGCACGAATGGGTCGGCTCTACCGGGGAAGGACCACGTTCTCACAGAATACCAGCGTAAAATAGCAGCTTAACACTGCTGTGTTTCGTATGGTGAGTGTAGAGAACCGGAGACCCTTTTTACTGGAAAAGAGGCATTCCATCTTCGTGCTCACGGGTGACAACGCATCTGCATTTTGATTCGCAAACGAGAATAGATGTAGTTGTCTATGGGCCACAGCAACCACTTACCATCAGGTGGACTTTGTGCTCGTTTGTCACCCTATCCTATAAAAAAAATAACTTAGACATAGCCTCTCCCCCCATAGATGGCCTCATATGGGGGATATTTTCCATAGTTGCCTTACTTGGCAAGCGGGTTGGCAACCGCAGTTTTTTATTTTTAGTCGTTATTAAGAAGACGTTGCTATCTCTTACGACTCCCAAGGGATGGGGTTGGAGATACAATTAATATTTGGCTTCAAATGTTGTGTGCGTCGATAAAAATATCTTTAATTTAGGCACTCTATTATTTAATTTGACTGTATGAATTCATTTTCACATAACAGTCATACAGCTTTACAATATAAGATCTAACAGGTGGGATGCGGGAAGTAAAGACTGTGTAAGAACTTCCGAAGGAGGCGGAGTTATAGCCGAAATAAGATTTTTTTTTGGTTTTTGGCCATTTTAACCCCCTATGAGTGTCTCATTACACTATACGTTCATTACACTTTTGCCACTATTCAGCGATGACCCCCATGAGATTCTCTACATAATAGGCTATTCAAACTGACTATACCTAAAATTGAAGCCACCCCCCAATTTTTTAGTTTTTGGCCATTTTTACCCCCTAGGAGTGTAATGAGAACTTTTTGCCCCAATTTAACCATGACTCCCATGATATCCTCTACATGATAGGCTATTTAAACTGACTATGTCCAAAAGTTCGAGCCACCTCCCAATTTCTGGTTTTGGGCCATTTTGACCCCCTAGGAGTGTAATGAGAACTTTTTGCCCCAATTTAACCATGACCCCCCATGACAGCCTCTACATGATAGGCTAATCAAACTGACTAAGCCTAAAATTCGAGTCAACCCCAACTCATTTCTAGTCTTTACGTCCAATAAGTATTAAACTTTTTATAAAAAGTAATAATCATACAAGACCAAAATAATATCTACAAATAGCTTCTGAACTTTCTTTTCACCCTTTTGAGTGTACTGAGGAATATTCGTCATGTGTTTTGAGAATATTCATCATGAGTTCAAGGTGAAAACTAGAATGTCATCTTAATAGTTATAAAATTTCATCTCCTATTTGTTGGAATTTTTTAATATACGAGTAGGCCTACCCCTGAAATATAACCTATTTAAAGAAAAGAATCATGTAAATTGGTGTACTTAGCTGGTTACGAGAAATAGATTAGACGTGAAAAGATTTAACGTCGAATATAGAACCTTCTCCTATATTGATCTCGTGTAAAAAATATTCTTACTACCTATATTCTATCTATGGAAGATATAGAATGGTGCATTTAATACGAGTTAAAATATATTTTTTTTTAATTTTAATACGAGTTAAAATTATCTTTCAGTGATTAGGACATTATATACTATTAAATTTAGTTTTGTGTTAGTTTAGTTTGGACATCTATATTTTTACACTATTTTATAATTATAAAACGTAAATACTCTTACGTAAATACACTTTTTAATCTCACTGTTATTTAAAATTGAAATATTTAATTATTTATATAATTTTAATTTTAAAACAATATAAATAATATAAAATTTAAATAATATACAGGGTTATTTTGCAATCAGCGGGCAAATTTACAGAGAAGGTTCAAATTAAGTAATATATAGGCGAACGGTGAAGAAAAATTTATTAAAAATAATCTCAAACTTTCTGTCTTTTTTTAATTCAAAATGCGTGGTAATGCATTATTTCAACTGATTTTACTGCGCACACACACATTCGTAAGGGTCGATCGATAGGCAAAAACGTTGGTCCCCAAAAATTACATAAATTTCAAATAAAAGGCTTCTAGCGTTACTTACACGTATTTCCAAAAACTGCAATAATGGTATATAATTATTTATATAATATGTATTAGAACTTAAGTTTAAATTTTTTTTTTGAAAAACTGAAAATACTAAAGAAATACCTTAACTCATCACAAAATACTTTAAGTCAACTACTGTATAGTTACGTAGTACTATTATTTATTCTGTGGTGCAGTATAGGTATAAAACCTTCTCGTATTTTAATCTCGTTTAAAAAATTGTTAGTACCTATACATATTCTATCTATGGAGAATTGTGCATTCAATATGAGTTAAAGGGTTCTCTTTGCCGGCGGGAATCGCACGAGGGTTGCTCTTAGCCCCTGAGTTACCACGGCTCCATCTAGAAAAATCCAGATAACGAATATTGAGACGATACGGAAAGATAATATGACATATAGTACAGCGATCGGCATTCGGTCTGCCAAGCGCGACAATCAGGATAAATCTTCCTCTCTGAGAGGCACATGTCCAGCAGTCGACTGCTACGGGCTCGAGAAGCAAAACGTGTAAATAAACTTTTTTTTAAAACGTTGCTCCCACACTAGAATTTTCTCCTGTGTCATGGAGGCACTTTACAAACATAAATTGCACGAGGACAAACATCCAGACCCGGAACAATTATTTGTAGGCCATACAAATACTTATTCCGTGCGGGATTCGAACCCGCGGCCCCCAGCGCAACAACTCATTGCTAAGCCACTGCGCCACGGAGCCGTCAAACTATAAATATATTAGGAAAAATATGTATAATTAAAACTAAAAAAAATCAGACACCAAATTACTAAAATCAGGTAACGAAATTAAAACAGATAAAATCGTTCGCTGCCTTTTAAAAAAATTAAGTTCTTCCTAAGCATTTAATTAACAAGTGACATTATACTTAACGACTTCTGGTTAAATGATATTTCGCTCCAATTTAATAATTATTTTTATTAATTTGTAATGGAATGCCAAAATGTGTGTCGGAATCACGAATGGACAATAAACACAACGTTTAGGTTATGGTTGCAACACAATGTTAATTGTATTTTAACAACTTTGTTAATGATGTAGAATATTAGCTCACCGCAATCAAGTTAGTTGCTAAACAAGTACGACTCGTTATGTTACGAGGCTCCTAAAAGTCGCAAATAACTTCTTTCTTTAACTTGGGTGGGAATCGTGGTTGGCTTCGTTTCGACGATTGACGTTCCGTATCGTTGTGTTGAGTGAATGAATGTCTTTTGTCTTTTTTTTAAACTACGTTACCACCACACTAGAATTTTCTTCTATATCATGGAGGCAGTTTACATAAATAAATTGCACAAGAACAAATATCCGTCAGCATCGTGAAGGGGCCCGCAAGGGCCGACGCCTGCCGGGGCTGCGGGCTGTTCGAAAGAGATACCGCGGCTCCGGAACGTAAGGGCACTGAAGGAACACGGATGGTTTTTAGTCAGTAAAAGTCTGACACTCCCTTCCGCTCCACCCGGAGCGAAAGGCGTCATTTGATGATTTTCCATCCGCAAAAAAAAAAAAGAAAAAAAAAAGGCCCTGAACAATTAATTGTAGACCATACAAATAGTTGTTTCGTGTTGGCTTCGAGCCCACGGCTCTAGGCGCCGCAATACAATGCTAAGCCACTGCGTCATGGAGCCGTTAAATGTATCAATTAAAAGCTTTTGTCTTTTTACATTAATGTCTCATTACAAATTACAAAATATGTATTATCATAATGAGATACTTAACGCAATTGCGGGGCCATTTCCACCAAAGTTACGCAATCTCACTGCTAGATAGTCCTTGTCAAGAGTGCATCAACGTGCATACCTTTGAAATTTTTCTATACCTATCGGGTGGGTTTCAGTATTTATTAGTCTCTTCTATCTAGTGAGTTTGAGCAAATGATGAGCGCAGGACCGATACTCGCACTAATAATGCTGCTTGAAATTACCAGTCCATATTATATCCCTCACATTTTAGACTGTCATTTACCAAACTCCAATCCTTAGTTCGTTAATTAGCAATGTGAATCGCATAAATATAACTTGGAGACGAAGAAAAGACATTATCTTTACTCTAAAGTCTCTGATATTAACTACCTATTTATTAATTTTGCTTTTAATTTGATATCGTTTTATCCTACAAGTTCTGATAGTATCAAATAATGTTTGGATGTGTTGTGATTGCTACTTTATGTCTCCTATCACTACATCAAAACTTACGTCGTACGTCGATTATGTGAAGTTGAGTGAATAACCGTTTTGAGATAAGTGATCGTATTAATGATCGAATTCAACCGGGAAAACAAAATTATTAGGGTAAAATATTTATCTTCTTATTTGAATAAATAACTGCATTTTGTTACACTTACTTAACATTAGTATCCATTAAAATATCCTGCAGAATTTTTAGTTATAAAAACTGCAGCAAAACTCCAGAAAAATAAAAAAGAAATATTTCTGAGAGAACATCAACTTAATCTGTCTCAGTCATCTTAACGAAGGGTTTTTTTTTATAGGATAAGGGTGACAAACGAGCACACAGTCCACTTGATGGTAAGTGGTTGCTGCGGCCCATAGACATCTACATCTATCTTCTATTACAAATCAAAATGTAGATGCGTTGTCACCCGTGAGGACTAAGTTGGAATGCCTCATTTCCAGTAAAAAGGGCCTCCGGCCACCTGCACTCACCAAGCGAAACGCAGAGGTAAACCTCTACTTCACGCTGGTATTCTGTGAGGTCGTGGTACCACCCCGGTTTGAGCCGGCCCATCCGTGAGACAGCAAAAGCTGCCGCGTGGCTCTACCACTGTTAACAAAGGTTTATGATAAATGAGAAAAATTGAAAGCACGTCATACATGCAGGCTACAACGCAGCTATATTCCGACTTTAATGCTAGCCTCTCAGTTAAAAACGTCACAAAATCTGCACTTGGATTGGAAGGTGGAACTGAAAGAAGAAAACCAATATGTTATGTTGGTATAGACCTGTTGGTTGATATGGATAGAGTTGGATAGATAGACTCTAGAACGTCTAACGTTTGGTCGCCGTGAGCTTGGTGCGCTTAATTAATACATAGCTGTAAGTCAAAGGTAATACTATTAAATCGGTTTGAAAATATTGAATTGTAATAATTAACATATCACATCATATCAATATGTTATCTAATTATTTAAACAAGAGCCATTGCGTTATTTCGATAAACCTAAAGAAATTTTCATTACGCGTAAGGTTATAACTTCTTTGCTTTTATTTTACAAGACAAATATTTTAAGAAAGATCACGTCCGTCAGACAGTCACGTTTTATAAAGACAATAAAAATATCGAAAGCACGTTTCACTAGTTACTGTTTGAACGCTACATTTTAATACCTACTTTTTATTTAGACAAAAGGTCGACAAGGCAATAAATAAATATGTCCTAGGTGAAGAAAATTGTTTGTAACGATGTTGGTTTTCATTATCAAAATCCCGACAACCACATAAATGGAAAACGGCGGCCAAGTTCTTTGCTAGAACAAGTGAAGTACGAGGTTGTCAGCTTTGTCGATAAAAGAATTGAGGTCTGAACAGCGCAAAGCTCCGTTTTTAAGTTTTTTAATAAGGTGACAAACGAACGCACAGTTCACCTGATGGTAAGTGGTTGCTGTGGCTCATAGACATCTATCTTCGTTTGCGAATTAAAATGCAAATGCGTTGTCAGCCGTGAGGACTAAGATAGAATGCCTCTTTTCCAGTAAAAAGGGTCTGCGGTTCTCTACACTCACCATACGAAACACAGCAGCATTAACACCTATTTTACGCTGGTATTGTTGTTGTTTAAATTATAGGAACTATTGGAATATACAATTTTCTTGGAACTGCTCTATCGGCGAAGGGGACAACCCCGAACTTCGTGTGTGTTGAACTTGACCCTCTTTTTATATTTATGTTTTTAGTGGGATTACATAAATTTTTGAGAAATCTTTTTATACCATTATTAATCTAAATAAATTCAAGATCTTTACCGATTTTTCTCACGATTACGCATTACTGATTTTTTTTTAATTTCAACTATATGAATGAAATGAAATGAACTTTTTCGACACCGAATATCGATAAATTCCAGTTTAAGGTGTTGTCTAATGAAATACGCCTAATGAATTACGATATCTTGATGTCAAATTTCAAGTTCTAAGTAACCTATGGAAAGTGGCCTACGTTTCTGATGAGCGAGTCAGAGAGTGATGAAAATTACACTTTCACACCTAAATAACTCGAACTATTATAGCTTTAATCAAAATTATAATTGCAGGTCTAATAGTTTTTGAGTTATGCTATTGCAACACTCAACACTGCCGTGCATTGCCATGCAATTTTAAAATCGGCACGAAATGGTTCGCGTAAATCAACAGACTTCGTCGGGACGTCCCTCGTTCTTTTGCATACCTTAAGCGAAAGCGCAAGGTAATGTTCTACTATCGCCTAAAAATTAAAATTCCAACATTTTATCGAATAAAATCGTATCTAGCAATCATATTATACATATAAATGATATAAAAAGCACATTGTTAGAAAGATAAATGATTGTTGAACTTATTAATAATTTTTTTAAATCGATTAATTGCTATTTTTAAATAAAAAAAAGGGTTTTAGTGGCTTATGGTGTGGATTTATCATGTCCCTGTGGCTTGTAAACACTATAACTTTTGAAAATATAAATTGTTTAACTCAATCTATTTTTTAATCTCTTCATCTATCATGTGGGAAGCCACTGAATGTAAATGGCAGTGTAATTTTGTTTTATTTAGCTATAATTAATTTTTTTCGGCTTCAAAATGGCGAAATTTTCGTTGATTTGGTTGCCTCGTATATAAATTGTTTCTGTAAATGGGGATCTACATCCACAGAGAAGTTTAGTTCACAGAGTACCTTTGTATTAAGTTTAGTTCGGCTCACGGCTGGTAATCTTTGAACAAAAATCTTTGACCGTATGAAATGCAGTGAGCAATCCAGAACATGACGTTTCCCTCGTCCCTCCCACCTCTTGCCCCTTCCCGCTGCCGCCATTTTGTCATGTCATGTTATTGTCGCGTAGCTGTCAAGTTAGAAGTTTTCTTGGAAATTTTTATTTTGTTTTTCTATGAAGTATGAACTAACTATAAATTATAAATAAAGTTTTATTGGCATTTTACTGCTATTTTACGAAAGGGTATTTATTGTTTAATAGGTTATATATTTCGACGGGACGTTTTCTTTATAGCTTTAGTGTATTTTGTATATAATTTTTAGTTTTAAAATGTATTTTTAAGTGTTTCATTCCCAATTGTGCAAGTAACAGAAAAGAGTCTGACGAAGGCCAAATAAACAAGTGGTTGGACTTAATAAACTGTGACAAACTTAAAAGTATGCTGCATTCTAGTAACCTTTTCAAGAAACTTGCTTAGTAACAAAATTTTTGAATAAAGGGTTTCATACTGCTAAATCTGACATTAATAAGGCTAAAAAAGGTTGGATAGACTCAACACTATTCGTTGGAGTAAGTTGAGTTAGGTTTATCATCAAAGATGACAAAGGTATGTACATTTAATTATTCCTTAAACATAACTGCTCAGTATATTCAGTATTCATATAAATTTTAAAAAATTGTAATAAAGATGTACGGGAGTATTGTACATTGAATAAAACTACTTAATTCCTGGCATTTCAAGTGATCTCTTTGATAACAACTTAGTAATAATAATAAACTGGTTACCAACTTGTCTGCCAAGTGTTAGAACTATGGAAAATGTACACTTTATACGATAACCTATAAAGGCCTATGTTTACCAGTAGCTTTATGATAGTCTGCAATGAATTAATGATGAGTGAAACATAATAATAAATTCTTTTAATAATAATTTATTAAAATTTTAAGTTAATGGCTGAAGTATTTTTATAGAATTCTATTATTTTAAATAATTAATTGTTAACATTATTTTAACCACAATAGCACACCACTAGTCTTAATAATTTCAAAATCAAGGTTCTCTGAATGACAATGACAAACAATCTTTTATGGTTTTATTTCAGATGATACAGTTCAAATAAACTTAGTGTGATATTTGATCAGCCATCATAAAGATGTGAGGAATAATTTTGCTGTCAAAACACATAATAACTGATGGAAACGTATCAAAATGGCAAGATGACGTGTACTAAACAGACTGCAAGCATACTCAATTGAGCTTGTTACATAAACTAAATGATGAAAATGTGATGCCCAATGAAGTAAGAAAATTAAGGTAATAATCATGTAAAATTTAAATTGTAAAACAATTGCCATTCTAAAACTTTAGTTCAGATAATATTTTTATTAGGATTAGTAATATGTTTATATTTTTGAGCAAATCTGATCTCTGTCTACGCAACTGAAATAAATGAATTAATGTTAATTCCAATTTTAAGTGCTAATTGCATGTCTTAAGCGAAAGCGCAAGATATGTTCTACTATGGCCTAAAAATAAAGATTCCAACGTTTTATCGAATGAAATCATATCTAGCAATCATATTATACATATAAATGATATAAAAAGCATTGTCAGAAAGATAAATGATTGTTGAACTTATTAATATTTTTAAATCGATTAATTACTATTTTTAAATAAAAAAGGGGTTTTAGTGGCTTATGGTGTGGATTTATTAAGTCCGCGAGGCTTGTAAACAATGTAAATGGCAGTGTAATTTTGTTTTGTTTAGCCATAATTAATTTTTATCGGCTCCAAAATGGTGAAATTTTCGTTGATTTGGTAGCCTTGTCTTAGATAGATGAAGATGATAGATGAAGATATTAAAAAATAGATTGAGTTAAACAATTGATATTTTCAAAAGTTAGTGTTTACAAGCCTTGCGGACTTGATAAATCCACACCATAAGCCACTAAAACCCCTTTTTTAATGTGAAAATAGTAATTAATCGATTTAAAAAATATTAATAAGTTCAACAATCATTTATCTTTCTGACAATGCTTTTTATATCATTTATATGTATAATATGATTGCTAGATACGATTTCATGCGACAAAACATTGGAATATTGATTTTTAGGCGCTAGTAGAACATACCTATGTGCTTTGCGTTCGGCATGCAATACTTGATTATAATAATAATAAGAGATTTTTTTTATTACAATAATTTAAAAGTACAGAATAAATAATAGTAGTACATACTAAAAGTAAGTAGTATAAATTTTTTTGTCATGGGTGACATTTTCATGGTTTTCGAGGGTGTTGAAACCAATAGTGCTGTCGAAATGTACATCCAAGATGGCGGCTGAATTAGGTACCAATTTTTTCATCATGAGTGTCATTTTCATGGTTTTCGAGGGTGTTGAAGCCGATAGGGCTGTCGAAATGTAAATCCAAGATGGCGGCTGCAGTAGATATCAATTTTTTCATCTTGGGTGTCATTTTCATGGTTTTCGAAGGTGTTGAAGCCGATAGTGCTGTCGAAATGTAAATCCAAGATGGCGGTTGCAATAGATATCAATTTTTTCATCATGGGTGTCATTCTCATGGTTTTCACGGGTGTTGAAGCCGATGATGCTGTCGAAATGTAAATCCAAGGTGGCGGCTGTAATAGGTATCAATTTTTCATCATGGGTGTCATTTTCATGGGTTTCGAGGGTGTTGAAGCCGATAGTGCTGTCGAAATGTAAATCCAAGATGGCGGCTGCAAAAGGTATCAATTTTTTCATCATGAGTGTCATTTTCATGGTTTTCGAGAGAGTTGAAGCCGATAGGATTGTCGAAATGTAAATCCAAGATGGCGGTTGCAATAGATATCAATTTTTTCATCATGGGTGTCATTCTCATGGTTTTCACGGGTGTTGAAGCCGATGATGCTGTCGAAATGTAAATCCAAGGTGGCGGCTGTAATAGGTATCAATTTTTCATCATGGGTGTCATTTTCATGGGTTTCGAGGGTGTTGAAGCCGATAGTGCTGTCGAAATGTAAATCCAAGATGGCGGCTGAAGTAGATATCAATTTTTTCATCATGGGTGTCATTTTCATGGTTTTCGAGGGTGTTGAAGCCGATGGTGCTGTCAAAATGTTAATCCAAGGTGGCGGCTGCAATAGGTATCAATTTTTTCATCATGGGTGACATTTTCATGGGTTTCGAGGGTGTTGAAGCCGATAGTGCTGTCGAAATGTATTTAAACTACTTTAAAAAAAATCCGTATAATCATGTTATACGTAATTTTTTTAAGGCGCTTAAGGCATGCCGAATTGGATTTACCAATTTTTTTATCGTGTTCAAGGAATAAAAATATTTTAAAGATGGAGTCTACCAATAAGCACCTTGCCCAACTCATTATTTCATACCCTTCTGAGAAATGAGACAGAGTCTGTGCCCAGCAGTAGAACATGAATGTAGATTCGAATAGATAATTGGCTACTTTACAAATACTTTTATCCTCCCAACCTTCTATCAAAAATTGCTACAGTATACTTAATTATCTTAGGTATGAATGATAATTATGTTCAAAAATTATTGGAAATTTGTGTATAATTGTGAAAGCTTCTTAGATTTATGTGAAAGTAACTTTGTCTGATTACAATGGCCTCTTCTTGTCTTGACATTTTCTATGCAAACATTTATAAACGACAACAATTACAATTAGCGTACATATTCAAACTTGTAATTTATATATTTAAATATTCCTTTTTCCAGCTCAATACACTGGATATCGAATGTATTGAAGAGAACCTTTCCACTGAAAATATTCAAGTGCAAGCAGCAAGAGAGCAATTAAATGTTTACTCTATAGCACATACCACAGATGGGATTCTGAAAGGCACGGACATCACTAGAATCGAAAAGCGTACATTACCACCAATGCAAAAAAAGCCTTAAACTATTATAAAAAAGGTTAAAGAAATAAATCATATAATAAATAATATATACAATGCATTTTATTTCTACGAATCCTCCTTCATAATAAAATAATAATAAAAATAGTAATTAAAATTATATATACAAAAATATTATATAGGTATATACAAAATATAAAAATATTATATATACTAGGCTGAAATAAAATTATTCCTTTGCCTATATCCAATTCATATTAAAAAAAAACGAAATGTCATGTTCTGATTTGCTCTACGGTCCAAATTAAATGTACCAGAGACGTCCGTCTGAACGCGTAGCGTTTCTATATAGTTTGTGGTTCGGCTTCAGTCGCCGTCGTGAGTGGACATTGTTTCGGTTGTTTTCAGGGGCTCAAAAAGATCGCTGTACAAATACACAATATTCGAATAACCAAATTTCTTAAATACTTTATTATAATAATAATAAGAGATTTTTTTATTACAATATTTAAAAGCACAGAATAAATACTTAATAGTAGTACGTACTAAAAGTAAGTAGTATAATTATTTTTGTCATGGGTGACATTTTCATGCTTTTCGAGGGTGTCGAAACCGATAGGGTTGTCGAAATGTAAATCCAAGATGGCGGCCGCAATAGGTATCAATTTTTTCATCATGGGTTTCATTTTCATGGTTTTCGAGGGTGCTGAAGCCGATAGTGCTGTCGAAATGTAAATCCAAGGTGGAGGCTGCAATAGGTATAAAATTTTTCATCATAGGTGTCATTTTCATGGTTTTCGAGGGTGTTGAAGCTGATAGTGCTGTCGAAATGTAAATCCAAGATGGCGGCTGAATTAGGTACCAATTTATTCATCATGGGTGTCATTTTCATGGTTTTCGAGGGTGTTGAAGCCGATAGTGCTGTCAAAATGTAAATCCAAGATGGCGGCTGAATTAGGTACCAATTTATTCATCATGGGTGTCATTTTCATGGTTTTCGAGGGTGTTGAAGCCGATAGTGCTGTCAAAATGTAAATCCAAGATGGCGGCTGCAAAATATATCAATTTTTTCATCTTGGGTGTCATTTTCATGGTTTTCGAGGGTGTTGAAACCGATAGTGCTGTCGAAATGTAAATCCAAGATGGCGGCTGCAATAGGTATCAATTTTTTCATCATGGGTGTCATTTTCATGATTTTCGAGAGAGTTGAAGCCGATAGGGTTGTCGAAATGTAAATCCAAGGTGGCGGCTGCAATGGGTATCAATTTTTTCATCATGGGTGTCATTTTCATGGGTTTCGAGAGTGTTGAAGCCGATAGTGCTGTCGAAATGTAAATCCAAGATGGCGGCTGCAATGGGTATCAATTTTTTCATCATGGGTGTCATTTTCATGGGTTTCGAGAGTGTTGAAGCCGATAGTGCTGTCGAAATGTAAATCCAAGATGGCGGCTGAAGTAGGTACCAAATTTTTCATCATGGGTGTCATTTTCATGGTTTTCGAGGGTGTTGAAGCCGATAGTGCTATCGAAATTAAATCCAAGATGGCGGCTGAAGTTGGTACCAATTTTTTCATCATGGGTGTCATTTTAATGGTTTTCGAGGGTGTTGAAGCCGATAGTGCTGTCGAAATGTATTTAAACTACTTTAATAATTCCGTATAATCATGATATACGTAATTTTTTTTTAATGCGCTTAAGGTATGCCCAATTGGATTTACCAATATATTTATTTCGAATTTGGTTGACATACTACCTTGTATATGACCGTGTAGTGACGATGTGAGAATATTCACATCTCCACATCTCAGAGGCGACAGAGGGAAACAAATCAAGAGATGGGCAGCAGCGTCTTCCTAATGACGACCAAAAGTAAAAAAACTGCGATTGCCAACCCGCTTGCCAAGCGTGGCAACTAAACCAAATATCCCGCCTGAGGCAATCTATGGGATTGGCCTATGTTCAGCAGAGGACTTTAGTAGGCTGCTACAGTAACTACTTTCTATGAGATGGCGTGATATTAGTATGGCAATAAGGGTTAGTTCACACCGAGACGAGACGCGACGCGGCGATGCTAGAAGAGACCAGTGGTTTTGCATCGCGCAGCGCGACGTCGCTATATTTTTGCGTAGTAAATAAAGTTATGTTTTGTATCACTATCTTACAAAGTGCGCGCCGAAATGCGTCGCGTCACGTTTCGGTATGAACTGATCCAAAACCACAAAATACCACCAATTGTTACCATTAAAATTGTTTTCCCTACATTTCTACATTTTTACATTCCAATGTTGTTTAGTACTTATTGTAAGTATTATTAACTTATTTTATATTAGTTGTTGTTAGTACAGTTAACTATATATATTTTCAGAGATATGGATCTCAATTTGAGTAAAGGCCTCCTCCATCTGCGTCCACAATTCTCTATTTTTACTTTTACTCATCCAGTCTTTTCCTGCATACTGTATTATGTCATCAGCCCACCGTTTGTGTGGTCTTTCAACTTTCCTTTTGCCAGATACCGGTCCCTTCCATCGTGTAGTTTGTATTGTCCACCTATTATCTGGGTATCGTGAGACGTGTCCTGCCCATTTCCACTTTAACGTTAGAGCTTGCGTGAGTGCATCTGTTATTTTTGTTCTTTGTCTTATTATATTGTGTTTTACTTTATGTATTTTATTTATATTTAAGATGCTCCTTTCCATTGCTCTCTGTGTTGTAATTATTTTCTGTTTCAATTTGTTTGTATATGTCCACGTTTGGCAGCCGTATAGCAGACTAGGCAAGAGGCAGGTGTCCATTACAGTACTCTTTATTTTCATACTGTATTTTCCTTTTAGAATTTCTTTTAGTGACCAAAACTTTCTCCATGCAATATTTTTTCTTCTTTCTATTTCATCTTCGTTGTTAGTTTTCATGAAGGATATAATTATGTTTCCCCAGATAAATGTAATTTTTTACGTATTCTATATTGTTTCCTTTTATTTTGATGGGTACATTGAGACTGTTGGTCATTATCTTAGTCTTGCTAACATTCATGTCCAAACCAACTTTTGAACTTTTTTGGTCTAGTGAATATAGCATATCATTGAGTTATTTAGCTGTTTCAGCAAATATGACTATGTCATTTGCAAACCTAAGATGATTTAAACGACGCCCATTGATATTTATGCCATATTTGGGCCAATTTAAATGTTTAAATATATTTTCCAACACAGAAATGAAAAGTTTTGGCGACAAGGGATCTTCTTGCCTCACTCCTCTTTCTATTTTTATTTGGTCACCTCTCCTTTCAAGTTTAACCCTTCTTGTACTATTTAAGTATATATATTTTATGATTTTTATGTATTTACCGTTTACATTTGATGTTTTCATTGCATTCCAGATGAAATGATGGTTGATACTGTCAAAAGCTTTGCTGTAGTCGAAAAAGCCGACATATAGAGATTTATTAAATTCATTGTATTTTTATATTGCTTGT
Source organism: Parnassius glacialis (assembly GCA_033319125.1). NCBI lineage: Eukaryota > Metazoa > Arthropoda > Insecta > Lepidoptera > Papilionidae > Parnassius > Parnassius glacialis. The sequence goes on along the minus strand of JAVANC010000001.1, from coordinate 35,640,120 downwards.
TCTACAGTTTGTATGTGGTCAATTGTGCTGAATCCTGAGCGGAAACCTGCTTGTTCTAATGCCTGAGAAGCGTTAATTTCTTTTGCGATTCGTTTTAGTATGATAGATGTAAAGAGCTTGTACATACTTGTCAGTAAACTTATGGGTCTGTAGTTTCCGACATCTAACGGGTTTCCTTTTTTATAAATTAATATAATGTCAGATGTATACCAATGCTTTGGTACCATTTTGTATCTAATATCATATTAAAGAGGTGTGTTAAGTGTTTAAGTAAGATAGTGGCTCCTAATTTAAGGGCATCGTTTGTTAACCCATCGGGCCCTGGACTTTTTAATTTTTGAGTATTTTTATATACGAGAGTATTTCTTCTTCTTCAATTGGTTTAACTGTATTTACTCTAGATTTATTGTCAATTTCTTCTTCTAATGCATTCTCGTCTTCCTTCTTTTTGTATAGTTGTTTATAAAATTTGGTAGCATGTCCTATCACATCTTTTCTTGACTTAGTCTCTTTGCTTTCCAGATTTTGTATCCATTTCGTTTGAAGTGTTAGTTCCTTGAAGGCTCTCTTAGTGCTTCTACAGCTATTTATATTTTTTGTTATTATCAGTTCTCTATGTTTAAAGTAGTCGAGTTTTATTGATTTATTAGTGATTTTTAAAGAGTTTGGTAAGGTTCACTTTTCTTTTCTTTGTTTTTATTCTTTGTTTTTATTAGTTCTATGCGTTTTTTTATTAGTTTTTTTGTATGTTCGCTAAGTATTGAATTTCGTTTCTTTTGAGTGACCTTATTATTTTTTAAACTGGATATTATGTTAACTTTAAGTAAGTCATAGAAGGTTTGAACATTCTCAGGTATAGTAGTTATATTGTCTTCAGATTGGATTTCAGGTTTTCAGTGTATTTATAAATTTCGTAATCTGTTATTGGGTTTTTTATTGAATTTTTAAATGTTTTTCTGCTTTTTTTTGGTTGGTATAAATGAAACGTTATTCGTAGTAATCTGTGGGCCGAAGCAAATTTGACTTGGTTTAGAACTTCAATGTTGCTTACCATGTTAGGTTTATTAGTTAAAATAAAGTCGATTTCATTATTGATCTTCTCATTAGGTGACGTCCAGGTCCATCTTCTTTTGGCTTTTTTCTTGAAGAATGTGGTCATGATTGACAACGTGTGTTCGAGAGCATAATTTATTAGTCTTTCGCCTCTTTCATTGCGTTCTCCGTAACCGTAGCTTCCCATACACAAGTTTTCTTCTTTCTTGGGCCACCCTATTTTAACGTTAAAGTCGCCCTTAACTATAATTATATTATCTGCTAAAGAGTATGCTTTTAGCATATCGCTGTAAAAAGTTGCGATGTCTTCTTCTTGCGATGCCTCTGTTGATGCATATGTCTGGATTACAGATATATTAAATTCCTAGGTTTCTAGTTGCAGTAGAGCAACCTCTTCAAAGATGTAATTAGATATCATATGTTTATGTTTTTTCTTTATCAGGAATCCTACCTTTGTTTCAATTAAATCGGTTAATAAATAAAAATATAAAGGTGCGCGAGCTCGATGTGACGCGTGTATAAACCTCAAGGAACAGCGCTGCTCTGCTACTTTATCAGTATATACTTGCCAAACGATTATACATACGTGAAAATAGTTTAAAATTGTAAAAAAGTGTGTGTGTATGTGTGTGTACTTATATACGCACGTAGGAAGTTATACTACTTTAGCGTAAAAACATCTAAATAACATCGATTCCTGCGAAAGATGATACGTGAGGTTACTGAAATAAAAAAAAAACATCCTAATTTCAATAGAGAGGCTGGCTGGGTACTACCACCTGCTTGGGATCCTGTAATTAATAAAATTAAAACTAAATCCAAGCAAACCACTGCAAGACTTTAAGACACAGTAAGGAACCTTCTGCGTAGATCGGACCAAATTAAAAATTAAAAAAGCTGAAGGTACTTCGGGTTAACCCTGACATCGGGACGTCAATCACCTCAGTCCCCTGTGACCATGGGTGCTGGAAAGCACCCGAAAAATCTGGAATTAATAAAAATAAAAAAATAAGTAAATTAAACGCGATATAATCCGTAAAAGTAGTTTTATTCAATGTGTAGTGTTCACGTAAATATAAGAAATCATTATGTAAATTCGCTCTCATCATTTTTCCCAAACGCCCCAAAAGAAGTATAACTTCAAAAATTTGGTACAGTGTAATATTTTTTGATATTATTCTAATCCAGCGCTTAACTACAATCTCACCTGATGGTAAGTGATGATGTAGCTTAAGATGGTGGTGAAGCACACTGACTTAACAAAAGCATCAACGGTTGTCTTGAAGACACCCACATTGTAATCGGATGGAAACGCAGATGCTGGCAACTTATTCCATTCTTTTGCTGTACGCATGATGAACGATGTAGCAAACCGTTTCGTTCGAATGTGTGGTAAGTCAACTACGAATGGGTGGAGACTGGCCGAACGTCTAGTTGTCTGATGGTGGAAGGGAGAGGGAGGAATTAAATTACGCAATTCCTTCTTCAAACTGCATCCTATAGAAAACCGAAAGGCTGGCTACTTTGCGCCTGTGTTAGAGGCTGGTAAGATTGCTTTTAACCAAATTCGGGTCACCAATAAGCCTCTTAGCACGCCTTTACATTGAGTCTAAAGCTACTAGGTGGCATTTTGCATCACCAGCCGATATATGGCAGCATGTAGCAATGTACGCCCGGATTTGCACTTTAAATAAAGTAAGCAGTATATGTTATTACTTTTACCTAAAACTGCCATCAAATAGCAGTACCTGCGCTGCTCGGTTCTGGTCTGGAGTCACTTCAATTTTATTTAAAAAAATGTTAATCCATATTAAGATGTTAGATTTAAAAAAAGACCTGTTTCCAGTCAGTTTATTTTACGCAATGACCATTAACGAAGCACAGGGTCACAAACTTAAGACTGGCTTGGCTTGATCTCAGCAGCGGCGGCCTTAGGGGCTGGCGAACAGGGCAATCGTCCGGGGCCTCGCTCTTGCAGGGTTCTCGCGCAACAACCCAAGCAAAGGAAAATGACGAAAAGTGGTAACAAAAAGTTTCGCGCATCAAGACCAACATTTTATAGATAGATTTTTTTTATTATAACTTTTGATTTTGATACTTAATTACTTATTAAGGTTAGGTTACATAACGGTAAATTAAAATAACTAATTCATTCATCAAAACATAATTAAAAAATTCATTATGTAGTACTTGAATATCGCACCTACACACGATACACTTGAAGATCTACACGGGAAGATACACGGGAGTCGGAACATAATGTTCTTCTCCTCTATCGCTCGGTGAAACCCCGTGTTCCATTTCGTTCGTCAACTCTTGTCACCTTGGAATTATTTTGCTTGCAGTATGAGAAAATCGTTACTGTACCTTACATAGCTATCAATTTTTTTGAATATTACGTTCTTATAGTGTTTAAGGTATTAAGTGAACTGGAAAAGTGTAAATTATAGTATTTGAAGTATTGAGTAAGCTGAAAAAGTATAAAAATTGTGTGATACTTAAAAAATATTTCTGACTGTTTGTGCGAAACAAAACAAGATTTACGAAATGAGTCAGTGTGATCGTGATGCCAGTAGAAAATTTGAGTCAGGTAGCTCAAAAAAGATACGAGATATCAAAAGAAAGCAAGTAAAAGAAAATCTACGAGGATCTTTATATAAATATATAAAAAGTGATGATCAAGAAACCTCTACAAAACATTTATTGACTGAAAGTGACTCTAATCCTGATCCAGTTGAAATCACATCATCATGGGTGCCGCCTCCGTGATTAACTAAAAACAGCGAGGATGATGATGAATTAACTACATCATTGTCTCTTATATGTCACCGCGGTGCCGCCGTCAACGCTATCCAATCAAGAACACGAATCTGAGCTCAAGTCTATGTCTACATCCATGACTGCTGGAATGGAAAATCTAAACCATCAAAATGACCCCGGTTTGTGACCCATAACAATTACTGATGTAGACCGAACTGAGATTGTATTAAAAGGTATTTCCCATAAATGATAATGGATGGCGATTCAGCGAATATTATTATAATAAGATATTAGTTCACGGTGAAAAGCTTGACAGGAGCTGGATGATTCGTTCACAAACAAAGGATGCCGTTTACTGCTTTCCGTGTCGAATATTCGGGCTAGGAAATACAAAGATTGGATCAAGTAAAGGAGTGTGTGATTGGAAACACTTGAGTGATTACCTAAAGTCTCACGAATCTAGTCGACAGCACAAAGATTGTATGTTTAAATGGATTAATTTGGAGAATGGTTTAAAAAGCTGTTCCACTATTGACTTCTTGCCGCGTCACAAATTGAACAAGAAAGGCAACGTTGGAGAGATATTTTAGAACGATTGCTTGCAATTGTAAATTTTTTAGCATCTCACAATTTGGCATTCAATGATCATAGAGAGAAGTTAACGTGACTTATATTCGAGTGAGATAAGGGGCAACTTTATAGATTTAGTATAGTTAATAGCTCGATTTGATCCCGTGCTGAGACTTCACCTAAAACAAGTAATCTATGGTCAATCAAGTAAAGTATGGAAGCATTACTGTACGCGTCAAAGAGTATATTATAATAACTACGATTGTTCGTTTGTACGAGTTAACAATTAAAAGGAGAAAGTAAAAAGAGGTCTATTTTTTTCTTTCATTTATTGTAGCATTGACTACAAGGCCTTTAGCCAAAAGAAATATATGAAATGCTATATACCTACATATATTTAAAAATATGTAATAATTTTTTAATATAAATATGCTAACAAATTCTTTCACTATATATAATAGTTATAGGGCGGAATTGGGACAAAGACGTAGGATTAGAAGTTTTTGGAAGGGGAATGACGAATGCCTTTTTCCAGTGAGTCGGAAAGGAGCTCGTTTCAAGCGAAGAAGAGATAATGTGAGTGATAATAGGAACAAGTTCATTAGGGAGACGTTTAATAACGTCACACGTCACATTGCGATGCATTTGGGAGATTTTGACGGCAACTCAAACCATGAGACAGTCGAAAATGGCAGTATCCCAAGTTCTCAAGGCGCTTAAGGGGACTAAGTAACTTAAGGTAGATATCACCATTGCAGCAATTATTTCGTTCTTTCCATTAATAGTTCAGACACGTAGACATTTAATACACGAAATAGGACCACATTACGTATTGAAATATATTTGAAACAATTATTTAAACGATAATATAGGAACAACAATCTGCTCTAAGGTCGACCACATACATACGAAATTCCATTTCGAGATTCCGTTTCGATACTCCGATGGTTTACATTAAGGTGAAAGCTCCAGGGTGGCCCGCGAAATTCAAATTTTCCTACGTTTTTTGGAACTTGCTGGTCAGGGCCAGATTCAATGTTTAACAAAATATGATTCGCGAGCGTAAAGAGTATGTATTTACAGAATTATAATCATTATAATTATCAATACAACCCCCTAAGTTCGTATAATTCCTTTGAATGAGTTTTTCTGGAAATAGCCATACATTGGAATTATACGAACATAGACGGTTGTATTTATGATTATAATGATTATAATTTTGTAAATACATACTCGTTACGCTCGCGAATCATATTTTGTTAAACATTCAATCTCGCTCTGACCTGCAAATTCCAAAAAACGTAAGAAAAATTTGAACTTCGCAGGCTACCTTGGCGCTTCAGTTAAAATCTTAAGTTGGGTGTGAAATTTTCAATTATTCCTTCATATTAAATGCTAGAAGATAAAGATCACAACCTTCCATTTCAATCAAGTATATTCCTTGTGGTATATAAATAAGGGTCGGGGGAACCAATAGGAGCCGCCCGTAGACGATCATATGTGTTTGTTGTGCCGATCAGCTGTAGTCGGAATGTTAACAAAAAACATCAACAAACCAGTATTGAAGGGCGGACGACCCCTTGCCAGGTAGCAAAGCCTCATAGTAATAATAAAATGATGGTTACCGTTTAGTTACTATCATTTTATAACCTATTCATAATTGTTTTGAACTCTTGTAAAAATTTAAAATATAGTACGTGGGGGTAATATGGTCATCCGGTTAATAGTTATAAGAAAGTGACCACTTTCTTATAACTCAAAAACTACAGCCTTGTTTGCTCTGTGATACGATAGCTTTTCTTCAGTCAATCAAATAGGCACTGCTTTATCGACGCCATAATAATTTCTTATATTTACGCGAACACTACACATTTAAATAAAACTAATTTTACGGATTTATCGCGTATATTAACTTATTTTATATTCCCGACGTTTCGAGCACTTTACAGCACCCATGGTCACGGGGGGAACTGAACTGAAGTGTTCGACGTCCCAAAGTTATAGCTAACCACAGCTACCACCAGATTAAAATTATTAATTTTTGTTCCGATCTACGCAGTATGAACTTACAGTATCTTGAAGTCTTACAGTTGTATGCTTCCTCATTACCTCCTTTCCAGTGATAGGGACGACACTAGTCTTGTTCCTGTCACGAGCTCCTTACCTCCTACTAAATGTGTACTAGAATAGTCATCCAATAAGTTATGTCTAAATATCAAGTAGATACTGCCATGTAGTTGCGGTTTAAGGGAATCCATCAACCCATTTGGTTCAGTGATTGTCGTAAAAAGCGACTACGGTAAAAGAAAAATCTTATGGTTTCGGATCGATAGCGGTACAACTATCTTGTTTACACCAGGTGTATAATATCCAGGCCGGCGACGGGCAGCAACATCAAAAGTGCATCACGTCTGGTACTGCGGTCATCCATCCGCCTGCCAACCGTGACCTAAAACAGGAGATGGCCATGTCCAGCACTGAACTTTTACGCGCGTATCAAGAAACATCAAAGTCCAAGTTATGGACTGGTTATGGATCAGCGGCATAACCTGAGTAATTCAGGGTAATTTTTTAAAGAGTAGTCAAATAATATATATATATATATATTTTATACGATAATAGTGACAAACGAGCACACAGTCCACCTGATGGTAAGTGGTTGCTGTGGCCCACAGATATCTACATCTATCTTGTATTACGAATCAAAATGCAGATGCGTTGTCACCTGTGAGAACTAAGACGGAATGCCTCGTTTCCAGTAAAAAGGGTCTCCGGTTCTCTACACTCACCATACGAAACACAGCAGCGTTAAGCTGCTATTTTACGCTGGTATTCTGTGAGAGCGTGGTCCTTCCCCGGTAGAGCCGACCCATTCGTGCTATAACCATAATATAGCTGCAGCATGGCTCTACCACGTATAAAATATATGTAATGATATACCGTTATTGTAGTTTTTGAAAATACGAGTAAATAAAACTTCTACTTTTATTTGAAATTATCCCAAATTAAATGTAATTTATGGGCAACAACGTTTTTGACTACCGATCGAATCCTAAACCCAAATCGAACCCTTACGAATGTGTGCGTGCGCAGTAAAATCGGTTAAAATAATGCATTACCATGCATTTTGAATTTAAAAGATAAAAAAGACAGAATGATTGAGATTTTTTTAATTATTTTTTTCTTTGCCATTTGGCTATATTACTTATTCTGAAACTTTTCTGCAAATTTGGCCGGTTATTGCAAACATACATAACATAAACACTCACGCCTGTCACCTAGAGGGGTAGGCAGAGACTATGGACTTCCATTTGGCACGATCCTGACAGACCTCTCTCGCTTCCTCCACATCCATATACCTACGCATACACGCTCGTCGGTTAAAGGTACTCTTGATTTGGCCCATTTTCAATATATCGCCAATTTGGTCGATAAACTTTCGCCTAGGGCGACCCTTCCCGACTCTGCCGTTCACATCTGCAACATAAATTTTCTTTGTCACTCTTTCCTCATTCATTATTTCTACATGATCAAACCACCGAAGCATTCCTTTCTTAATCCTGGTCACAACATCATCTTGCAAACCACACTCTTCTCTTATTAAACAATTTCTCACTCTGTCATTCAGATTAATCCCTAACATACTCCTTAATGACCGCATTTCTACAGCATGTATTCTACTCTCGTGCTTCTTCTGCCACACCCAACTTTCACTACCATACATTAAAGTAGGCACTAACACAGCATTGTGAATTGCCATACGTGCCTTTTTGGACACATTCTGGCTTTTCACAATAGAGTGTAGAGCCCCATTCACTCTATTTCCTGCATTCACTCGTCGTTCTATAACCTTATCATATCTACCATCCCTGCTAAACACACATCCCAAATACACAAACTCATCTACTTGCTCTACCAACTCCCCTTCTATTCTTATTTCACATATCGTTTTACTTTCTTCTCTTTCAAAAACCATAACTTTCGTCTTACTTGCGTTCACTTTCATTCCCATTTCTTTTAATGTCCTGTTCATTAATGTAACCATCATTTGCAACTCGGCTGCCGACGACGCAAGTATGACTTGATCATCGGCGTACAAAAGGCATTTGACGGTTAACTCACCCATTCTTAACCCGCATTCTTCTACTTTCAAATTTTCCAAACAACTGTCCATAAATAGGTTGAACAGCCACGGGGAAGCCACACAGCCCTGTCTGACACCTTTATGGATGCCAAACCACTCCGAGTAGGCCCCGTTGATCCTGACACAGGCACTAGAGTCCCTATATAGAGACTTCAATGCCTGTATCAAGCCAGCGCTCAACCCAAATGAGTTCAGTGTTTGCCATAACACATCCTTATCCACTCTGTCATAAGCCTTCTCCAAGTCTATGAACGCACAAAAAGCTTTTTGGTTTTTGGCCAAAAACTTCTCCGCGATCATGCGCATGGAAAAGACCTGATCCGTACATCCCATTCCCTTTCTAAATCCCGCTTGCACATCCCAAATTTTTCCATCAGTTTCTTTCATAACTCTTTCAATTAGTACCTTAGCATACAGTTTCCCCACAATGCTAAGAAGGCTGATACCACGGTAGTTTTCACAGTCCTGCTGTGATCCTTTTCCTTTATATATTGGGACTATCACGGCTTTGCACCAGTCTCCCGGTACCAGCTTAAGTTCCCAACATAAATTAAACAAGGTGTACAGCAGGTCTGCTAGCACTCCTTCTCCAGCCCTTAGCATTTCGAGAGATACTCTATCATAACCGGCTGCCTTACCTGCTTTCATACTTTTCATTGCTTTCATTAATTTCATCTATACTTACATCTCTATCTATTTCGTCTTCTATCGGAATTTCTATTTCATTTAATTTAAACGTCTCATCACTCATAAACACGCTTTCAAAGTATTCCTTCCATCTCCTTAAACTCAAAACTTCGTCCTTCAGAATACAGCCATTCTGGTCTCGTATAGCATTCATTCTAGGCTGTTTTGAATGTCCCCTGGTAGTTCTTACGAGTTTCCAGAACATTTTAATGTTTGCCTGGAAGTTATCCGATATTCTTCTATCATTCTTATCCGTTCTTTCTTGCTTTTTCCTTTCAACTACTTCTTTTACTCTCTTATTTAGGTGTCTAAAGACTGCCTTTTTCCTTTCAATATCACCATTCATACTGCTAGAATCACCAGCTTTGGTTGCTAGTAAATCTAGCCATGCTTTCTTCTTTGCTTCAACTTCCATCCGTACCTCATCATCCCACCACAACGTATTAATTTTCCTTTCATTCTTTCTCTTACTTACACCACATACTTCCGTAGCTGCATCCACTAAACCTTTCTTGATATTATACCACACAGTCTCCAAGTCTAAATCATTCATACACAATTCAGCCACACCACTTATATTTTCTCTCAATCTACATTTGAACTTCTCTTTCACACCTTCATCTTGTAACCTCTTTGTTCTTATACGCTGTAACGCAGTGGTAGACACAGATGTCCGATGCCTCCAACGTCTGAAAAGACCATTAATTCGGCATAAGACCAAGTAATGATCCGTCCCTACGTTAGAGCCCCGGTAAACCCTTGTATCTACCACCGCGCTCCTCATTCTTTCGTGAACAATTATGAAATCCATCATACTTCTATCATCACCTCTTTCCCATGTATACGTGTGAATCTTCTTATGACGAAAGAAAGTGTTCGTCACAAAAATACTCTTTTCCACGCATACGGCGAGAAGGCTTTCACCATTCTCATTTATACTTTCATCACCAAACGTTCCCAATATCCTTTCATAACCAAGCCTCCTCACCCCAACCTTTCCATTAAAATCGCCTAATATCACAATATTTTCATTAACCTTGCATTTCATTAGCACCATCCTTACCAACTCCCAAAACTGCTCTCGGATATAAGTGGGCTTAGACATGTCTGGGGCGTAGACCCCTAAAACAAACAACTTCTTTAAGCCCACTTTCATTCGTATCCATAGCAGTCTCGGGCTTACACATTCATACTCTTTCACACAATGACCCATTCTTTCTGAAAGGATGATACCGACTCCCTGGCATGCCCGCTCGGTCTCGTCTACACCAAACCAGTACGCGGTATACATGCCATGTGTAGTGGCATCCTTTCCCTTCCGTTTCGTCTCATTTACACATAACACGTCTATTCCTCTATCATGCATCATATCGCATACTTCATCCATCGTATCATTCATTCCTCCACATACATTCAATGTAGCCAGACGGGCTTCCGCAATCCACTTTTCGCCCCTCCGGGGGACAGAACGTGACGGGTGGCGAACCTCGTCGCCGGTTTTCCTCCCGGAGATTCTTCGCACCCCTGCCCCATTAAAGGGGCGCCGGGAACTCGGGGCCATTTACTTAATTTTGTGCCTCATGGTGCGAAAGTAGGGTGTGGTATTTTTTTCCGCCGCTACCACACGGCGAGGAGCCGAGTCAGTTCTTTCGGCTTTGTCGCTTGTTTAGCACCACCCGGGGGACACGTGTAGGGTGGGCCTAGGATTAGGTGGTCGAAGCCTACGGACGCGAGCGACTCATCCCATTATATACAGGGTTATTGCAAAATAACCCTGTATATAATACATACGTGGTAGAGCCACGCTGTAGCTATATTCTGGTTGTAGCACTAATGTCAGCTCGACCGGGGTATGGCCACGCTCTTGCAGAATACCATCGTAAAATAGCATCTTGATGCTGCTGTTTTATTTGTTTCGTATGGTGAGTGTAGAGTGGAAACGAGGCATTCCATCGTAGTCCTTAGGGGTGACAACGTATCTGCATTTTGATTTTCAATCGAGGATACATGTAGATGTCTATGGGCCACAGCATCCACTTACCATCAGGTGGGCTGTGTGTTTGTCACCCTATCCTATAAAAAAAAATAGACGGCATCAAAAATTTATAATTAACTACGGGCGTATTAAAATATACTATATTAAAAAAACAATAACCAGCCCTACGATCACCAATCTTATGGTAGAAATCCTCATTAGAAGGAGTTTGTCCGTAGATAGACGGATTTTATTTAAATTATTGTACATAAATTTATATGCACAGAGAATTTTATCAAGCGTGATAAATATTAAAACAAGTAAAATTTTACATTGTCATCCAAATTTGAGCTACAGTCAAAATATCAAGTTTCCAGCTCATCGGAAAGTTAGTTTAAAATCAATTTACTAAATTCCACCCGAAACGACAGACAGAGAGACAAACAAGAAAGTGGCTAAATAAAAACGTGGTAAAATTGTAATAGGTCTAGTTGTATTACTGATCGCAGTCCCATTGTTGTAAGTATTCTCAAAATATTTCAACAATGTAAAAAGCGAATGAAATGTTTATTAAAAATACATAAAAACAGGAAGTTTGACTTTTCAATACAGAAAAAAAAAAGATTGTTAGACGGCCTAAAACAGCTGTACTATTAAAATATTACACTTTTTATAGTTAAAGGAAGTTGTTTGCTGCACGTGTAATAGAATCTTGTATCTAGAAAAGGTATACATTGTAATTAGAACAAGTAGTGACTTTATATGGATATCCGACGCTTAACCGACTTTATTTTCTTAATTATTTTACTTTAGTTTCATACATCATCATACAAACGTATTAAACTTCGAATTATCTTGCATACTAATAATGATACCTTATTCCTTATCCTCCCTAAAATTATGTTGATTTTTGGGAGGATTCGCCGTAATAACCACGATTTTACGGCGGATTAGCGAACACAGAACCAGATGTTAAACCCAAATTGATAAAATAACCTTCATTATTCGATATTGCAGTATTGCTCAGACTTATTTACCATACTATGTTTTATTATTGTTGCTGTTATATGTATTTATTATGTTTTATTCCTCAATGTTTTTGCGATAGGTAGATATTAAAAAAAAACACATTTTTTTATACACAGCCACCATATAAACAGGAGCAAGCTGCTGTGTTTTATATGGTGAATGTTGAGAACCGATGACCCTTTTTACTGGAAAAGAGGCATTCCATCTTAGTCCGCAAACGAGGATAGATGTAGTTGTCTATGGGCCACAGCAACCACTTACCATCAGGTGGACTGTGTGCTTGCTTGTCACATTTATCCTATAAAAAAATATTTAATTTGAATTGGCTAAGAATAGTGAACATTTTGTATCTTACTTAATTAATTTTTCTAAAAGGTACGAATGTGTTTTGTATATTAAAGTCATTAACATAATATAATAACACCGAGTTCAATAACATAATGATATTACATATTATATAAAAGGTAACGATGGATTGTGTCGCCTAAACATGTTGCTCTATGACGTCAAAGATTTGGGCCGAGCTAAAAAAATAAAACGATACAATAGCGCTTCATTACAACACATTTAGATATTTAAATAATAAACATTATAGACAAAACATTTGTAAATACAACGATTTGAAAGCATCTATAGTCTAGTATCAAATGTTGTAAAAGCTATTTTGATATTACCTAAACGTTTTTAGATTTAGTTTCGCGCGATCATTACTATGCGAGCATATTATGTAGTTTGATATTTCCAGCAGATTTAAATGTAAATTTTGTTGTAGTGACCATTAAAGTTTATAATGATATTTTGTTAAATATTAATTATATGTATTAATGGTATTAAATGTCTCATACAAAATTATTTTCCTATTCCGTCCAAAATACAGAATAAAGGACACATTTCTGAATGTATATTTTTTTTAATTTTAAATCTTGTTGTTTCTATGTAAAGCGATAAATCTCATTTAACTTTTATTTATTTTCAGTATATTTTAAACAACAATAATAAAAGACACCTTCAAGCTAGATAACGTTTTATGATAAGGTCTTAGACTATAGATAAAGTCATTTGAATTATTTCATACGTGGTAGAGCCATGCTGTAGTTATGTATATTAGTAGTATAGTAACTATACTACTAATATATATATCTGCAGCATGGCTCTATTGTAGCACGAAAGGGTCGGCCGGGGAAGGACCACGCTCTCACGGAATACCAGCGTAAAATAGCAGCATAACACTGCTGTGTTTCGTATGGTGAGTGTAGAGAACCGGAGACCCTTTTCACTGGAAAAGAGGCATTCAATCTTAGTCCTCATGGCTGACAACACATCTGCATTTTGATTCGCAATCGAGGATAGATGTAGATGTCTATGGGTCACAGCATCCACTTACCATCAGGTGGACTGTGTACTCGCTTGTCACACTTATCCTATAAAAAAATTATAAAAAGGGCATTGAAGTATTTAATGTACGTATCTACGTACCTAGTACGTATTACTTCTACCTACTACGTATTACTTAAATCGCAATATTTATATAAAGGCTCTGTGTTGCACTTCAGGACTATGCAGTGTTATTTTGCAATAACCGACCAAATTTGCAGAGAAGGTTCAGTATAAGTAATATATGCAAATGGTGAAGAAAAGTTAAATAAAAAAATCTCTAAAATTCTGTCCTTTTTATCTTTTAAATTCAAAAGGCGTGGTTATGCATTATTTTGACCGATTCGTTGCGGCACCAATTTTCGACAACTTTTAGCTGTGGCGGCGAATAAATATTCCATGACACGCCTGGCGTGTCAAGCGCCACAGCCAGTTACAAACGAAAGGATACTTGTTTTTAGTGGGTAACTACGTGTTTTTCTACGTGTTTTCTTTGAAATTGAGACTTTGAGAGAATAAGTGACTTTTTTATGCAGAGATTACAAACATTTTGTACTATATTTTGTTTAATAAAAAAATCATTTATATAAGTAGGTACAGCTAAATCACCCTGGAAAACCTTGGTTTTTATTAAATTAAATTTTCACCTAATAATATTTGTAAATATCAAACAATCAAGAATCTTAATTTGGAAAATAATAAGGTTTATGATTCATTAATATTTACAAATGTTAAATATTATTTAATGTTGTACAAATATAAAAGTAAAGTCGATTTGAAAACGTCTAATTAGTAAGAATAGCAAAACAAGTGTTTTCAAAAGGTAACAAACGCCGGTGCTATACGGCGGCGGATCGACAAAAGACTATTTATTAGCGAACTTTTTTATGCATGAACGGTTTCAAACTGTTTCAAGCAAAAATAAACCTTAATCCATATCACAAGAGCACATTGTACTTCGTAGGTCTATTCGTCCATATGATAGTAATAAGACGGCAGTTCAACCATTTTAACCAAAATTAAACAATAAGACATACGCACTGTTTTTTTTTTTAACAAGAGACTTATTTTCCAGAAATTTATTTACAACTTACGTTTGTGAGCGATCGCAATGAGTGCTATTATTTGTTACTTATTAGAATATTTTTCCACAACATGATTGAAAACCCACAAAGTAAAAAGAGTACCATGTACAAGTTAAAAAAAGGTTGTCAACCCCTAAAAATTTCAAATTTTCAAAATATCCAGAAACGAAGCCAGGCATGAACTACTTGCAAAATAATGAATATTTTGTTCTGGATAAATTTTCCAAAAACGCAATTTGAGCGATATATAACGATTTTTAAAAAGACACGACTCGTGTGTCATACGCCACACAGAAAAGTAATCGAAGGCACGCCTAGCGTGCCATCCGCGCTGAACCGGTTACTAAATTTACTGCACACGCACACATTCGTATGGGTCGATCGGTAGGCGAAAACGTTGTTGCTACTCTTTGAAAAATGGCCCTGTATATTCCCACATCATCTTTCTAAACCCGTTCCTTTCTACAAATAAACCTAGCAAACTAACAGCATAGCAAAGTGGCGAAGCAATCAGCTTTGTAGCGGTTTCTAACGGTTGCCGTTGAGCAATCAGTTTCAAAATAGGAGGTTCAGATGCCTGGGTGATCAGTAATCGATTGCTGAAAACAGAATTTGAAAATTCGAAACCGTTCTCGAGATAATCGTGGGACAGACGGACAGACGGACGGACAGACGGACAGACGGACAGACGGACAGACGGACAGACGGACAGACGGACAGACGGACAGACGGACAGACGGACAGACGGACAGACATCATGAAATCAATAAGTGACTTCGCAAGCTTCGCCACTTAATAATTTGCACACATCTTTGCGTTCAAGATGTTTTATAGGACTAGATACCGTGTACGCGCGCCTAAAACGCTTCCATTTCAAAGGCGCCAATACTGGTGTATTTGTTCGAACGTTCCGCCATTACGCCAGCGACGTTCACTGTGAACTTACGTCACGCACCGATGTTTTTAATTTCGTAAAATGACTGTTTGTGCTGTGAAATCATGTAAAAATTAATCTTGCAAAAAAGATAAGGATAAGAACACGATAAGACCTATAAAACATCTTTGGCTGCGTTATTGTTATTGCCCTTGAAGAAACCTTAAAACATGAAGATTTCGACGCGAATCTCTTGCACACTCTTAATCGTATTTTTTTTCATCAAGGAGTAAATTTTTCTTTCTTCGTGTAAACTTCCATCGTCTTAATAGTCTATATAATATTTTGTTACTAATACAATCAATAAAGTTATAACATAATACAAAATATGTATAAAATATAAACTAAAAATAAAGTTTGGTCAATTCTAAAGTATAATAAACCTAGCAAGCTAACAGCATAGCAAAGTGGCGAAGCAATCAGCTTTGTAGCGGTTTCTAACGGTTGCCGTTGAGCAATCAGTTTCAAAATAGGAGGTTCAGATGCCTGGGTGATCAGTATTCGATTGCTGAAAACAGAATTTGAAAATTCGAAACCGTTCTCGAGATAATCGTGGGACAGACGGACAGACATCGTGAAATCAGTAAGTGTCTTCGCAAGCTTCGCCACTTAATAATGTGTGTAACAATAACGCCAACGTTTATCATACACATAACATAATAAAATATATATTAACTAGCTGGCCAGGCAGACGTTGTTCTGCCCTTTTCGACGACCCTTCATATAAAAAATCCTTAAATTCGTAATAAAAAAATATTGAGTGTCACTTATCAGGATAAAAACTATCCTATCTCTCAAGTTGGACTAAACTGCACAGTGTGCAAAATTTCATTGAAATCAGTTCATTAGTTTAGGAGTTCATCGCGGACAAACAACGTGACACGTATTTTTTATATATAAAGATTTATATTTCTACTAACCTATTTATTTATAAGTATTCTTATTCTCCGAATACATATAATACAATTTTCATTAATCTACCCAATTATGTAAATCTTAAACCCGAATTTTAATTACAATTTATAGTTAAAAACCAATAATTTACTTGTGTTCTTTTTTGCTACTTAGTTCTTTTCTCTTTTTTACCTTTCTTTCTAGTTCTTTCTGTCTTTAGCTAGAATTGAGCGTATCGTGTTTCATTGTTCAATTACGAAGAAAATCCTTTACCGTCTACCACAATACTACCTACTTTGTCCAGGGAGGTCTACGCGTGGAGACTTGGTGAGTAAGGCACAGGTTCTGCCTAGTTTAGGTACCAGTTTTTCATCTATCAATTGTTTTGTTTCAGATGTCAGCATACATATATTCATTATTGCTCACCATATTATTTTGTATATTGTTGGCGGGAAGAAAATAAATAAAAAAGATTCATTATATTTTTTTAATCGAATTTTGCCGGTGATAGCGTTAAAGCCAGTCTGCAAACATTTTCACGTCACTTTTATAAAGATATCAAAATTAAATTTTCTAAAGGAGTTAAAATATACGTGGAAAAGCCTGAAGTAAACACAGATTTTAAAAATGTTCAATATTAGCAAAAAAAAAATCCGTCCAAAAAGGAAAATTCACTTATTCGCTGGATATTGCTGTACGTTGAGTGCGTCTCAAATAAGAGTAGCCATCTGCTCAGGACAATATTGAAGTGCATAAGCACAGGTTCACTTTCTATCTATCTAAGACTATCACTTTCTTCTATATATCTAAGTTCTGCAGCCTATGCTGTAAAAAAGATAAGAGGTCTCACTAGTGTCGAGACAGCTAGATTAGTTTATTTCAGTTATTTCCATAGCATAATGTCTTATGGGATTTTGCTATGGGGACATGCGGCTGATTCAGAAACTATTTTTGTTTTACAGAAGAGGGCCATTAGAGCTATTTACAACCTAAAACTGAGAGAGTCTCTTAGAGATAAATTTAAAGAAATAAATATATTAACTTTGGCCTCTCAGTATATTTACGAAAATTTAATGTATGTTCACAAAAACAAAGGTAGTTTTAGTAAAAAAGGTGATGTGCATTCTGTAAACACTAGGAACAAACACAAGCTAGTGATACCAGTTTCTCGACTCCACAGAGTCAGTAATTCATTCTTGGGGCAATGTATACGCTATTACAACAAGGTCCCGGAAAGTGTACAGGCTCTCTCTATTAGCAAGTTTAAATGTTTTGTTAAGTTGAAACTGTATAAAAAGGGTTATTATAGTATAAATGAATACATGGTTGATAATAACCCCTGGGAATGAGGTGATCGCTTCCAAGCTGTTTCTAAAATAAATTTTGTACTTATTTAGTTGTATAACCATTATTGTAAAATTTGCTTTAAAAAAAAAGTCCCGCTGGGTTTCTTGCTGGTTCTTCCCAGGACGGAGGTTCTTTTTTCGAACCAGTGGTAAAGTAAAAAATGACTTTCAATAAGAATTACACATGTGATCTATATTGAATAAAAAATTATTCTATTCTATTCTATTCTATTCTATCTCGGACTATGAGAGTGAAGGCACTGTCATTGTCCAATGGGACACCACTCTGATACGACCTGAGCGAGATCAAGCGCAGGACGAACGGTTTAACGTGCTTTCTGAGGCGAAGAGGTGACACACCGCCAACTTCCTGACTCAGGACTTGCACCAAAAATTTCTTGACAGTTCAAAACTGATATTTTATAGATGAATTTACAAAAATAAACAAGTAAACAGAGTTTCTAAAAGGGCTTCACGCAAAAAAAAAGTGTTAGATAATAAGAAGCAAGGTCACGAGTTAGATAAATAACAACCACAACTGCTAGAAATGTTTGTCGAATTGCTGAAAATTGACTTGTTAAATAAATCGACAAAGAATCGATTATCCAACAAAATTCAATAGAATTTATTTCAGAAAAAGTACAATGAATATAGAATTGTCAAGTAGATTATACGATGTCGAGAAGAAAATGATTTCTAATATTGATAAGTAACCGCATCGACTCTGTTTCGACCTTAGAGTAATTACAAACATAATTATGTAGATAGTTTAAACATTTGTCATAAAATGTGATTGTTGGATGAAAATTGAATGTACTTCGCAATTGAATAAAAGTTATGATGATGATAATAAATAAGCAATAACAATATGAACATACTCAGCAATAATAAAATAAATATTTCCACAACGGGAATGAAATGAATTGTTAGAATTATGTTAATTTGAATAAATTTATTTATATTTTGTGAGTTAATTATCATTCGCAGTGATGACATTAATACAATTGGTGTATTGTCTGGCAAAATTCCATAATTACGAACACTGTGTAAATGCCGTGGTTAGTAACAAACAGCTCCGATAGAAATAGCACAATAAGAGGCGAACCATATCTCGTGACCACAACTGAGATAAGGCACCGCGATTAAGAAGAACCGCGATAGTTTTGACTGCATTACATTTTCCTGATACTGATTTTAATGTATGGTATTATTTTAAATATACAACAATAACTATTTAACTACTTCTGCATAAAAAAATTGCGCTCTCACTAAAATTTAAGCAAATCTTTAAGAAGTTTTAACTTTTTTAACAACCAAGGGAACCAACCCTTGAGAAACCTTTTCCTCTTCTTTGACACTCTTAGCTTGCTTTATTATTTCTGCCACCAAACAGCAATGCACGCATCGCTATGATCTGATCTGAGGGTCATTCAGTGAGGCATTCCATCTTAGTCTTCAGATATGACAACGCATCTGTGTGCATTCGTTACTTAAAGTTGGTCGCGGGTGTCTATGGGTTTCAGTAGCCAGTTACAATCAGGTAAGTTGTCACTTCAATTTTGTATAAAAAAAACATACGTTTCAAAGAAAAATATTGCTTAGTTTTCTTCGCGATAATTGATATAAAAATAATGGACATAATTCTTCTAAAACCATTACTTTTTATATTATTTAATTCAAAATCAACATGCAAGTAGGAAGAATATGTACTTTTGTTACGTGGTAGAGCCATGCTGCAGCTGTATTACAGGTATAATTGTAGCACGAATGGGTCGGATCGACCGGGGAAGGACCACGTTCTCACAGAATACCAGCGTAAAATAGCAGCTTAACGCTGTTGTGTTTAGTGTGGTGAGTGTAGAGAGCCGAAGACCCTTTTTACTGGATACATTTTTGCATGTGTGTGTTAAGTGTCTATGGAAGATTTACAGCGCCGACCCCCGACTCTTCCCGACGGAAGCTATTGTAGAATTTATTTAGTTATTTTTAGTACTTCGAAGTCGGCTTTTACTTTATATTAAAAGTTTGGTAATTTTTGAGCGTTCGTTTTGAGAGGACTAATCAATGCCACAACTAGAATGTTGTCGAAATGGTTATTTACATTGGAAACCTTATCAGGGTGGAATATTAGCTTCTATTTATGGGACCACCACTAATATAACTTATTTTAAAGAACTATTAAAATGGGTTCACAATTGATAATTGCGTACTAACAATAAACAAAAAATATACACTTGAATTTAGAACTCCATCATTTTATAAAACCAAGTAAAAGAAAAGGAAGAAAGTTTTAAGAAAATATATTTCAAAATAATTAACAAAAGTTTGGAGGCGCCGGGTATCGATCCCGGTACCTCTCGCATGCTAAGCGAGCGCTCTACCATCTGAGCTACGCCCCCGACGACATACATTTTAAAAATTGTGTTTAACTTTCATAACCTAAACCTATTTAATAGCTCTCTGAACCAAAATTTATTGAATTTGTAGAAATCAATGAGGGCATCCACGACTTTTTCTGCCACCAGGGCGGCGCTACTTTAGAGTGAGGTAAAATATTTGACAGATTTCATAGTGGGGACAATAATTTCTTAGGAAAATGTAATATGTAAGGTTTCTTTCTGTATTATTAGTTATATTTTATATTAATTACGTTAGAAATGAATTAACCAAACTATAAAATAAATATAACTAAAAGACGATTTAAAAAAAAAAAGAGTTATAATGTGCAAACAATTAAAAATCAAACCACTGACGCATTGTGTTGTGTATTAATATAATACTGTAGATAATGATAAACTATTATTTAAAACTAATTTCTCCATTAACTGACACTGTGTAGAAAAAAAACTAATATTTTTTTTTAAATATTTGTCATGATATCTTTATTATATAAAATATAATTCTACACTACATATGTTTATCACTGAACTCCTAAACGGCTGGACCGATTTTAATGAAATTTTTCTGCCGACTTCCAAAAAGGAGACGGTACTCAATTCGAGTGTATGTTTTTTTTTTTTTTTTATGTGTGTTACCTCATAACTTTGTACTGGGCGAACCGATTTCGATGATTCTTTTTTTATATGAAAGCTGATAGTGCTCTTGTGGTCCCATATGAATTTGATCAAGGTCAGACCAATGGTTATTGAGTTATTCTCAAATAACCTATATTGAAGTCGGCTGTACAAAATTTTTAATTTTAAATTATGTTGTTTCACTCTCGGGGGTCCCTGGATGATTTAGATTCACAATTGGCCCCGGTAGTTAGCGCTGTTATCCAGATCCAGACATCACCCATGCGAAGCCGGGGTGGATCGCTAGTTGTATATAAATATCAAAGAATATAAAAAGGTAAGGTTTTCAATTTTTATGTACCTAACAAGAATGATTTTTAATATTTTAATTATCTTAAAAATATTAGAGAGCTACGAGCATCTCATCATCTTCATAACAATAACAAACCTTTAGCTTATTTTTAATAATTATTACTAATACAATTTATTCTTCGTTTAACAGTAAGTAGTTCATAATAGGTACATAATATTATACTTGTACGCGCATATGTTATAATATCACAATATTATTACATAATAATATCTTGATATTAAAACATATGCGCGTTTCGCAAATGCTTTTAAAAAAATTTCAGTTTAGTTAAACTTTCCATAATATTTTATGGTTCCAATACATATTTTGATGACTTTTTATTATATTAAAATTTGATAGTGGTACACATAAAATATTCATCACACTAAAGATAGATGTCGCCTCAATAAATTTTTGAAATAATAATATCTTCTAAATGTGACTATACGAGCGAAGTATCTAGATTTAAAGCACATTACTTTGTATGTCACAATGTTGTTTGTTTGTATATTGCTTGTTTTTGGGTTTGCTAAGTACGTTTACTGCAATTTTGTTAAAGGTAGATAGATAACAGTTATAGCCCATAGGTGGTGTGCACAGCGACATCTTGTGACAACTACCAAATGCTAACGTCTTAAAAATAATAATTTACATAATATATAATATGTAACATCGTAAAAATAATTTACATGTCACTTTCACTTGCTGCTATAGCCAAACCCAAACCGCATAATTTCTTCGTATTTCAATCGTAGTTTTTAAATACATACATCTCTTTGCCATCGTCTTACCTCATATGAAACCATGACTTATCATTAACGATAGAACATTACAGTACCTACCTACGGTGCGGTGGAAAGTTAGAAAGTAGTATGAGAAAATAACAAGATGCAATTTATAAATTTCATAGAGTTACGAGTACTATGTAAAAAAGAAGTCACCTAATAACATTTGGATACAATGTACTAAAATGAAAAAATAAATACACGTACATAAGTAAACCGAGACGTTAGTTTTTTTTTATCTGAAGTAAATACGTACTAAAATGCTGACGACCAAAATAGCTTATTATAGTGCTTTATGTTATTTTTGTTTTATAAAAGTAACAGTGACGACAATGTAGGACATATTCCACTTAATGGTAAGTAGATACTGTGGCCCAGATCAAATCACTGAATAAGTACATTAGAAAGGAACTGGATGAGCAGAAGCTTACAGTTGTAGATACTGATTGTTAAGTGGCGAAGCTTGCGAAGACACTTATTGATTTCACGATGTCTGTCCGTTCCGTCTGTCCCACGATTATCTCGAGAACGGTTTCGAATTTTCAAATTCTGTTTTCAGCAATCGATTACTGATCACCCAGGCATCTGAACCTCCTATTTTGAAACTGATTGCTCAACGGCAATCGTTAGAAACCGCTACAAAGCTGATTGCTTCGCCACTTTGCTATGCTGTTAGCTTGCTAGGTTTATTGATTTCACAATGTCTGTCCGTCTGTCCCACGATTATCTCGAGAACGGTTTCGAATTTTCAAATTCTGTTTTCAGCAATCGATTACTGATCACCCAGGCATCTGAACCTCCTATTTTGAAACTTATTGCTCAACGGCAACCGTTAGAAACCGCTACAAAGCTGATTGTTCGCCACTTTGCTATGCTGTTAGCTTGATAGGTTTATTGATTTTAAAGTATTTTAACGCAGTAGAACATAATACCGTTTCTTTGATGATTTCTTTCCTTACCAATCTTACATTTTTGACCTCAGCTTTGGACTGGTTTTTATTTCATATTCGATGCCGCAAGCAATCAGTCCGATTATGACAGTTCTCTACATGAGCTAATATTGATAGAGACGTGCTACAAGATGAAAAACTTTCTGCTTTAATGTTTTCATCTTTATATATAAAATTACGTGTCACATTGTTTGTCCGCGATGAACTCCTAAAGTAATGAACTGATTTCATTAAAATTTTGCACACTGTGTGCAGTTTGGTCCACTTGACAACCTTCAATATTTTTTTATTGTGAATTTAAAGATTTTTTCATAAGAATGGTCGTCGGAAAGGGAAGAACAACGTCTGCCTGGCCTGCTAGTTATTTATAAATTACTATCCTATCACTTCAGAGGTCAACTTCCCGTACCATTTCTATGCTGATGATCTTCAACTTTATGTGCAATAAATATCATCATACCTTAACGATAATATTCACAGTCCCAAGTCTCAACGAAAATTTTAATTTTAGTAGATATTAGTAGTACACACATGCTGTTTCGGTAAACCCTTCCAAATGTAAGGTCTTATTGATAGGATTTTGGCTAAGAGTTAATGGCTAAATTTCTCCTGTATTCTAGAATGAAACTATGCTCCCATTTCGTGTCCCTGTAAAATCCTGCGCTTACATCCAGACCATATCTGCCTTTGTACTACTTACATCTGCGGAGACTTCAAGTTGCCGAAATAAGCCGTAAAGTTACTGCCACATTATGTTCCCTTGGTCGTTTTAAAAACTCCTTGGCCTTCTACATTAAGCTTCTACTTACACAGTATCTGATATTGTGCATTTTCTCTCCGCAATTCTCTTCTTGATGCATATTAATAATCAGTTATACCCGGTATCTATAGATATGTCTATTCGAGCTCACGAGTACCCGGTAGCACAGGTGTGGAGAGATACCAGTCGTTATTAAATCTAATCTGAAAGAGAAGCTACGATCAAGCGTGCTAATCTTTCACACAAGTTTGCGCGTTTACCGCTAAGAACCCCTTAGTTGTATCTCGTCAGTTTCAAGACACTCCCCTTGTTGCCTCATCCAGTATCGGAATCCTCGGCGTCGACATATCGAGTGACGTGCATTTTCGTGGTCACTTGGAAGAGAAGGCCAAATTAGTCTCTAAAAAGCTTGGCGTGCTCAGCATAGCGGGACAGTATTTCATGCCGGCACTACGCCTGCAACTTTACAAGGCGCAGGTTCGGCCTCACATGGAATACTGTTCTCATCTCTGGGCCGGGGCACCCCAGTGCCACCTCCTTCCACTTAACCGCATCCAGCGCAGAGCGGCTCGAATCGTCGACGACCGAGTCCTTTCCGATCGGCTAGATTTATTGGCGTTGCGAAGAGATGTTGACCGCTTTGCATTTTCTTTCGCATTTACCACGGGGAGTGTTCTGAGGAATTGTTTTTTTTGTTAATTTTTTTTTGTTTGGTTTAATCCCAGCCGCCAAATTTCAAGAACGCACATTGCGACAGAACTCCCGATACCATCCACACCATCTGGATGATTAGCGGTCCACCACTGTACGATTTAGAAGATGTTTTCTTCCTCGCACAACTTCCTTGTGGAATCGATTACCATCAGCGATTTTTCCGGGCCGAAACGACTTAGCGACCTTGTAGAAAAGAGCCTACTTCTTTTTAAAAGGCCGGCAACACATATGCAATTCCCCTGGTGTTGCAGTTGTTCATGGGCGGCGGTAGTCACTTACCATCAGGTGAGCCACATGCTCGTTTGGCCCCTCTCCTATAAAAAAAACTATCAGCAGTTTCCGAATAGGGCTATGTAAATCTTGTGAGATTAAACGCTTGTTTCTTAACTGAAAGGAGCCTGCTGATTCTGATCCTACTACCCGGGATGTATCTTGAATTACACTAAGCAACCGCTAGGAAACTAGGTGTTCTTGCCAGGGTGCAGAGAACAGCTTCTTACTCTGTATATAACGGATGTGCGGCGCTGATCTTACTTTCCGGGATGTATCTTTCGATTACACTAAGCAGCCACTAGGAAACAAGGTGTCCTTGCCAGGGTACAGGGAACAGCTTCTTACCCTACATATTACGGATGTGCGGTCTTGCACGAATTACTGATAAATGCCACCTAGCAGTGTTAGACTCAGTTGAGACCCGTGATAGGAGGCTTATTGGTGATATTGATTTGGCTGAATGAAATCATGTCAGCCCCATGCATAGGCGCAAAATAGCCAGCATCTCGTTATTCTATAGTATATAGGTATTTAGCATACTAAAATAAATAAATAAATAAAAATTCTTTATTTCAGATAATTAAAATTCATATGTGGGTTAGTATACAATAATAATAAACCTAGTAAGCTAACAGCATAGCAAAGTGGCGAAGCAATCAGCTTTGCAGCGGTTTCTAACGGTTGCCGTTGAGCAATCAGTTTCAAAATAGGAGGTTCAGATGCCTGGGTGATCAGTAATCGATTGCTGAAAACAGAATTTGAAAATTCGAAACCGTTCTCGAGATAATCGTGGGACAGACGGACAGACATCGTGAAATCAATAAGTGTCTTCGCAAACTTCGCCACTTAATAAGGCGGTGCTCCTCGATACCGCCCGCATCGTCCGCCGGTTTCTTTTCCTTTCCCCATAACCCTCGGCCGTTTGGTCTCCCCTGCCGAGGGCTTCCATCTGGTTGGGTTTTTATATATTTATGTATTTTTTATGTATTTATTTTATTTTATTGATATTTATGTACGTTTACCATGTTTATTTACAGTTATATATTTATATTGCCCAACCAGATGAGAAAACTTTATAGA
Source organism: Parnassius glacialis (assembly GCA_033319125.1). Lineage (NCBI taxonomy): Eukaryota > Metazoa > Arthropoda > Insecta > Lepidoptera > Papilionidae > Parnassius > Parnassius glacialis. The sequence goes on along the minus strand of JAVANC010000001.1, from coordinate 35,614,341 downwards.
TACCACATAATAATAATAATAACAAGGGTTACTAAAAAACAATGGTTTGCTTAAAATTGAGCGAAAAAAAGTAATACCCTGTGCCGAGACAGACCATCATGGGGGTGGATAGGGCCCAGTGTTCGGTCTTGTGCAGAACAAGACATTTCCACAGCGGCGATGTACTGTGCGAAATACATACTATACCACCATCGGCCAACCCGGTGGCCAGTCGGGTGTTAACCTCTTTGTTTTCGATATTCTACTAATTCGAACCAAAATGTTTGCTTCTTAGAATAGTACTTAAGCAAGCGAGCTTATCTATAATCTAAGGTTTGGTTTATTTTTTGTAACGTGTACAGCTCAGGAGTGGAATATTTATCGACATCTGTCTTTCCGTCCGATTACAACCTGGGTATCTTATGAGCAAGTGTGAATAGGGTTTTTGTTACACTAGAACAATGCGATTCACCATGTAGAGCTTCATAAGTAGTAAATAATGCCGACGAGTATGATAAGTGCAGATTGTTTGAAAACTACTTACTTGTCATTAAATACTTGTCGTCATGATCATCATCATCATCATTACAGCCCATCGAAAGTCCACTGTTGAACATAGTTTGCCCCATATCTGTCATAGTTGTCAGTTGTCACACTTGACAAGCGGGTTGGCAACATAGTTTTAATTATTTCGAATGGTTTTAGGAATATTCTGCTTCCAATATCCTATTTCATTTCCATCTGTCGCCTCTTACAACACCCACGGCATGATTACGGTAGTGGATACTCTTACGGCACAACTAGACGGCTATATAATACCTAAAGGTAATTGTGGTAGGAGTAAAACCGCACCTAGTAATCCCAGAATTTGCAGGCTTAATGTGTTAAATTTTTAATTATGAGTTAATTACACTACCAACACTACTAGAAGGTCGCACATAGTTTTCAATATAAAACACCGATTTTGAATCGGAAAGTGAACATGGTAACAATAAAAAAAAGAGGGAGAATAAAATTGGGTAGGTAGTTGATGGAATAACGAAAAATAGTTCCGTATCGCTGTACACCTTATCTCTAATATTTTTATGTTTAAATTGTACAGTATTCTTATAATTTAATGAAAAATACTCAGTTAAGAATTACTTTTTAAATCTTTACTATATTTTTATTCGTAATAAACTTTTGAAGAAAAAACGGCCACCTAACCAAGAATACATTTTAATATTACTATTAGATTATTTGATAATCTTAGGTAGTCTTATTTCATTCAGAGTTTTGTATATTAATCAGCAAGGAATAGTTTTCGTCAGTTTTATCATAACATTTTGGTTAAATTAATGAGAAATATTGTTAAAGTGCAAATCGCTAAGTAAAAATGAAACACGTTTTTTCTTGTTCTCTTTAATAAAGTAAAAGCAGATAATAGTTTAGTATATAGAGTGTGGGGGTCACAATACATACTCTTGTTGAAACTACAAACTACTGTACTCATCTTGCTGAAATCACAGCTGGCATTCGTCTGCGCATGCTAGGGAGTATATTCTTATCAGGCTGCACTGATCTTACTCGTCGCTTCACAACGTCCCAGATATGCTCTATGGGATTTAGGTCGGAACTTCGAGCTGGCCAATCCAAACGACGAATTACGAAATCTAGCATATTATGCATTTCCATATCGCCAGACCGGTAGCCACGAGCGTTGGCGTCCATAAAAATTGAGTTTTCGCTAAAAGCGGCCGATTCTAATTGTGCATGAGGAATAATATAAGTAATAGGGGGGGGGGGGGGGGGGGCAACCAAATCTCCGTTGAAGGTTTGCTTGCCGCTTAAGATGTACTCGACCTGGCAACGCACGCACCCTGAGGACTGACAAGAAGATCCTGGAGCTGGAAGAAGAGATATACAATTTGCGCTGGGATATTGTAGGGTTATCTCTGTCCCAAGGAGGTGTCGGATTTATCGTCCACAAGTCTCACGTTAACAACTTTCTAAAGATTGTGAGTGTGTCGACGAGGCTTGCGTACCTTATACTCAGAATCACCAAACGGTATTCGTTGAAGGACATATACAGGTTTACGCATCAACCTCGGCACAACCCGATGAGGAGGTGGAGGAAATGTATGAGGATATCTCAAGAGCCATGCATTCGTCCAAAACCCACTATACAGTGTTAATCGGAGACTTCAACGCAAAACTAGGCACAAGAAAACACAGTGAGCTGAAGGTGGAGACATTCGGAATAGGGCAATGAAATCAAGGGGCCAGCAGCTAGCCGGCTTGGCGAAATAGGGACTCTTTATGATGAAATATTTTTTCCAGAAGCGGGCCTGGAAGTGTAACTGGTCGAGCCCCCACGGTTCGATAAAAAATGAGATTGACTTCATTGCCGACTAGACGGCAACATGATATCTCTCATGTACTTTAAAGGAGCATATGTGGTATAATTTAAAATTTTGTACAGCTGACTTCAATAAAGCGACTTCAATATAGGTTATTTAAGAATAACTCAATAACCATTGGTCCGACCTTGATCAAATTCATATGGGACCACACGAGAACTATCAGCTTTCATATAAAAAAAAGAATCATCGAAAACGGTTCGCCCAGTACAAAGTTGAGGTAAAACACATAAAAAAAAGCAAAAAAAAAACATACACTCGAATTGAGTACCGTCTCCTTTTTGGAAGTCGGCAGAAAATAAAACTATTAATAGGTATAGTAGGTTATTTAATTTTATTTTTGGAAGGCAGATTGTTTTACAAACCGTACATGACGATTGATGTATATAGTATCACATAATATCTCCACGCATGTTATTCCGGATATATATATACCTAAATATATTTCATTGTTAGAGAGTTCACAAAGAGTCAATTCGCAGAGAAATAACGCAAATTATCAGCAAAATTCTCATCGTAAAAACTAAAGAACAAAAATACGTGATCTAAAACAAATAAAATTCGAGTATATGTAATAATCCCAACAATTTCTCAAGTTTTTGGCTATTGTTTACTTTCTTAGTGACACGCTTACTACTAATGCTTAAGATAATAAATACATGACGATAATAACTACAAATTTCTATACGTGGTAGAGCCAAGCTACAGCTATATTAGTAGTATAGTTGTAGCACGAATAGGTCGGCTCGACCGGGGAAGGACCACGCTCTCACAGAATACCAGCGTAAAATAGCAGCTTAACACTGCTGTGTTTCGTATGGTGAGTGCAAAGAACCGGAGACTCTTCTAAATGGAAAAGAGGCATTCCATTTTAGTCCTCACGGGTGACAACGCATCTGAATTTTGATTCGCAAATGAGGATAGATGTAGATGTTTATGGGCCGCAGCAACCACTTACCATCAGGTGGACTGTGCTCGTTTGTTACCCTATCCTATAAAAAAATGACGCGAATTGTGTTCCAATTTTCCTTTTTACACTTTTAACGGGCTTAGTATCGTCATAATAAATATTAAAAATTATATTTTTGCGTATCAACGACGTAATCGACGACTGTTATTATTATAGCGGATTTAAAAAATTGGAATAAACTATTTAAAACTAAATTACGCAAGTAGTCCCAATATCTAATATTGGTACCTCAAAATGGAATCCATTTCTGGATTTTTAATTTAAAAGATAAAAATGACAGAATGTTTGAATTTTTTTTTTAATTAATTTGTCTTCACCATTTGTCTATATTACTTATTCTGAACCTTCTTTGCAAATTTGGATAGTCATTGCAAAATAACCTTGGATAATATACTTACTGCAGTACTGTCTTAGGGTTTTCTTTCCAATTTTAGGAAACCTGCGGAAAATGATAAGATGATTTTGTGCTTTTTGTGCTGCATAACACACCATTGTTTCAATTATGTTCACACATCGTACATAAAATTTTAAAATAATGAACTAATATTTAAATACTCAATATTTCAAAAAAAAATAACATACACAGTCTCGAGGAAATACCTGTAAACAAATAAAATGAAGTATTCGCAACCATTAATTACTGCATTTAAGCAGAAAACAATAATAAGTAATAAAATACAATTCTTTGAATATATGGGCTTCTCTTGATAGAATTATGCTAATGTTTAATAATTTAATTTTAATTAATTAATAGTTAAATAAATTGTGGGAATTTACCAAAAACAAAAATCAGAATTAACAGTTTGATATAATTTTAGATTTTTGCATCAAATTTTTTTAAATGGCAATTTAAACAACGTTAAGAAAAGCAATAACGATATCTTTTCCTCGCTTTATTTTTCGTCGCCCTTCCTTCCATCCCCCAGATGGTAGTATACGATCTCGTATAAAATTTTAAAGAAATAAACGTATTAACTTTGGCATCGCCTATATTTATGAAAATGTAATGTATGTACATAAAAACATTAAACCTTTAATAAGTATAAGGATGTTCATACCTTAAACACTAGGAACAAACATAAGCTTGTAATGCCAGTTACTAGACTCCACAGAATTAGTAATTCATTTATGGGGCAATGTATACGCTTTTACAACAAAATCCCAGAACATGTTCAAAATTTGTCAATAAACAAGTTTAAAAGTTTTATTAAAGAATAACTGTACAATAAAGGTTATTATAATATCAAGGAATACATGAATGAAAATAATCCCTGGGAATAAGGTGATCACCACCATGCTGGTTCTATGAAAATTCATTTAAAATCGTATAAACAAAATTATTGTTAAGTGAAATTACGTTTAAAAAAAAGTCCCGCTGGGTTTCTTACTGGTTCTTCCCAGGACAGAGGTATTTTCCGAACCAGTTGTAAATAAAAAATATGACTTTTAATAAGTATTATGTAGTAATCAACATTGCATGAAAATCATTCTATTCTATACTATTTATTCGTTGGCGCCAGACTGGCGTCAACGCAGCAGCGTCAAAGGTGTGAGACGTCTGGAACTGAGATCGTCAATCCATCTGTTGCACCTCAAGCATGATGATTGAGACAAATCCTCTTTACAACAGAAATGGTACATGTGCAACAGTGGACATGAATTATATATAAACTATTCAGTGATTAAAATAAAATAAGTAATAAGTAGAAACAAAATTACTCGCTAACTATTCAATTTAAATAAACAAGAAACATACTTACAAATATCGTAATGAAAAGGAAAAGAAAAAACTACATACAACAATAAAATTTTATTTACTGTTTACTGTATATTATAACTAAGTAAAACTATATAACTATTTTATATACATACACTTTATAAAGTTGAACACTTGATAAAAAATAAAGGCAGTTGTAAAAATCACCATAACCAAGTAGTTCTAAATATGATATAAAAACTAATAAGGCAAGAAAATAACGAGTAAAATATATGAGATGTGTCAAGTATGAGATTATTACAATTTTTTTACTCTACTTTTAAAAATATAAATTTTATAAAGTTGAGAATATTTCCTATATTAGCTTACGACTATAGGGAAACCCTGTATATAACTAGCACCATGTAAACTTCTTTTATCCTTTTGTGTAACGTATTAACTATTGTTATAATTATTTATATATCTTTACTTCAACTTTCTCCTTCAAGCACGACGATCTGGGCGCCCTTGCCGACAGCGTCGCCTTGTTTGACCGAGGCGAGCGACGCCACAACGCCATCTCGCGGGGAACGTACGACGTATTCCATCTTCATGGCGATCACGACGAAGAGTGGTTGACCTTTAACCACCTACGAAAAGAAGATAATCAATAACTGCTCCATGCCGGCGGTAAAGAATATATCTATAAATAGTTCTTCATTGGTTCGTAAACAGTCCATTGTTGGGAGTTGTTCTTCCCACAATGGCAGGAAATTTCTCTTAATTATGCTTATTAAATGAATAAGAATGATGTGATAATTGCACCCATATAACCAATATTATACCAAAGATATCCACAGAAGCTTTTCATTCCCTGAGGCCTTAGTGTGGCGGCGTCCACAGTGAATGCGCGGGGACTTGGGCCTGTTGCGGTCGCGACGGCGGGCGCATGCCGTGGCCAGAGTGACGAGCGAGCTGTTGGTGTGCTTAGACCGCATTTCAGGTGTTGCAAACCATAGGCAAGGATTTAGTATCTTTACTAGACATTTCTGTCCTGAGATGGGAGTTGAACAAAGGTGTCCATAAATAAAAACAGAGAAATAAATGATGAATTTTTTACTATGTATGAAGAATTGAGATTGTATCCTAGAAAATTCTTTGAGTACTCGAATGTCCGTGTCAACATTTGATTATATCATGAGTAAAATATCACCTAAAATCATTAAAAAAAAATTGAAGACGTGCTAACGCCGAGCGATATGACCGAACTGGTTTGATACCCCCGCGCATTGCATCGCTTGCTGACTAGGCCCGTAGTGTGGCCGAAACGCGCGGATAGGAACGTTTGAAAACTACACGCGCTATCCCGCCTATGACCGTCGCGCTAGGAGCCCGCCTTAGTCACTAAACTATGGACGCAAACGGCGGTTTTATATGTTTGGGGGCTTAGTAACCGTGGGTTGGTCACCCGCGGTGAACAAAGAGGAACCCCTTGGCTGGCCCCGAGGTGGCCACTCCGAATAGACTTGGCGAGCCAATTTCGGATGGTGTCGATGGGCTGCTGCGAGAGGGGTGTCCTCTCCCCCTACCGCTGCAGCCGAGGTGGAGTCGCGGAGGAAGAGGAGTGTTGATATGGCGATGGGCCACTCGCCGTATCCTTCGCGACTCTGTCCGGGCCGCACCGTCAATTGATGCGGTGTTGGTGGGGCTGCGAGTTGCTTGCTGCTGTTGGTATTGCAAGGCGCCGCTCTCCCTACCCTCCGCAGCCAAATCTTGGTTGGCGGCGGAGCCATAGACCAGATCCGCCGCTGGGGTCAGGAAGACTGGTGCGTCTGAGTGCTAGTTTTTCCTGACCCCATGGCTTTCGCGCATCGGACACGGGGGCGTCCATTACGCATGTGAAACTGGAGGCCGAGGAGGAGGGCGCGCCATGTGTTCTGGTGCGCCTTACCTTAGAAGGAGATGGGGGAGGAGTAGCCCTCTCCCGAGGAGAGGCCGCCATGGGGCGGCCAGCGCAGGTGGGGCCGCGGATGTGTGCGAAAGAGTTCCCGTGGCCCTGCCAATATGCGAAAAAGGTGGAACACCATGGGGTTTTAGTCGGTGCGAGTCCGACATAACCCGTCCTTGCCCCCGCGAGGCGGGTATGCATAGGCATTTCCCCATGTAAAAAAGGCCACAGGTGAGTTGTCATCCACGAGGCCTGCCGAAATGCATGGAGCCTTTATTTTACTGGCTCTCTTACCTTCCAAACCGGAACCCAAACAGGGTGTACTACAGCTTGGTAGCAAAAATAGTAAGGTAAGAGGGTAGTCCAGACAGACTTCTTTATACTGGGTGATGTCATATCAGATCATACTTTTCTGCTTAGGAGTCCTTCTGGGTAAGTACTACCATCCTACTTATTTATTATATTATACCCTTTAGATCGTAACGCAGCTGCCGCCTCTTACCTACTTCTACCGTTAATAGTAATGTAAGCATTACTATAAATAAAAAGTAATTATAATAAATAGGTAAGAGAGTAGTCCAAACAGACTTCCTTATACTAGGCATTGAGTCTTATGTACTACATACTAGAGAAGCTATTCCAAACAAAAATTGTGCTCTACTCTATGTCTTCGCGCATTGCGCGGGAGATGGTAGAGTCGCGTATGCGCGAAGACTTTAATTTAATATAAAATAAGATATTAATATAAAATAAATATAAGAATATAATATAAAATACTCTTATTTTAATCTAAATAAACATATTTCTAAATGAAATGTAATAATAATTATCTTATGGAATACACAAATCTTAAATTTACGTAATATTTAGTTTAGTGTACGGATTGCAGTACAGTTGAGTTGAACATAGTCAATGTTCGGAATGCGAAATCTAGTGCGTAGTACATATACATCGATGATACTAGGTTATAGGATATCGGCCTAGGAGTCCTTCTGGGTAGGCACTACCACGTACCGTTCTGGGTGGGTACCTAGTGTACGTGCGCTGTGCGTACTTGTGTGGATTTTTATTGGTAACTAGCTGATCCCCGCGACTTCGCCCGCGCGTAATTTATTACGATTGGATTTCATGGGTTTTGATTTTTTGTGCGGAACACTAATTCTTTTTCTATAATAAAAGTAGCCTAAGATACTTCTTATAACATCAGCTGTCCGCCAGTGAAGGTCCGGTCAAAATCGATATTGCCGTTTCGGAGATTAGCCGGAACAAACAGACAGACAAAAATTTTAAAAATCGTGTTTTTGTTATAAGTACCGTATATACTTTCATATGCATGTAGTAAAAAGCTGTTACTTCGACATTACAAACAGATATTTCAATATTATTTATTTGTATAGATCTATGAATTTTTACTAATGTTAGTTATGATAAGGCACTTTGAAAGGATCAATTTACTATTAACAACTATTTAGCTAATAATGTATATTTACTCTATTAAGATAACTGTTACGTCAATTATTGACATTAGCGCTTGGCGCGAACAATAACAATAAGTACATACATTAGTGTAATAAAGGGAAACATGTATTTTTTCTTTAAAAAAAAACGTTACCTCCACACTAGGATTTTCTCCTGTATCGTGGAGGCAGTTTACATACACAAATTGCACAAGGACAAACATCTAGACCCGGAACAATTATTTGTAGGCCATACAAATACTTGTTCCGTGCAGGTTCGACACCGCGCCCCCCAGCGCAGTAACTCATTGCTAAGCCACTGCGCCACGAAGCCGTCAATATTATTCTCTTAACTTTTAATTATTTGAAAATAGACGTAACATTTTGCGAAATAGTACAACAGCACGCCATATGTGGGCATGGCCTTCGTCGTATAAAGTTAACATAAATACTAGCAGTGAGAAGTCACATACTCTTTATTCTCGGTTTAATTAAGTCTACCTATTTCGTGTTGTTTACATCCGTGGCCTGTTGTTAATTTTTTTTAATCCTTCAAGATATGCCTACATATAAATGTTAATCAACTGTAATGTATTTACTGTAAACATTGCAGTTTTACAGCCTCATAGGTGTAAGGGCTCTGCCGTGTGTGATAATCTGTCAATATATGGGGGAGGCCTATGTTCAGCAGTGAACTTTTATAGGATGTAATAAAAGGAATGATAAAAGCATGACTAACAAGCAAAGTATATTATATTCTCGATTAAGGGCCAAAATTTTGATGTATTGTTTTCCCTGAGGGCTCGATGGACAGACAAGAAAACTTTAACAAATGGAGCGGATTTCGCATTGGATACGAATTTTATATCAACGACTTCACAGAGCATTATAGTAAATAATACATACAATAAAAATATTGCTGCTAAATTAAAAACGATTTCCTTACTTTGTCTCCTTTATTGACGAGTATCCTCTCCAAAACGCCTGGCGTCGGCGAACTGGCGCTATTTGAAGAAGCGGCAGCGTCCCCACTGGTGATCGTTTGGTACTTAGGTCGGGGGAGATTCACTACTGTTTGTCCGTTCTGTTGAATTATAAAAAAATATACTTTTAATAAAATAGTAACATCAGTTTAATTGTTAATGTAAATGTTATGTGCTACTAATAATGAAATATAGGCCAGTGGACGTAAAACAAACATGAAACAGAAAATAATCCAGCACATAATATGTCACGGCGGTAAGCGTTGATTAAAAATTGAACTGCGATCGAATTAGGTTCACAAAAATATAAATCATGTCACGATGGCTGGTGTTATGATAACCAACCAATGGGCGCTTTTCCATTCGCCGCCACGGCGTTGATACCCACCGGTGCCGTCACCGGTGCGGTCATCGGTGCCGGGACAGCAAGTTTCCCGTTCGGTGCTGGCCGGTAAAACTACATATATGTATTGTGTACGTATTGTAGCCGTTTGCGTGTGCGTGTGCATGTGCGCGGGCCGAGGTAGAAGAGTCGCGTTGAGATTGCGACTCGAAATTGGAAATGGTCTCCACGCTCATCATCATCATCATCATTACAGCCCTTCACAAGTCCACTGCTGAACATAGGCCTCCCCCAAAGAATGCCACAAAGCACGGTCCTGAGCCACCTGCATCCATCGACTTCCTGCATATCTTACCAGGTCGTCACTCCATCTAGTGGGGGGACGCCCTACACTTCGCTTGCCGGTACGAGGCTGCCACTCGAGAACCTTTCTTCCCCATCGGTTGTCGGTTCTTCGAGCTATATGGCCGGCCCATTGCCACTTCAGCTTACTAATCCGTTGGGCTATGTCGGTCACTCTGGTTCTACTGCGGATATCCTCATTTCTGAGTTTATCACGCAGAGAAACTCCGAGCATAGCCCTCTCCATAGCTCGCTGAGCGACCTTGAGCTTCCTCATACGGCCAGCAGTGAAGGACCACGTCTCAGTTCCGTAAGTCATCACTGGCAACACGCACTGGTTGTACAATTTCGTTTTAAGGTTTTGAGGTATGTCTGACGAGAAGATGTGTCGTAGCTTCCCGAACGCTGCCCAGCCGAGTTGAATCCGTCGATTGACCTCTCGGTCGAAGTTGGACTTACCTAGTCGGACTATTTGTCCCAGGTAAACATACTCGTCAACAACTTCGAGCTTAGTGTTCCCAACAACTACCGGCATAGGTGTGACATGGACATTAAACATGATCTTTGTTTTGTCCATGTTCATCTTAAGACCTATCCGTTGGGAAACACTATTGAGGTCATTGAGCATAGTGCTTAGGTACTCCAGCGATTCTGCCATAAGGACTATATCGTCGGCAAATCGAAGGTGAGTGATGTACTCGCCATTGATGTTGATACCGTATCCTTTCCAGTCCAGAAGCTTGAAAACGTCTTCCAATGCAGCGGTGAAGAGTTTCGGGGATATGACGTCACCCTGTCTTACACCTCTCTGCAATTGGATAGGTTTCGTACTCTGGTTCTGTACTCGGATAGCCATCGTAGCCCTACTGTACAAGCACTTCAACACTTCGATATACCGACAGTCAACTTGGCACCGCTGAAGGGACTGCAGCACCGCCCAAATTTCGACGGAATCAAAGGCTTTCTCATAGTCCACATACGCCAGACATAGTGGCAAATTGTACTCCTCGGACTTCTGTACAATTTGCCGTAGGGTATGTATGTGGTCTATGGTGCTAAAGCCTTTTCGGAAACCGGCTTGTTCGGGAGGCTGGAAGTCGTCAAGTCTGCGCGCGAGACGATTCGTAATGACTCTCGAAAACAGCACGTAGACGCGGCTCAGAAGGGAAATCGGTCTGTAGTTCTTCAAGAGAGCGTTGTCGCCTTTCTTGAAGAACAAGACCACCGCACTTCTGCTCCACGCCTCCGGTGTAATGCCACCATGGACATGGATGGAGGACGGAATTAAAGAGCTTCTGAAGGACTTCAAGTACCGGTTTTCCACCCGCTTTCAGAAGCTCCGCTGTAATTCCATCCTCGCCTGGGGCCCTGCCGTTTTTAAGGTGCTGGAGAGCCATTCTAATCTCGCTCAGACTGACGTCCGGGATATCATCGGAATAATGTCGGATAAGACTCGCTCTTGGATCGTTACTCACACTTGCGTGTGGCTCCAACGATGACGTGTACAGCTGCCCATAGAACCTCTCAATCTCACTCAAAATCTCAGGTGCCCCGGAAACGATGCTGCCACATTCGGTCTTCAGCTTTGACAGTTGGCTCTTTCTGGCAGACAGATCTCTGGCAAAGACTTTGGAGCCTTGGTTCCGCTTGATCGCTTCTTCAATACGAGCTGTATTGAAGTTGCGTAAGTCCCGCCGCATGCATTTGGAGATCTGTCTGTTCAGTTGCCTGTATGCTGCCAAATCTGTTGAAGAATGTAGCTTCATCTCCCGTCTAACAGCCATGAGATTAAGAGTGTGATCGGAGAGTTTTTGTGTTCTTCTGCGGCGGGTCTTGCAGAACTTAGCTCCGACCGCATGGACAGTTTCCACGAGCTTGTCATTCAAATCGTCCACTTCATTGCAGTCTTCTAGGCACTGAAAACGGTTTTGTAACTCGAGCTGAAAGGTTTCGGGACCTTGGATTAGAGCACGAGGGGGACGGAGCGTTGACTTCATTAGACGAGACCTCTCCAACTTAACGTTTAGGTTCAGTGTGCCTCTAACCATTCGGTGATCGCTGCCGGTTTTCACCCTCGCGATCACTGAGACATCACTGAACAGTTGTCGTTTGGTCGTCATAATGAAGTCAATCTCATTTTTTGTCGAACCGTCGGGGCTCGACCAGGTCCACTTCCTGTGGGGCCGCTTCTGGAAGAAAGAGTTCATCATAAAGAGTCCCTCTTTCTCCATGAAGTCGGCCAGCTGCTGGCCCCTTGGGTTCCGTTGCCCTATTCCAAATTTCCCCACTTTCAGCTCACCGTTCTCTCTTGTGCCTAGTTTTGCATTGAAGTCTCCCATTAACACCGTATATTGGGTTTTGGAGGAATGCATGGCTCTAGAGATATCCTCATACATTTCCTCCACCTCCTCATCGGGGTGTGCCGAGGTTGGTGCGTAAACCTGTATGACCTTCAGCGAATACCGTTTGGTGATTCTGAGTATAAGGTACGCAACCCTCCTCGACACACTCTCAATCTTTACAACGTTGTTAACGAGAGACTTGTGGACGATAAATCCGACACCTCCTTGGGACAGATGGTCGCCCTCCCGGTAATAGAGCAAGTTGCCAGATTCGAGGATTACCGTGTCCTCCCCCTCTCTTCGGACTTCGGATAATCCTATAATATGCCAGCGTAACTTGTCTATCTCTTCTTCCAGCTCCACAATCTTCTCGTCAGTCCTCAGGGTCCGTGCGTTGTATGTTGCCAGGTCAAGTCGTTGTAGGTGGCAACCGAACCTCCACCGGAGATTCTTAGCACCCCCTGCCCCGCCGTTACCATGGTCGCCACCGTAGCCAGGAATAGCGGGGCCGCCGGGGACTGGGGGCCGTCTCTTCGTAACTTTCATTATGGGGGGTATATTGCCATTGTCTCCACGCTCATGCGCAAGTAATTGTAGAATTTATTGGGGTCCATTTTCAGGTTTTAAAATGTGGTAATATGTACCCTCTAAGTATCTTATATTTTAAATGGATGAATTCAAAATTTGACTTCTCTTCGTCGATTGTATTTTCGTCTTAAATGTAAGAGATATTAACAAGAAAATACGAGAGCGTTACTGAAAGTTTTTAGAACTGGCCACTTGTAAACTTTGCCAATGTTATTGTGTATGCATTTTATTAATTTGTCATTTGTTTACAATTTGGCGGCAAATTGAAAATTGTCTGTGTCGTCACGTCAGCATGAATATAACGCGAGAAAACTTTCGAACAATGATTTTTTATGATTTTCGATGTCATTTAAGTCAACAAGAAAGTTATGATAGACTTCGATTAGCCTTACACGTGCCCAATCTCGTTCCACTGTTTACAACTAATTTAATGAGTTTAAACGTGGTCGCACTAATCTCACCGATGATCTGCGTGAGGGACAGCCTTCTACGGCGACGACTAAAGATAGCATCAGTGTTGTGCGGCGTATGATAGACTGACAAAAGAGTGACTCATCAGAAGATTCGGATAAGCTTAGGCATCGGTATGAGTCAAGTGCACAAAATCCTCCATGAACATTTAGCGGTCAGGAAGCTTTGTGCCCGGTGGATACCTCATAATTTGACAGAGGCCCAAAAACTCCGTCGTGTTGATTGGTGTCGTGAAATGGTTTAAAGATTTAATGGAGGCGACTCAAATGCTGTGTTCGACATATTTACGGGTGATGAAAGCTGGATCTATTGTTATGATCCTGAAACTAAGAGACAGTCTGCTGTCTGGGTGTTTCATTCCGAGGAGTTGCCAGCTAAAGTGAAGAGAGGTCGAAGCGTGGGAAAAAAGATGGTGGCCTAGTTCTTCGGAAGGACAGGTCATTACGCAACAATTGTTTTAGAGGATCGAAAAACAGTTGCTGCAGAGTGGTACACTAACAATTGTTTGCCACTTGTCTTGGAAAAAATTTCGGGAGAAACGACCGTGCAGTAGGATCCTCCTTCACCACGACCAACACCTCGTCGCACACCGCAAAGCAAACAATCGACTACTTGGCGACGTCAGACGTGGAATTTGACGGCTCCGTGGCGCTGTGACTTAGCAATGAGTTAATGCGCGGGGGGCCGCGGCTGGGGGAATCCCGCACGGAACAAGTATTTGTATGGCCTACAAATAATTGTTCCGGATCTGGATGTTTGTCCTTGTGCAATTTGTGTTTGTAAACTGCCTCCACGATACAGGAGAAAATCCTAGTGTGGGGGTAACGTTTTAAAAAGAAAAAAAAATTAGTGGGTAACCCACCCTATAGCCCCGACTCACCTTGCAATTTTTATTTATTTCCGAAAATAAAAGAAAACCTTCGAAGAAAACATTTTATGGACGTTGAGGAAGCAGTGCCTGCGTTTCAAAATGCCGTCGAAGAGACCCCTAAGTACGAGTGGGCAAAGTGCTTTTCTCAGTGGTTCCATCGGATGCAGCGATGCGATATAAATAAATCTAATAACTTGCTAGTTTGTTCAGTTTTTGATTTTCTAAGAACTTTCAGTGTCACCCTCGTACGACGACTTGAGGAGACCATTTTTACATGTTGTAGAACTGTAGTCTGTTAATACTGCCCAAAAAACGGTGTCGTGCCGGCGAGTGGAAAATAGCTCGTTGTGTTTATTATACCTAATAATAATAATGGCTTAAATATTTATGTATCAATCTATATTTTGTTATGAGAATTGCATTAAGCCAAATATACTATTATCTGTAGTACCACATGAAAGTGCTTATTACAGCATGGACATTTTTCTACATGCTGATTTTTTTTACAAAACAGCTTCTATGCTCTTTTTTTTTCACAATTTTACCTTTATTATTATAATTTTACCAAAAAACGAAGAGAACTATTATAGGCTTAAGCTATTAATTTAGAAGATAAACACCACGAATGAACCCCAAGAAAATATACAAGTGTTCGGTTCACTTTAGATTTTTTTAAATATATTCAAAGTAAAAGTGAATAGTCTCTTAAGCTAAGATAGTGCGAATCACCATCTAGAACTTCATCACTACTCCTCATTACCGCCAGGCGGGGGTGTAGTCGAGCACTGGCTTATAATAAGTAAAAAAAATATTATGTAAATTAACATCAAAATACACGAAGTATAATACAACTTTCAACTCTCCATGAATTATTTGATGACTTCAGCATAATTATTTTGATTAGAGGTGAACCGGATCCTGGTTCTGCCGCGTGCCCGTCAACCGGATACCCGGCGCATGATTTTGCCGGGTAGCCGGCTACCTTGCGGCGTTTGGAAGCTAAAAACCATGCATTTTGACTTGTACTTGCGGAACTGAGCACGCCGTGCCCGCTTTGCAAGGACGAACGCTGCGTGCGCAAGCTATTCATCATATTATTATTCAAAGTTGAATTCATACCCAAAGTAATTAAGGCAAATTGTTATAGTGTGTAGAAAAACTTAAAATATTTGGTTATTAGAGGTCAATATTGTATTTTTTTCAGACTTTAATAAATTAGAATTATTAATATCACAATACGTATGCTGTTTTTAATTACCCGACACTGCCGGAAACCCGGCTTCATTATCCGGTACTCGACCGGATCGTAAAAATGTGCCGGATCCGCCAAGTACCGTACCTAAGCCCAGCTCATCTCTAAATATGATGTTTACCTCATCATAAATATGAACTTCTTGATCGTAAGTCAAGAGTCCAACATTGCTGGATTTGTCGTCGACTTTAATGATCAAACGTAGCCCTTGGTCTGTATGCTTGAGGGATGCTTCCACATGTTTCCACTCGCCGTCGTCCACTTGGACTTTGTATGTATTAGGGGTGCTATCATATTCAATGTTTACTTTGACATCTGAAAAAAAAATTGTTAAATTAGATATTTTTTTATAAGTTAACTTATTTTTACAGTGGTAGAGCCACGCGGCAGCTATTGCTGTTGCACGCATGGTCCGGCTCGAGCCGGGGTGATACCACGAACTAACAAAATACCGGTATGAAGTGAAAGCTCTGCTTTTGCGTTTCGTATGGTGAGTGCAGGTGGCCGGAGGCCCAATCCCCCCCACCTCCCACCCCTCTCATCAATATGGTAGCGGAATTAAATGTAAGACTACCCCAGGAGGGTACCAGCACCTCTGCAGAATCCTTCGCTGAGCATCTACGACCAAGCTACTCCACTCCTGAGCATGGGTGTGGTCAGGCTACCCCGCATTTTTGGGAGGGCAAAATTTCGCTCAAAACAATAACTGCTCGGGGCAAACAGAGGAACAAGACCAAGGCGACCCCTGCCACGCTATCCGTGACTTTCTGCAACATCAGGAGACTTCACTCGAACCTAAACGCCGTCCACTACCATCTCGAGACGACGAAGCCAGCCTTGCTCTTTCTGACCGAGACGCAGGTGTCCTCTCCGGCTGATACTTCATATCTCTCCTACCCGGGGTACAAATTGGAACACTCCTTTGTACCTCGGGCTGAAGTTTGCGTATACATCAGAGAGGGCATCTTTTCTCGACGCCTCGACAGTTTTAAAATTTCGGACCTGTCCATCCTCTGGCTACGTGTAGACAGCGACGACCATCCGTGCATCTATACGTCCCATAGCGGTAATGCCAAACCAGACAGACTCATCGACCATGTCCAAATGGCTACAATGGGATGATTGGGATGGGATGCGGTCTTTTTTTGCATCCTACGCTTGGGCGCGGGTTTGCTTTCCGCCAGACGATCCCAACGTTGTTGCTAATTCTGTTGCTGATGTAGTACTTCAGGGTATAGATCGTTTTATTCCTTCCTCTGTGGTGCCCATTGAAGGCAGATCTCAGCCATGGTTTAGTAGCTCCTGTAAAATAGAATCACGCTACAAGTAGGAGTGCTACCGGGTCTAGGCTGACGCATCAACGTCCCGGGATGTAAACACCAGCGCCCTTAATAAAGAAGTATAATTCTGACTCTAGATCCTTCAAAAAAGTAATTGCCAAGGCAAAGTCAGAGCACATAGGCAGAATTGGCGAGAAACTAGTTCGCCTTCCTTGGGGAACCCGTGCATTCTGGTCTCTCGCCAAGGCTGTCCAAGGGAACTTCTGTCAGCCATCTCTTCCATCTCTGCACAAGGGGGACGACTCACTGGCCCATGCCGCAAAGGAGAAAGCCGATCTGCTAGGCTCCTTCTTACACCGTGACAGGGGGAACACACCGCCGACCATCACGCAGTGCTCCATGCCGGATGTGCGCTTCCCACATCGCTCGGTTCGCAAACATTCATCTCCCTGGACATTCCCAAGTTGAGTGGGCCTGACGGAATCCCCCCAGTTGTGCTGAGGACGTGTGCTTCGGAATTGCACTGGTTCTAACGCGTCTTTTCGGGTACTCCTACTTCCTAGGCGTTGTCCCGAAATCATGGAAGACGGCTTTTGTCCACCCGATCCCTAAAAAAGGCGACCGAGCAGACCCGTCCAACTACAGGCCTATCGCCATCACCTCTTTGTTCTCCAAAATAATGGAATCCATTATAAACTGCCAGCTCATGCGGTACCTTGAGGATCACCAGCTGATTAGTGACCGCCAATACGTTTTTCATCGGGGTCGATCAGCTGGTAACCTTCTGGTCTACCTGACTCATAGATGGGCGGAGACAGTAGAATCCAAGGGTGAGGCATTAGCCGTTAGTTTCGACATTGCGAAAACCTTCGATGAGGTTTGGCACAAAGCGCATCTTTCGAAGCTCCCTTCCTATGGGCTTCCCGAGAAATCATGCAATCGGATCACCAGCTTTCTTGCAGAACGAAGCATCAAGCTCGTTGTAGACGGTGCATGCTCCGACTACAAGCCTTATTAATGCTGGTGTTCCACAAGACTTGCTATAACCAACGCTGTTTCTTCTGCATATCAATGATATTTTGCGAACCAGTAACATTCATTGCTATACGGATGACAGCACTGGTGATGCTTTATACATCGGCCGTGCCAATATTTCTCAGGATAACGTCGTTGAGTACCGGAATAAACTGGTGTCTGAAGTCGAGTCTTTACTGAACAAAGTTTCAGATTGGAGGCGACTAAATCTAGTCCAGTTTAATCCTCAGAAAGACACAAGTTTGCGCGTTTACCGCTAAAAAGAACCCCTTTGTCGTATCTCCTCAGTTTTAAGGTACTCCCCTTGTTGCCTCAGCCAGTATCGGAATCCTCGGCGTCGACATATCGAGTGACGGTCATTTAGAAGAGAAGACCAACTTGACGTGCTCACCAGAGCGGGACAGTATTTCGTGCTGGCACACCGCCTGCAACTTTACAAGGCGCAGATTCCGCCTATCATGGAATACTGTTCCCATATCTGGGCTGGAGCTTCCCAGTGCCAGCTCCTTCCACTTGACCGCATCCAGCGCAGAGCGGCTCGAATCGTCGACGACAGAGTCCTTTCCAATCGGCTCGATCGGATTGTGGATGCGGCAAAACTCCCGATACCATCCACACCATCTGGATGCATGGCAGTCCACCATTGTACGTTTCAGTAGGAGTTTTCTTCTGTGGAATAGTTTATCACCGGAGATTTTTCCGGTCCGATACGACTTAGGGACCTTCAAGAAAAGAGCTTACTCCTTAAAAGGTCGGCAACGCACCTTCAATTCCCCTGGTGTTGCAGTTATTTAGATAGATAACGGTAGTCACCATCAGGTGAATTGTATGCTCGTTTGCCCCCTCTCCTATAAAAAAATAATAATTATTAGAATATTTCGATGATAGCTTGTTTCCTATAAGATTTTTTTTGTAGAATAAGGGTGACAAACGGGCACACAGTCCAAGTGGTGTGGCCCAGACATCTACATTTATTATTGATTATGAATCAAAATGCAGATTTGTGAAAATGCCTCGTTTCCATTAAAATGGGTCTCCGGTCCTCTACAGTCACCATACGAAACACAGCAGCATTGAGCTGCTATTTTAAGCTGGTATTCTGTGAGAGCGTAGTCCTCTAACTCAGTCTAGCCGACCCATTCGTGCTACATAACCATAATATAGCTGCAGCTATATTATCGTTAAAAATTATAGTTGTTTTAAACCTGAGTCGTAACGTAAAACTCATTCAATGAGTTATACGTTACCACTATGGGTTATATCAAAAAGTCTTAGGACTCTCCATAAATGGCGGTATAATTGTCTCGCTTACGTCAGGCGTAAAATAGCCTGACCGGCGACGGGCAGTAATGTCAAGATGTCGCCTAATCATAACAATAGGGCTAAATCCTATACAACGGGGGAGACCCTTGTCCAGCAGTCAACCCTACGACCTGATGAAAAAGAACTGTCGTTTAATTAATGGCAGTTTATTATTAGTAGTAGTTATTATTAGTAGTGTATAGTATTACCTTTATCATCGAATTTAAAGTTGACTGTCCTTCGCAGTTGATAGTTCGGTCTCCAAGCAATCGGCGCAACCGATATGCCTTTCCATGTGTCGTTTACAGAAGCCGAGAGCTGTGATTTAATGAGCTGGGAACAATATTTGACTGTTAATCAAAAGTTTTAGCTGGAGCCAGCTATAGTAAAATTCTTGGTGTAGGAAGTAACAAATAATTATTATTTAATAATTATACTATTTATATTATTTTACTTTGCAGATTATATAATATAATCACTACTGTGTTTTTTATAGGATGGAGACCTAGTAAAATTAAAAAGTACTTAACTAATACTAAACCATAATATTTTAGCCTACCCCGAGTAATGAAAATTGGGCAAATTTTTTAGTAAGTCGGTAGGGATCATTCTTAAAAAGGCTACCCCGCATTGATTAGGAATTGCAATTGTAGATAAATACTTGTAGAAAACGCAAGGCCTCTGTGCCCCAAATTTGTACTGATACGTCCTACCGCTATCTGCGTCAGATATAAATTTGTGATTGTGAAATGTGTAAAGAAGATGGGATAATTGTATTACACGACAATTGATACTGTTACTAAGTTTTTGTGATTACTAACTTTTAATTTAAATTTATATAAATATTTAACGTAAATTTTGTTTACTAAAAACTGTGTTATTTAACACAGTTTTTAGTAAGTGAATTATTCTAAGCATTTGTGATTACTCACTTCTAATTTTAATTTATATAAATATTTAACATAAATTTTGTTTGTTCAATATAAGTATATTTAACACAGTTTTTAGTAAGTGAATTATTCTAAGCTTTTGTGATTACTCACTTCTAATTTTAATTTATATAAATATTTAACATAAATTTTGTTTGTTCATTATAAGTATATTTAACACAGTTTTTAGTTAGTGAATTATTTTAAGCATTTGTGATTACTCACTTCTAATTTTAATTTATATAAATATTTAACATAAATTTTGTTTGTTCAATATAAGTATATTTAACACAGTTTTTAGTTAGTGAATTATTCTAAGCTTTTGTGATTACTCGCTTCTAATTTTAATTTATATTAACACTCTTAATCTCATGGCTGTTAGACGGGATATGAAGTTGCAGTCTTCAGTAGATTTGACAGCATACAGGCAACTGAACAGACAGATCTCCAATTGCATGCGGCGGGACTTACGCAACTTTATTACTGCTCGTATTGTAGAAGCGATCGCGCGGAACCAAGGCTCCAAAGTCTTTGCTAGAGATCTGTCTGCCAGAAAGAGCCAACTGTCGAAGCTGATAACCGAGTGTGGCAGCGTCGTTTCCAGGACACCTGAGATTTTGAGTGAGATTGAGAGGTTCTATGGGCAGCTGTACACATCATCGTTGGAGCCACACGTAAGTGTGAGTAACGATCCAAGGGCGAGTCTTATCCGACACTATTCCGATGATATCCCGGACGTCAATCTGAGCGAGATTAGAATGGCTCTCCAGTACCTTAAAAACGGCATGGCCCCAGGCGAGGACGGAATTATAGCGGAGCTTCTGAAAGCGGGTGGAAAACCAGTACTTGAAGTCCTTCAGAAGCTCTTTAATTCCGTCCTCCATGGTGGCATTACACCGGAGGCGTGGAGTTGAAGTGCGGTGGTCTTGTTCTTCAAGAAAGGTGACAACGCTCTCTTGAAGAACTACAGACCAATTTCCCTTCTGAGCGGCGTCTACGTGCTGTTTTCGAGAATTATTACGAATCGTCTCGCGCGCAGACTTGATGACCATAGACCACATACATACCCTTCGGCACTTTTTTACAGAAGTCCGAGGAGTACAATTTGCCACTATGTCAGGCATATGTGTGACTATGAGAAAACCTTTGATTCCGTCGAAATTTGTGCGGTGCTGCAATCCCTTCAGCGGTGCCAAGTTGACTGTCGGTATATCGAAGTGCTGAAGTGCTTGTACAGTAGGGCTACGATGGCTATCCGAGTACAGAACCAGAGTACGAAACCTATCCAATTGCAGAGAGGTGTAAGACAGGGTGACGTTATATCCCCGAAACTCTTCACCGCTGCATTGGAAGACGTTTTCAAACTTCTGGACTGGAAAGGATACGGTATTAATATCAATAGCGAGTACATCACTCACATTCGATTTGCCGACGATATATTCCTTATGGCAGAATCGCTGGAGGACCTAAGCACTATGCTTAATGATCTCAATAGTGTCTCCCAACGGATAGGTTTTAAGATGAACATGGACAAAACAAAGATTATGTTTAATGTCCATGTCACACCTATGCCGGTATTTGTTGGGAGCACTAAGCTCGAAGTTGTTGACGAGTATGTTTACCTGGGACAAATAGTCCGACTAGGTAAGTCCAACTTCGACCGAGAGGTCAATCGACGGATTCAACTCGGCTAGGCAGCTTTCGGGAAATTACGGCACATCTTCTCGTCAGGTATACGTCAAAACTTGAAAACGAGACTATACAACCAGTGCGTGTTGCCAGTGATGACCTATGGAACTGAAACGTGGGCCTTCACTGCTGGCCGGATTAGGAAGCTCAAGGTCGCTCAGCGAGCTATGGAGAGGGCTATGCTTGGAGTTTCTCTGCGTGATAAACTTAGTAATGAGAATATCCGCAGTAGAACCAGAGTGACCGACATAGCCTAACGGATTAGTAAGCTGAAGTGGCAATGGGCCGGCCATATAACTCGAAGAACCGACAACCGATGGGTAAGAAAGGTTCTCGAGTGGCTGCCTCGTACCGGCGGACGAAGTGTAGGGCGTCCCCCCACTAGATGGAGTGACGACCTGGTAAGATATGCAGAAAGTCGATGGATGCAGGTGGCTCAGGACCGTCCTTTGTGGCATTCCTTGGAGGAGGCCTATGTTCAGCAGTGGACTTGTGAAGGGCTGTAATTATGATGATGATGAAATATTTCACATAAATTTTGTTTGTTCAATATAAGTATATTTAACACAGTTTTTAATAAGTGAATTATTGTAATTCTTAATAGAAAACAAAATCATAAAATAACCTTTGTTTCCGCAAAAATATTGTCTCTATCTAGGATTCAATTTAGTCGAGTACTCTGCTTCTATTGCGGATCCTAATTACGATGTCTTTTACGCATAGAAGCCGACATAGCCCAATAGATCAGTATCAGTAAGCTGAAGTGGTAATGGGCACGCCATGTAGCTCTAAGAACTCACATCTAATGGGGAGAACAATTTCTCGAGTGGTAGCCTCGTAACGTTAAGCGAATGTAGGGCGGTCCTACTAGATGGGAGTGACAACCTGATAAGATACTCAGGAAGTTAATTGATGGAGGTAGCTAGTAACATTCCGTAGTTAGTGACATTCCTTGGTGGGGGCCTAAGTTTAGCAGTGGACTTGTGAAGGGGTGATAATGATGATGATGAGTACTCTGGCCAGAGATATAACATAAATTTCCAATTTTACCTAGTAAATAAATTACAATTAAATTTACAATGAAACTCACATATCCGAGGGCGGCTTGTATGGCGCGCTGTTCGCCAAGTACTGAGTCCGTGTCGGGGAACAGCTCGCGCTCGTGTTGTTGTATGAAGGCGGTATGCACGTCACCCGCCACGAACGCACTGGCGCCACTCAGACGCAGCAAGAAATTCACGTTTGTCTCCAAGCCTGCTACCTACATTGAAACTGTGTTTAATTTGAATTATTGAAGTGAAAACTTCTTTGGAATTGTTGCGATTTGAAACTCGATTAAACGAAAACACAAACACACTAAAAATAAACAAACATATACATCAAATAAAAATAGAAAAAATGACAGAATACACTATACAGTTTGTGATTTACAGTGTTTCCTATTATGAATGGAGATTGTGCATGTGAGTTGCGAGGAGTAATTAAGGACGAAATTATAAGTACGTACGATGATAAAACTGAAAACTTTCAATCTATATAATATGTAATGTAATATAAATGTGGATTAAAATGTAAAATATTTTTGGAACGAAGTTCCTTATCGCACGGTACGAATTTGGCGGATGGGGGCTAGGCAGAGAAAAGTGTAAGATTTTTCTGTCAGGACCCCCTTCCTATAGTGCGAACGAGATGGCATAATATCCATCTCCCTCGCACTTTTTCTTATCTTACCATGAAAGAAAATAGAGGCTAGTAATTCATTTATTTGTATTTGTTAATCAATAATATAACACGTTTATCTATAACAATATACTACGAAAGGAACTTCGTTCCAACCAAGTGTTGTTTGGTAACAATATTATAATAAATAAACCCTTTCATTCGTCTTATTCTCTCGAAATTTAGTTTTCTGAAAGTTTCACTTCTACCGCGTGTGAACTGCACACATGTTTTTTTTATTTACATATATATATACTGACTGCCTCGATGGTCTAGTTGTCGTAAGCGCGACTGCTTAGAGAGAAATAACTACGAAGTACGTACACAGACGCACGCACGCACTTATGCACATGCGCGCATAAAAACCTTATCCGAGACTATTGGACCTTGAGTTTGACATCTTGACTCCCAGTATTTGATCCATTAGCACTTCTAAAACTGTAGGTAGTCTAGGTTTACTCAGTCCGCCCGTGACGACGGGTATAACAATTTTTTTATAGGATAGTGTGACAAACGAGCATACAGTCCACTTCATGGTAAGTGGATGCTGTGACCCATAGACAAATGAATGATAAAAACATTAGTGATCTAATTTCAATACATGTTATTATTGTCTCTTTAAACAAAATGTATAATATCTATAAAATAGGTTGGCTTACTTGATACTCAGAAAGTTTTCTTCTGGTTTTGGCTAAAGCTTCATTGCGATCCTGACCCCACACAACAAGCTTTGCAATCATAGGGTCGTAGTGAACTGAAACTTCTTGTCCTTCACGCACACCTGTCTCCACCTGTCGGTGATATAATGGAAGCAAATGCAATAATTAATGTAATAATAATAATGTCCTCCAGACCGAATTTCTGTCACAGCCAACACGTCTCAACAAAGACTAGCCATCGTCTGCGCAGGATGGGATTATAGACATGAGTGTGTGAGCAAGCAGAGCTGTATACGTAGCGGCACGAATAGCGAGTACAGCCTTGACATGCGCAATAGTCGATTTATAAGTCTCTTTGGTCAAGAGCCGTGGTACCTCAGGGGCTTTCACAGTACGCGAGCAACCTGGGCTCGATCCCCGCCGGCACCAATTAAATTGTTAATTGCAATTTTAAGTGCCGATTTACCACGTGCTCGGTGGTGAAGGAAAACATCGTGAGGAAACAAGCATTCCTGAGAAATAAGAAAAAAATAACTTCGAAGACATGTGAAGTTGACCAAAAAGCATTGGGGCAGCGCGGCGGACTTTCCCTTGGCCTAAAACCCTCTCAGAAATGAGAGGAGGCCTGTGCCCAGGAATGGGACGTATATAGGCTGTTTAGTTTACTTTTGATGAATCGGGATGGGTACGGTGAACATTCTTTCACGTGATTGGTTCGTTAATTAATCGCCTGCAGTATTATTGACTTGGAAATGTACATGAAAAATACTGTCATTTTGTGTTCACGACTCGCACGGCTATTTGTACTCTCTATTGCTTTATTCTTATAGACAGTAATCCGAGGAAATAAAAATTTGTAGTGCTTTCTCACTCGAACAAATTCCTCAGGTGTAGGCTGAGTCAATCTATGTAAAGTGCCAGCGCGAGGTAGAAAACCAGCCCTAGGTTCTTCAGCGTAAATGCGGCATTCAACTGCGTGGCCCCGTCTCACAATGTCCTCTTGTTTCACTGGCAAAGGCTCCCCAGCTGCTACTCTTAGCTGCCATTCCACAAGATCTGTACCTGCAAGAAAATGCGAAATCGAATTTCAGTTTCTCAAAGAAAAAAAATTACCTGGTAGTATGTTGTAGGGAAATATGAGGTAAATCTTTTACTAACTTACTACCTACTATCTACCAGATATTACAACTTTATATTTTAGCCTACAAAAAGCTTGACAAGCTTCGTTTTCTTCTACATAGTATAAAATAAAGTAGCTTATCGCCGTCTGTACGCTTAGATCTTGTAACCTACGCAACGGATTTTGAAACGGTTTTTATCAATAGACAGAATGATTCAAGACGAAAGTTTATATATATAATACATGCATATTATATAGTTCTTCTGTCCATGTGGATGTGACTGAACTCCTCCTAAACGGCTGGACCGATTTTGATGAAATGTTGCGTGTGTGATTATGCAATGCTATCGAAATCCAGAAATCAACCGTGCGAAACCGGGGCGAATCGCTAGTAATTGATATAAATAAAGTTCAATCCTAATGCAATAATATACAGACTTCAACAAGGCTTTTGATACAGTAAATCATAGTATATTGATGGAAAAGCTACAATTTTTTACAGTGGTAGAGCCACGCGGCTTTTGCTGTCGCACGGATGGGCCGGCTCGAACCGGGGTGGTACCACGACCTCACAGAAAACCAGCGTGAAGTAGAGGTTTACCTCTGCGTTTCGCTTGGTAAGTGCAGGTGGCCGGAGACCCTTTTTACTGGGAATGAGGCATTCCATCTTAGTCCTCACGGGTGACAACGCATCTACGTTTTGATTTGGAATAGAGGATGTAGATGTCTATGGCCCGCAGCAACCACTTACCATCAGGTGGACTGTGTGCTCGTTTGTCACCCTTATCCTATAAAAAAAAAATTACGTGTTACAGAATCTCTGATAGGTGGCCCTCCTGTAAGTAATGGAACACTTAGTTATAATAATCAAGATGTCATTCCATATGTAAATAACAGTGTACCCATTGTTGTGAGAGCCTAATAAAATAAATAAACACAAATTATACCACATGAGTAAAGAAACCGTACCGTACAGAGGCAAGGCTTCATACAACCGCGTGTGTGTGATAGATACACTAATACAAGCTTTATGCGCGTGCGTCCGTGAGCACTGGCGGCTCGTCACGTACAGAGAGAAACTCCTTTAAAGCTCGGCCAGTGCTCAAACTTCAGGGATGTGTAACAAATAATAAGTGTCAAATTTTGTTTTTTAAAGAATAATTCGTATCAAATGGAATGATAAAAAGTGTAAATATGGTTTACTAACCTACGTAGTTTTAAACCTTATCGAGGTTGCCGCAAGAGATACCGCTGATTTTGTAAATAAAATTAATAATTTGTTTCATTTCTTACACTCAAGTACACTGCGATTTCCTAATAAATATAAAAAAAGCTTTACGATGCGATAGTTATCAAATTGAATTTTTAGAAGAAGTGCTAACATTTTTCAGGAACTTAAAATCAATAAGAAGTGATAGGCAGAAAGACGTTACAAATAGCATGAATTTCATTCACGGATTTCAAGTGTTTATAAAATCTTTAATAAAACTTCATGAACAATTAAAATTAGAAGAAATTAAATTAATTTATATTTAAGAGACGTCTCAATCAAGAATGTCTCGAAAATTGATAGTAACAGCCAGGACCACATGTCGACTATTGCTTTCAATAAGATGTTTATAACCAACATCTTAGGTAAATCTCAAAATACTAAATGTGAATACGATTTCGATATGTTACTTACGAAACCAGACGATTGTCGTATTTTAATAAAATATCACCGCAACCTGACGATGTTACTGCCCTTGTGTTAACAGTAGGAACAGATGATTATCTATTTGATTTACCAGAAAAAAATGGTTTAGTCTATGTGTCGGAATATTTGTATTGAAAATGTTGTCTCGAACACCACAAATTAGTGTTTGATAAGTTAATAGATCTGAACAACCTATAAATATGGGAAAAGATTCTTTTTTCGGGCATTACAAGGATTTTAATAAAGATAGTGTTCAATCGGGGTTTTTTTATAATACTTCCTGACAATTTTATCGCGTTTGTTGAATTGCTTGAGCAAAAATTTCGCGAATATTTTGACCTCGAAAGAAAAATTGCAAATATTGGTAGTGAAATATTAAAACGTGAGATTATATTTGTTATAAAATGCGAGTGCTTTCTAATAAATTATTTAAAAAAAAACTTTACATTAAATTCAGAATTTACTATTTAACCGTTTCAGTACAAATGACACGCCAGGCGTGCCATCGATTACTTTTATGTGTGGCGTATGACACACGAGTCGTGTCTTTTTAAAAATCGTTATAACTCACTCAAATTGCGTTTTTGGAAAATTTATCCAGAACAAAATATTCATTATTTTGCAAGTAGTTAATACCTGCAGCTTCATTTCTGGATATTTTGAAAATTTGAAATTTTTAGGGGTTGACAACCTTTTTTTAACTTGTACATGGTGCTCTTTTTGCTTTGTGGGTTTTCAATGATGTTGTGGAAAAATAGTCTAATAAGTAACAAATAATAGCACTCATTGCGATCGCTCACAAACTCAAGTTGTAAATAAATTTCTGGAAAACAAGTCTTCTATTAAAAAAAAAAACAATGCGTTTGTCTTATTGTTTAATTTTGCTTAAAATGGTTGAACTGCCGTCTTATTACTATCATATGGCCGAATAGACCCAAGAAGTACCATGTGCTCTTGTGATATGTTATAAGGTTTATTTTTGCTTGAAACAGTTTGAAAACGTTCATGAATAAAAAAAGGGTCGCTAATAAATAGTCTTTTATCAATCCGCCGCCGTTTGTTTCCTTTTGAAAACACTTGTTTTGCTATTCTTACTAGTTAAACGTTTTCAGATCGACTTTACTTTTACATTTGTATAACATTAAATAATATTTAACATTTGTAAATATTAATGAATCATAAACCTTATTATTTTCCAAATTAAGATTCTTGATTGTTTGTACATTTCATCATCATCATCATTACAGCCTTACATAAGTCTACTGCTGAACATAGGCCTCCCCCAAGGAATGCCACAAAGCACAGTCCTGAGCCACCTGCATCCATCGACTTCCTGCATGTCTTACCAGGTCGTCACTCCATCTCGTGGGGAGTCGCCCTACACTTCGCCTACCGGTACGAGGCTGCCACTCAAGAACCTTTCTTCCCCATCGGTTGTCGGTTTTTCGAGCTATATGGCCGGCCCACTGCCACTTCAGCTTACTAATCCGTTGGGCTATGTCGGTTACTCTGGTTCTACTGCGGATATCCTCATTCCTAAGTTTATCACGCAGATAAACTCCGAGCATAGCCCTTTCCATAGCTCGCTGAGCGACCTTGAGCTTCCTCATACGGTCAGCAGTGAAGGACCACGTCTCAGATCAGTAAGTCATCACTGGCAACACGCACTGGTTGTACAATTTCGTTTTAAGGTTTTGAGGTATGTCTGACGGGAAGATGTGTCGTAGCTTCCCGAACGCTGCCCAGCCGAGTTGAATCCGTCGATTGACCTCTCGGTCGAAGTTGGACTTACCTAGTCGGACTATTTGTCCCAGGTAAACATACTCGTCAACAACTTCGAGCTTAGTGCTCCCAACAAATACCGGCAGGGGTGTGACATGGATATTAAACATAATCTTTGTTTTGTCCATGTTCATCTTAAAAACTATCCGTTGGGAGACACTATTGAGATCATTAAGCATAGTGCTTAGGTCCTCCAGCGATTCTGCCATAAGGACTATATCGTCGCAAATCGAATGTGAGTGATGTACTCGCCATTGATGTTAATACCGTATCCTTTCCAGTCCGGAAGCTTGAAAACGTCTTCCAATGCAGCGGTGAAGAGTTTCGGGGATATAACGTCACCCTGTCCTACACCTCTCTGCAATTGGATAGGTTTCGTACTCTGGTTCTGTACTCGGATAGCCATCGTAGCTTTACTGTACAAGCACTTCAGCACTTCGATATACCGACAGTCAACTTGGCACCGCTGAAGGGACTGTAGCACCGCCCAAATTTCGACGGAATCAAAGGCTTTCTCATAGTCCACATACGCCAGGCATAGTGGCAAATTGTACTCCTCGGACTTCTGTACAACTTGCCGAAGGGTACGTATGTAGTCTATGGTGCTAAAGCCCTTTCGGAAACCGGCTTGGTCGGGAGGCTGGAAGTCGTCAAGTCTGCGTGCGAGACAATTCGTAATGACTCTCGAAAACAGCACGTAGACGTGGCTCAGAAGGGAAATCGGTCTGTAGTTCTTCAAGAGAGCATTGTCACCTTTCTTGAAGAACAAGACCACCGCACTTTTGCTCCACGCCTCCGGTGTAATGCCACCATGGAGGACGGAATTAAAGAGCCTCTGAAGAACTTCCAGTACCGGTTTTCCACCCGCTTTCAGAAGCTCCGCTGTAATTCCATCCTCGCCTGGGGCCTTGCAGTTTTTAAGACTATTACTTTTACATTTGTATAACATTAAATAATATTTAGCATTTGTAAATATCAATGAATCATAAACCTTATTTTTTTCCAAATTAAGGTTCTTCATTGTTTGATATTTACAAATGTTATTATTAGATGAAAATTTAATTTAATAAAAACCAAGGTTTTCCAGGGTGATTTAGCTGTACCTACTTATATAAATGTTTTTTTTTATAAACAAAAAATAGTACAAAAGATTTGTAATCTCTGCATTAAAAAGTCACTTACTCTCAATTTCAAAGAAAACACGTAAAAAAACACGTAGTTAC
The DNA here is from genome assembly GCA_033319125.1 of Parnassius glacialis. Classification (NCBI taxonomy): domain Eukaryota; kingdom Metazoa; phylum Arthropoda; class Insecta; order Lepidoptera; family Papilionidae; genus Parnassius; species Parnassius glacialis. The sequence continues at coordinate 35,584,266 of JAVANC010000001.1, read as the reverse complement.
CCACTAAAAACAAGTATCCTTCCGTTTGTAACTTATGTTTGATGTCAACTTAACTTAATTAGGTTTAAACAAGTAAAAAAAGCATTAAAAAAGAACATTACTTTTACACATGACTGATGGCACAATAGGCGTATCATCAACTTCTGTGGCATGAAATATTTGTTCGCCGCCACAGCTAAAAGTTGCCGAAAATCGGTGCCGCAACGAATCGGTTAATTAAACAAAACAAATTGTTGAAGAACAATAATAATTATAAAAGTCAAATATTTAAAATATGTAATTTGTAAAAAAAATATTATATCTTAAGTATCTATTAAAATGCTGATAAACGTTTTGTTTATTTAATTTTATTCTCCTGTGCCAACCTTACCAAAATAGGTAAAAATTTTCCTTAGAACCTTTGCCTCTGTACAGTTTCTTTAATCATGTGTAATATACCAAACTATACAGTACTTTCCTAGTTTAGTGGTAGCATATAGGTATCCGTCATTTCATTTAAATAGAGAATTTCGTAATAGGCAGCTATAGGCTGTCAAAACAATTTCGTAGCATCAATCTATACAAATAAATAAAATTGAAGTGTCTGTTTGTAATGTCAAAGTTACAGTTTTTTACTTAATGCATAAGAAAGTAAATACGGTACTAATAACTAAAATACAATTTTTTTTAATTTTGTCTGTCCGCTTGTTCCGGCTAATCTGCGAAACGGATGGACCGATTTTGACGGAAATTCACTTGCAGATAGCTGATTTTATAAGGAGTAACTTAGGCTACTTTTATTTTAGAAAAATATTTAGGGTTCCGCGCAAAAACATAAAAACCCTAACACGCGAGCGAAGTCGCGGAAAACAGCTAGTAATAGATAAAAATAACATACCTGTAATCATCTCAGTGATGGGGTGTTCGACTTGCAAGCGTGTGTTCATTTCCATGAAATGGAAGTCATGAGTTACTCGGTGCAATATAAACTCTACCGTGCCCGCACCAACATAGCCCACGGCTTTTGCCGCTCGTACAGCCGCCTCGCCCAATGCCCGTCTAGTGTCCTCTGATAATCCTGGCTTTAAATAAAAACCGTAGTTTATTTGAAAATTCATTATTACATTTATTGAATTTATTTAGTTTTTCGGTGGTATTATTTTGTTCTTTCAGTGGTTTGGACTTTGGACATATAAAAAGAAAAGCAATGAACACCCTTGACAGAAGTTTATAGAACAAATAGGCGATATATTAAAGATGGGCTACATTAAAAGTAACCTTAACCAACAAGCACGTATGAGTACACATCGATATTTATGTGGATGTGAAAGATGAGTGAGAGGTGCATCAGGATTATGCCAAATGGAACTCTGTAGTCTCTGCCTACCCCTCTTTGTGATCAGCGTGAGAATGCTTATGTTATTTAGTTTGTAATACAAATTTCAATTAATAGTATAATGTGTTACATGAAATAATTAAACATACTGCAGGTGCTTCTTCTATAATTTTCTGATGACGTCTCTGCACAGAGCAATCTCTTTCAAATAAATGTACTGCGTTTCCATACATGTCTGCAAAAACCTAAAAAATAAGTATACATTTAGAAAATAGAAAATAATTATGTAAGTACATGTATCTTTGGTTTAAAACAGGCTATTATATTGCTGACCATGAATATTGAATAATTATGCAAATCATACCATTTTAGCTATGCTCAAGGAAATTTACAAAAATAAATATTTATTTTTTAAGTCTGGACATTTATCACGAACATATTATTAACTTGTCACAAAAGACAAGTAACGTTTTGACTAGTGCTATTTTACTATTTAACATACTTTTCTTATCAATATTATATGTCGCAGGTTTATGGTAAAATTAGGTTTAAGATCTGGAAGAACACAAAATTATTAAGCTTATCATTAACCTGAAAAATTCTTGTTTTTTTATCAAAAACCTGAACTTGTTTAGGTTTATGATAAAATTTAAGCTTAGGTTAAGTTAGGTTAGGTTATCTAGTTTTATTTATTTAAAGAAATAGCAATCGACATATTTTATCATAAAACTAAATCAGTCTAGGTTTTTGATCAAAAAACTGATTTTCTCAGGTTTAAGATAACATAAAGTAGTAATTTCGTCTTCTTTCGGTTCTTGGTCATAAAGCCTATGTTTTTGACGAAAAACCAGGTTTTGTTATAAACCTGCGACATATATAAACTATATGCTGTAGAAGTAGAAAGTAGAAGAGTGTAAGAGGAGACTTTTTATCCTATGGGTGTAGTAATATGAATTACAGAAAACGCCAGGAATACTCTTTTGGCATTTCAAAAGAGAGAAATTAGCATTGAATAATAACACTGAAATTGATGCCAATTTTAAGGAGAATGTGAAATTCTCCAAACACTAAATATTCTATTAAAGAGCAGTGATATATTAATACATAATATATTATGTTAGGTAAATAATCTAAAAAAAACAATAGAAATATCAACACACCTGCACCTCTACATGTCTAGGATCTGTTATGTATTGCTCCAATAGCATGCTTTCATCACCAAATGACTTTAAGGATTCTCTCTTTGCAGATTCTAATTGTGACAAAAATTCGCCTTCAGTCATTGCTATTCGCATGCCCTGAAATTAGTTTAAATATTTGGTTCAATATATGAAACTTGAGACAAACTGTAGTACACAAACTATATAAAGTACATACTTATACTTAGTAAAAAGACAATACTTTTCAACAAACAACAAAAACTCATCAAGCAACTTTAGTTCCTTAGGATTAGTCTTTTCTACCGACTTCAAACAGGAGGAGGTACTCTATTCGACTATATGTTTTTTTTATGTGTGTTACCTCATAACTCTTTTCTGGGTGAACCGATTTCGATGATTTTTTTTTAATTTGAACCATCTTTCAATTTTCGTCATGTTGTCAATTTCTTCAGCTTCTCATGTTATCCCATATAAATTTGATCAAGGTCTGACCAATAGTACACATTTTTATATGTGGTAGAGCCATGGTGCAGCTATATTAGTAGTATAGTTGTAGCACGAATGGGTCGGCTCGACCGGGGAAGGACCACGCTCTCACAGAATACCAGCGTAAAATAGCAGCTTGATGCTGCTATGTTTCGTATGGTGAATGTAGAGAACTGGAGACCCTTTTTAGAATAGGAGGATAGATGTAGATGTCTATGGATCACAGCAACCACTTACCATCAAGTTGACTGTGTACTCATTTGTCACCCTAACCAATAAAAAAAGTTTTTGAGTTATTCTTAATAATTTATAATGAAGTCGGTTGTACAAAATTTTTAATTATTATTAACTCAACAATGTTAAAATCATAAATTACAACTTAGTGCAAAAACCTCCTCTCATTTCTGAGAAAGTTATGGAATAATTAGTCCGACATGCTGCTCCATTGTATTGTATTGGCCGACCTCAAATGTCCACACAATATTTTATTACTCAGATATGCAGGTTTCCGCTGAGCATGCCATTGGTGCTGATAGGAATCGAACACGGGTTGATCAATTAAAATCATATACAATTATTCAATACCTTTCCCCCTCCTCCACGTACTGCCTTTATCATTAAAGGAAAACCAATCTTGTGTGCTTCAGCTTGTAGCCTTTCAATACTTTGATCTTCACCGTGGTAACCCTTAACTATTGGAACGCCAGCACTGGACATTATGGCTTTTGATGTGCTGTAAGTTATGTAACATGATTTCTTATAACAACTAATGACAAGCAGTTAAGTAAAATTTATGCAAAAGGCTTGTAAAAAGCAGTTTTTGTTTTTCTGTGGACTGTGGCAGACATTGTGAGATATGGCAAGCAACTCACAAGTACCTCTCACCTATTTCTACAGTGTAATTGGCAGAGTACTCACTGCTGTATTCATGTTTGATGGGTAAGAAAGATTGTCATTCTAAAATGAATAAGTTGAAGCTTTTATTATTTAACTTTTAAAATGATAATTTAATTTGTAATAAATTTTCCTCATAAGAATACTTTTTCCAAGTACCTTGAATATTTGAATTTATGCAAAGGCAATTTAGTAATATCACATAAAATCTAGCCATAAATGCTTATACTCTTACCAAGCACAAGATTTAAAGGACAACATTAAAAATGTCATATGTAATGTTATATAAATGCCGTGTAGTAGCGGCCAAGAATATCCACTACCCCATATCCTCCCGTGGGTGTCGTAAAAGTCGACAAAGGGAAACAGGCGGGAGATGGGCAGCAGCATCTTCCTGATAATAGCCAAAATTACAATAAAAAAACTGCGGTTGCCAACCCGCTCGCCAAGCGTGGCAACTATGGCAAATACCCCCAATAATTAAAGCAACACGGCCCCCAGTCCCCGGCGGCCCCGCTATTCCTGGCTACGGTGGCGACCATGGTAACGGCGGGGCAGGGGGTGCTAAGAATCTCCGGTGGAGGTTCGGTTGCCACCTACGACGGCTCGACCTGGCAACGTACAACGCACGCACCCTGAGGACTGACGAGAAGATCGTGGAGCTGGACGAAGAGATAGACAAGTTGCGCTGGCATATTATAGGATTATCCGAAGTCCTTCGGATGGGGGGAGGACACGGTAATCCTCGAATCCGGCAACTTGCTCTATCATCGGGAGGGCGACCATCTGTCCCAAGGAGGTGTCGGATTTATCGTCCACAAGTCTCTCGTTAACAACGTTGTAAAGATCGGGAGTGTGTCGACGAGGGTTGCGTACCTTATACTCAGAATCACCAAACGGTATTCGCTGAAGGTCATACAGGTTTACGCACCAACCTCGGCACACCCCGATGAGGAGGTGGAGGAAATGTATGAGGATATCTCGAGAGCCATGCATTCCTCCAAAACCCAATATACGGTGTTAATGGGAGACTTCAATGCAAAACTAGGCACAAGAGAGAACGGTGAGCTGAAAGTAGGGAAATTTGGAATAGGGCAACGGAGCCCAAGGGGCCAGCAGCTGGCCGACTTCATGGAGAAAGAGGAACTCTTTATGATGAACTTTTTCTTCAAGAAGCGGTCCCACAGGAAGTGGACCTGGTCGAGCCCCGACGGTTCGACAAAAAATGAGATTGACTTCATTATGACGACCAGACGACAACTGTTCAGTGATGTCTCAGTGATCGCGAGGGTGAAAACCGGCAGCGATCACCGAATGGTTAGAGGCACACTGAACCTAAATGTTAAGTTGGAGAGGTCTCGTCTGATGAAGTCAACGCTCCGTCCCCCTCATGCTCTAATCCAAAGTCCCGAAACCTTTCAGCTCGAGTTACAAAACCGTTTTCAGTGCCTAGAAGACTGCAATGAAGTGGACGATATGAATGACAAGCTCGTGGAAACTGTCCATGCGGTCGGAGCTAAGTTCTGCAAAACCCGCCGCAGAAGAACACAAAAACTCTCCGATCACACTCTTAATCTCATGGCTGTTAGACGGGAGATGAAGCTACATTCTTCAACAGATTTGACAGCATACAGGCAACTGAACAGACAGATCTCCAAATGCATGCGGCTGGAACTACGCAACTTCAATACAGCTCGTATTGAAGAAGCGATCGAGCGGAACCAAGGCTCCAAAGTCTTTGCCAGAGATCTGTCTGCCAGAAAGAGCCAACTGTTAAAGCTGAAGACCGAATGTGGCAGCATCGTTTCCGGGGCACCTGAGATTTTGAGTGAGATTGAGACGTTCTATGGGCAGCTGTACGCGTCATCGTTGGAGCCACACGCAAGTGTGAGTAACGATCCAAGAGCGAGTCTTATCCGACACTATTCCGAAGATATCCCGGACGTCAGTCTGAGCGAGATTAGAATGGTTCTCCAGCACCATAAAAACGGCAAGGCCCCAGGCAAGGATGGAATTACAGCGGAGCTTCTGAAAGCGGGTGGAAGACCGGTACTTGAAGTTCTTCAGAAGCTCTTTAATTCCGTCCTCCATGGTGGCATTACACCGGAGGCGTGGAGCAGAAGTGCGGTGGTCTTGTTCTTCAAGAAAGGTGACAACGCTCTCTTGAAGAACTACAGACCGATTTCCCTTCTGAGCCACGTCTACGTGCTGTTTTCGAGAGTCTCGCGCGCATACTTGACGACTTCCAGCCTCCCGAACAAGCCGGTTTCCGAAAGGGCTTTAGCACCATAGACCACTATACCATATACCCTACGGCAAATTGGACAGAAGACCAAAGAGTACAATGTGCCACTATGTCTGGCGTATGTGGACTATGAGAAAGCCTTTCATTCCGTCGAAATTTGGGCGGTGCTGCAGTCCCTTCAGCGGTGCCAAGTTGACTGTCGGTATATCGAAGTGCTGAAGTGTTTGTACAGTAGAGCTACGATGGCTATCCGAGTACAGAACCAGAGTACGAAACCTATCCAATTGCAGAGAGGTGTAAGACAGGGTGGTGTTATATCCCCGAAACTCTTCACCGCTGCATTGGAAGACGTTTTCAAGCTTCTGGACTGGAAAGGATACGGTATTAACATCAATGGCGAGTACATCACTCACCTTCGATTTGCCAACGATATAGTCCTTATGGCAGAATCGCTGGAGGACCCAAGCACTATGCTCAATGACCTCAATAGTGTCTCCCAACGGATAGGTCTTAAGATGAACATGGACAAAACAAAGATTATGTTTCATGTCCATGTCACACCTATGCCGGTAGTTGTTGGGAGCACTAAGCTCGAAGTTGTTGACGAGTATGTTTACCTGGGACAAATAGTCCGACTAGGTAAGTCCAACTTCGACCGAGAGGTCAATCGACGTATTCAACTCGGCTGGGCAGCGTTCGGGAAGCTACGACACATCTTCTCGTCAGACATACCTCAAAACCTTAAAACGAAATTGTACAACCAGTGCGTGTTTCCAGTGATGACTTACGGAACTGAGACGTGGTCCTTCACTGCTGGCCGTATGAGGAAGCTCAAGGTCGCTCAGCGAGCTATGGAGAGGGCTATGCTCGGAGATTCTCTGCGTGATAAACTTAGAAACGAGGATATCCGCAGTAGAACCAGAGTAACCGACATAGCCCAACGGATTAGTAAGCTGAAATGGCAGTAGGCCGGCCATATAGCTCGAAGAACCGACAACCGATGGGGAAGAAAGGTTCTCGAGTGGCAGCCTCGTACCGGTAGGCGAAGTGTAGGGCGTCCCCCCGCGAGATGGAGTGACGACCTGGTAAGACATGCAGGAAGCCGATGGATGCAGGTGGCTCAGGACCGTGCTTTGTGGCATTCTTTGGGGGAGGCCTATGTTCAGCAGTGGACTTGTGAAGGACTGTAATGATGATGTAATGTTAATGTCAGTTATGTCACACCTATGCCGGCAGTTGTTTGCTTGGAACACTATGCTAGAAGTTAGTGCATATGTTTACATAGAACAAATTGCAGCTTCCATCTCGGCTGGGTAGAGTTCAGAAAATTATGACACATCTTGTCACATATTCCTCAACTCTTAAAAACAACCAGTGTCTGATTCTGATGCCAGAGAAGACTTATAGATCAGAGGTATGGTTATTCACGGCACCTTATGGTCACTCATTGAGCTATGGATAGGGCTAAGCTCAAAGTTTATCGGTGTAATAAAATCCTTAATAGAGACATCTGCAGTAGAATCATCAACATAGCCCACTTAAAAGAACTAACAACTGATGGGTAAGAAAGGTTCTAAAGTAGCAGCCTTTTACAAATATGTGAATAAAATGGTGGCTTTCCAAAAGTGATAACCCGTTAAAACATATAGAAAGTAGATGGATACAAGTGGCTGAAGACTGTTTTGTGGCATTACTTTGACTCTGCAATGCTGATTATGTTTAGCAGTAGACTTGGATGTCAAGTTCAGACTTATTATGTGTAATTTAAAAAAATGTGTAAAGGTGAATAGCTAAGGCAACAATCACTCTTTTTGGCAAAGGTATTTTTAAAATAGTTTCTTACACGCTGGTACTTGCCAAACATCTTAACTGGCATAGTGATCACTGTAGAATTTTCTTGAAAAGGAGAGAATGTTTACAGACACTACCATACCATTACAGCTCCTAAGAGTACACTGCAGAACATAGGCCTCCCCATAGAATGCCTCATAAGGAGGATGTTTGCCATACATGTTGAAAAATAATAAATTTAAAGGTTCTCTTGTACACGGTGTGTTAATGGTTAATGTTGGTGACGCGCTTAAAAAATAGTTTGTCATTTTTCATTTCAAAAAAAAGAAATTAATTCGCATTTTAAAATTATTGCTATTAAATTATATAAGGCATTGCGAATAATAGATTCTATATAATTGTCAAACGAAAGTTCAGGATTCGATTCCCCGGTCAAGAGTTAATTCCACAAAAGTTTGTTTATAGATTAATTTAGAGCCATGTGTTACATAGTAATCGGCTATGCAATACGAATTATTCTTGTATTAAATTAGATATTTTAGATGAAAATATATTTTTCTCTTGTGATAATAGATAAGACTCATTATAGCTAAATAAGAATAGTATATGTAAACAAATAATGATTCATAATGAACAGAGATAGTTGTAATTTAGACAAAAAAACACTAGCCTCCTACTGATATGATAAGGGTCATGTACGGATTGGTTATTCATGTTGTGTGGGATTTAAAGAGTGTCTAAATAATGTACTATAAAAATAAAAAAAATAACTATATCAATTTGTGAAAATTTCAGTAATATGTGTAGAAATAAAAAACAAATGTTTCAGGATTATTGTGTGTATTAATAAGAACAGTGCTGTCTTAAAAGTGCATAAATTTGTCAAAGCTTGGCAAAGTTCATTTCTTTGTGCACTTATTTGAACATTTATTCAAACTCCCGTGCTACACATAGCTTCAAACAAGTGTTCAAATGTTTGAAGCTGTATCTGGCGCCGGCTTTAAAGAAATAAAGATATGAAGTAAAATACAAGGGTGCAATGATGAAAATCAATGTTAAAATATGTCGAAATGGCGCGCGGTTCTCTTACACGTATAGCTCGCGTACGAGGATAGTAAACTGGTGATTTGGAGATTCGACCATCGTCGCGTGGGACCCAAACGCGAAACACCCGGCCTGGCGATCCAGAGTGATCAACTCGCCGGGTCGTGAACTATACGAAGATGCGGAAAATAACAACTACGACGTTTTAGGTCCCGAAAAACCAATACAAGTCCCTACGGACCACCGATAATGTCCGGATGTATTGGACATCGTGCTCTCTAGGAATGTCAACTACCCGATAGTAGTAGAGGTGCTCTACGACCTGACTTCGCAGCAGCTCCCGATTTTGATCACCCTTGGCCTCAAAGCGGGGACTACGCTGCCGCGAGCTTTTAAATCCAAGATTGACTCTAGGCTCTACCAACATCATTTACAGGAGAGACCTCCAGTACTTACACCGATTAACTCAGCGGACGACGTAGAGGCCGCTGCAACAAGAATAACAAAAATGATAGAGGAAGCCCTACATGCGGCCTCGACGATCATCCCACTAACACAAAGGAGAGATGAGCTGCCGCGAAAGATGCGCGCGCAGCTAATACCCAAGAGAGCGCTGAGAAAGCTCTGGGCGCGGTCTCGGTGTCAGATACTAAAGAACAGACTCAACCAATTGACGGATGAACTGTCGGTTGCAATCCAGACCCACAAAGGAAAGGCCTGGGAGCGGCGCATCTGGGAAGCGGAAGAGCAAGATGTGTCGCTCTACAAATTGAGCCGATAGTTAAGCTTGTTAAAACCAGACTCCTCGTCTGCCCGCTGACCAACAACGCGGACGAACGTTATTACGAGGCGAAAGGTAGAGCGGATATTCCAGTAGAGCACTTTGAGGAGTCCACCTGGAACCGAGGATGGCGCCGGGGTACGACAAGATAACCAATGCTGCACTCCGACAGCTGCCTAATAGATTACTTGTAGAGATAGGTCGTCTCTACAACGGTATACTGCAGACATCCCACTTCCCGGAGGATTAGAAAATCGGCAAAGTGATCGTTCTGCCGAAACCCGATAAAGGACAGGCGTAGAGCAGCCAGCTATAGGCCGATTACGCTGCTACCGCACATAGCAAAACTGCTAGAAACATTACTGTTGAGATGTGTCCGCCCGTGCATTCAACTTCGGGCGGATCAACATGGATTCAGGAGGGACCACTCATCAGCTACACAGCTGACCAGGGTGCTGCACTACCTTGCGGCCGAGCACAAGCACGGCCGCACATCGTTGGGCGTCTTTCTCGACATAGAGAAGGCGTTCGACAGGGTACAGGGTAGGGCACTCTGGATTATTCTATAAACTGGAAGCGCAAAAGAGTATCCGTCCTGCTATGTTGCGGCTAGTGGCGTCATTCCTTGCAGATAGGAAGTTCTACATCTGTGTAGAAGGCGCCGAATCTGCAGCAAATTCCATTAGAGCCGGTGAGCAACAGGGCAGCTGTCTGTCACCGATCCTTTACGCGGCTTTCACCAACGACTTTCCCACCCTGGCAGGAAATCTGCACGAATGGGAGGACGGTGTAGACTTGGCTCTATACGCGGACGATAGCGCCTATTTCACATCGTCCAGAAGACCCCACATAGCCACTGCCAGGATGCAGCGTCTGCTGGACCTACTGCCACTGTGACGCCTCATAATTATTATTAATAAATAATAATTAAATTCAATGTAAAGGCATTTAAAAATGTCTTAGAAATTATATTTTAAACAATTAAAATGTTTAAAATTAAGTATAAAGTTCAAATATGTTCATTGGGAATATTGAATATTATAGTATAGTTAACGCATAAATTGTCTCTAAAAAATCTCTAAATTTATTAAAATCTTGTTTAAGATATTCAAAATATATTAAATTATATAAATACAAGTCGATTATATTACAATAATAAAGATAAATAACATTTGTAATATAATAGACAAAATGGATAAAAATTTTCTAAGTTGAAGAAGGTGTTCTTGTATTAGTCGGAAAATTAAGTTGATGAAAGTGTTCTTGTAATGGTCTCCATAATAAGGGGCGTTGCCGGAGACACATACCCAAGGTTATACATATATATGGGGTGGTCGGCTGACCGACTGCTAGTACTAATGTTGCACAATGACTAGTCCTATATTAGGGACTTATGATAGTAAGGTCTAACGAACCAAAGCATTAATATAGAAGGTCTTTATGATGCATAAGCATTATGATAGCAGAGTTATGACTTGAAGTCCCATATGAATAAGACATACAATAGTATGGTCTATGAAATAAAGCAAATATGTTGAAGGTCTCAAATATGTAAAAGCATTATATTGAAAGAATTGGGACTTGAAAAGGATTATTATAGTGGCGTGTAGATTGTTTCACAGCATCCGAGACCGAGGTAAACTTGGACTCGCTAACCGATGTGTCCTTGACATATCATCTTAGTGCCGGTGGTAAGCGGGTTTGTTGTAGCAATACGACTTGCCCGTGGACATCGCACAACCCTACCGTTTGTGGGCGGCGTCTTAACGCATAGCGTTATGATACGTCGGCTATCTTCCGGATTAGGGTGAGTGTGTTTGGTAGTACTTTTAAGTGCAGCAAGCATACTCAACTTCATGTCTTAGTGCAATAGCGCTATGATACGTGGAGTTTTGGCTAATGATGTCTTGGTACCGTGCTACTATGATACGTTGGTGGTTAATCGATGTGTCCTAGACATATCATCTTAGTGTCGGTGGTAAGCGGGTTTGTTGTAGCAATACGACTTGCCCGTGGACATCGAACACCCTGCTGTTTGTGGGCGGCGTCCTAGCGCATAGCGTTAGGATACGTCGGCTATCTTTCGGATTGGGGTGTGTGTTTGGTAGTACTTTTAAGTGCAGCAAGCATACTCAACTCCATGTCTTAGTGCAATAGCGCTATGATACGTGGAGTTTTGGCTACTGACGTCTTAGTGGCGTGTTACTGTGACACGTTAGTTGTATTTTGCGGGTGGTGCTGTCTGCTGGGACTGTATGGGGGACCTTGGGATGGTGTAAGCCTGACGATAGTCGTATTGATGCTTGTTGCATTCTGCAGCATTGCGTCTCTGCGATGGTTGTTTGGCGGGTCGCTCTTCTCAATGGCGCTCTCTGCGTCTTGGTTTGATTCACAACCCAAGTAGCTTTGCCCAAGTCGGGTCCCTTCATAGCGGGGCTGCAGACTGTCTGCCCTCCATGATGTTTTATATAACAACATATTAATATATCTCTATAAAGTTCCCACCTTTGAAAGATTGAAGGCAACTTGTTGGTGGGTGAGACAAACATGATCGAAAAATGCATATACTCAACGTCAGTGACACAAACCCTTTCTGATGGCGAATTATTACTAATATCTTATAACTGCCTATTGGCTATATCTGCCATTGTATTGGTTGGTGGAGCATATGAGTCGACCTCATGCGGGTGGTAGCTGGAGGGAGAATCTGAAGAAGGTTCTCAAGGCTGCGGCCGAAAGCCGCGCAACGTGGGACCCCATTCCCTTGAGGTGAGCGGTAGACTCATGACAAGCTCTGCGGCCAATTGGCCGTGCTGACCATGCAATTGGTGGTGATGCCTTACACTTACATCACGTCTGCAGGAACGGCGGTCTGGCAGGTGGTGGCGCTCACGGACGGCTTTTTATGGCTAGTGTGCCTATTGTTGCCTAACCCGTGTGACGTACATTCACTGTGGCTGGATTTGATCGTATTCTGTATGACGTTTACACGCATTGACATGCGCGACTTCGGTCGATGTTTGTGCTTACGGACTATCAAGGGGCCAAGTCCTCTTTTACTGGTTCGCCAGTTATTTTGCTGTGGACTACGGTCTAGTTCCCAATTTTGCGTACCCTTCGGGGGGAGCGCATTAAAATGGTTGGCGCTCACCGTGCGCGGCGTGTGCGGAGCCGTGTACCTCCTCCACATTTTTTTTAAATGTGGAAGAGCGAAGCCCTTGTATCTGGTATTTGATATAAATATTGTGAGCCTTTTCCAAGCGGGAAGGGATTAATTAATATGGAATTGACTGTTGTGAACCTGATACAAGTGGAATAAGGACAATTTATTGTTCTTAACTTTTATTTGAGCTCTGTCTTCGTGAACGGGGTTCTTTAGCTTATAAGACACTACCAACAGCTTTCGATTGCTCTCGCAAATATTCATTCTTCCAAGATACACCTAAAAGAACTAAGTTACTATACAAACACAACATAAATAAGGGTCCTAACTAAGACGATCACGCCATAAATTTATTATACGGCCTATATTTGAACTTTTAGAAAGATCAATGTATGATTAATATACTGGTCACGTAAGTTAGATATACTTGTATAACTTATAGAAATAGATTCTAAGGAAATAAAGGTATAAATATATATAGAAATAGTGAAGAGAAGAGAAAGGGGGGGGGGGGGGTCGTTACACCACCATGGCTGGATGAGTGGAGGATGGCCGTCAATGTTGGTGAGACGACCGCTCTGCTCACCCGCCGCCTCAGAAACCTACCACCTCCACAGACGTTAAGGGGCCAAGAGATCGCGTACGAGAAGGCCGTGGCTTATCTTGGATGCTGGATTGACAGGATGCTGCGCATGACCGCGCATGTCAATCTCGTCGTCCGCGACGCAAGAGGCGCGCGGGCGATGCTCCGTTTCGTCCTGACATCCAAGCTAACACTTAAGACAAAGCTAAAACTGTATAAGCTCTACATAAGATCGAGACTAACACACGCTGCTCCGGCCTGGTACGCACTCTTGAGCGATCGACAGAGGAGGCGACTTCAGGCCCAGCAGAATTTATCTCTACGAACCATCGTCGGTGCAGGTCGCTACATCCAGAATGATGTCATTGCCGCCAACCTGAAGATGGAAACGATCTAGGATTTTGTGGCCCAGCTGGCGCGCGGCATGTTCGACTGCGCTGACAACGGGTCACACCACCAACTTAACAACTTGGCACCTCAACATGCTCGGCCCCCGGACGGGCGCCCTCTACCAAGAAAACTCCTCTCTATAGAGATAAGAGAGTCGAGTAACAACCCTCAATGTCGCAGATAAGACCAACTTTGACTTTTTATTGTCACCCGGACCGCTGCGCACTGCCTATGGCATGACGGCTCCCACGACCGGTACATAGTTGTGTACCACGAGGAGTATCCGGGCAAAGGAAGGGGGATGCCCCGAGGCCCGAGACCTGCTGTGTGCTAAATAGCACACATGCAGAAGACAAGGATAACAGAAATTCGTTCGGGACCAGCTACTATTTTTATAGTCTCAATCAAGAAAGAAAACTATAGGGAAAGTGATAGGAAAAGTGGTGAAAGTTTCAACATTGCACTCTTATGGGGAAATTACGAAGATAAAATTGATGTTTCATTTCCTAATGCACCTTCAAATTACGAAAATCCATGACGCCTGTACATTCCACTGTACATACGTCAAGACCGGGACCACTCCATAGGGGACATAGGTAATCTTACTCGTCTAACCTTTCTTTTAAGAAAGGGCAACAGACGTTCTAGTGTGGCAATCCTTCTCGAGGGTCACGTCCACCTCGTTGTTCCCGAAGCCAACGTGTGTGATTTTAGTTTCTTGGGGTAGAAGGTCCATGACCGATTAACTCCTGTCTGTTGAAAACAGACTTCATACTATCGGTAAACCATATGGGCAAAAAATTGCCATGGACGTTATTTCATCATTGCAATTAATTTCGGCGAATATTTTAGTACAGCGACTTGCCGCACAACATTTATAGGTTGCTACTTCTCGGCGTATATCGGCGCTGTATATCTTTTACTCCGCGTATCTTGCTACCGTATATTGTAAAGATTTTTAAAGTTTTTATCAACTCAAATCGATGGTTTAACTACTTCCGCAAAGTGAGCTCCCGATATGGGCTGTACGGGGAAGTAAAGATGAAAGGGAGCGGGAGGTTCTTACGACTCGCGCTCGGGCACGTGGCGAATAGTTTATTAGCTAATGGTCGCTGGTCGGTAATTTGGAGTCCGTTTGGAGCATGCGCTGCACAATCATAAAAGTGAAGTGCGAATTTTGAGATCGTCTTGTTTTTTCTTAACATTTATCTGAATTGTAGATTTACTGATTGTACTGATTTAAAAAAAAATAAACAAAAAGAATATTTGATTAATATTATTCTTATTTATTTTTTTCAATATGCGTTGTCACACATGAGAATGTTCCTAGAAGAACAAAAATAATAGAAAACATTTATTCATTAACATTATTCAAGCTACCTAAAATCGTCATGAAATAGAGAAATAGCTTGTATGCAATCAAGGTAGGTCCGAGGTCGCAAATTGTGAGCAGGGAGACGTGCAGAGAGCCAAGCGTAAAAGTATTTTTAACAGTGGTAGAGCCACGCGACAGCTTTTGCTGTCGCACGGATGGGCTGACTCGAACCGGGTGGTACACGACCTTATAGATTACCAGCGTGAAGTAGAAGTTTACTTCTGTGTTTTACCTGGTAAGTACAGGTGGACGGAGGCGCCATTCCTTCCACCCCCCTTAATATGGTAGCGGAGTTACATAAAATACCTTTGGAGACGGAGATCCTTCGCTTAGCATCCACTGTTTTCAACGCCTCGGCAGTCTTGAAGGTCCATGTCCATCCTATGGCTGCGCTTAAACACCGACAAACATCCCCGCGTCTACGGGTGCCTCTATAGGTTCCATACAAGTAATGCCTACACAGACCGACTCATCAACCACGTCCAAATGCTGCCGATTCCGTGATACAATAGGTTCCATCTGACGAGATGATAATACTCGGTGATTTTAACGCCCACCACGCTGGATGGCTTATTTCCCGTTTAACCGATCATAGACCTGTTTATGACTTTGCCTTGGCAACTTGGCATATGGTCTAACACAACTGGTTACTTCACCTACGCGGATCCCAGATGTGGAGGATCATGAACCTTCCTTGTTGCACCTTCTGCCGACCTTTATCCGGACGGATATAGGTGTCCGTCGATGCCCCTCTTGGATCTTTGGACCATTGTCTGATCTGGAGTACAATGCCACTCACGCTACCTCTTGGTTGTGTACTGCGGGTTGCCGCCGTGTTAAGCACTATAAGTTGGCCGATTGGGACAAAATGCGGTCATTTTTGCATCCTACCTTTGGGGGTGATCCAATTATACAGAAGTGACTTTTGCTGCTTATGCAGGAGTGCTACTGGGCCTGGGCTGACGCATCAACGTCTCAGGATGCAAATACAAGCGCTCTTAAAAATAAGTATAATTCCGCCTCCAGGTCCTTCAAAAGTGTCATTGCCAAGGCAAAGTCAGAGCACATCGGCAGAATTGGCGAGAAACTACTATCTCGTGTCGAAACTAGTTCGACATCCTTAGGGAACATGTGCATTCTGGTCTTTCGCCAAGGCTGTTCAAGGGAACTTCTGTCAGCCATCTCTACCATTTCTGCACAGGAAGGACGACTCACTGACAAAGGAGAAAGCCAATCTGCTAAGCTCTCTCTTTGCATCCAACTCGACTCTCGATGACGGAGGGAAATACGACGCGACCATCCCTCAGTGTTAGTGCTCTATGTAGGATGTGATGTTTACACTGCGCTCGGTGCGCAAAGCACTCCTCTCCTTGGACCTTAACAAGTCGAGTGAGCCTCATAGAGTCACTCCTGTCATACTGCAGAATCCTGCTCCGTGATCCGGAGTTGGAGCCGGTTTTAACGCCTTTTCCGTTACTCCTACTCCCTAGGCTTTGTCCTGAATTTATAGAAGATAACTTTGGTTCACCTGATCCCTAAAAAAGGCTACCGCTCAAACCCGTCTAACTACAGGCATATCGCCATCATCTTCATGTTCTCAAAAATAATGGAATCCATTATAACCTGCCAGCTCATGATGTATCTTGAGGCTTCAGCTGGTGATATTCCAGTCTACCTAACTCATAGATGAGCGGAGGCAGTAGAGTCCAAGGGGGAGGCATTGTTTGTTAGTTTGGACATTGCGAAGGCCTTCGATCGGGTCTAGCACACAGCGCTTCTTTAGAAGCTCCCTTCCTATGGGATTTCCGAGAAATTGTGCTATTGGATCACCAGCTTCCTTGTAGATCGGAGCATCAAGGTCGTAGTAGACGGTGCACGCTCCGATTACAAGCGTATTAACGCAGGTGTTCCACAAGGCTCTGAGCTATCACCAACGCTGCACGTCAATGATATGTTGCAAGCTGATAACATTCATTGCTATGCGGACGACTGCACTGGTGATGCTTTATACACCGGTCGTCCCAATATTTCTCAAGAAAACGTCGCCATGTACCGGGACTAAATTGTGTCTAAAGTTGAGACTTTGTTGAAATAAGTCTCGGATTGGAAGCGACTAAATTTAGTCCAGTTCAATCCCCTAAAGACCCAAGTTTGTGTGTTTACTGCTAAAAAGAACCCCTTTGTCATATTTCCTCAGTTTCAGGGCACTCCCCTTGTTGTGTCAGCCAGTAACGGAATCTTCGGCGTCGATATATCGAATGACTGCAGGGAAGAGAAGGCCAATATGGCCTCTCTTTTTTACAAAAAGCTTGGCGTACTCAGCAGAGTGTGACAGCATTTCATGCAAGCCGTGGCCTACAACTTTTCAAGGCGCAGGTTCGACCTCACATGGAATACTGTTCCTATCTCTGGGTCAGGGCTCCCCAGTGCCAGCTCCTTGCATTTGATCCAGGGGCGTAGCTACCGCCGTATCAGCCGTATCAATGATACGGGGCCCCCGGGCTACAGGGGCCCCCAACGTGTGTAAGCAAAAACTCCAAGGACTTCTAATGGGACAGGAAAGGCTATCACTATTCTCTAAAGAAGTAAAGAATTTAGTAAAACTGAAATCGTCTTCAGCTATGTTCGCCGAACAAAAGGCACGAAAATTAAATTGTTTGGCTAGCTTAGTTCCTAGGAGTATTTATTGTAAGTAATAACTCATAAGCCCGTGTAGTGGCGGGTAAGAATACTCACAACCCCATATCTTCCCGTGGGTGTCGTAAAAGGCGACAGACGGAAACTGAGGCAGAGGATGGGCAGCAGCATCTTTCTGATAACAGCAAAACAACAATAAAAAAACTGCGCTTGCCAACCCGCTCGCCAAGCGTGGCAACTATGGCAATATACCCCCATGAAAGTAACGAAGAGATGGCCCCCAGTCCCCGGCAGCCCCGCTATTCCTGGCTAAGGTGGCGACCATGGTAACAGCGAGGCAGGGGGTGCTAAGAGTCTCCGGTGGAGGTTCTGTTGCCACCTACGACGACTCGACATGGCAACTTATAACGCACGCACCCTGAGGACTGACGAGAAGGTCCTGGAGCTAGAAGAAGAGATAGACAAGTTGCACTGGAATGTCATAGGATTATCCGAAGTCTGAAGAGAGGGGGAGGTCACGGTAATCCTCGAATCCGGCAATTTGTTCTATCACCAGGAGGGCGACCATCTGTCCCAAGGAGGTGTCGGATTTATCGTCCACAAGTCTCTCGTTAACAACGTTGTAAAGATTGGGAGTGTGTCGACGAGGGTTGCGGACCTTATACTCAGAATCACCGAACGGTAATCGCTGAAGGTTATACAGGTTTACGCATCAACCTCGGTACACGCCGATGAGGAGGTGGAAGAAATGTATGAGGATATCTCTAGAACAATGCATTCCTCCAAAACCCACTATACGGTGTTAATGGGAGACTTCAACGCAAAACTAGGCACAAGAGAGAACGGTGAGCTGAAAGTAGGGAAATTCGGAATAGGGCAACGGAACCCAAAGGGCCAGCAGCTGGCGAACTTCATGGAGAAAGAAGGACTCTTTATGATGAACTCTTTCTTCCAGAAGCGGCCCCACAGGAAGTGGACCTGGTCGAGCCACGACGGTTCGACAAAAAATGAGATTAACTTTATTATGACGACCAGACGACAACTATTCAGTGATGTCTCAGTGATCGCGAGGGTGAAAACCGGCAGCGATCACCGAATGGTGAGAGGCACACTGAACCTAAACGTTAAGTTGGAGAAGTCACGTCTAATGAAGTCAACGCTCCGTCCTTCTCGTGCTCTAATCCAAAGTCCAGAAACCTTTCAGCTCGAGCTACGAAACCGTTTTCAGTGCCTAGAAGATTGCAATACAATGGACGATATGAATGACAAGCTCGTGGAAACTGTCCATGCGGTCTGAGCTAAGTTTTGCAAGACCCGCCGCAGAAGAAACAAAAAGTCTCCGATCACACTCTAATCTCAATGGCTTTTAGACGGGGTATATAGCTGCAGTCTTCAGTAGATTTGACAGCGTACAGGCAACTGAACATACAGATCTCCAAATGCATGCGGCGGGACTTGTGCAACTTTAATTCTGCTCGTATTAAAGAAAAGATCGAGCAGAACCAGGGCTCCCAAGTCTTTGCAAGAGATCTGTCTGCCAGAAAGAGCCAACTGTCGAAGCTGAAGACCGAGTATGGCAGCGTCGTTTCCGGGACACCTGAGGTTTTGAGTGAGATTGAGAGGTTCTATTGGCAGCTGTACACATCATCGTTGGAGCCACACGTAAGTGTGAGTAACGATCCAAGAGCGAGTCTTATCCGACACTATTCCGATGATATCTCGGACGTCAGTCTGAGCGAGATTAGAATGGCTCTCCAGCATCTTAAAAACGGCAAGATCCCAGGCTGGATGGAATTACAGTGGAGCTTCTGAAAGCGGGTGGAAAACCGATACTTGATGTCCTTCAGAAGCTCTTTAATTCCGTCCTCCATGGTGGCACTACTCCGGAAAGGTGACAACGCTCTCTTGAAGAACTACAGACCGAGTTCCCTTTTGAGCCGCGTCTACATGCTGTTTTCGAGAGTCATTACTCCCGAACAAGCCGGTTTCCAAAAAGGCTTTAGCACCATATACCACATACATACCCTTCGGCAAATTGTACAGAAGTCCGAGGAGTACAATTTACCACTATTTCTGGCGTATGTGGACTATGAGAAAGCCCAAAGACTTTCAATCAAAATTACGTCGAAATTCGGGCGGTGCTGCAGTCCCTTCAGCGATGCCAAGTTGACTGTCGGTATATCGAAGTGCTGAAGTGCTTGTACAGTAGGGCTACGATGGCTATCCGAGTACAGAACCAGAGTACGAAACCTATCCAATTGCAGAGAGGTGCAAGACAGGGTGACGTTATATCCCCGATACTCTTCACCGCTGCATTGGAAGACGTTTTCAAGCTTCTGGACTGGTAAGGATACGGTGTTAACATCAATGGCGAGTACATCACTCACCTTCGATTTGCCGACGATATAGTCCTTATGGCAGAATCGCTGGAGGACCTAAGCACTATGCTTAATGACCTCAATAGTTTTTCCCAACGGATAGGTCTTAAGATGAACATGGACAAAACAAAGATCATGTTTAATGTCCATGTCACACCTATGTCGGTAGTTGTTGGTAGCTCTAAGCTCGAAGTTGTTGACGTTTATGTTTACCTGGGACAAATAGTCCGACTAAGTAAGTCCAACTTCGACCGAGAGGTCAATCGAGGGATTCGACTCGACTGGGTAGCGTTCGGGAAATAACGGCACATCTTCTAGTCAGGTATACCTCAAAACTTGAAAACGAAATTGTGCAACCAGTGCGTGTTGCCAGTGATGACATACGGAACTGAGACGTGGTCCTTCACTGCTGGCCGGATGAGGAAGCTCAAGGTTGCTCAGCGAGCTATGGAGAGGGCTATGCTCGGAGTTTCTCTGCGTGATAAACTTAGAAATGAGGATATGCGCAGTAGAACCAGAGTCACCGACATGGCCCAACGAATTAGTAAGCTGAAGTGGCCATGGGCCGGACATATAGCTCGAAGAACCGGCAACCGATAGGGAAAAAGGTTCTCGAGTGGCGGCCTCGTACCGGCGGATGAAGTGTAGGGCGTCCCCCCACTATATGGAGTGACGACCTGGTAAGACATGCAGGAAGTCGATGGATGCAGGTGGTTCAGGACCGTGCTTTGTGGCATTCCTTGGGTGAGGCCTATGCTCTTTAATGGACTTATGAAGGGCTGTTATGATGATGATGATGATGATGAACTAGTGGAATTAGTACTTTTGCCGTTGTCGTGATAATTGACGATAATTTATGTGTACATAGAGAACTGAAGACCATTTTTATGTATATGTTTTTTATTCCTTTATTCGTTTTTTCATTCCTTGGACTTATGAAGGGCTGTAACGATGATGATGAATAACTTAAAATCAATATATAATAATTTGAATTCAATGCAAGCGTTTTTGTTCCTTTTATGAAATCTTTACTCTTCATTGGGGCCCCCCAACAAATTTTGATACAGGGCCCCTCGAAGGCACGCTACGCCACTGATTTGATCGTATCCAGCGCAAAGTGTTTCGAATTGTCGGTGACCCAGCTCTTTCTTATCGCCTTGACTCACTGGCACTGCGAAGAGATCTTTTTGTCTTTGCCTATATTTTCGGAACCACCCACGAGATGAATGTGATGATGATGTTATGAGGAATTGTTCGGAATTATTGGAGCCGCTCAACTCACCATCGCAAAATGCGATAAAAGTCACAATACCATCCATACCATCTGGATGATTGGCGGTCTACCATTGTGCGACTTACAAGAAGAATTTTTTTTCTTCGCACAACTTCCTTGTGGAATCGACTACCACCAGCGATTTTTCCAGACCAATACGACATCGGAACCTTCAAGAAAAGAGCCTTCTCTTTTATTAAAAGGCCGGTAACGCACATGCGATTCCCTTAGTTTTGCTGAAGTTCACGGGCGGTAGTCGAAACTTACCATCAGGTGAGCCGCATGTTCATGCGGCCCACTGTTCTATAAAAAAATTCAAAGATTTCTTCGCAAGGAATCTTATTCTCGATAACTCATCAAGTATAACAGTTGCACTACGAAAACTTGTATGATTTCATACGATCGCTGTCTCGCACGGTCTCAAGGTCAACGCATTAAGTGAGCAAAACATTTAAACCATTTACGGAATATACAGAGTGCCATATCATTTCCGTCATGAACGGACGTATGAAGTGAGCAAAACATACTAACCATATACGGAATATATAGAGCGCCACATAATTTCCGTTTTGAATGGATGCATGAAGAAAGAAAACATACGAACTATACTCGTATACGGAATATAGAGAGTGCTGTTCTGAACGGACGCATGAAGTGAGCAAAACATACGAACTATATACGGAATATACAGAGTGCCACATCATTTCAATAATATACAGAATAGAATAGAATAGAATATTTTTTATTCAATATTGATTATTACATAATTCTTATTGAAAGTCATTTTTTTATTTACCACTGGTTCGGAAAATACCTCTGTCCTGGGAAGAACCAGCAAGAAACCCAGCGGGATTTTTTTTTCAAACATCACTTAACAATAATTTCGTTTATACAATTTTAAATGATGTTTCATAGAACCAGCATGGTGGCGATCACCTTATTCCCAGGGGTTATTTTCATTCATGTATTCCTTGATATTATAATAACCCTTTTTGTACAGTTTCTCTTTAATAAAACTTTTAAACTTGTTTATTGACAAACTTTGAATATGTTCTGGGATTTTGTTTAAAAGCGCATACAATGCCCCATAAATGAATTACTGATTCTGTGGAGTCTAGTAACTGGTATTACAAGCTTATGTTTGTTCCTAGTGTTTAATGTATGCACATCCTTATTCTTATTAAAGCTATTTATGTTTTTATGTACATACATTACATTTTCATAAATATATTGCGATGCCAAAGTTAATATGTTTATTTCTTTAGATTTTTGTCTGAGGGACTCTTTACAATTTAGATTATAAATCGCCCGAACGGCTCTCTTTTGCAAAACAAATATAGCTTCAATATCAGTCGCATTACCCCATAGCAAAATTCCATAAGACATTACGCTATGAAAGTAACTAAAATACACTAATCTAGCTGTCTCAACATCTGTGAGACTTCTAATCTTTCTTACAGCATATGCTGCAGAACTTAGTCTGCTTGCTAATTTAGATATATGGGGGCCCCATTGAAGTTTCGCGTCAATAGTAATACCGAGAAAAAAAGTGGTATCCACAAGACTCAACTCCTCCCCATTTAACAGCACATTGGTATTCGAATGTTTTACATTAGGTATTGTAAATTTAATACACTTTGTCTTATTGCCGTTTAAGAGCATATTGTTGGCGTTAAACCAATGTACTAATTTCTATAGAGCATTATTTACATTGTCATAATTAATTAACTGCCGTTTGAGTTTGAAAATTAAAGAGGTATCGTCAGCAAATAATACTATATCGTGATTATCCCCTACAAGATAAGGTAAGTCATTAATATAGATTAAAAACAGGAATGGGTCAAGAATCGAGCCCTGAGGAACGCCCATTGATACTACCGATCCGGAGGAACCTTTACCATTGATCACGACTTTTTGAGTTCTGTTACTTAAATATGAAGTAATAAGTCTAAGCTCCAAATTTTTTACACCGTAATGTTGTAGTTTCCTGATTAATGTCTCATGATGAACACAATCGAAAGCCTTGGAAAGATCACAGAAAATACCTAAGGCATCTTGTGAATTCTCCCAGGCATTAAAAATGTATTTCATAAGCTCAACACCGGCGTCCGACGTCGAGCGACCCCTTGTAAAACCAAATTGGTTTTTATGAAGTAATTTATTTGAATTAAAAAAAAAATAACAATTGATCCAAAAATATTTTTTCAAAATTTTTACTGAGAGTTGGTAGTACAGAAATTCAAATTCATTTTTATTATTTTATTATTTTTGAAATAGGTCTAAAATTAGCGGGGTCCAATGTACTACCAGATTTAAATAAAGGTATTACTTTACTATACTTCATTAAATCAGGAAACACACCAGAATCTATACAAGTATTAAAAATAATAGCAAGATGAGGTGCAATTAAATCTATTATGGACGCAATAACTGTAACGGAAATCCCCCACAAATCTGCGGTTTTCTTTACATCAATGGTTTTGAAGTATTTTACAATATCTTGCGGTAATACTTTTTCAAATCTAAATTCTTTTAAACAGGTCTTAACATTCTGTTTGAGTAATGACTCGGCGACAGTTGGAGAAGTATTCAATGACTCTGTTGTCAAGATAGGAATATCAGTGAAATATTTCTCAAACACCGCTGCGACTTCTTGATTTGATTTAGTCAATTCATTATTAATTTTTAATTGATAGTTTGAGTTACGAGGTTTCTCTTTACCGGTTTCGCTGTTAATTATACTCCACGTCATTTTAATTTTATACAGAGTGCCACATCATTTCCGTCATGAACGGACGCATAAAGTGAGCAAAACATACGAACTATATACGGAATATACAGAGTGCCACATCATTTCCGTCATGAATGGATGCATGAAGTGAGCAAAACATACGAACTATATACGGAATATGCAGAGTGCCACATCATTTCCGTCATGAACGGACGCATGAAGTGAGCAAAACATACGAACTATATACGGAATATACAGAGTGCCACATCATTTCCGTCATGAACGGATGCATGAAGTGAGCAAAACATACGAACTATATACGGAATATATACAAGTGCCACATCATTTCCGTCATGAACGGACGCATGAAGTGAGCAAAACATACGAACTATATACGGAATATACAGAGTGCCACATACTTTTTATGAAGAATGGACGTGCTAAATGAGCAAGAATTATTCAAAATTGATATGAATCGTCCTGTCGAATAAAAATGAAATTCCTTTTCAACTATGTTATTAGTTAATAGATAAACTAACAATATTAACTCTAAACATTTGAAATACTGCCGGAAATAGAAGTTACAATAAGTATCTATCGTAAAAAGAAGCAAGAACGCGTCAGCTAATGTACTCTGTGGCGTCAGCGATGTAAATATATATATATTTGGTTGTCAGTTTTTGAGTTCATGCTGTCAGCTCAAGTTAAAAAATCTAAGTAAAAATAAACATCATATAATATTAGATAATTAGAAATTTTACTCAGTTTTATCAATTCAAAACCCTAACCCTTTAATACAGGCATTAAGTTCACCCTTTTTAGGGTTCCGAAGCCAAATGGCAAAAAACGGAACCCTTATGGATTCGTAATGTCTGTCTGTCTGTCCGTCCGTATGTCACAATCACTTTTTTCCGAAACTATAAGAACTATGCTGTTGAAACTTGGTAAGTAGATGTATCCTGTGAACCGCATTCAGATTTTCACACAAAAATAGAAAAAAAGCAATAAATTTTGGGGGTTCCCCATACTTAGAACTGAAACTCAAAAAAATTTTTTTCATCAAACCCATACGTGTTGGGTATCTATGCACAGGTCTTTAAAAATGATATTGAGATTTCTTATATAATTTTTTTCTAAACTGAAAAGTTTGCGCGAGAGACACTTCCAAATTGGAAAAATGT
Source organism: Parnassius glacialis (assembly GCA_033319125.1). Taxonomy (NCBI): domain Eukaryota; kingdom Metazoa; phylum Arthropoda; class Insecta; order Lepidoptera; family Papilionidae; genus Parnassius; species Parnassius glacialis. The sequence continues at coordinate 35,558,839 of JAVANC010000001.1, read as the reverse complement.
GTGTGTGTCCCACCCCCCCTGTAACTTCTAAAATAAGAGAATGATAAACCTAAAAAAATATATGATGTACATTACCATGTAAACTCCCACCGAAAATTGGTTTGGAAGAGATCTAGTAAGTATTTTCTTAATACATCATAAATCGTAAATTATGTTACTTGCTGCTACGGAACCCTTCATGGGCGAGTTCAACTCGCACTTGGCCGCTTTTATTAAACCTTTTTACTTAGGTTAACATAATGAAGTGTAAAAAATAAATAAACACAATCTTCCAATTCGGAATAAATCTCAATCCAACAGTAGTTGCAACATGAATAATTAATTATTTATTTTAGCTATTTAATTTAATTTTACCTTTTTATACCCATATCTCTTATTGCTGAAGGAGGAGGTCCTATAAAAATTACTCCTTCATTTGCACATTTCTCACAAAACTCCACATTTTCAGAAAGAAACCCATATCCAGGGTGAATAGCTTGGCTATTTGATTTATTTGCAACTTCTAATATTTTTGTTGCATTAAGATAACTCTGAGACGATGGAGCAGGACCAATGTGGTAGGCTTCATCAGCCTGCAAAATTAATTTAATTTGCATATCAAAAGACATTCAAAAAAAACATAAAAGTAAAATAAGGAAAATGCATAGTGACCGTCAGCCCATAATAAACTGTACACGGGATCCCATTTCAAGAGTAAATATCATCCTTCCATAACCCAACTCTTTTTAACATTTACAGCATTTGAAAGAGGAAATTTTTGAGATCACCTTTTGTCAATCTATAGTTAAGGTTTTATATTAGCTTATAACGGAATAGAGTACTTAGTTCTGTGGCCATTATTTTTTCATTATTATAAAATTGTGAGCAGTATTAAAAAAAAACTGTTATAGACTTAATATTAAGTAGTAGTTAGTATAACAAAAAACTAATTTTTAGTACACATTATAAACTTTTAGAAAATATAGTTAAAAATACCATTTCCACATGCATTGCATTTTTATCAGCATCGGAATACACAGCCACGGTTCTTATTCCCAATTTCTTTGCAGTTCGCATAACCCTACATGCAATTTCTCCTCGATTAGCTATCAAAACTTTGTCTATGTTTCTATGTTGCAGGTTTGTTTTAACTCGAACATGGTAGTTCTTCAACCCATATTGAATAATTAAAGAATTCCTGAAAGTGAAAATTATAATATTCACAACTGATTAAATTTAAAAAAAAATGAAGAAAAAAGAAACAAATAATAATCAACCCATACAGAACTATTCAACGAAAAGTGATATTTACCTAATTTTAAATAAATGTTTTATATTCAGCATGGTGATAAAAAAGATGGAATTACAGATGAAATAAGCTTACGCAAAAATACGAAGTATTAATAAAAGAGTATATAAATTGCTGTGTTTAATTATATTAGTATCACAAATTAGCAACTGAAGAATGAAACCTTTAAAATAACAAACGTGATACGACGAATAACAGAATATCCTTCTGTATACAAATCACAGAATACTTTACTCCTAGCGGAGAATACAAATGATGTACTCAGTGCGAATGTTACGTCAACCATTCAAATAATTCAAAAACCAGAATATGTCGTCAGTCATACTAACGATATCACGGTTCCTTATCATTAACAAAACAAATTATAAATTAACATAATGTGATAATGAAAATCAAGTATCGTGCCTGCCTGATCAGTTCATTCGGTGACCTTCCCGATGTATTACCACAGAGTAGGGATATTCGATATACATCGATGCATCGAATTCACTCGATGTTTACAATACGATGCATCGAATCGATCCGATGTTTTGGAAAGTTATTGATATACTCGATGATCGATGTATTTTCATAAAACATCGAATCAATGATAACCAGTCAATTGTAAAAACGTATACTTGTCTATCACTATTAATATTATAACTTGTAAATCAGAAAAACTAAAACATGCTCTGATTTAGAAGTTATAATATTAAACCTGTTGGTGGCCCTAGTTAGGAGCTGTCAGTCCCTTAGTGGAATCAAGAAATTGAGATTGGCTGGTGTGTGTTAAAGAGAATTTAAAGAAAATCGTCTGGTCTTTCTCGGTCTTAAGGTGATGAAATAGGTTCAAATGTCAAATCAAACAATTATATTTGTATATATTTTATTAATTAGGATTGCTTTTAATTTTGCTATAGGAGCCGTTGTTCATTTACAGAATTGTTAAGAAATTAAATATGCATTATAAAACTTTCCAATTAAATGGTGCAAGAAGCGGAATAAATGATAACAAGAAAAGGCTATTCGTAGCAATATTTCCCTTAGATGATGAAAGGTGTGTGGTGATTTCAACTTTAATAGTAATATGATATTTAACGCGAGTACATTTTTGGACTAGCCATCTATGTAGGACAGGTTTTTATAGTGTACGATTGTGTGCATAAATACAAACACACTATTTACTAAATCTGATAGTTCGATAGTATGGCCATCCCAAACGAACTATACTTAGAAACTACACAGTCAATTCTGACTGCTAACATTCTATTTGTTCAATAAAAATGTAATTTTATTTATATTATTTTTTTAGATGCAAGCAATGGGTGAAATAGCTGGCACATGCACCAATTGTAAAAATTCACACGTTAAGACATATTTGTGACAAACATTGCATTTGAACCTAACTAAAACGAACTGTTATTTCTTCAGTGCACTTAATTTAAACTTCTACAATTATGTGTATGTTAATTAGGTTTCATTTACATGTAGCAAAAGATAATATGCCTCTAAAGTCACATTTTGGTAAGAATTTGATTATATAAATGAACTCAAAGTTATTTGTAATTACCTGGTTATAAATATTTTTTTATAGATTCATCTACAAACATTAGCTATAATGAGCACTCATTTTGAAAGCGACAATTAGTAAACAATCTTTGCGAATAGTATGTACATAGGTACCTCTGTGAAGAAGCCTAGCGATTCGTACATAGTATTTGTTACACATAAAAGCAATTTAATCCAATCAGTATTAAAAACCCAATATTTTACCCTTAAAAAAACTAACGTTAAAAACAAGCATCCAGACGCAGACTTTTTATTTTACAGCATAGCAACAATTGTTCAGTGCGGGAAGGAAGCCTTGGTCCTGCAGTGCCGCAGCCAAACGCTTAGCCACCGCCCTACGTAGTCGTCATTTTTTTTTACTTAATTAATTACTAATATAATAGTGCGTTTTTTATTTTATATTTTCTTTATACATATTTTTGTACCTAATTGTAGAGATACAATTACAAATTGCTGTATGTAAAATACATTGATTTCTTATCCTCATCGGCATTTTTACGTTCCAGTCACACTTTCCAATTTTACAATCCCCATGTTAAAAAAATTATTTCTCATAATTAATTCAGTATAGAGATCTAACTTTTCTTATGTAAAAATATCGATAAACAATATATCGAAAAAATTATTCGAGGATAGACATTTACAGCACTATTGTAATTCGCCAATGTTGTCAGGACTGTTTCTCAAAACTAAATGTCATATCTTGATGTTGGTAGAGTAGCTTGGCGTAATTTCATGCAATTATTTTTACTATGGAAATCCCGCCTCTTAAACGTAGTGATTATATTCTCTTTGAATAAAATTCACAATCCTAAATAATTACTATGTTATCGTTATCACTATGACAATGAGTATTATTCGTAAGCACCAAGTTTTACTTTATATTCGAAAAATGCTCTCAAAAGGACGAATTAATCGTTGATTAATATTCCCACAGGACGATATTACCGTTTCTCAAAGATGTTTTATAGGTCCAGATACCGTGTTGCTAACACACCGCAACGTTCATAGCCTATATATAATAAAGTACTCTGTGGTTCATAGTGAAGACAGTCTTTGATTCATGTGTGCGTTGAGTACCACGTGACGCGCATATCTTACGCACCATGGCTGCATTAATGTGCGTGACTTCGGTAATAATAGTGCGAATCGATTACCCAAAAAATGTGGGAGATTTTATATTTCATTCATATTGACGTACCTATTGATTCTAAGAGTATAAAATGTGTGTGCATGGCGTGTGCATTTGTGTGCGTGTGTGTATGGGGATATGGTTGCTTATGTGTGTTTTATGTAGGTACGAACATCGCACTAAAATATTGAAGATATGTAATAAAACCTATAATTAATGTAACAGTTAAAATAAATAAAAAAGCGCAGTAGATATTTATGTAACATATATTTATAATCTATTATTACTAAATATATACAGAGTACTACACTTTTATACTGTAGAACACAAAATATTGCCGCCTTTTACGAAGACATTAAATTATTTATCAATCCTAAGTAAAATGACGAAAAAAGTAAGTTTGGTTAAGCGTAAACTTCGGCCAAGAGATAGCAAAATGTTTGATTTTTTTTCAAATTGCTCCGTTCCGTTGCTGCGTGAAGGAAGGACAAAAACAAATAAACAAAAAATCACACTTTCACATTTATAATATTATATTAGTATGGATTGTCAAGAATGATAGATAAACTTTTAAAACCGGTTTACAATCGGCTTTTTGAGGGTGGAACTGTACACTCGCGCTCTCTTTCTCGCTGTAGTAAATAACGGTTCTGAATAACCAAAAAGGATAGAAGCACAGGAAAATGCAATTTCATGCTGCCAGATGTAGTTCAACCCTAACCCTTAAAACGGTTTAACTCTACAGGTTGGGTAAAATCTGTAAAATTAGACTGTTTTAAACCCCTACACAGATAACCTTTGCTGTTGATCATGAAATTAAAAAATGGTAAAAACATTTCATAAACTAGGCAACACTCGAATATTATTGCGCAGTATTATTACTTGTATTGACATTTAGCTTTCGTATTCTTTTACAAAGAAATACACCATAAAATTGTATAGTTACTTATGAAAAGTGATGTTCTTATCCTTATCTTGTTTCCAAGAGTAATTTTTAAATGATTTCACAGCACAAACAATCATTTTGCGAAATTAAAAACACCGGTGCGTGACGTATATTCACAGCGAACGTCTCCTATCCTATATATATTGTACTCTGTGGCGAACGTCACTGGCGTAATGGCGGAACGATCGAACGAATACGCCAATATTGGCGCCTTTGAAACGCTTTGAAATGGAAGCGTTTTAGGCGCGCGTACACGGTATCTGGACCTATAAAACATCTTTGCCGTTTTTATATAGTTTGTGGATATTACAATGACATGTTTGCGCATGTTTGTTGATATCTTTGGGTTCGTTGCCGTAGTGTTGTGACAGTTATAAGCCATTTTATGACCAAATAAAATCAATGTTCTGAAAAATCGATACTTTTACATTTAGAAAAGAGAGAAACGTATTATTTAATGTTTAAACATATAAAATCAAAATCTGACCACATATATTTCTAGCTTTATTTTGATTTAATAGGTTAATATTGGAAAACTATAATAATAAAAAAAACTAAAACTAGAAGCTTAATTATCATATAGTCCTTCTCCCCGCGGTATCGTGCCAAGAACAAAGATATTATAATATACTTCGTATAGAACAAAATATCTTTGGCCAAGAATGTTAGCTGCGTTTCCCCGCTGAATGGCTATACTTAGCCTTTGAGCGAGAAAAGAACCAGCCCTCTTATCATTAGCAGCAACGACCAGCCGCGGATGGCGTCCCTTTAAGAACTTCACCGCACGTGGACCCCACGGACCGATAGTCTCTACAGCAAATGGCACAAATATGTAGTCATCTCTCAGAGACTCATACTTGCGCCACTTACGCAGTTCAGATTCCTCTGATGCTGCCCCGGCTCTAAACTAGGTACCCCTGAGATGAGAGGCCGCCAGAGAGTCTACGCAAGTAGCATCCCACACTAGGGCTTTACCTCTCTCCCAAGGGACCAATGTCATACCGTCGGGTCTCCTGCCATCGTCTCTAAATATTCCACAAGGATCTAAAACCGAGGGAACATTTATAGAGACAAGAGCCCCTCGGATGACATCGTTCAAAGAACTGTGTCGTGAAAACCTACCAGCGCTTTTCTTACATGAAAGTCCGTGGAGCCCAAACTTGTCAACGCTGCTACCACAGGGGCACTCATGTGGTTGACAAAGCGCCGCTCCTAGTCGGATTCCTACGGCAATACGCAAGCTTTCCCCATCAAGTAATGTTAATTGTAAAAATGCTATTTGGTTCAAGACCAATATTTTTAAAATTTCTAAAATATTAGTAAGATCACTGAGGACGTCATCTGCTCTACCTCCCAGTGTACCATCGTCCAGGTACCAGACATTCAACTTGGATTTCAAATTTGAAATAAAGGGTTAAATTCCCAAACTGAAAAGTGCTGGACCTAGTGGGTCACCCTGCTGAACACCGACAGCAGAATCGATAACATGGTTTTCGTAAAACAAGTTAATATTTTGACTATAACATTGCCAAACGTAATGATAAATTTCGGGGGTATTATTATCCACTTCTTTCAGCAAGGTTACCCTATCGATAAAGTTAAAAGCATTCCTTAAATCAACCTTCACAAGAACATCTGCATCAGAGTTTGTTAAATATGTACGCACTGAATGTACCGCCGCCTCAAAGCTACCTCTAGTGCAAAAGCCTAGTTGAGTAGGCCGAAATATGGTCTTAAGGTTAGAGATTATGTGCCTGCAAGCTAATTTTGAAGTTAAGTGTCGAAATGTAGAACCAACGGCAATAGGATGAATACCGTTATCCCTTTTTTTGAAGGCACATAATCTTGCCCCATATAAGAATGGAATGAAATTTGGATTAACATTACCAGAAAGCATAAAGTTACATAATTTTGTAATGTCTTTAAGAAGTACTCCGCCGGCGTCACCGGCAGAAGCGCTTACAAGATCTTTAAGATGTTGAGGCGTAATTCCGTCAATGTCGCCAGCAGAGCAATTCGAAAATGACATAATTGCTTCTAAAGTGTCTTTTTCAGAAATTTGTAAAGGTTGCATAGAAGTCTTGGGAGGCAGCGGTAAACCCTGAGAAGGTTTGACCGAAGGATGCTTCTGACGAAGGCTTTCAAGAGTTTCGACATTACGAGGAGCCAGGATGTCGTCTGAGAATAAAATACGGGATGCATTTTTTAAGTCGCCATCCATTACTTTTGACTCAAGTACTTTTTTTAAATCAAATTTAGGCCGTGGTCGAGATAAATGAGTATTAATTGGGTAATCTAAATTTTGAAAAGATGTCTCTTTTAGTTGAGACGTAATTGATTTATTTATTGTTTTATCAAAATGAAAATGGGAATATGCGAAAGTAAATAATTTTTGCCAACTATTTTCACTATTATTGAAACAATTTTGAATAGTGCATGACAATGATTTAGCAAGCTGCATCCTCGCACCTCTAGGAATTCTTTTAACCACTGGTATATTACGATGATAATTGGAAATTTGCTCCGAAAAAAGGGAAAAATTTGTGTCATTAGCTGAATTGCTAATAGAGTTATGAATTTCTACGGTAGGCTGTGAAGCCAAAATACTTTTACTATGGCATCGTTTAATATGTATATTTAAATCCCTTTTACCTTTAAACAGCCTACCGTCGGCACAATTTTGACACTGTAGGAAGTCCGGCGTGAATATAGCGGAGCAGAGACATTCATTAAAAAAACTAAACAAATTTCTACAGCACTGAAAAGACTATATTACTGTACACGCCTAGTTGCCCAGACTTAGGTCGACCATACAGGGGCCCATACAGCTGTTAGATTCGACGGACAACTAAGTGTGGGGCTTAAATGCCTATGGATGTTTAATATATTTATGGACTAGATAATTAAAGCGATTTAACTGATTCAATAGCGGAGACTGGTCACAAGGCTCGTTCAGGCGTTAGGTGTAGTGAATGTAAGTAGTGTGTGAGAAGTGTATATATGTTTAACCTGAATTAGCCCTTTTAATCAGCAGCAACCCTGACTCCGGCACCGCTTCCCTATGTGGTATCACTCCAGCGGCGCCACTCGGTGTCACTCAAAGTCTAGGGTCCCTTAGCACCAATCTGCAATCTAATACGAACGCTGTTTCTCGCGGGTCACAAAGTTTAGCGGTTTTAACCGACACCGGAAAATATCTCCGAGTTAAATGTTAGTTAATCGCTCGAAACTCAATATTCAGCCTCGTTGACACGTAAAACAAACAAAAAAAAAACAACGCAAATGAGAGGTACTTAAATCGACGTTATAGTTCCACACGCGTCCGATACTACCGATATTTCCTCACAATGATTCTCTCGACGCTTCCCGTTCGACACGACTTCGAATGGAAGGCTAGCGCGCGGAGGGGCGGCGGTGACCTTGCTACGGTGCTTTGCACGCTCCGAGCGTGCGTTACGAATTCCATTTTCAAACGGTTAATATTTTGCCTAAACAATTACATAATTTCATATTTAATTGCTGCTGTACCCCACATCTTTCCCTGAAGCAATCATTTACGGCCATATATATTGGAAATAGTTTGATTTTGAAAAAATGTATTTTAACCTCCATTTTTTCTCTCTACGCCATTGATACGTCAATGCTTCGCGCGGTCTCTCGCTATCTTGGATGTTTTTGTGTAATTGGTTGTAATTGGTGGTTATTTTTATATTTTCTGACTCGGCTATCACTCTTGCACTGTTCCTGCTATATTCATTGACCTTGGCTGGCTAATTCCGGACTTTGATTACGCATTATATGATTTTGGTGTTATCGTGGGAACTAGACAACATGTATAAAAGAGGACGTACTCTTAACAGCCAGTCTCGTGACTTGGTTTTGAAGTTGCACGAGTACTTTTAACGGGAGTCAGCAAATAGAGGGCCTCTTTTATAAGTTACCCAAGTACAAGAACGGGTCGCAGAAGCGTTTGGAATTGGCATAAAACTGTCTGAAATATTATAAAGGAAAAGTACGGGCCTTTTGGCTGTGAAGATAATGTACTGCACACACCCAAAAAGAAAAAACAAAAACAAAAACCTGTGACAGCTATGGATAATTTTGATGCTGATGCTATTAGATCCCATGTTTACGACTACTACACAAGACAAGAATACCCCTCCATAAGTAAATAACTTGTGTCCCTTAAATCTGCAAACTTATATAATGGCAGTGCAACTTCTATAAAAACAATTCTAAAAAATATTAGGTTTTGATACAAAAAAATACCGACAAACGGAAAATATTGATGGAAATGTATGACATAGTACTACAAAGAATATCTTTCTAAAGAGAAGTTAATAAAATAACCAACTGGGACATGGATATATTTATTGACGAGACGGTTAAATGCCTGTGCCACAATCTTGGACGTATGATATGCAAGCTGGTATACAGTAATCTGTGTATGCAAGCATCCAGCACAAAAGTTCCAATGGGAAAGAATGGACGCCGCATTATTTGTCATGCTGGATCTGCTGGGGAAGGTTTTATAAAAAATTGTTTGTTGGCATTAAGATAAGAATTGAGAATAAAAATGTTACGATTTCAGTGAATTTATTTACTTACCTGATCCTACCACACTTATTTATTGTTAATTTTATTCTTGACTAGCGACTCCCCTTGGCTTCCTACGGGTGCATATCAGTGGCGTGCCTATATAATGTACAATGTATGTCGGTTTTTAGTTTGGGTCTTGGTTTTGAAACTGGCCCAAATTTAAACTTAGTTTGGATTTATGTAATAACTGTTAAATATTACAAACTCGTACATGTATTAAAACGATATGCCTTGAGAATCAATTTATTTATTTATATATTTTTTTATACATTGTCCATTTTAAACTCTAAATAATCGATATGTCTCTAAAATCGGTTTTTAAAGCAACCTATTTTTTTCCCATCATTACGCAAAGTTGTTGTTGTTGTTTTTATTATTCGCTCGAGAGAGCAGGCAAAGGAACTATGCCATACATCCTTGTCTTTATGTATAATTATCCTTCATGATTCACAGTTTCACAATATGTTGATGCGTCACATTGTGCAGCCCTTGGAAGATTTTGACGGCAACTTGAGCCAGCAGACAGCTGACAGTTGGCGATGGTATCTAAAGGCGCTTATGAAAACAAACAGCTTATCTCGAGAATCCATCACCATCAGAGTACTTGTTTCACCGTTTCCACTAATAGTTCACATGCGTAGACAGTTAATACATAAAATCGCACCACTTTTACATATCAAAATGCACTTCAAACTATTATTTAAACTATAATACAGGAGCAGCAAACCGCCGCCGATCAAGTTCCTGCCAAAACCCCATTACGCAAAGTATTTTTATAGGTGTCAAATCGGGCTTCTTAGATTTTTTTTTGCGCCCGAAGCAATTTGGAAAATGGCTACCCCGTAGGGAGGCGGAAAATACATTACGTATACCACGATAGCCGGTCTATCGTGGTTATGGGGGACTCACAGCCTACAAGGGGAACCTAAGTGATACCCTCTGAAAACCGCCTTTGGGGACTGGCAACCAGCTGTTTAAAGCTTCTTATGCCGTATCTAAAGCGACCCTCTTTTGGGAAAAGAGGGCGCAGTCGGGCTTCTTAGATTGTCACGAGTATAGTTCTAAAAGTCATCAAGTCCCATTGAGTTATATGTACTACGTACTAGAGAAGCCATTTCAAACAAAAAGTGTGTCCTACTCTATGTTTTCGCGCATGCGCGGGAGTAATAGTCGCGCATGCGCGAAGACTTTAATTTGATATAAAATATGATATTAATATAAAATATCTTAATTTCATCTAAACAAACATGTTATAACTATACAATCTATACAAATAAATAAAATTGAAGTGTCTGTTTGTAATGTCGAAATAACAGCTTTTTACTACATACATATCAAAGAATATACGGAACTTATAACAAAAACACGATTTTTTAAATTTTTGTCTGTCTGTCTTTCTGTCTGTCTGTCTGTCTGTTTGTTCCTGCTAATCTCCGAAACGGCTAGACCGATTTTGACCGGACTTTCACTCGCAGATAGTTGATGTTGTAAGAAATAACTTAGGCTACTTTTATTGTAGAAAAAGAATTAGGGTTCCGCGTAAAAAATTAAAACCCATGAAATCCAATCGTAATAAATTACGCGCGGGCGAAGTCGTGGGAAACAGCTAGTTTCTAAATAAAATGTAATAATAATTATTTTATGGAATTCACAAATCTTCAATTTACACAATATTTAGTTTTTACGGATTGCACTACAGTTCAGTTGAACATAGTCAATGTTCGGAATGGCTTCTCTAGTACGTAGTACATATAACTCAATGTCAAGTCCATTTTCCTTATTTTGACATATGGTCATTTGAAGTGCAAAAAATGATTTTTAAAAGGCATGGCTGAAAAAAAATTTAGAAATATATAAGACAGTCGTTTATATTATTAAGCCTAGCATGAGCATTTACGTAAAAACGGTGGAGTTAGGGATTTTTTAACATAATTCTTTGGAGTCAGGAACATAATTGTTACGGCCTGCAACTACCTATCCCAGGAGTAGGATCTTCCGCGGCCCATTAACGGAAGAACCTACAGGCAGGTACAGATCGGGCGTCCTAACGCCAAGGGTTAAAAGTTTCTAATTACATTAAACGATTCGGGGGGAGCGTTACACTCTAGTGAACAGAGCTTACTTACCTCTATCCAAGGCGACTGGTCCCTCAGGATTCGGTCAGGTCGCGTGTAGATGTATAGTGCTAGGAAAGTAAGGGTCAGTGATGTGTATTTGGGTGTGGCTGGTAGTGTTATTGACCTTATTAGACCGTTCCCTTTGCAGCAGTTCGGCCCTCAGCACCTCTCCAAACTACGGTCTCCTTCCGCAGTCACTTTCTTCGCCTTCTACGATGACAGTTCCTTAACTCTGTCGTACGATTAACTACTTTACAGAAGACACTAACTCTCGTTTGTTATAACGCTTGACTCGCGAATGAACACAGAACGTACGGATCAAAGGTCACCGTTATTTCTAGAATATCAAATACCGCACTAGTAACTAATACGGTCGAATCCACTTATACAGATTCAGCGTTAAACTTAAAGTCCCGGGTAAAACTCTCAGCAAGGGGCCCGCGCTACAATTCCCAGTGGTATATTTACTATACGCGCTTATCATAAAAATATATCTAAGAGCTCCCAACCAAAACGGACCGCGTGCTCTCTCGACGCGATGAAAAGGACTACCAATTTTTCTAGGACGCTCTCGACTCCCACCGTTCAGCATGCTCGGACGTTCAACACGCACGAACTTCATCCCGTATCGGCTGAGCCGAGTGCCATCTAACGTCGATGCCTGACACTAACGCTTTTGCGCGAACAAACCCCAAGACCTTCAAGCTTCAGTGCAGAGAGCACCCCCAAATTCCGCATGAACGTCGTCTGTGGAGAGCTGAACGAAAGGCACAGATAGTCCCTAGTATGAATTTTCAAACAAGTAGGCATAACCAAGCCATCCACCTATAATCATTTACCAAATGGTGCGACAGCTGATTTCCATCTGATAATCTACAAACCAGATAGCCCCGGTATAACTAATTTTTCAAAAGCATCAATGTTCAATTACAGAATTATTTAAAACAAGTAATCACCGATGCACATAGGTCAACTTGGCAAAGTAAACAAAACAATAAACGTAAGAGACAGCCCTATTTCTTATTTCAAATAAATATCTTAGACAGTGCCAACAAAATCTAAACCAAAAGAGAATTGACCCCTATTTCCTTCGGCAACAACAGGGTTATCTAATTTTAACCTTCCTTATCACAAAGCAAAATGATTAAACACTATCACAAACATATACATAATTTTCAAAATAGCGCGCCATTCAAATTTCAAATGAATTCAAACCCTCCTTTAAGCCCAGACGCGACAATCAAATACAATTACAAAGCATACGCACAAGCATTAAAAAAGGGCACACAATTTAATCTCAATTTTCCGTGCAACAACAAACGCAGTGATCAAATGTATTTACAAAACATATGCAGCAGCATTTAAAGGAGTATTTTAAATTCAGTTCTTTTAATCACAACCGCTACAATATGAATTTCGCGGAAAACTCAAAGCATTTTAATTTTAATTCAAAGAATTCTTAACTAAGTGCTCGACCAAACCAAATCTAATACCCCTTGAGAGCGTGATTCAACGCTCCAGGGGGCCCTAATCTTCCCACCACCAAGTGGAGGCCACACCGCGTGAACCCGAGACTAACAGAGCGCAACCGCTAACAGTCGCCACTCGGGTTGTACGCCCTCACTGAGGCCGTCGGCAACAGAACAGCTTGACAAGTGGACTGTTGACGGCTTAAGGCTCAGTAGAGGCGGCCGTGGTGGGAGCTAAGGCGGCAGCTAGCTAGGGCCGCCTCCATCAAATGGGGTACATTGGTACACTAGTCGCGGCCACTCAGCTAACGGGAGTGAGAAGGGTCCATCGGACCGATGAGTGGCCGTGAAGTTCCTCTTCGCACGCTGAGGGGGGGTGATGACACCCCCGCCCCTGGGGGAATTACCCCCCGACTGGTCGGGGGAGGGACCCCTTCCAAACCTAGGAGTCTGTTGGCTAGCCGGCGGGCGCCGAGCGTCGCCCGTCAGAGGGCGTGGCGGAGCGCCCCCGCCCGTGGGGGTCGAGGGCCTGGCAGCGCCCCGAGAGGAGACGCCGTTCGCACCCAGGCGCAGTACAGCATGGTGATTGCCCTGGCAATGCAAACAGGGACGCCGGTGCGGACAGTCTCGCTGGAGGTGCCCTTCCACACATGAGTAGCACCAGCGGCGCTCCTTGGCGATAGTTCGCCTCGCCGGAACCGGCTTACTTAATAATCTCGGGCAAGACGTTACCCGGTGATCAAATGCTCGACAATAGGAGCAGGGGGGGGGTTGACGACGACTTGCCCGGCTGATTCAGCCTCTCACTGGGCACGGCTCGTAAGTCGTCGACGGGGCCCTCCGCGTGCTCGAACTGTCGGCACTACTCCTCCAAAAACCGCAGCAGGTCATAGAAGGGCGGAATATAGGAGGCCTCGTCCCCGCCATACCTTTCCTCAAAAAGTATTCTAAGGTCGAGAGGTAGGCGGGGCAGCACGATGCGGAGCAACAAAAAGGCCCATTCACCCACTGGTAAATCCAGCCGCCTCAACATATTACAGGCCACCAAGACTGGATCCAATAGGTCCAGACGTAGTCTGGCCCGGTCACTAAGCAGCGGGAGGCTCAGAAGCTGCTTAACATGTTCGTCCGCAATTCGCCGGACGTTGGCGTATCTTCTGGCTAGGAGGTCCCGAGCAGTCTGGTAGGCGTCGTCCGACAAGCTCAAATGGCTGACAACGCCCAGGGCCTCCCCCTCAAGTGAGGCCAGGAGGTACGCCATCTTCTGGCTCGGGGTCAAGTCACTCCGGGCGTCCACTAGGCCGTCGAAAAGACCAACGAAGGTCAGCCATTCGGAAAGGACCCCGGAGAACCTTGGCAAGTCCAGAGTTGGGAGTCGTCCCAACAGCTCCGGCTAAGGCTGCTTCCGAAAGGACTCGGGCAGGCCACTCGTCCGAGCTTCACGCGCCTCCTCGGCATACCTGCCTTCAGCCTCGATCAACTCGTCCGTGAGCGAAAAGAACTGCTCACAGTCTGCGAAGCAGGAGTCCAAGACTCCCTTTTCCACATCCGACTCCTCGAGCTCAGCGTAAGCCTCCTCTACTGCAGCACTTCGAGCATCGACCTGCTCGAACCGCTTCATCAAGTTATGGACCCTATCCGGTCGACCTATCAAAGCATGGGCGCTGGTGGCCCAGCGTAACTCAGTCCGCAGGCAACGGATTAGCATCTTGGGCGAGGACATCACTACTAAATACAAATTACGACGCTGCTCGAGCACAATTACAAAAATAACAAAAAAAAAAAATTAACAGCTTAAGTACTTGATAATCAAATACAAGTTAGTACAAAAGAAAAGACAAATCAAATTAACAATAACAAATACTAGTGCGATCAAATCAAGTTTAAATTCAAATTACGTAAATACAAATTACTACTCTTTAGTTCAAATACAAATTACAATACGAAAGATACATAACGAAGATACACATCAACATCAACAAACAATCAACAAAAAATGATCAACAAAAATTTCGGAAATCGACCCTTCGATAAGTAATCCACTACAACTATCCGACAACGATAATTAACCGATTACGTAGAAATAACCATCTACCTACATGACGCAAACTCCCGCCTGCGCGCTAGCCGGGCGCGGTTTTTCAAATTTACCCGCTAACAACAAAGCACGCCAACAAAGAAAGGAATTTTATTATTACGTATATAATAAAAATATATTTTTACGTATTACGGATGGGCGTGATTGTAGATACAAAATTAAACAAATCAACCCAACGCTCCCTGCCATCAAAATTGTTTAATTTTTATCAAACACTATGGTCGGGATCGACCGGGAATCGATCCCGGAATCGCGCTCTGCTACCAAATGTTACGGCCTGCAACTACCTATCCCAGAAGTAGGATCTTCCGCGGCCCATTAACGGAAGAACCTACAGGCAGGTACAGATCGGGCGTCCTATTCGGGGGGAGCGTTACACTATAGTGAACAGAGCTTACTTACCTCTATCCAAGGCGACTGGTCCCAGGTCGCGTGTAGATGTATAGTGCTAGGAAAGTAAGGGTCAGTGATGTGTATTTGGGTGTAGCTGGTAGTGTTATTGACCTTATTAGACCGTTCCCTTTGCAGCAGTTCGGCCCTCAGCACCTCTCCAAACTACGGTCTCCTTCCGCAGTCAATTTCTTCGCCTTCTACGATGACAGTTCCTTAACTCTGTCGTACGATTAACTACCTTACAGAAGACACTAACTCTCGTTTGTTATAACGCTTGACTCGCGAATGAACACAGAACGTACGGATCAAAGGTCACCGTTATTTCTAGAATATCAAATACCGCACTAGTAACTAATACGGTCGAATCCACTTATACAGATTCTGCGTTAAACTTAAAGTCCCGGGTAAAACTCTCAGCAAGGGGCCCGCGCTACAATTCCCAGTGGTATATTTACTATACGCGCTTATCATAAAAATATATCTAAGAGCTCCCAACCAAAACGGACCGCGTGCTCTCTCGACGCGATGAAAAGGACTACCAATTTTTCTAGGACGCTCTCGACTCCCAACGTTCAGCAAGCTCGGACGTTCAACACGCACGAACTTCATCCCGTATCGGCCAAACCGAGTGGCATCTAACGTCGATGCCTGACACTAACGCTTTTACGCGAACAATAATATTATCATAACTAATCACTTATGAAGGAATATCTTCGTTAAAATCATGTACTTTCTTTATAACATCTTGGCTATATGTAGGATGACTTTGCCTTCCTCTTAAATCGGTAATGTCTTTACCTTTTCGTTGCACTTTGCGCTGAAGTCTTTCTCTTTTAATGTCAAGTATGGTCAAGAAAACTTGCTGGCATAACACTACTGTTCTATTTTTCAGACTAACATGGTACTTAAAAACCTTTCACCATAAATGCAATAAATGTATTAGTTATTGCGATTTTCATTAGTAAAATATTTTAATCGGACACAATGCATCGGTGATTGATTGCAAGAATATTATAAATTTATATGAAAAATGATTGAAACAAAATTACTACATAATATATTAATAAACTGTTGTTAAAAATGTTACAGAATCATCACTTTACTCCCTAAAAATAAAAAATAAATCTTTTCAGACCACTTGGAAGTGTTTTCTTTTACTCGAATCATATAATCACAACTTTAGAAAAATAAATATAATTGTTGTCGGTAGAAAATGCTTCCTTGTCGTTTTGGTATTTTTCTCTAGTTTGTGTGTAGCGCAACTTGGTTTTTTATATTGAATACACAGTTCACAACTTTCTTGAGAACATTCATTATGAGAAATAAGCACAATATTCGCATTCCTCATAAGTCATAACTGAGATGACCAAAGGAAACGTTTATTTCGTTTACAACCTTGCGATATATCTCGAGAGATATCTGCTTATTAGTATATTTCTCTATAAAATATTGGTGCATCATTGTAATATTTAAGTCACCGGGTAAATAAAACTAACTGGGAGAATGTTCGCGGCGATAATGTGATACTGTTGGATTTAAACTTTGAATATGCTCTTTAATTATGTGTTTGTCTAATTTAATAATGAAATCTCCCTCGCACTTTTTCTAATCTTGTCATGAAAGAAATTTTATTTTATTTTAAATTTTAATAGACGCTAGTAATTCATTTATTTGCATTTGATAATCAATAATATAATACGTTTATCAATAATAATACACTACGAACGGTACTTTCTTTCAACCGAGTGTTCCACGACACTCACGCATGTTTTTTGTTCGTGTTTTTACGGTATATAGCTTTTATAAACAACCCTCTTGACTCCCAACTTAAATTTACGTACTGATCGTGGATACCTGTTCAAAACTTCTTGTGTAAACTTTATCATACACTTATTTCTACGTTTATCATCACGTGGTGGTTTTAATGCTAACATTGCATCAGCGATTTTTTCTTCTGTTTGGTATTCTCGCGTTTGGTAAGTTCTTTAACGCTATCGTCGGAGTCCTCAAACATGTTAACTTTACTATTGTCACAATCATCTTTGTCACACAATGGCCTTCCATTGTTCGACAAAGATGATTTGATTGTCATGGAAGGATGAATGAAGGAAGGAGTAACAGGCTGTTCTCTTTATTGGGTTTTAGAAACAAGAATATTAAGATCAATATTTCGGACAATATTAAAATAACCAGATTACAACGATTTTAAAAACTGTTTTAAATTCGATGTAATCTGGAGGACGCGACCAAAATTGATTTAAATCTACAGAAATTGATTCTTTTTGAATAGCAGGCAATGTCACTATATCAACGTCAGAGTATTGAATTGAGATTGAAGATTTAACTGGTGATAATTGAAATGCTATCGTTCGATGGGATATCGCTCGCTTAGTGCACCGCAGCGAACGTCTTACGTGCGAAGCAATATCACTTCTCCTAAAGTCACACCCCTCGCGCTTTTTACTACTCGTAAGCGCTAAAACTCGAAGACAAATTGCGATTTAGTAGGTATGGTCATATCAAATGATTTTTGAAAATGGTAAAAACCTACTTAGCGTCATTTTATAGACAAAAGAATTAGGCTAACCCATAGACAAATAAACAAATAACTTTTTGAGCTGATAATGTCAATAATATAAAAATGGACTTAGTAACTTTTAGAACTAAACCATCCAATTATTCTTCATAGTACATACACGCTTGACAATATTATGTTGATGCGTCACATTATGCAGCCTTTGGGAGATTTTGACGGTAACTTGAGCCAGCAGACACCTGATAGTTGGCGATGGTGTCTCAAGGCGCCTAAGCAGACAGATGCCGTATCTTGAGAATCACATTACCATCACAGCACTTGTTTCATGGTTTCCACTCATATGTGCAGACACTTAATACACAAAATCGCACCATTTTTACATATCAAAATCCACTTCAAACCATCATTTAAGGTGGAAGCTCCAGGGTGGCCCGCGAAATTCAAATTTTCTTTTTTTTTGGAATTCGTAAGTCAGGGTCAAGTTGTATGTTTAACAAAATATGATTCGCGACCGTAACGAGTATGTATTTACAGAGTTATAGTCATTATAATCATCAATACAACACTCTAAGTTCGTATTATCCCATTGTATGGCTATTTCCAGAAAAACTCAGTCAAAGGGCTAATATGAACTTACAGGGTTGTATTGGTGATTTTAATGATAATAATTCTGTAAACACATAATCGCTACGGTCGCAAATCATATTTTGTTAAATATACAACCTAACCCTGACGTGCAAATTCCAAAAAACGCAAGAAAATTTGAATTTCGCGGGCCACCCTGGAGCTTCCACCTTAAACAATAATACAGGAGCAACAATGCGCCGCCGGTCAACTTCTCGCCAAAACTCCAGACCAAAGAGTATAGTAGACTGGTATACAGTAATCTGTGGAGTATAGTAACTGTCCCCACAGACTAACTAGTAGTTTGAGCCTTTCGGTGTATACAAAGGTACTCTGAGAGTACCTTTGTAGTATTTCAAGCAGCCAATACCATGGACTGCTTGAGATACTATCGTCATCAACTGTCTGCTGGGTTAAGTAAGCTGGTGTCGTCGAAATCTCCCAAAACATTAGCCATTAGCATTATGTAAACAATTTAGTAAATAAAATACACATCAGCTAAGACTGTATGGTCTAAGATCTTTGCCTGCCTTAATTGGTAAATTGCGTAGACAGAGAATCCAATGTCTACGGTAAATTGTAACAACAACAATAATTTTACTGGAAATGAGGCATTCCATCTTAGTCCTCACGGGTGACAACGCATCTACATTTTGATTTGTAATAGAGGATAGATGTAGATGTCTATGGGCCGCAGCAACCACTTACCATCAGGTGGACTGTGTGCTCGTTTGTCAAGTTTTTTTTTTATATAGGAAAAGGTTGACAATGTCAACCTTTTCCTATATAAAAAAAAAAACCGATAAATTTAAATTTAATTGAAAAATTGAAATAAATTTGTTTTGTGATATTTCTCCAGATTTTTCCCACTACTACTACATGACTTTATTACTAAATGATTTACTTCTCAATTTATTATTTAATAAATTGAGAAGTAATTAATTTATTAAAATGGGTATAAAAGGTTTATGGACCGTAATGGGTCCTTATTGTGAAAAAAAGTTTTTACACGAAGTAAGATCAACAACGACGAATTATTATTAGAAACTGTATTATATTTCTTGTTACCTTTGTGATACCTTTTATTATTTTTATAGATTCAGGGTGAAACAGTTGCCATAGATTTATCAGGATGGGTTTGTGACAGTCAAAATGTTACTGAATATCATATACAACCAAAGTTGTATCTTAGGTATAACAAATTATTTGAAGGTATTCATATATCATTTTAACAGCTCATAAGCAACAATCCATCTTATTTCTTTCAGAAACTTGTTTTTTAGGACTGTATATCTTTTATTGGCTGATATAAAACCAATATTTGTGCTTGAAGGTGATGCACCCGAGTTGAAAAGAGATGTCATGGCTGCCCGAAACGCTGTGCAGTTTCGAGGTGCTCCACAATACACTGGCATAAGATCAAACAAACCTAATGTGGCACGCAGCAGATTTAGAAATGTGCTAAGGGAGGTAAGTATGACAAAACAAATTGGAATTGTTAGTTTTTAGCAGCACAAATGATTATATGCTCTTATGCAGTAAACAGATAGTATTATACCAATTTAAATGCAGAACTCAAATCCTAGATTGATAGTTCTGAGCAGAATCACTAGTGCTACCCTATGCTATGCTGCTGAGCATTGTTGCTGAACTAGCTAGCCAGCCTTTCTGGCATGATGAGAATAAAATAGTTTTCATGTTATGTATGCTATCTATACTCTTCTTGAAAGGGGGTTATTCTGTTTATTCACCCTAAGAAATCCACCCTAGGGTGGATAGTTGGAAACGCATGTTTGTTTATCCACCACGTCTAGGTATAATCATCGGAATTCCTATATTATTTGTCTTCCAATTTTCTCCCTCCGCTGTGTACAGTTGTTTATAATAACATTATGACAACTAGCCTAAGATTACTTAATAGACATTACTATACTTATAAAAATACATACATACTTCTTGTTTAAAGGTCAGACCTGAAATACTTTCAATTGTTCAATTACATATCATTAGATTGTGACACAATTTATGTCATTGAATAATGATGATAATATGATGGCGTTTGTGAATTACTATGAAAAGACATGGCTCCAGGACGAAAATTATGTGGCTGTTCGGGATTCATTCGGAGTGTCTCACAGAACTACTAATTTATTGGAGACTTGAATAAAACAATATCAAATGAAATAAAGACAAACATCCAAATTAAGTAAAGTTTTTGAATTGCCTGCAAACAAATGTCCAATTTTTATAACACATCTGTTGTAACAAAGACATTTAGAAAACAATTGCAAATGTACATTACAAGAGATGAATTTATACAAGAAATACAATTACATCTACTCAATAATGAAATTAGTGTAGGTCATGTCCTGGACATATTGCAGAATTTATAAATTACTTATTATTATTTAAAATGAGGAAGTTTAATTTGGTTTACATGCAAGATGCAATATGATTTTCGTTTAAGTTTGTGTTTACTAAAAATTAGTCAATAATATATTAAAGTATGAATATGTTTTCTGTTGAACTGTACTTGGGGTGGAAAGATGGAACAACAATCAAAAAGTAGATTCTGACTATCCACCCCATCTAGGGTGGATAAAGGAACATGCATTAACAGTGGTAGAGCCACGCGGCAGCTTTTGCTGTTGCACGGATGGGCTAGCTCGAACCGGGGTGGTACCACGACCTCACAGAAAACCAGCGTGAAGTAGAGGTTTACCTCTACGTTTCGCTTGGTGAGTGCAGGTGGCCGGAGGCCCTTTTTACTGGAAATGAGGCATTTCATCTTAGTCCTCACGGGTGACACGCATCTGCATTTTGATTCGCAAACGAGGATAGATGTAGATGTCTATGGGCCACAGTAACCACTTACCATCAGGTGGACTGTGTGCTCGTTTGTCACCCCTATCCTATAAAAAAAAAATGCATTTCCACACTAGTTTGGACTTCTTAGGGTGGATAATTGGAATAAGAAATTTGTTTAAGGAATAAGGAAAAATTTTGTAATTAGTGCTGTATTCAAATTAGACATGGAATGAGTAGTGATTCGCTGAGTACTCGGCCACCGGGTACTTGGCCTAAATTGGGCCGAGTACTCGGCAGAATACTCGGCTTTAAAAAATATGCGGTAGCGGGCGGCGTGCGTTTATTTCCCATAAATACTAGACCCAAATAGGGCCAAAAACTAGTGTTTTTGCATCACAATCTTCCTCTTAAATTTTAAATATTACTAATAATAATTTCTATTTTAGATTCTTATGTACATTCTAAATATTTCTGCTGTTTCTCATGTTCCTGATGTTTTAATGTGTCTAATATAATAATAATGATAAAAACTGGCTTTTTGTCTTTATTTTTCTCTGGAATATAATTAAGGCCGGTACTCAGCCGTTAATACTCGGTGCTCGAAAGATCCCTAAAAAAAGGCCGAATCCGCCGAGTACCGAATCCAAACTGAGTACTCGTCCCATGTCTAATTCAAATGTCCACATTTTACTGATAATAATTTTGTATTTATTTTCAGTGTGAATCCCTTTTGACGTGTATGGGAGTACAGTGTGTAAAAGGAAGAGGTGAAGCTGAAGCTACATGTGCTATATTAAATGCTCAAGGTGTTCGTATTTAATTATTACTCTGTAATAAATATCTCTTCCTCTTTGTTTATTCTACAAGTTAAAGTTTCTACTATGAAAGCAATTATCCCAATAATGCACACTATCTTTGTTAGTTATAGTCTCTCAAAACTTAGTATAGAGAGTTGTCTCTGCTGTGTTAAACCACATCAGAATTTATATTAACCGTGCGCAGAAACTTTGCCGATGATGTCATGATGTCACATGTTGATTGTTAGTATGGTTGACAAAAGTACAAATTCAAATGATTTATTATAAGTTAAGTGTAATTAATAAAAAATATATCATCATCATCATTACAGCCCTTCAAAAGTCCACTGCTGAACATATGCCTCCCCCAAGGAATGCCACAAAGCACGGTCCTGAGCCACCTGCATCCATCGACTTCCTGCACATCTCACCAGGTCGTCACTCCATCTAGTGGGGGGACGCCCAGCACTTCGCCTGCCGGTACGAGGCTGCCACTCCAGAACCTTTTTTCCCCATCGGTTGTCGGCTCTTCAAGCTATATGGCCGGCCCATTGCCACTTCAGCTTACTAATCCGTTGGGCTATGTCGGTCACTCTGGTTCTACTGTGGATATCCTTATTTCTGAGTTTATCAGGCAGAGAAACTCCGAGCATAGCCCTCTCTATAGCTCGCTGAGCAACCTTGAGCTTCCTCATCCGGCCAGCAGTGAAGGACCACGTCTCAGTTCCGTATGTCATCACTGGTTGTACAGTCTTGTTTTCAAGTTTTGAGGTATACCTGACGAGAAGAAGTGCCGTAATTTCCTGAATGCTGACCAACCGAGTTGAATCCGTCGATTGACCTCTCGGTCGAAGTTGGTCTTACCTAGTCCGACTATTTGTCCCAGGTAAACATACTCGTCAACAATTTCGAGCTTAGTGCTCCCAACAACTACCGGCATAGGTGTGACATGGACATTAAACATGATCTTTGTTTTGTCCATGTTCATCTTAAGACCTATCCGTTGGGAAGCACTATTGAGGTCATTGAGCATAGTGCTTAGGTCCTCCAGCGATTCTGCCATAAGGACTATATCGTCGACAAATCGAAGGTGAGTGATGTACTCGCCATTGATGTTGATACCGTATCCTTTCCAGTCCAGAAGCTTGAAAACGTCTTCCAATGCAGCGGTGAAGAGTTTCGGGGATATGACGTCACCATGTCTTACACCTTTCTGCAATTGGATATGTTTCGTACTCTGGTACGAACTGTCTGGTCTGCACTCGGATAGCCATCGTAGCCCTACTGTACAAGCGCTTCAGCACTTCGATATACCCTTGGCACCGCTGAAGGGACTGCAGCACCGCCCAAATTTCGATGGAATCAAAGGCTTTCTCATAGTCCACATACGCCAGACATAGTGGCAAATTGTACTCCTCTGACTTCTGTACAATTTGCCGAAGGGTATGTATGTGGTCTATGGTGCTAAAGCCTTTTCGGAAACCGGCTTGTTCGGGAGGCTGGAAGTCGTCAAGTCTGCGCGCGAGACGATTCGTAATGACTCTCGAAAACAGCACGTAGACGCGGCTCAGAAGGGAAATCGGTCTGTAGTTCTTCAAGAGAGCGTTGTCGCCTTTCTTGAAGACAAAGACCACCGCACTTTTGCTCCACGCCTCCGGTGTAATGCCACCATGGAGGACGGAATTAAAGAGCTTCTGAAGGACTTCAAGTACCGGTTTTCCACCCGCTTTCAGAAGCTCCGCTGTAATTCCATCCTCGCCTGGGGCCTTGCCGTTTGTAAGATGCTAGAGAGCCATTCTAATCTCGCTCAGACTGACGTCCGGGATATCATCGGAATAATGTCGGATAAGACTCGCTCTTGGATCGTTACTCACACTTGCGTGTGGCTCCAACGATGACGTGTACAGCTGCCCATAGAACCTCTCAATCTCACTCAAAATAACTCAGGTGCCCCAGAAACGATGTTGCCACATTCTGTCTTCAGCTTTAACAGTTGGCTCTTTCTGGCAGACAGATCTCTGGCAAAGACTTTGGAGGCTTGGTTCCGCTCGATCGCTTCTTCAATACGAGCTGTATTGAAGTTGCGTAAGTTCCACCGCATGCATTTGGAGATATGTCTGTTCAGTTGCCTGTATGCTGTCAAATCTGTTGAAGAATGTAGCTTCATCTCCCGTCTAACAAACATGAGATTAAGAGTGTGATTGGAGAGTTTTTGTGTTCGTCTGCGGCGGGTCTTGCAGAACATAGCTCCGACCGCATGTTTCACAGTTGACAGTTTCCACGAGCTTGTCATTCATATCGTCCACTTCATTGCAGTCTTCTAGGCACTGAAAACGGTTTTGTAACTCGAGCTGAAAGGTTTCGGGGCTTTGGATTAGAGCACGAGGGGGACGGAGCGTTGACTTCATTAGACGAGACCTCTCCAACTTAACGTTTAGGTTCAGTGTGCCTCTAATCATTCGGTGATCGCTGCCGGTTTTCACCCTCTTGATCATTGAGACATCACTGAACAGTTGTCGTCTGGTCGTCATAATGAAGTCAATCTCATTTTTTGTCGAACCGTCGGGGCTCGACCAGGTCCACTTCCTGTGGCGCTTCTGGAAGAAAGAGTTCATCATAAAGAGTCCCTCTTTCTCCATGAAGTCGGCCAGCTGCTGGCCCCTTGGGGGTTCCGTTGCCCTATTCCAAATTTCCCTACTTTCAGCTCACCATTCTCTCTTGTGCCTAGTTTTGCATTGAAGTCTCCCATTAACACCGTATATTGGGTTTTGGAGGAATGCATGGCTCTAGAGATATCCTCATACAATTCCTCCAACTCATCATCGGGGTGTGCCGAGGTTGGTACGTAAACCTGTATGACGTTCAGCGAATACCGTTTGGTGATTCTGAGTATAAGGTACGCAACCCTCGTCGACACACTCTCGATCTTTACAACGTTGTTAACGAGAGACTTGTGGACGATAAATCCGACACTTCCTTGGGACAGATGGTCGCCCTCCCGTTGATAGAGCAGAGCAAGTTGCCGGATTCGAGGATTACCGTGTCCTACCCCTCTCTTCGGACTTCGGATAATCCTATAATATGCCAGCGTAATTTGTCTATCTCTTCTTCCAGCTCCACGATCTTCTCGTCAGTCCTCAGGGTGCAAAAAATATATAATATAATAAAATAACAATACATTTAGGAAAATTAGGCAATGAAATAAAATCATCATAATTCATTGAATCACTATGGGACATAACTGTATCACTTTCAGTATCCGTTCCTAGCCCAGCGGAGTCGCTATCGCTGTATTCAAAATATTAATTCTCTTTCGTAAATTTCTCCCTATCTAACTTGTTCCCAATACTTTTGACGCAAGCAATCCACTTGGTTGACTTCCTTTTTCCAATCACTTGGCGTTATACTTTTTATTGCATTTTTTTATGGGGTTACATTTTTATCTGCAACACGCTGTTTTATTAAATTCCATACATAATCTATGGGGTTTAAATTGCAGTGATACGGTGGTAACCAGAGCACTCCATGATCATGTCTTTTTAATAATTTGTCAACCATATTTGGTGTGCACGCCTTGCAATACATAACGCAGTGTTGGTACCGACTTTGTTATATGGCAGCGAAACCTGGGTAAGCCAGAAGAAGCATAAAAGCAAGTTGAATGCAGTGGAGATGCGATTTCTTCGTAAAATGTGTGGCGTTACCATGGCCGACCGAAAGCGAAACGAAGAGATTCGCAATATGGCAGGTTTGAATGATGACCTTATCACAAAAATTGATAAGGGCGTGCTTCGATGGTTTGGGCACGTTGAGCGAATGAGTGAAGACCGAATGGTGAAGAAAATATATAGCGCGAAAGTTAATATTAAAAGGTGTCGAGGTAGACCGAGACTAACTTTCGAAGACCAGCAAACTGCTCGAAGAGGGGAGGGTCAAGAGTACTCGGATACCTAGACGTGCATGTATGAAGAAGATAATGAATCTGAAAGAAGCGAAAGAGGTATGTAAGGATCGTGACACTTGGCGATCTGTTCTCTCTGGCTACCCCGTCAGGGATTGTGCGTGAAGATAAGTTAAGTTAAGTTATATTTGGTTTCTCTTAGGTGGCATTGTTATTAAGTCCTTACATAATATGAAATTGGCGTTTTGTACGGGAGGAATATAAAGTCATTTTTTTTTGTAAAATTTATTTAATTAATCAAAGTATGCTCCGTTGTTATCTATGCACTTTTACCATCTCATAGGTAGTTCATTGATCCCTTTACTAAAAAAACCATAGGGGCGAGAATCAATAAACTCTTTGAAGGCGGTTTGGACTGCCGCATTGGAGTTGAATTTTTTTCCTTGTAAGAAGTTCTCCAAATTCCGGAAAAAATGGTAATCTGTTGGAGTAAGGTACGGGGAGTATGGTGCATGTCACAGACATTCCAATGGTAGCTCATCTAACTTAGTGGTTGTTTGTTGTGCAGTGTGTAGTCTTGCGTTGTCGTGAAGCAGCAGTGGCCTAGAGCGATTGACCAATCTCGGTTGTTTAGCAGCTAGTTCTTCTTCTTCATGGTTTGCAGTTGCTGACAATAGATATCTGCCGTAATCGTTTAGCTAGATTTTAGAAAGCTGTAGTGAACGACACCGGCGCTATTCTACCAAACACCCACAAGTAACTTTTTCTGAGTCAATTTTCGTTTAGGGCAGGATTTGGCTGGCTTGGATTGCCAGGGTTCAGCCATTGCGACGAGCGCTTCCGATTATCGTACAGTATCCACTTTTCATCACAAGTAATGATTCCATTTAAAATCCCTTCATTATTGTGTCGGTTGAGCAAAGTAATTCAGCAGTCGACGTGTGTTTGTAAGTTCGATTCACTCAATTCATGAGGTACCCATCGTTCAAGTTTTTTTACTTTCCCGATTTGCTTCAAGTGGATTAATACAGTTTTATCACTTAAATCAAATCAAATCAAATCGTTTATTGCTTCTATAATGTACAGTACATTAGCAGTTACAGTGACCATTATAGACCCTGTCGGGCGTTGCAATATACAAGAAATATACAATAAAATAATTAAATGGACTTATAATTATATAACATCATTATGGATTTGGCTATTTTGAAAATAAAATTTTATTTAATACTTAGTAATTTACTGCTTAGTAATTAACCATCAAAAAATTCAGTGAGCGTGTAAAAGCATTTGGAAATAAGATAATCATGAAGTTTTTTATTGAATGAACTTAATTTAACTTCAGATTTTATATTTATGGGTCGTTTATTGAATATTTTAATTGCCATGTAATATGGACTACAATTGAGCATTTTGGTTCTAGATGGGGGCAAATATAACCTTTGTTTATGCCTAGTATTTACATTGTGTGTTTCTTTTATCTGGGTGAAGAAGTGTTTATTTTTAAATACGAAGTTACTTATATCTTTTATGTAAATAGAAACTAAGGTTAATAATTTAAATTTAATGAAGTAGGGTCGACAGCTATGTCTGTTATCAATTCTGGCAAGTATCCTAACACATTTTTTTTTGTAAAATGAACAATTCATCTGCATTAACACTATTACCCCAAAGGATAATGCCATATTTAAGCCATGAAAAGGCATACGCGTAATATGTGGAAAGTGCAGTTTCTAAATTTGTGCTATGATTAATTTGATAAAGGCGCATATGTAAATTTAGAGAGCTTGCATTTAATTTTTTCAATATGCGACTTCCAGTTTAAATGTGTATCTACATTAAGTCCAAGCAAGTTATACGAGTCTATCTCTTCTATTAGGGTATTTTGTTTAGGGGTGGTTTATTATACTATAAACGAAATTGTAAAATTTTTGTCTTTTTAAGGTTTATATCTAGATTATGGCTATCAAGCCAATGAGTGACATTATGAAGTGTATCATAGATACACTTCATAATGTTTTTAACAGTGGTAGAGCCATGCGGCAGCTTTTGCTGTCGCACGGATGGGCCGGCTCGAACAGGGGTAGGACCATGACCTCACAGAATACCAGCGTGAAGTAGAGGTTTCGCTCGGTGAGTGCAGGTGGCCGGAGGCCCTTTTTCCTGGAAATGAGGCATTCCATCTTAGTTCTCACGGGTGACAACGCATCTGCATTTTGATTCGCAAACGAGGATAGATGTAGATGTCTATGAGCCGCAGCAACCACTTACCATCAGGTGGACTGTGTGCTCGTTTGTCACCCTTATCCTATAAAAAAAAAGATAAGGGCTTCAGAGCTAATGTTGTCGTTACTTTTTATAAGTATTGACAAGTCATCTGTAAATAATACTGGCAGTGTTGATTCTCTATACAAACATTTTGGCAGGTCATTTACATAAATAAGAAACAGCACACAGCCTAAAATGCTGCTCTGTGGGATTGAACTAGTTAGGTGTTTCTCTTCAGAACGAACTTTTATTACTTCATTAGTAATTTGGTTGTAGTGTTCAATTTCTACTATTTGCTTCTGATTATTTAAATAGGATTTGAACCAGTTATGTACTAGCCCACGGATACCCGAATTCATAAGTTTTAAAAGTAGTTTATCATAGGGCACCCTGTCATATGCTTTCGTCATATCAAGTAAAATACCAAAAGTATGTTTTTTATCATTTAAATTTTGTAGGGCCATTTGTATGAACTTATATACAGCTAGGGTGGTTGATCTTGATTTTCGGAATCCATTTTGGCTATCATCTAGTATTTCATACTTTGCAAGGAATGAGTAGAGTCTATTACACATTGCTTTTTCGTATATCTTTGAAAAGGTGGGCAATAGGGCTATTGGTCTGTAGTTGTTAGGGTTTTTTTTATCTTCTTTTTTGTGCAACGGTTTTATTAGTGCTATTTTGAGAGGGTCTGGAAATATGCCATGTTGAAAACTTTGGTTTACGAAAAAAGTAAGCGGATAGACAAATTCTTCAGTGCATTGTTTTAAAAGCGCCGGTGGTATATCATCTACACCACAGCTATATTTAGTTTTTAATTTTTTTATACTATTTTGGATTTCCCTTTCATCAACTGAGGTTAGGTACATGGAGCATGTTGCTTTCAATTCGACAGAATTTTTATATTGTTTCTGATTTTTATTAATATTATTAGTTTTACCAATTGCTGCAAAATATTTATGTTCATTAAATAGGTTAGAAATTTGTATGGGACACGTTTTTGTGTTATTATATTAATAACACAAAAACGTAAAATTATAAATATTAATTTAACATCATGTTTTTGCGATTTTTTGTTTTCATTCTACCCAATTTATTATTAATTATGTTCCACATGGTCTTTATTTTATTACTCGAATTTTTCATTTGTTTAATGTATTGTAGTTTTTTTGATAATTTGATACTACTTTTAAGAATTTTTGTGTATTTTTTATAGTAATTAAGAAAAACTGGACTTTTTGTTTCATTAAGGATTATTCTTAAAAGTCTTTTATGCTTATAAGATTTTTTTAATCCAGTTGTCAACCAGCCTTTATTTTTTTGTTTTTTTATTTTTACTTTCATCATAGGTATATGTTCGTTTAAGCTATTTGATATTATTTTAAGAAAAATATTGTAGTTCTCATTTACAGTTTGGTTCTCTTTTAGAATATTATTCCAATCGACGTTATTTAATGAGTTTTTGAATGAATTAATGTTTTGTTTTGTAAAACACCTTTTTCTTGTAAATAACACTTTGCGTTTTGCTCATCGCCGTCTCTAAATTTAATTCTAGATTTGTTGCTTTATGATCTGATAAACCATAATCAATAACATAGCAATTTTTTACTAAAGATATATAGTTTGTAAAGATTAGATCAATACAGGTGGCTGTTTTATTTGTGACTCGGTTGGGGTCTTTTATAAGTTGAGCTAAATTATGAGAACCCATTAAATTTAAGAGTTCCTGAGAATCACTATTGTTTTCGTTAACATTTATATTAAAATCACCCCCAATAATGACATATTTATGACTATATTTTAGTTGTATTCTATTAAGTAGTTTATTTAATTGTTCATAAAAGATATTAATATTACGATCCGCACTATATAAGCTGACTAAAACAATATTATACTTCGGTATTTCTATTCCACAAAATTCAATCGTAAATTCTACGGAAAACTAACCAAGTCTATTTTTTCAATATAATCAATACAATCTTTCAGCATAATACAAACACCTCCACCACCATGCTTTTTTCTACTAAATTTTGAAGCTACTTTATAATTTGGTATTACTATAGATTCACAAAAGTCCTCACTTCTCCATACTTCTGACAATAATAATATGTCAATGTTTGTATCAACTAATAAATGCTCGATTAAGTCTACTTTATTTTCTAAGCTCTGAACGTTTTGGAAAGTTAATTTAAAACTGTTAACGAAATGTCTTGTCGGGAATACTACTTTTGGTTATTATAGGCCCTGTTTCTTGATTTGATGATAGGCAGCTACTTATCGATAAGGTTTCTTCCTTTTTTGAGACAATTTCAGAGGTTTTAAAATCATTGGCACTGTTTACTACAATTTTGCCACAATCCTCTTCTTGGTATTCTTCTATGTTCTTTATTAGATCAGTGACGTCTTTAAAGATGATCTGCATGCCGTAGTCGTTTATCTGGCCTGTGCGCTTATGAAACATGGTATGGTTGTAATAATCGAGGTTCAAGTTGAGAGTCAATTAAATATGAGTATTGATATGTCATATTGTCCAAATAAAGGAGGTTATTAAACAGTTTTATTTTCTTGTTGAATAGGTTTACAAATCTACCACATTTGAATGTCGGCAGACACAAGATAATATTTGTATGTGTTATTTGTAGTAATTTTTCTTGGATGTAGGTAATAAGCTCAAAATAATTAGTTGTGGCCTCAAAATCCTCTTTGCCAATGACTATTATGCAGTAGTCTCTTAAGGAGAAGTTCTGAAGTTTTTTTTCGATGTCTAGTAGAAGTGGTCTTATGCCATGATATGCCAGTCAGTAGATAGTGGCATATATCATAGTTGTTTTGTACATTATGTTGTAATATGTTTCGGGTCTTCATAAATCTGGACGTACTGAGTAGACAAATTTTGTTTGCAGCTTCCTTCACTACTTTGGGCTTGTTGTGCATATCAAGATCAGAGTTTATAGGAATTTCGACACTAATCATTGTGGATAAGTTATTATTTAATGGGCTCTGGCTATTAATTTTTTTCGGTGAAAGAATTAAGTTACCACTATTTATCGACTTTTCTTTAGAATTGGGTTTTGGCGATTTAGAAGTAATGATAACTGATTCAGATATCAGTTTATTCAACTTTAATTCACATTCAACTACTTTCTTCCATAAAGAACGGTTTTCTGTCGTCAGGCAATATATTTCGTTTTTTGCGCTCTTTAGTTTGCACTCTAGGTTTTCTATTTTTGCTAATAATTCTTCAACTGTATATGTGTTTTTTTTAGTTTTTGGTTCTGATAGAATTTGAGTGTCTTTAGTAAGAATTTATGACGTCGACAAAAATTTTTCGTCATTGTTTAGTTCCTCGAAAGAATTATCAGTGGGAATATTTACTCGGTTTTTATTGCGGCAGGTGACGTAGTCCTGATCTTGTGTCGAAGTATTTGTTCCTGGCGATGGCAGGGTATTATTAAGGGGCGTAGACGCATCTAGTATGGACGAATAGGATTGGGTAGAGCTATTTTGTAACGACACCTGTAATATTGCATTAGTGGTAGCTGGGGATTTCTTTTTATTTAAGCATGGATTTCATCTATAAGCTTTTTTCGTTTCCGCTGTCATTATTCGAAAGCGTTGGAATCATACTTTAGTACAATCCATGTGGTAGTGCTTTTCACAAACTGAACACTTAAGAAATTGCTTATTTACTATGGATGTTTTGCACTTAATGCAATTTAACGCCATCTTTCCGTCAGTACCAGAAACAGTTAACATGCGTACTAGCAAAGCAATTACGCGGAATGACGGTTATTATCGGTGCTGGGCGCTAGCTGGTTGCAGGTGAAAATAGTTCATGCAATATATGATAGATGTGGTTGGCTATTTGCGATGTTAGTTTAAGCACTAGGGTTAAAGTCCTAAGGTTCACTTGAAAGCATTTTAGGCACTAATATTTTACACAGTTCTGTTTTCACTGATAACTTTACCTTTTCCCACGGGTTTCGATTGTTTATACATATGTAAGCAGTTTTTATCGACAAGAAAAAAATATTACTTTTGTATCGGCTATAATGACGTTTTTAGCTCACTTCACTATAAGACAACACTTTTTCATAGGTATTGCACTTAAACTTCATTGAATGTACAGTTTTTATAATCAAACTTTATGATTTACTATTTTTAAAACGAAATTAATACGGAGCCTAATATTTACGTGACACAACACGGGCACCGAGTCCCGACACTTACCCCGAAGCCTGCAGTTATCTCTGAAGTGCTTTGTGATGGATCCGCTTCCACAATAGTCTTTAATTCTTCATTTTCCACTTTGGTCTCCGGCCGCCCACGGGGTTGGTTCTGAAGGTCGGAATTTCCAGATTGAAAACGTTAAAACCAAAACGTACCGTGCTTCCTTTTGCGACACCAGCGCCGTACACATCATTAATCCTTCTAGCTGTTTCTGCAGCACTGGTGCCACGGTAGAACTCGTACTCGTAAATATTCCGATATTTCGTGTTTTACATTGTGCGGTAATAAGCGACGCCAAAGAAAAAAATAATAAGGTAAAAACAAATGAAAAACTGTTTTCAAGACTTAAATGTACCACCTAAATTAATTTATAAATTTAAATTTGGAATTCTTAATCAAAGAGGAGATATATCAGATCAAATTACAAATACGACAAAACTCTAATTTCGTATGTAGGGACCTAATATTTTGATTGAATGGTATAATTCTTTTTTTTCTTTAAGCGATGAGGAAGTCGTCCGTTTTTGTGTCCGCTTGCTATGATAGGAGCATTATCAATAATTTCTATGCCATTTGGCGGTAGGTTTAGAATGAGCTTTTAGTTTAACCATTTCAAAAAATTATCACTATTTATTTCAGCATGATAGTCACCCGTGGAACTTTTATATTTGTAAATTAGTTCTGCGTTTTCTATGAAGCCATTCTCACCCAGCGTGAACTATAACCCACCTTTGGCCTGGATTAAAATTCTTTTTTACACTAGCGTGTGGACAATATTGCCAGCATATTTGGCAACGGTGTAATGGCTATGAATCCAGGTTTCATCAATGTATGTGAGGTTTCTTATCAGCACCAAGTTCGTCATTTTTCTTTAACCGTCGTAAATATCTTGCTCTTCAAGGCGCTATATCCGGTTTTTGTATAAGAAAATCTCTAATATTTTTACATTTTCGGAATCTATAATCCCAGCTTTTATTTTAGTGTTTTTCTCAATGATGATGAAAGTCAATTTGGTTTTAGAAACTGCTAATATTTTTCTAATAGTTGGTATTTAGCACCATCGATCGACATCGTAAGGAATTATACTTCTTTTTAAGAGCGCTGGTGTTTACATCCCGAGACGTTGATGCGTCAGCCCAGGCCCGGTAGCACTCTTATAGCTTATAGCGTGATGCTATTTTACAGGAGCGACCAAACCATGGCTGGGATCTGCCTCCGATGGGCACCACAGAGGATGGAATAAAAAGTTCCATACCCTGAAGTACCACATTAGCAACAGAATCTGCAACAACGCTGGGATCTTCCGGCGAGAAGCAAACCCGCCCCCAAGGGTAGGATGCAAAAAAAGACCGCATCCCGTCCCAATCGGCTGACCTATAGTGCCAAACACGGCGGCAAGCTGCAGATCGCAACTGCGATTGGAGCGTGAGTGGCACCGTACTCCGGATCAGACAATGGTCCGAAGAGCCCAGAGGGGCATCGACGGAGATCTGATATCCGTCCGGATGAGAGGTCAGCAGAAGGTCCAACAGGGGAGGTACATGGTCCTCCACATCTGGGATCCGCGTAGGCGAAGTAACCAGTTGTGTTAGACCATATGCCAAGGCAAAGTCATAGACAGATTTACCCGCATGATCGGTTAAACGAGAACCAAGCCATTCAGCGTGGTGGGCGTTAAAATCATCGAGTATCACGATCTTTGCGGATGGGACCTTTTGGAGCACGGAGTCTGCAGCCATTTGGAGGTGGTCGATGAGTCGGTCTGTGTCGGCATTACCGCTATGGGACCTATAGAGGCACCCGTAGACGCGAGGATGGTCGTCGCTATCTACGCGCAGCCATAGGATGGACAGGTCGGTACCTTCAAGACTGCCGAGGCGTCGAAAACAGATGTCCTCTCTGACGTATACGCAAACTCCAGCCCGGGGCACAAAGGAGTGTTCTAATTTGTTCCCCGGGTAGGAAAGATATGAAGTATCAGTCGGAGAGGACACCTGAGTCTCGATTAAAAAGAGCAAGGCCGCCTTCACCGTCTCCAGATGGTAGTGGACAGTGTTAAGGTTTGAATGTAATTCACTCATGTTGCAAAAACTTACGGATAGCGTGGTAAGGGTCACCTTAGTCTTATTGCTCCGCTTGCCCCGAGCAGCATTAGTCGCGAGCGGAAATTTGCCCCCCCCTCCCCAGAAGACGCGGGGCAGCCTGAGCACCCACGCTCAGGAGTGGAGTAGTTTGGTCATGGATGCTCAGCGAGGGATTCTCCAGGGGTGATGGTACCCTCCTGAGGTAGGCTTTTATTTAATTCCACTACCATGTTGATGCGGGGGGGGGGGGGGGTATTGGGCCTTCGGTCACCTGCATTCACCAAGCACAATGCAGAGGTAAACCTATACTTCATGTTGGTATTCTGTGAGGTCGTGGTATCACCCCGGTTCGAGCCGGCCCATCCATGCGACAGCAAAAGCTGCCGCTTGGCTCTACCACTGTTACGTACCTGTTAAAGTGAGTCTACCACTTGTTTGACGGTCTGTAGTCAGCGCTCAGTGCTTCAAGGACGAATGGATCGTGCGCATTTGTTTTGGCGGGATTGATTATTAATTTTTGTTTTTGAGATAGTTCCGTGTTAACTATCACATGCGCATGAGCGACAGTTCAATCGTTTGTTTATTACATTCTTGTTGTTATGTTTTGTTTTAATAATGCCTAATGCGTAGGTACGGTTATAGTGGTCGTGAATACGGCAACATGTTAATGTACCTTGGAGACTCATACTTACTTTGGATTTAGATCGGTAAGCTGTTTTACACCAATTTTTTTTAAATAACTTAGTATTGTACAAGTACTAGTATTGTGTGTATAAGTACATAACTGAATAAATCAGAATAATAAAAATACCTACACGATGGATAAAAAACCATGGCTAACCTCGTTAACATTTCATTTAAGTAATTTTTTTATTAGCGGGGAATCGAACCAGGTATTTGGTTTATTTAACTTGTGAATAAAGTGGCTAGGTGGAGACAAGCACAGTGGCAAAATAGTAGGTTGAGTAGATAATAAGTCACGTACTTAGACAAGTGTTGTAAATTATTAGGTATTGTGGTACCACCGCTAGCTGTAGGCCGCGAGAATTCGGCATCCGGGCGTACATTGACCTAGTCGGCTGGTTGTAATTCCTGTTTAAGTATTTTTATGATTTTTTAATGAAATTATCGTTTCATTTAGCTGTAGTAACATGATGGAGCGTGAATAAAGCTAATAAAACGTTGTGAAAAGATGATTTTTTTTTCTTCAGGCTCGATTTTATTTTTCAGCCATGATCAAAGGTATAGTTCGTACTATCGTCTGTCTACGTTTTCGGGAACGTTTCACAAACACCCGGTATATCGCGGGATAAATATCAATATATCGTCATCATTTGTGTTATGTGTATGTCAAAGGCCTAAAATTTTATATTACTGACGGTTGGACGACGAAAAAAAAAACGACAACCACACATGAATGCTTTTGTTGCTCCTTTTGTTGTTTCATGTTTTGTCCATTAATACAACATTTTAAAATATATAGAAATTGATACGAAATCGATACTCTAAAATAAATATCGATATATCGGGATTAAAAATAACGATATCGTTATGAGAAAATTCGATATATCGATGTATCGATATATCGTTGTATCGATATTTTTTGCCCAAGACTATTTTTTTTATAGGATAGGGTGACAAACAAGCACACAGTCCACCTGATGGTAAGTGGTTGCTGTGGCCCATAGACATCTACATCTATCCTTGTTTGCGGATCAAAATGCAGATGCTTTGTCACCCGTGAGGACTAAGATGGAATGTCTCTTTTCCAGTAAAAAGGGTCTCTTATCCATAGCAAATCAACTCTCTCAACCGGCGCACGCGCCAGAACTTTGTAACGCGATAAAAAACCAAAAGCAGCTGGAACGGCCCGCTCCACGGTTGATCGGTCAAACGAACAAATTGGCGCGTTCTAAGGCGGTATGCATTTCACGCGACTCTTGGACTTGGCAGCGCCTAATCAATACGCGGCTTAACGGTAGACGAGCGCGGGACGCGGTCGGCGGAAGCGTGAGAGATAGTCATCGGCAAAGTTTCTCCGCTCGGCTTACTTATATTTCAAAATAACTAAGTTTTGAGGTCTCCATGTTTAACTCAAATTCAAATACATATTAAATGTCAATTGAATGTCATAGTTTATGAACATCATAAAATATTTGAATGCTATTGTTTTTGTATTACAAGTTTTTATAACAAATCTTGGAACATAGAGGTTTAATTTAAATTCAAATTTTAACTTACTACTCCATTAAAACGGCAACTTCATGCTTTAACCCCTATTAATTTTGCAATATTGAGTGTTTTTTATTGATCATAAACATATTAGTATTGTATTATTTATAAATGTATAATTTATAAAATAGATGGTAAATGCAGTTATATCCCAAGATTCAGACTGTTTTGCTTATGGGGCTCGCCGTGTCTATCGCAACTTCAGTGTTTCAAATTCAACTGGAGGTGGTGCAATGCGAGGCTCTGTTGAATGTTATGATGCTGATTTAATGTTTCAACGTAATGGTAAGTAACTTTTATTGTTTTATATTATCTTTCCTTTACCTAATGTAAATACTGCATAAAAATGAAAATAATATATTACTTGTATTAATTGTATGACTGACTGTAATGTTCATTTTTCAAATGCTTTTAACACAGTTGACCACGATATCTTTATAGGTTTCCTAACTAATCTTAGATTCTCAATCCTAGCTTTGTAATGGTTTTCGTCCTATCTTCGTGGCCGCCAGAGGGCAAGAGTTCTCAACATGGGCTAACATTAAAACAGGCGTGCCGCAAGGCGAAATACTTTCCCCTATAATGTTTTCTTTATTCATAATTTCTATCACTTCAGTTCTTAACTGTATATACCATCTGTATGCAGATGGTCTTCAGCTTTATGTTCAATTTAGTGTTAACAACTTTGTTTGTTTATAGGATGAGGTGACAAACGAGCACATAGTCCACCTGATGGTAAGTAGTTGCTGTGACCCATAGACATCTAGATCTATCATCAAAAAAGAATCAAAATGCAGATGCGTTGTCACTCGTGAGAACTAAGATGGAATACCTCGCTTTCAGTAAAACGGGTCTTCGGTTCTCTACACTCACCATACGAAACATAGCAGCGTTAAGCTGCTATTTTACGCTGGTATTCTGTGAGAGCGTGGTCCTTCCCTGGTCGAGCCGAACCATTTGTGCTAGAACTATACCAGTAAAAGCTGCAGCATGGCTCTACCACGTAAAAACCTTAACGGTAATATTAGTAAGCTCAACCACAACCTTGATGCCATAAGAGTTTCGTCGTACATACACGGTGTTTTGGTAAACCCTTCCAAATCTAAAGCAGTTGTTATAGGTAGTGGCAGGATGTTAACGATAATCTTTATCTCCTCTTTTACAATGGAATTTTGCT
This sequence comes from Parnassius glacialis, assembly GCA_033319125.1. Classification (NCBI taxonomy): domain Eukaryota; kingdom Metazoa; phylum Arthropoda; class Insecta; order Lepidoptera; family Papilionidae; genus Parnassius; species Parnassius glacialis. The sequence continues at coordinate 35,520,592 of JAVANC010000001.1, read as the reverse complement.
GCCATTTTGTAAATCTGTCAAAAATTTTGGCTTCCATGGACCATACCTTAAGCTGGGGAGTTCAAGTTGCTGAAGTAAGCCGTAAAGTTACTGCCACCTACGTTCTCTTTCCTGTCTCAAAAACTTTCTGCATTTTAAAAACAACTTATTCTTATCCAGATTTTGATATTGCCCATTATTGATAATGGGTGTGTCTGTTACACAAATCTATCCCAATATCTTCTCGATAAACTCGAGCGCTTTCCCAACAATTGCATTAGGTTTATTTTCGGCTTAGGTAAGTATGAGACCATGTTTCCCAGTATAGTTCTAACCTTAAATGGCTTTTTATTAGTAGTAGTAGTAGTAGTAGCTCCCTAATTTTACAAGTACTGTATTCAATTCTAAATTACCCTAATTCTCCTTCTTATCTTAAGGATAATTTTCAGTATCTGTATTCTACTAACGATAAAATTCCCCGGTCCCAAAATAATTCCTCTTACAGTGCAATCCATACTGCTCTGGAATGCCCTGCTTGTTGATATTAAGAAAACTAGTAACAAGAACTATTTTAAAAGACTAGGGTACTCCCCTTGTTGCCTCAGCCAGTATTGGAATCCTCGGCGTCGACATATCGAATGAGTTTCGTGGTCACTTGGAAGAGAAGGACAAATTGGCTTCTAAAAAGCTTGGCGTGCTCAGCAGAGCGGGAAAATATTTCATGCCGGCACACCACCTGTAAATTTACAAGGCACAGTTTCAGCCTCACGTGGAATACTGTTCCTGTCTTTGGACCGGGGCTCCCTAGTACCAGCTACTTCCATTAGATCGACTTAGGGACCTTCAAGAAAAGAGCCTACTCATTTTTAAAGGCCGCAATTCCCCTGGCTCCCCTGGTGTTGCAGTTGTTCATGGGCGGCGGTAGTCACTTACCATCAGGTGAGCCGCATGCTCGTTTGCCCCCTCTTCTATAAAAAAAATTTGATCGTATTTAGCGCAAAGTGGTTCGAATCATCGGCGACCGAGCTCTTTCTGATCGGCTTGACTCACTGGCACTGCGAAGAGATGTTAAATTTCTTTGCGTATGTTATCACATCTACCAGAGGGAGTGCTCTGAGGAATTGTTCGGACTAATTCCAGCCGCTCAATTTCTAAAACATCTGGATGATTGACGGTCCACCACTTTGTGATTTACGAGATATTTTTGCACAATTTTCTTGAAGAATCGACTACCGCCAGTGATTTTTCCGGACCGATACGACTTAGGGACCTTCAAGAAAAGAGCCTACTCTTTTTTAAAAGGCCGGCAATGCACCTGCGATTCCCCTGGTGTTGCAGTTGTTCATGGGCGGCGGTCGACACTTACCATCAGGTGAGCCGCTCGCTCGTTTGGCCCCCCCCCCCTTTTATATACTATAAAAAAAAACTCCAAAATTCAAGGGAGCCGAAAATTTATGTTGTTATCAAGAGTATTAAAGGGAATGGCTAGAAAATGACAAATACAAACAAAATATTTTTATTGCACACTTTTGATGCCCTAATTGCCCGTTTTGCTGTGCCAATATTTAGATTGCACTATATATATTACGTATTTTCGACATCCATTCGAAAGTTCTTGGATTGTCTTCATGAAACAATAAGAATCTTTAGTTTGACCGCTACCAGTACTTGTTTGATACTGGGTGATTCATGGCAGCTCTGAGGATTTCTTCGTCAGTCAGATACATGGCTGTGGTCAGTTTCTCACCCAGGTGACTCCACTCACTGTTCCACTCACATAGTGGCGGATCATCTTCCGATTTGGATCCTCACCCCTGGCTCTGCTCAGGCAGTTCACCGCGTCCAGCATGTTAATGGAGAACTTATCATCTGATTCAATAATTTCCATCAACAATTATGCTCTGTTCCATTAGTTGAAAAATGTTTTTGATATTTTATATTATATAATATTAACTGTATGTTTTGAAGATTGAAGATATCTGAAGAGCAGGGCAGTTATCCACAAGAAGTTAGATTTTCCTTCCTCTTGCCTCTGCATCCCACATTCTTTTTTGTAGGAGAGGGGGCAAACGAGCATGCGGCTCAGTGATGGTAAGTGAGGAGTAGGCTCTTTTCTTGATGGCCCCTAGGTCGTATCGGTTCGAAAAAATCGCTGGTGGTAATCGATTCGACAAGGAAGTTGTGAGAGGAAGAAAACTTCTTCTAAATCGCACATTGATGGACCGCCAATCATCCATGGTATGGATGGAATCGCGAGTTTTGTCGCGATTTGCGATGGTGAAATTGAGCGGCTGGAATTAGTCTGAACAATTCTTCAGAGCACTCCCCGTGATAGATGTGATACAATACACACACGAAACTGCACTTCACTCTTATATGTCGACACCGAGGGTTCCGATACTGGCTGAGGCAATAAGGGGAGAACCTGGAAACTGAGAAGATACGATAAAGGGATTTTTTTTAGCGGTAAACGCGTAAACTTGTATCTTCTGGGGATTGAACTGGACTAGATTTAGTGGCTCCCAGTCTGAGACTTTGTTCAACAAAGTCTCGACTTTAAACATAAGTTTTTTCCGGTATTCGGCGACGTTTTCCCGAGAAATATTGGCACGGCCGGTGTATAAAGCATCACCAGTGCTATCATCTGCATAGCAATGAATGTTACTAGTTTGCAACATATCATTGATATGCAGAAGAAACAGCATATGTATCCATAGGTACTTCTTCTTCTAAGAAGTGAGACAGCATCCATGCAGACTTGTTTGCTTTGTACGTCACCGACAACCGTGTATTATTCTTGAAACACTGTGGCTCCATTTAAACTATAATTAAAAAAAATGCGTGAGTTTGGTGGAACACTCTGTTGGTACGAAGTTCCTTGCGTAGTATATTATTATTGATAAACGTAGATATTATATTATTGATTAACAAATACAAATAAATGAGTTACTAGCGTCTATTAAAATGAAACTATTGCCATGATATAAATATCAAAAAATATTTATATCATGGCAAGATAAGAAAAAGTGCGAGGGAGATGGATATTATTCCATCTCACTTCTTTAATTCGCCGCCAAGGCCGTCTACACTATGACACAAGGGGTAGTGGTGAAAAAAAATCTTACACTTTTTGTTGCCTAGCTCCCATCTGCCAAACCCGTACCGTCCGATAAAGAACTTCGTTCCAAAAAATGTTGTACAACCGACTTTAATATATATATATATATAGAATAACTCAAAACTATTGGTCAGACCTTGATAAAATTTATATGGGACCACATGTGAAGCACCAGCTTTCAAATAGTTCATTCAATAAGAAACATCGAAGTCGGTTCACCCAGAAAAAAGTTATGAGGTAACACACATAAAACAAACATACAGTCGAATTGATTACCTCCTCCTGTTTGAAGTCGGTAGAAAAAAATTATATCCATTACTAATAAGATGGTTATACTTTAGCCATTCTTTAGTAGTTCACTACTTCGTCTTCGTCAGCCAATAAAAATCACTGGACATAAGTACTCCTGTTGTAGGGTGTATTTGCCTTATTCGTCTTCTTTTGTTAGACGGATAGATTACAGTACCAGATGTATTACACTTCTGAGGTTGCTGCCCCTTGGGGGTCAGGTTATTTTACGCCTTGCGTCAGTATGATTGTTATACCGCCATTTGTCTGAAGACATAAGATGTTTTTGTCATTTTCCATAGTTGCTTCTTCCGACACCTACGGTACAAAATAGGGTCATAGGCCATTATACATTCAGACTTGCTATGCAATAAAAGCAATGTTTTAGGAATCCAACATTTGCCTAAATGAACTTAAAGGATTTGTGGCATCAAAGAATTCTACCAGTCTTACATGATGACAATCATCCTAAATCTTTATGAAGGCTGTTCATTGGTGTTATGATGGGCTGTAGCGAAGTACCTAAATATAATAATAATAATAGTATATAAATTCTATTCTCTTGATTTATCTTAAACTAAAATGTATGAATTATATTGGTCTGTAAGGATTTGGTCGCAAGAAAATGGTGGCCCTCGCTCTTCTTTGCGGATGCGACTATGGCGTCGGAGCTTGTGGTTCCTCAATAAACAATGCCGTATCTTTTCTACATACGGTGCCTGAAGAACAAATTATACAGAGGTATGATTGCAGATGTATAACTTTTAAATAGCTTTTTCTACCTGTCTTATTAGACGTCACCTTATTTACGCCATATTATTGAACGCCTCGTGATCCTGAACGTGAGTGCTGACCATGAGGCCCCGGGTTGGAATCCCGGGTCGGGCCAAAAAACAGATATTAAATTCTCAGTTGTAGTCTGGAGACTCCTGTCTCCGTTGGCGGTGTTTTATCCATGTGCCTCTGGAAAATACGTAAAGCTGTTGGTACTGCGACCTGATGTCTCTCCGGTTATGTCGGATTACCGTCCCATCGGAATATGAGAGTGCGGGAATTGAAAGTGCACCTTTGCTGGCGTGTGCTCGTCTAAGTTTTCGTTTTTACTACGAAGCCCTACCGTGTTATTCACCAACGGGAGACAAGTCTTAAAATATCCGCCAATTATTAATAAACGCTCTTAGAGGTCGGAAATAACAAGACATTAGGTCATGAGAGGTAATTTGGGGAAACGATATTTTATGTACCAGATGAAAAATACCCTGACCGGTGACGAAAGCGTATAAAAATATTTCTAAGTGTGTCATCATCATTACAGCCCTTCAAAAGTTCACTCCTGAACATAGGCCTCCCCCAAGTAATGCCACAAAGCACGATCCTGAGCCATATCTGCATCCATCGACTTCCTGCATGTCCTACCAGGTCGTCACTTCATCTAGTGGGGGAGGGGGTTGGTCCGCCCTTCGCCTACTGGTACGAGGCTGCCACTCGAGAATCTTTCGTGTATCGTTTATTAAAAAAATCGAAATATTTATATAGTTTTTCAATTTTGTCTCTGGTTAAATAGGCTATTGTCATGGGTAACCGATACCAAGCGGTACGAGGAACAAAGCCGGTGGGCGTGTTTGCCGGGAAGATGTGACCGATGTGGACACGTAGGACGGACGCACGCAAAGAACGGCTGTCCCGTCTGCGCTACGCACCGCAATTGCGATGACAATGGTCATAAGTGAGTTTTCTGTAATCAATTTCCTTTAACCGTAGGAAACAAAATAAAAAAGTATATACTTGCTGCTATATCTTGATTAAATTAACTTTCTTCTGTTCTTCTCAATATCGACTTAATTTTGTATATGGATGTAATATGGAGTAATTGGCCAAATACTCAAACGCTACTCAAACTTTAAGATGTCGTTGAGTCGCGTGGTGTCACAGTCACTTTGACTGATTTGAAGTGATAGAGGACAACACCAGAAGTAACGGCGTCTTAAAATTGAGCAGTGTTTGAGTATTTGGGCAAATGCCGTGCTGTTGACGAGAACCGAAGACCCAATTCCTGGTAATAAAGTATTTCATCTTAATTCTTAGGTGGTCACAGAATCATCGCATTTTTCATTGATTACAAAGAAATACCACGAAGAGTCATGGTAGCCCAGGGACTGTAATATAGCGTTAAAATTTTGCAGTATGCGATCAACCCAACCCGCCGGACTTAATGAAATTTTTAATTACATTTATAAGTGTTGATTTATCACTTGCTCGGCGGTGAAGGAAAACATCGTGAGGAAATCTAAAAAAAAACAATATTTCCAAGACATGTGAAGTCCGCTAACACAAATAGGAGGACATTTCTTTGCCCTAAACACTCAGAAATGATGCCCAACTGTGGGAAGTATATAAGTTGTAACGTTTATAGGTAAATACATCGATGGGCCACTGAATGCTTTTCATCAGGTTGGGAATGCCTATTATTCATGTCTGTTATATTTACCTTCTGTGTACTAAATATCGGGAATTTGTCAATAAAACAAAAAATACAAATTATTCATCTAAATTTATTTTATCGCCTTCAAAGTAGGCCCCATCGCTTGCAATACAACATCTCCAACGCTTCACCCAGTCTTCCATACATTTTTCATAGGCTATTTGCGGTATGGCCTCGAGCTCATTCAGCGAATTTTTTGTTATGGCTTCTATCGATTCAAAACGTTTTCCTCGAAGTGGTAATTTTAACTTAGGAAATAAAAAAAAGTCAGACGGAGCCATATCAGGTGAATACGGTGCTTGGTCGAGAACTTTTGTTGAATTTTTCGCTAAAAACTCTTTCACTATAATGGCTGTGTGTGATGGTGCATTATCATGGTGCAGCATCCATGAGTTGTGTTGCCACAAATCTGGATGTTTTCGGCGGATACTCTCACGCAAACGCTTCATGACGCCTAAATAATATTCTTTATTCACTGTTTCTCCCTTTGGAAGGAATTCGGAGTGAACCACACCACAGTAGTCAAAAAAAAACTGTCAGCATCACCTTGATTTTGGAGCGACTTTGCCGCGGTTTTTTGGGTTTCGGCTCGTTTTCGAGACGCCATTCTGAAGACTGTTGGCTTGTTTGCATGTCGTACTCATAAACCCATGTCTCGTCGCCAGTTATTATACGTTTCATAAAGGTCGGATCCGTAGAAGCTCGGGAAACCATGTCTTCAGCGACATGCTTTCGCTGCGCTCTTTGAACAAAATTGAGCTCTTTTGGAACTAGTCGAGCGGCGACGCGTTTCATGCCTAAAATGTCAATGAGAATGTTGTGGACGGACTTAAAAGACATGTTCACCTCACTAGCCAACTCTCTCAGACTCATACGTCGATTTTCGAGCACTAGCTTCTTGATTTTGGCGATGTTTTTTTTTGGTCGTAGCGGTTGAAGGTCTACCAGAACGAGGCAAGTCTACTACTACTTCTAGGCCTTCTTTAAAAGCCTTATACCATTCATAAGCCCTTGTTTTCGATATACACGATTCGCCGTAGGTATTTCGCAACATTTTTAGTGATTCACCACATGAAATATTATTCGAAACACAAAATTTAAGGCACACTCTTTGTTCAACAATATTTTCCATTGTAAAAATCGCCGAGAACTCAAAACTATGACCAACAAAAAGTGTAGTTTAAAACAAATTAAATGACAGATCCCGCTCAAACTTTGCGCGCTAAATCAGTACAGTGCTACCAACATGCAGTAAAAAAATTAGAACGACCTCTTTTACGCGGGTCTTTTTATTGACATATTCCCGATACTTTTTACACAGAGTAGTATGTCAGAGGTCCGTATCACCAACAAAGAGGGTTTTTTTTATAGGATAAGTGTGACAAACGAGCACACAATCTACCTGATGGTAAGTGGTTGCTGTGGCCCATAGACATCTACATCTATCCTCTATTACGAATCAAAATGTAGATGCGTTGTCACCCGTGAGTACTAAGATGGAATGCCTCATTTTCAGTAAAAAAGGCCTCCGGCCACCTGCACTTACCAAGCGAAACGCAGAGGTAAACCTCTACTTCACGCTGGTTTTCTGTGAGGTCGTGGTACCACCCCGGTTCGAGTCGGCCCATCCGTGCGACAGCAAAAGCTGCCGCGTGGCTCTACCACTGTTAAGAACACTCCACTCCTTAGAGCACTCCACGTGGTAAATGCGAAATAAAATGCAAAGGGATGCAACATGTTTTCGCAGTACCAATGAATCGAGCCGATCGGAAAGGACTCGGTTGTCGACAATTCGAGCCGCTCTGCTCTGGATGCGGTCAAGTGGAAGGAGCTGGCACTGAGGAGCCCCTGCCCAGAGATGGGAACAGTATTCCATGTGAGGCCGAACCTGCGCCTTGTAAAGTTGCAGGTGGTGTGCCGGTTTATGACTTATCGCCTGGCCTGATTGACTGGGTGAAGAACTTTCTGAGTGAACGATCTCTCCGAGTTGTCATCGATGGCTGCTCGTCCAGTCTTATCGTGACATACGCCTGAGTTCCTCAGAGGTCCGTTCTCTCTGCAATTCTCTTCCTGCTGCATATAAATGATCTGCTTGTTTCCAGTATCTATGGGTATGCAGACGACAGCACAGTTGTGGAGTGGTACTAGCCGAATGGTCGGACCAGTCGGGACCAAATGCAGTCCGAAAGAGAAGCTATGATTGAGCGTGCGAATCTCTCACTGCAGGCAGTCTCTGAATAGGGCGATGCCAATCTCGTGAGATTTAACGCCTCCAAAACACAAGCGTGTCTTTTCACGCCCGCTCGCCCTAGCTCCTACTTTCCGGAATATATCCTTGGAGCATACTGACCGCCTTTAGTTGTTAGGGGTTGAATTTTCTCCGAATCTCAACTATGGGCGGTTCATTGAGTCCAGGGCCAAAGCAGCCGCAAGAAAACTAGGTGTCTTTGCAAGGGTGCGGCGGTATTGAAGTACCTGAAGTACTAAGAAGGCCTGAAGGCCTGGGCAGCTTCTTATCTTATATTAAGCGCAAGTACGGTCGTCAATGGGATACTGCTGTCACATATGGGCTGGTGCTGCAAATTGCCATATAGCAGCGTTAGACTCAGTGGAGAGACGTGCTAAGAGGCTCATTGGTAACCTTGATTTGGCTGTAACCAATCTTGTCAGCCTCGAGCACAGGCGCAGGGTAGCCAGCCTCTCAGTATTCTATAGGATGCTTTTCCGTGAGTGTGCGCAGGAATCACATGCTTTAATTCCTCTCTCTCCTATCCATCATCGGACAAGCAGGCGGTCGTCGGGTCTTCACCTCTTTGTTGTCGATATTCCATGCATTAGAACCAAACGACTTGCATCGTCTTTTGTAATGCCTACAGCAAAGGAGTCGAATAATTTGCCGGCGTCTATCTTTCCGTCCGAGTACTATCTGGGCATCTTCAAGGCAAGAGTGAATAGGCTTTTGTTACGCAATTTATCATCTACGGCTACATCATCACTTACCACCAGGTGTGATACACCACCACTTACCACCAGATGTAGCCCTAGTGTAACAAGCCTGATTGTGGTCAATCACTGGCTTATATTAAGTAAAAAAAATCACTGTGGGTCCCATATTTTTTTCCTATTGTTATATAATAAAACATATATATAAAAGAGAACTTGGAATAATATTGTATTAAAGGAGACGGGGATTTCTGGGCCCAATTGTAATAAGTTGAAATATGTTTTAAAAAAAAACGTTAAATTTTTTTATTTTAAAATATAAAAAAATTAGCCCAATTCACAATCTGGAAAACGAGAAATCTTAAAAATAAGTTTATGTCACGAAGAAAGTAAGAAATCGATTACTTTAATCGATTAATGTGAAAGAATTTTAACAATTAAACATAAAAACAACTTACAGCAAATGATTGATTCAATCAAAGTAATAATATAAATTACAATTAAAATAGTGTTAACAGCTTAAAAAATAAAATATCTCAATAAAAATAAATCTTAAAATTGATTCTCGTTAACAGTTCGATTTCTTACTCGTGTTTGTCAACTGTATTTTTAATCTGTGCTGACAGTGACAGCTCCTGCCTGACTCAATCTATGATCACCATAGAGATAATATAGATAGAGTAGGGAAGCCAGCCGCAAATGTGATTTCTTGTTAGAAAGAGAGAGAAGATCAAGATTGCTATCTGTCTCTCTCTAACGACGCATGTTGTCAAGGTAACCTAACATGACAAAATAATACCGCGCATGCGCTCTGTTGTTGTTAGAGAAGGACAGACAGCAACTCTCATCTTCTTTCTCTTTCTAACAGCGCGTCAATTCCACCTGCAGAAAAGCATATGGCTTCTCCACTCTATCTATATTATCTCTATGATGATCACTCGTCTTGTATCGTTCAGTACGTGTGCGTTTTGAGTGTTTCTGTGTTTTACTAAATTTCTTCTAACTTTGCTCTCAGATTGCCAAAGTCCGCCGAATTTTCAGTGATGTTTTGATAATATATAACCTATTAATTGATACCACTTTCATCTATTTACAATCTGGGCCCCAGAATGTATGAAAGCGTATCAGTCTCCTTTGTTTATATATATTATTTGTATAGCATAATCGAATATAATAAAGGACTTTGTTGTGTTGACTGGCTGCCAAACTCAGAGAGTAATACTAGCTACACCTATGATCCAGGAACTTAGGGATTTAGGCATACCATTGATATGAATGTTCCACGTTTCAGGGCGAAAGTAGCAGAAGTAAAACGAGAGTTGTCTCTACGTACGAGAGCGATATCTTGTGGTAGGCCATTCCCAGAGCCGAAAGTGATGAATGAGTTTTTGAACGCCAGTGATGATGACATCGATATAGCGACATTGAAGAAACCAGTCCCAAGTTTAATAGAATTTGTGGTATGTCCTTAATTTGAATCACTACTTTATACCTGACCTTAAGGAAATATGCTTCAAATTACTGAAATCCCATTACCCAAATACATGATGTGAAGTACAGATCATTCGAATTTTCTACTAAAAGGATTTGTTTCAATTTTTCGTTTCAAATTTATGTAACTTTGGTTTGATAATATTTTTAACAAAATAAGCTTCAAAATGACTAATTTCTACAATTTTCCCGTTATTTGCAGAAATTATTTATTGTTTGTAGAATAACCTCTATGCGTTTTAAAGTTGCTGTCACCTGTAGAAATCGTGAAATACAAATATGAGATAATAAGCCAAAGTTAAACTGATTTTGGCTTAATAACTAAATATTGCTTTCATAAGATAATATGGTAACAATAAACCCTTATTTACACCCGTTTGGACCACCTATTTAAAAAAGTGTCTGTATAAATATATTTTACGAGGGTTTCTTGTTTCTGAGAGGTTTTTTGGGAGCACGAAAGAGCCCGAGGTTATGTCGCAATTCTCGCACTGCGTGTTGGCGGACTTCAAGCGTCCTTGAAATGTTTTTAGTTTCTTAGACATACAGATTTTCTAAGGATGTTTTCTATCTCCGCTAAGCATATGGTAAATCAACATTTAATGAAACGGGAATCCCATTTGGATTGCTTGTGTACTATAAAGTGCAAGGAGTGATACTTCAGAGACTTGACGCTAGTCTATTATATATAATTATTTTGTACGTGTGTTCGTCACAGAACTTCTAAACTACTGGACCAATTTTCATGAAGTTATTTGGATGTTTAAGTGGGACTGGGATGGTTTAGATTCACAATTGAAACCGGTTGGTGGTGCTGTTGTCGACATCCAGAAATCACCCACGCGAAGCCGTGGCAGATTGCTAGTTTTTGTATCATTGATTGTTAGTGTTTGTATGTACTATTAGGTAGACTAAAATTGAAATTTAACAAACAATATTTAATGAAATAGGCTTCTGATAATTTAGTATTTCTAATCGCTGCGACCTTGTTTCTTGTCTTATCTGTTAGAAACTAAATAGTTATGTAATAAAAATTTACTCCATTATTTGATGGGTATATATCTTATAATTTATTTAAAGCTGACGACTATGTAAGAGTTTTGTTTTAAATTTGAAATATCAATATTTGTTACATTTAATTTGTTTTCTATTACAGAAGTTGATGTCGCGTAAATTAGATTGGAGCGAGCGGTATTGCGTGGAAAAGTTCTTACCAATACTCACAAAATGGCACTTACAGAAAGATGTCACTAATAGAAAAATTAGACCAAAAGCTATTAAGAAGAAAAGGAATCCTAGAGGTAGATTTTATTTCAGCCTTTCTCATTAGATATGCTTGACAGAATGAAGAAAATTTCTTTCTATCCTAATATATATATATATATATATATATATATATATATATATATATATATATATATATATATATATATATATATATATATATTGTTACGAGGGTTCGCGACAATTAAAAACTGTCTATTGAATTACCCAAAGTGATACTTTAATTACAACTTATAACCACACTAATAACTAAACAATTGTACTACAGATCACTTTAGTTCGCAGTTATATCGTCTCGAAGTATTCGCTTGTATCGCCAATTCAATATTGACTCGGTCGCGGTCTATACCGGCCTTATATAGGGCCTCAGATAGTTTCCAGAACCTTCTACTTTAGAAACATCTAGAATGTTCGAGTACATATTGGTCCCGATTGACTAGGTATCGATAGTTCTAGAAAGTTCTTCCATTGAAATTTCTAAAAGGATCTTGACTCCTAGTTTTGCTATTCGATACTAGAGGGCGTTAGTGGTAACTAGTGTTGCCATGTACCAGACATTAATAGTGGCGCTCAACATTGCCCCCTCCTAAGACATGCTCGTCCCGAGCGTTATCGGGCCCATAATAACGCGGCAGTCGATCCACATGGACGATCTTAGGAGTACCTCTTGCACCTTTTAGTATCCGGTAGGTTACGTCATTGATCCTTGTTACAATCTGGTATGGTCCATCCCATTTAGCTTGAAGCTTAGGAGATTTCTCTTTGCTGCGAACTGGATTGTGCAACCACACTAGTGAACCTTCGTGGAACCCTTTGTTGTTCATTTTGCGGTCATACAGGGTTTTCATCTTTTCAGACATTTGCTGGCCCGATTGTCTGACGTACTCATAAATGTCATTCATTTTGTCCCGCAAGTCATTTACATAATCGATTTAGAAGCGTCAGTAGCCTAATGGCAGGGCGTGGACCGCGAACTCGAAAAGTCGTGAACCACTTCTAACACAAGCGTTTTAAGCTTACCAGAAATGGTTAAAGGGAATATTAGTAATGTTTAATAGCATTACTAGTATTTAAAAAAAATTAAATTAATTCATTAAAATAATCGGTTATACTGCGTGGGGCATCAGGTGGTATTCCGGTGATCAGGTCTGCAGGCAGCCGTAATTCTCTTCCAAAGTTTGCAAAAGCTGGTGTCACTGATGTACTTTCGTGAACAGCGCTTCGATATGACAACAAAAACGGTTCTATGTGCTTGTCCCAGTCTCGTTGCCGATTTTCCACAACTTTTGCTAGGTACCTCTTCAATGTCTGATTAAATCGTTCTACCATTCCATCAGATTGTGGGTGGTAAGTAGTTGTTCGTAGTGTTCTTGTTTTATGAGTACCCATAACTTGGCAAGTTTCCTGGAATATTTGAGACTCAAAGTTTCTTCCTGGATCGCTGTGAATCTCTAAAAGTACTCCAAAACGACACAAGACTTCTTGGACTTGTTTATATGCAACTGTTGAAGCTTCTTGATTTGGAATGGCGAAGACTTCTCGCTACTTCGTGAAGTAATCCTTCACAACCATGAAATGTTTGTTACCACTTTCACTTTCCGGAAGCGGCCCCGCAACGTCAAGGGCTATCCTCTCATTTCAATGCACCTTTACTACGAGTCTGGGGTCCCTTTACAGCCGCACAACTTGTACATTTGCGACACCAGTCCTCGAAATCGTCACGACAGTGGACCCAGTAAAACCGTTCTCGGATCTTCAATAGAGTTCGTTTAACTCCCAGGTGGCCTTCTGAACAACCATTATGGTACAGCTGTAGAACATCCGGTACTTTAGCTTTAGGGAACCATTTGCAACTGTCTCCCCGACCATTTTTCCACTTACGGCACAGGATTCCATCCTGAACCAGCAAGCTGTCCCATTGGGCCCAATAGCTTTTCGTGGTCGAACTCAACGCTGAGACGTCGCTCCACTTGGGCTTAGGAGCACTGGCCTTCATCCATTCCAGAAACGGCTTGATGTCCGAATCTTCCTGCTGTGCATGTTGTAGGCTGTCCTTCCACTCATTGCTGAGCTGGTCTGTCCTGAGCATACTCACAGATACCACTTCCTTACCCTCTTGCCTACTACAATGCTTGCAATCTTCAGGACAAGTTCTTCTTGATAATGCATCTGCGTTGCCATGAAATTTCCCGCTGCGATTTTCGATCACAAAGTCATATTTCTGCAGTAGTTCAATCCATCTCGCAACTTGTCCTTCTGGATTTTTAAACTGCAATAGCAATTTCAGTGCAGCTAAAATAGAAGATATTTGCTAAAATGCTGCAACAACTACCACAGCTAGCAATTCCCGTCTTATGACACAATACTTCCTTTCCGGCTTTGACAACCACTTGCTGAAGTATGCTATCATAACCTCTTGATCACCATTCCGTTGAAACAACACACCGCCAAGTCCTATATCACTTGCGTCTGTGTCAACTATAAATTCCTTGCCCGCATCAGGGCACCATAATTTAATAGGTGTTTTGCACAGATGGTCCTTGAGCTCCTGGAATGCGATATTGTAACTTTCATCTCAGCAGAAATGTTGCTTTTCCTCGGTTAACTTGTGCAGAGGTTTGACTATATCTGCAAAGTTCTTCACAAATCGCCGATAATAGGAGAACAAACCCAAAAAAGCTCTAACCTGCGTCATATTTATTGGAACCGGCCAATCCTTGACAGCGGCAATTTTCTCTGGATCCGTGCGGATACCTTGTTCCGACACTAACACTAAGTTAACTTGCCGTTTGAATAGTGAACATTTCTTAGGATCTTCATAAGCACGCGTTCGAGGTTTTGAAGGTGTTCCTCAAACGTACGTTCTACGATGATGATGTCATCCAAGTAGACCAGACAGGCATCGCCAATTAGCCCGGTAAGTACAAGCTCCATCAACCTTTCAAACGTTGCTGGAGCATTGCACAATCCAAACGGCATAACTTTAAATTGCCACACATTCTTTCCTGTCGAGAATGCAGTTTTCTCCTTGTCCTTAGGGTCAATTTCAACCTGCCAGTAGCCACTTTCCAGGTCCAATGTGCTAAAGCACTTTACTCCTGTAAGCATGTCCAGCGTGTCGTTAATTTTTGGCAAGGGATCTATCCTTCGCAACGTCGTTCAGACGGCAGTAGTCAACACAAAACAGCATGCTGCCGTACTTCTTCTTTACCAGCACCACAGGTGAACACCATGGACATGTCTTTGCGTTATAGCATGGTGCGGGTGATAGCTTACACTTTTGGCGTGTCTAGAGATGGAAAATTGTTATATCGATTTAAAAAAGGCGATTAACGATATACAAAGCAAAGCTAAAATTATTGATGAGCTATCGATATAAAAATTAAAACCGAAACATATATTTCTTTATGAACTACAATGCATGTAAAATTAAGTAAAGTTTTAATACAAATTATGACATAATAGCTGTTCGCGGACCTCGCCCGCTTGGTATTACGATTGGATTTCATGGGTTTTAATTATTTAATTATTAGCCTGTGTTACTCTTCATAACCTCAGCTATGTGTCAGTGCTAGCTATAAGCCGGAACAAACAGACAGTAAGACAAACATTGCAAAAATTGTTTTTGTCTTTTTGTTATAAATACCGTAATTAATTTCTAATGTACCACAATGCGTAATTTGCTTTATAATTATTTTTTTGTATGAGCTGCCCAACGAATAATTTATCGTCCATACATCGGAAACACTGCATATTCGTCTATGTGAGTTTTGTTTCCGTAAATCAGAATTTGTTGAACGATTAGTTCCAATTCCAATACATACTTACGTGATTTTTATATATTCGATTTATTTCAAAATCGATTTTTGATAGTCTGTGGTTGTTCGTTATGGCATGGCATAGTTTAGCGTGGCACATCACTGTCGTAAGTGGGCGGTATCCATCCATGAAGTACAACAATTTCTGTATGACAATTTATCTAAAAAAATACGAAACTTCATAGGCGTGAGCTGTCACCCGCACCATGCTATAACGCAAAAACGATAGATTAAGGTTCTATAACACCATCCTTCACCATTCCCTCAATCATGGTTTCCACTTACTTTTCACGTGCTACCGGCAATCTTGGCCGCTGACGGATAGGAAATTCTTCTCCTTTGTTTATTTTGTGTTGAACTAAGCCAGTCTTTCCTATGTCAGCATCGTTTCACAAGAAAACATCGGCGTACTTGAGTAACAACTTCTTCGGCTTGACGATTTCATTCGGGGAGAGAGCGCTGCGACAGTCTTCTAAAAGTGTGGTCACACTCGTTTGTCCATCCTTACTGGGGTCCCAGTCGATAGATATTGGCACCGACGCAACCAATCCACTTCTTCACTAGTACCAACCAGTGTGCATTTTCTATAATCTGTTCCTGATCACAAAGGTTCAGCACACGTACTCCTAATATGTCGGTGTTTCTGACCAAGGTTTGAGCCACTTTCCATGGAAGGTCAATGTCTACCCTTTCCACGAGTACACAACGATGAGCTTGCCCAGGATTCCGAGGGAGACTAACCGGCACAATCATTTCCGATCTCGGCGGAAGAACAATCTTCTTAAGGCTGTACACATTCCCTGGTAATGCCCCTTCCACAAAAAGTTCCTCTTGTCCACATTTCAAAACAGTTTGCTTAATGTTGATCTCACAACAATTCTTGCTCATAAAATCTAGGCCTAGGATGCAGTCGTCCATTATATCAGCCAGTAAATAAAATGACACATGAAATATCGAAGAGGAAAAATAAATAAAGAGAACAGACATAAAATAATCCGATTGTATAATGTTATCCTCTTTTTTTGTTGTGTGGTGGCGGCATAAGAGAATCCACAAAAAGGCGACAAAAGGAAATGAAACGAGATGGGCAGCAGCATCTTTCTGATATCAATTCAAAATAATTAAAAACTGTGGGTTGTCGATCCGCCTGCCAAGTATGACAATGATGAAAAATGACAAATGTTCAGCAGTGGACTTTTGATAAGCTCTAATAGTTATTTTAATGTGATATAAAGATTCCATCTTCTGTGCTTTAACAGTCAACTGCTGGGCATGGATTTCGTCAATAGCAAACCTGCACCTGCAGCAGATTTGCACTCAATTAAATTACATATATTAAAAAAAGCACATTTTTTATATAATATCATTGTTTGCACTGTGGTAATACATTTTTTACATTAATTTGTTACAGGCATTCCTAGTTATGAAGTGATATGGCATGACATAAGTGGAGAGTTTGAAGGCCTTATTCCAGATGATCAATTGGAAGGTATATTACTGTAATAATTATTATTATTTTGTCCCATTTGTATGTTTTGTTTGAAACTGTTTTACGATTATAATTTACAAAGTAAAAAAATTCCAGATGGCGAAGATTTAACAAACGTTTGGATATCAATAGAACGTCAAGACCTAATGCGAAAATATTATCCAGACGTTGTAGAGTCGTACGAGGAATCTATAAAAAAACCAGTCAAAAGTAAGAAAACAAGTGCGAAAAAGAATAAAGAGAATCAAGATCCGAATAAACCAAAAAGGAAATACAATCGAAAGAAAAATAAAGTTGATGTCTTGGAGGCACTAAACAATACATTAAGAAGATTAAGCCTAGACGTCACAGAACTTAATTGTAGTAAAGCACGTGTTAGTGTTTGTGTAAATGAATTAAAAAGAAAGTTAAGAAATAACACAAAGAAGAAAAATACAATTGAAAGTTATGTTGTAAGTAAAAAACGAAAGTGTAGTGTAAGCAAACTTATACAAAGCAATTATGACAACAAAAATAAGTATGAGGAATTGCGCAGACCACAAAATGTCGCTGATAAATTAGAAACAAAAGGACTTGCAGATGCTTCAAGCTTTTTCAATGCAAGTAAAGAAGATATTAATGACAGCGATCTGTCAGATATTGTTGAACAGATAGTAACAAGAGCTCCCGTTATTAAAACGGCAACAGTCAACAGTAATTTAGTCAAATTAGTTTTTGAGAATAAAAAGATACAAAGGAAATCCGTTATCGAAAAGAACTTCATTAATAATAATTGTTCAACACCTAAAAGCAGTCCTGTACGAAAGAGCAATTACACTGTAAATATATCAAAATGTCCATCTACGTCTAAAATAAATACGAGTTACTTCTTTGATAAACTGACAGATGATCATGATGCGTTCGAAATGTCAATTCATTATAAATCAAGTAGTGATGTTGTAAATGTAGATAGTGACCTAACAGTTGAATATAGCTTACCCGATGTTTATTTATAATGTGCGATAAATTGAAATAAAACTTATTCATAAACAAGACTTTTTATTAAAATGTATTTGTAATTGTATAATGAATGTTGTGAGTAATTATATATGTACCGTCTTTTAATAACCTTTTGAACCTATGTTGACTTGCTGTGTTAAACAATTATAAAAGTTCCCTTATAAAAAGCAACTATGAGAAATGCCAGAGATGTCATTGCCACCGAAAGATCGCGATATAACTTGTATAATATGCCACATGTAAAATGTGTGTATTGCGTAGAGAAATGGTAAGAAGAGATCGAGCTTTTCACATTTTTAAAAAGAATCTGAATAGTCTCTCCTTTCAACACTATAAGAGAGTACGAAACGGCTGTAATTTGGTGGTAAAAACTTCCAAATGCCGCTACATCCACAATAGTATTTTAAACTCTTCTGCAAACGTGGCAGTTCCTTAGTTCCCTGGGATTTGGAAAAATCACATTCTAATTCTCTAATCTCAAATATTTTACCAATGACTTGAACATTCACTTTGCTTCTGCTTTGCGTGTGCATTATTCCACCAAAATTACGACTCTCCAGGAACTTAATTGCTTTTGTTATCGAGTAATTCTTTTAACTTCAGTTCAGTGAGTGTTGAGGATAATAGAAAAGCCATACTTTCAATAAAATCTTCCACAACCGGCTATGATGATGTGAGTAGATCTATGATACTCCTCATACTCGATATTATTACTCCAGTTCTCACTCATATCATCAATTTCTCACTTTCTACTGGTGTTTTCCCCAAGTTTGGCTAAAAGCCTTTGTCATGCCCCTTGCCAAGTATCAAATCCATCGCTTCCTTCCCATTTTAGACACATTTCTATACTGCCGTTTCTTTCCAAAGCACTTCAATAATTGGTACAAAAACAAGTCACTCTTTAATTTCAAACCCAACTTTCTTAGTACATATCAGTTTGGTTTCCGCCCGGGTTACAGTACAACCACAGCATTACTTCAAGTTACAAAGACTAGAGAGGGCATGTAGAGGTCATGTTTGACCGTTCTTGCCATTTTCATGTTCTTGACTTTTCAAACGCATTCAATTGTGTCGATCACGACTTACTCCTTGGATCACTTTCACGACTAAATTTCTTCTCGTCAGTACAGAACTGGTTTTTCTCTTATATTCGCGGTTGCCAGCAGGCTATTCGGTCTGGTCAGAATTTTTTCAACTAGTGCGATCTGTCTCTAAGTGTATCGCAAGGCGTCATTCTTTGTCCTATCTTTTTTTCGGTATTTATCAATCTTCTAACTACCCACCTTCAATGTTCTTATCACCTTTATGCTGACGATCTCCAGTTATACTTAAAAGCGTCCTTAGCTGAAATTGATACTGCTATCGTAGCTATTAATCGTGACTTCAGACTGGTCACAGCGCTTTGGTATAACGGTAAATCCCAGTAAATGCCCGGCTATCGTCATTGGTAGTCGTCGATTGGTGTCATAACGTATCTGAACTAGCATACGTGGTAGAGCCATGCTGCAGCTCTATTAGTAGTATAGTTGTAGCAAGAACGGATCGGCTCGACTGGAGAAGGACCACGCTCTCACAGAATACCAGCGTAAAAATAGCAGCTTAACACTGCTGTTTGCTACGATGAGTGTAGAGAACCGGAGACCTTTTTTAGTCTTCAGTTTCTCTCAGTCTTCACGGGTGGCAACGCATCTGCATTATGATTCTTTATTGAGGATTGATGTAGATGTCTCTGGGTCACAGCAACCATTTACCAGCAGGTGGACTGTGTACTCGTTTGTCACTATCCTATAAAAAAATTACCATTCATTCACTACGAAAACTGCGTAATTCCCTTCAGCACTAGTGTCAAGGATCTGGGTTTAATTATCGACCCGTATCTTAGTTGGATATTAAAGGTGTCTGAGGTTTGTCGTAAAGTCACAGGCTTACTTCGTTCCATGTGTCGCCTTAAGTTCTTTCTGTCTCCTTCAACTAAACTTCTCGTCCAATTTCTAATTCTTCCATTATTTGACTATGCCGATGTTTCTCTCACTAATATTTCTCAGGAGCTGCTAAACAGGTTGGACAGGTTACATAACAACTGTATACGATTCATCTTTGACCTACGCAAATATGATCAGGTTTTAGAATATCACTATCAGTTAAAGTGGTTGATTATACGCCAGCGCAGAGATTTCCGAATCCTGTCCATTCTGTTTTCAGATCTTAATGATGCTTCCTCATCCCTTTATCTAAAAGAAAGATATCAATACCGTAGTGACACTCATTCTCTCAATCTCCGTTCTTCACACAGTTTATTACTGTCTACTCCTCTCCACCATTCTGGGTTTATGTCAAATTCTTTCACAGTTACTTCCATCTTCCTCTGGAACAAATTGGCTGTTGACCTGCGAACAATACCTGCCAAAATTGTTTTTAAAAGAAGACTACGAGCAAATCCGTAGCCTACAAAGTTGAATCAACTTACTATAATATGTTTATAGTTATTTATAATACATTTATTGAGATATGTATAAATGTGTGTGTTTATTTATATATGTGTATCAATTACCTATATATATTTATAATATATGTGTATATTTTATGTAGATATGTGTTGCATGTATTTATTTGAATTGAATTTCATCATAACAACTTAACTGCCCATAACTCATTCTCTGTTCTACCCAAGGTTAGCTGGTAGAGAATGCCATATAGCATTAACCTCCTTTTGTATAAATATTTGGTGCAGTAAAGAATAAAATCTATATACCGAATGACGATAAAGTTATCACATTAAATGAAAAGACGTATCCTACATAAATTTCTTTAAAGATACATAACTAAAAAAATATATAACAATATTTTAGTCGCGGTAGCATTTTTTTCGTTTTAATATTAAATAACATCATGTAAATGCATACAGATATCACCTGATGAATACTAGAAGATCAAAGACCCATGGCATTTGAAGGCGATATACGTAGTTTAAACGTTGCCAATTTGAATTACTCAAAGAAAAAATGTACTTACGGCTAACAATTTAAGGCATAATTTTATAAATTGCGCGAAATCAAAAAGAAAGGGACCGTGCCCTGCGGGTGTGTGAAAACAAATTAAAATTAAGGACTTAAGGCATAATTCTCTATATGCGAAGTGACAAGAAATGGGACGGAGTGTCGAAACTTAGCGACGTTGCCGCTTTTACAGGTCGCTTCAGGTCAGTAAACTAATATTTTCAAGGATGATTTATTTGTTGTCAATTTTTTACGCTATTTATTTTGTTTGAAAAATGCATTTTTATTTTCTTTTATTATTGTTTATTTTATTATTTTAACAGACATATATCAACTTGTATTAACTGCTGTGGTATTTAACGTGATAACCTAGGCGCCACCCAGTATATATAAAAGGCAAACCTGACTGACACATCTATCAACGTACAGCCAAAACTAGTGGACGGATTTCGCTGAAATTGAATTGGCATACAGGCAGTTGTAATGATGTAGGCATCCTCTAAGAAAGGATTTTTGAAAACTCGCCCCTAAGGGGGTGAAAAAAGGGGTTAAAGTTTGTATGGAAGTCCGTCATTTTTGAACTAGAAACCTGAAACTTTGTTTTTAGGTTATCGATTAGAAATAAACAATTCCGCCTCCTAGGGTTTTTGAAAATTCAACCCCTAAGGGGGTGAAAAAGGGGTTGAAAATTTGTATGGGGAAACAATAATAAGTAAATAAAACTGTGCACAAATTATTTTGTGCACAGTTGTATTTACGTTACAGGAGTTAATATCCAAAATTTACCCAGATATTGCTCATATCCACGATAAACGTGCCATACTAACCCCGAAAAACGACCAAGCAGCGTGGCAATTAACAACATACTGTTAACGTCTTTTGCGGGGAAAGAAATGGTGAACACGTCAATAGACTGTGGTCAACACAGATGACGCAATTAACTACCCTGTCGAATTTCTTAATTCACTGAAACCATCGGGTCTTCCACATCATAATAAGCTCATTCTGCGCGTGGGCAATCCTGTTATGTTGTTGCGAAATTTAAAACCTTAACTGTACAACGGAACCAGACTAAAAGTAAAAGCGTTACATCGCAATGTAGTGGAAGCCACAATTATAACTGGATGTGCGCAAGGGGAAACTGTATTTGTACCAAGAATTCTTTTGATCCCGAATTTCCTTTGAATTCAAACGAATACAGATTCCCCTCAAAGTCTGCTTTGCAATGACCATAAACAAATCACAAGGACAGGCATTAAAGGAGACGGTCCAAAATTGTATGGAGCGTAGGCCTAGTTTATGTACAAGCATGGAAATAAATTAAAATAAAATATTAAACCACTTTTGATCATTCAAATCCACGAATTCGCCTTAATTAATAAAAACCACCAATAAATGCAACCCTAATGGCGGATTGACGTCGTTTTGATTTGACGTTAGCTGTCATCTCTGAAATATACTCTCGGGTAGAATCTACTAGTTAGTCTGTGATATACTCATATCACCTATAGCCTATCAGGTAGATTTATTATGTAAAATAGCTAAAATGTCTCGAAACTAGTAGGAAAGTAGGGCAAAAAAGTTGTATTTTTTGATCAAAACACGAATAAAGTGTATTATAGATTGTGTATGTGCTTTTTTGGTCTTAAAACAACTAACGTTATTGTTGATATTTGCATATCATAAATGCAGTTCAGGAGAAAACAAATGTAAAAAGTACTACCTAATTCCAGACAAGAAGATTGTTGAGATAAATCAACGGTGCCTACGCACAAAATGATTTCATTGCATTCATTAGCCCAAAATCCACCGTGAGGTACTACTTTATTGCACTAATCTTATAGAATATATTAAACTTATTTTACCTTAGAGTGGCTGTTATAAGGTGGATAAACAGAATAATCCTGAATAATAATTTCTGTTCAAGTATGTGTCTATCTGGGCTGCTGAAGTGCTAGGGTACAATCATAGATAATATAATTTATTTTTTATATTATGGTAAATTACAGTTGTTACAAAAGAATTGGCATCCTAAATATTCTGCCGTTTCCGGCGTACAAATATTTTCATATAACAGGTCCTCAGCGTGTCAGAGTATGCCTTCAGCCTTGACAGACATTTGAAGCCTGGATAATGTCATAACAAAGGTTAACAGTCCTATGAATTATAGAAAGTGAAACATTAGGTCAATCATGTTTTGAATACTTATGGTAATACTAGCTGTTCCCCGCGACTTCGCTCGCGTGTTAGGGTTTTTATGTTTTTGTGCGGAACCCCAATTATTTTTCTAAAATAAAAGTAGCCTAAGTTACTCCTTATGAAATCAGCTATCTGCTAGTGAAAGTCCCGTCAAAATCGGTCCAGCCGTTTCGGAGATTACCCAGAAAAAACAGACAGACAGACAAAAATTTTAAATATTGTATTTTAGTTATAAGTACCGTATTTACTTTCATATGCATTTAGAAAAAAACTGTAATGTAAAAAACATTACAAACAGACACTTCAATTTTATTTATTTGTATAGATAAATAAAACAGCTTAAGTTTTTTATTTTTTATTTATTTATCCTACTTCAAAATCTTCTCTTACTAAAATGCCATCCAGAATTGAGGCCGGTGCGGTTATGGAATTTTGATACCGAGCCCATCCCAAATACCATACAACGGTCATTATGTGGGCACAGCAACCCACTGTCCGTTGTCCAGAAGTGCAACTGCAATAATATCCTGCAATCATCTCATCCCAAATTGTTTCTTGTCTCGCCAACAGTATATATGTATAATAGGCTCTGCCCGAGTGATGGCGAGATTTTATGCGGCCTCTTATTAAAACAGCGTCTTGTTGGGATGATATTAATTGGGTCACAACTTCCAGATCATTAGATATTTCCACCTGAAATGAACCATGCTGTCTTATATGTTCCCCATAATAGCTTCTTGCCTGCTTAATTTGGTATGTCCCCAATCCAAAAATTTTGAGATCAGACATAGTCATTACAGGAAAAATATCTAATTCTGAAGTTGTTGGAAGTTCGTCAATTCTTGTGAAATGGGCTCGATATCTGTTAATTCTATTGGCTACAATTAATTCTGCCAATTCATTTGGCATATGTAGCCTTTGTAGTGCACGATTTAGTATCACCTGGTCATCCGGCCTATCAACAATAACTGGATGGAAAGCATTAATCATAGCTGCACAAATACGCAAATCGTCCATTAGATGGGTGGCAGCTGCGTTGAAGTGGTCCTGTCGGAATAATTTAAAATCTCTTTTTAATCTTCCATTCACCACCTCTACTACCCATCTACACAAGGTGACACATCTGGATTTATTAGCATTAATCGTCAATAATTGAGCCTCTCCTTCTTCACAATTCAATGGCTTATGTATTACATAGCCCAATTCTTCGAGAAAAGAAATAGCATCCCGAAAGCCTCTGTCCAAAATGAAAATGTCATTTTCCATAAAAAAACAGGCGCAAATCGCCATTTTCATTTTGGAATAAGGCTTTCATAATACTGGCATCAGAATCAATTGCCAGGTAAGGGCCAAAAATGTCCAGGATATAACCATCAGTAGCTACTAGTAAAAATGGTTTAACTAGATTGCGATATTTGTGCAAGCTATATGTTTTTTTCTGAAAAAAATAGTTAGAGGATTTTTGTAGGTATATGTATGTTCCGTCGCATATGACTATTGGCTTTCTCTCTTCTCTGTTACCGAATAAGCCCTCAGGTATTAATAAATTCCTGCTTATCAGATCATCTCTAGTAATGTGATTAAGCCCCAAGTGGTGGGGCACAAACAAACTTGTTAAAGCTTCTCGAGCTCTTTGGAGTAGCCTGACAAGTTCGGTTTTACTAATACCCAACAGAGAGGAAATTCTTTCATGGGAATCCCCTGTTCTTATTTTATATAAATATGCACCCAACGCCGTTTTTTGAAATTTACAACCCAATGCTGGACTAATTTGATTTAAAATAATCAAATAATTTTCTTTAGTGAGGCCAGTCCAGTACTTAAAAACATTTTCGTCGAATTCATTAAACCTTTCAAAGTCCAAATTATTATTGGTTCAATCTTGACATAGACTGAGGTTTAACATTGATTTTATTTCTGCCTGTGTGAAATTACTTGAGAATTCATTTTCTTCCAAAAACTCCTAATTATAGGTAGTTTGGTGTTCAGCACAAATTCTGCAATTTTCTGTGAGATATATTTTTGTTGATTGCAAAATCCTCTTCCTTAAAAAATCTGGCACATTGAGCCTCTCAGGGTTGGTACAAAATGGAACGAAACAATGTCTGCTAGAGTTTGGTGTATGCTTATAATCATCTGCCAGGCTTATCGAAGGATTTGTTGTTCCAGCAGGCTGCACTACACTGCCTTCAGCAATTTGCACATGTTCTTGTGCCCGTGCTCAGCAATCAATACACAAGATGGCATGTTCTGGTAACTGAAACAAAAAATATTTAAGTAAAGCTTACCTACTTGTTATGAACAACATGTTCAATTACTAAAGCTATACAAATGAACCATTTACCATAAGCGGTGATAGAATTAGTGAGTTAATATAATATGACATATCTTAGTAGGTATATGAATATCTCAGTATAGCCATATGCGTAATAAATACGTATAGCTATCGTCTTAGTGGTTAAGACTTCAGCCGCCTCTTCGATCAAATAAGGAGTGCGTACCGGATCGGGTTCAATCCCTGGCATGCACTCTTAACTTTTCTTTAGGTTATCTGTGTGTTTTAATCAATTACATATCTTTTGCTTTAAGAAAAACATCATGAAGAAACCTGCACACCTGAGAATTCTCAATACAGTTCTCAAAGGTGTGTGTAGTGTGCCAATCTGCACATGGCTAGCGCGGTGGACTATGGCTTAAACCATTTCCTTTCTGAGAAGAAACGTATGCCCAGTTGTGGGTCAGCAATGGGTTAATAATGTACAATCAAAATGTGCACCAATGATCATACATACAAATAAATTGCTTAATTTATTTATAACTGTCTTATTCAAGTAAAGTAATTATTAGAATGCTTACATAAAATGTAGAAAATGCTATATTTAATTACCTAATTGGGATAAATACTATTTGACACTATATCCCTTTCAGGGCCATCACGTAAAATACGAACTTGCCTTTGAAATAAAGGCATTTTACACCAAACACAGTCTGCTCCATAATATTGATATGAAGGTTCTGGATTTTGCTGCCCTTCCTCAATATTAGCAGCTCTTTGCACATTTCTACACGCTGCAATATAGAACGCATAACAGACACATCCGCCAGGAGGAATCTGTAGGGGATTAAAAAGAATATTGTATAAAAATGTACTATATAATATAGTTGCACATTTTAGCAATTTTTTTTTTAAATTAAAACAGTTGCTTAAAAAGTTATTAAGTTAAGTTTAATATATTTATATTTTAGTTTCAAAGATAGGTTTAATCGGAGGTAACCTAATTTTAATATGATGCTAAGCAAAAAGCTGAGCTGTTACTTTAGTATATTCGTTTGTCTGTGGCATTGTTAATGAATGAATATGTATTCTTTCTTTATTATTTTCTATAATATTAGTTTTGTTAAATGTGTAAGTACTAATATTATAAATGCGAAAATGTGTTTGTTTGTTGGTTTATCATTCAATCATGCTGTAACATAGCTATATGATCAAAGCCATGTGAGCTATGTGAGCAATGCCTGTGTATAGTTGAGGACCTTTACGCTACT
Organism: Parnassius glacialis; assembly: GCA_033319125.1. NCBI lineage: Eukaryota > Metazoa > Arthropoda > Insecta > Lepidoptera > Papilionidae > Parnassius > Parnassius glacialis. The sequence goes on along the minus strand of JAVANC010000001.1, from coordinate 35,493,960 downwards.
TTCAATCCTGGAAAAGCAAAGGGTTGACGAGCGATTTTAAATCAAACTACACAAGGACAAGCTAACCGTCACCGGCAAAAGCTAGTAATTCATATTTTCATAAGCCCCTAGTATAGAGAGAGAGCTTATCTTTATTTTGTCAAATAACTAAAAATAGAAAAGTATTTCAAATATCTGTTCAAAACAAAACAATAAGTTTTAACTGTTGGATTATTTTTAAAAAGAGGTATTTTTTACTTAGTAGATATAGACTTAGAAAATACATAAAATATTACTCTTCTAGGATGGATCCTAGCTATAATTTCATTTCGTTCTGGGCCATCTGATATTGAGTGCCTGCGTGTGTTGGCAAGTGACCGAAGACACCATATACAAAAAATTGTATTAGGTGATGGCACATATGAAACTCCTTGTCTACGTAATTTTTGTTGAGTTTTTGTCCAACAAAGATTACAAACCACTGCACCTTCAAGTATCTGTAACAATATAATACCTATTACTACGTGGTAGAGCCACACTGCAGAAAGTATGATTGTAACTCGATTGGGTGGACTCGAGCGGGGCCGAGGCACGGGAGTGAAACACCGTCAATTTCCTAACTCTGAGCTGTTACTTAGAATTTCTTGACAGAAAAACCAAATTACTGATTTTGACCAGACCCGGGATTCGAGTCCGAGACAAAATGATCAGCAATCGCGTTTACGATCATTGAACCAACGAGGCAGTGCTATTATAATATTAAGGAATACATGAATGAAAATAATGGGTTGGCCTGCCTGGGGAATGACCACGCTCTCACAGAATACCAGCGTAAAATAGCAGCTTTACGCTACTGTGTTTCGTATGGTGAGTGTAGAGAACCGGAGATCCTTTTTACTGAAAACCAGGCATTCCATTGTAGTCTTTAGGGGTGACAAGGCATCTGAATTTTGATTCGTAATCAGAAATAAATGATTATGTTTGTAGGCCACTGCATCCAATTATCATTCGGTGAACTGTGTGCTCGTTTGTCATCTATATATCGTATGTCACAAATAAACATTTGATACATAATTGTTTATTTTATTTACTGCTGAGATCATGAATATTCAGATTAGTAAGCCTAAACATAAATACTCACTTGTCTTGGAGAAATTCTTTCAGAGATATAATATCTCTCAGGCCCCTCTGAAACAGAATGACAACGTCCGCTACCCAGTCTTCGTTGACACCAAACACACAATATATTGATAGTATTGGCATTAGGGCGCTGGAGCTCATTTTTAAGATTTGCCGACAGATAATTCTTGCAATACGTTTGCAAAACATTGTGAACATATTGGTCCATTTTCATCCATCTAAAACATAACAATCTTATTTTAATACACTAACATTTTCTATGGACCAGATATTGCCAAGTAATCTGATTCAAGTATGTGTGTTCCTACCAATTGATCTGCATTTTCCAGAATGGTAATGATTTCTGGACCCATATCTCCAGCAATGTAATATTGCTCATTTTCTACTATTGCAGAAGCGCATTTTAAACAGTACAACATGTTATAACAGGTGAACTGAAAGATAATTACATCATATTAAGATTTTTGCGGCCATTATGAACTTGTGTAGAAATTAATAATTATTAACAGATTACAAACAGAAGCATGTTATTCAAATGCGTTTTAATAACATAAGGAAACATCTTTCTTTAGTACATACCTGCTTACTGTTTCAAAATGTGACTCTACAGAATACAGATTTCCGATATCAACGAAGAAACGAGTCAAACAAGTAGAAAACAGATCCAAAGTCCAAACAACAAACCAAATCGCCAAAGAAATCCACAATTAAACGCATTCACGAGTTCACAACTACACGACCAAGCTCGGAATAAATAAAAATATCACTTGACAGAAATGACATTTGACATATAACCGCGTCTTTTTAGTTTTTATGACTGAAAGGGCGCCATCCTGTAAAACCATCAAAAACTTAGGATTGCATTTTTATTTTTTGCACGTTATTTAGTTTGACTTATTCCCTTATTTTATTTTTAACAAAATCCCTGAATTTTTCTCTCTTTTACAGTATAGTGTACATAGACTGGGCCAGAAATGGACCGTCTCCTTTGCGGGTATAGACTTGAGAGAAAATAGTTTTTCCAACGGGCAATTCTATTTGGCTTGCTCACGCGTAAGCTCGCCCAGTAGCCTGGTAATTTTGGAACACAGTAATAGATTAGCAAAAATGTGGTGTATAAACAAGTTTTGTAGTTAACTAGCTTTTGCCCGCGATATCCAGTTATAATTGTGGCTTGTACCAGTAGACTCTTTTTCACGATATAACCGAAATCCATGCGGACGAAGTCGCGGGCAAAAGCTAGTAAATAAAATAACCAGACCAGTTAACAGAATTGTAACCGCCTATTCGTCTGCCCAAGCGTAGAGAATGCATAGAATCAAATCCTCCTACTCTACAAAAGAGAAAGACCCATTTACAGCAGTAAACTGTTGAATGATGAAGAATAAGATGACCTTTGAAATATTTTGATCACTGACTGACGCAATTTAAAGTTCGATAGTTGGATGCAATTCCGATCGATTTATATCCAGGGAATCTATTTAAATCATTTAGAAATAGTCGCATCATCGTATCGCGTTATTAGCGTTCCTAGTTAAGTTATATTAGAGTGGGGATGAGCGTCGCGATACGGGGAATCCCCATATAAAGGCTCTTCTTGGAGTTTCGTTTTATGTATAGTTTATAAATACGAAAAAAAATTATACGAAAGAACAACAAACTTGTAATATATTAGATAGATTAACCCAAATTACACTACCTAAATCTACTTTAATTATTGTTAATCCGGAAGCGCTACCTAAGAGGTATGTGACCTGGCAAGTTTGTTGCGTGAACAATATCGTTCAAGTTCATTGAGATCACGCTGCAGATCAAGGCAGTAAATTTTCATGTCATCAGCACAAATAATTATTTTGGAGTAAGATAAACAGAAGTTTACCTATATCATTTATAAAAATTGCAAAATAGCAATACTTGCGTTATTCCTAAAGGGATTTGCACAATTGCTGTCGTATAGCCATTCGGGTCTAATGTTTGACAACGATTCTCACTATAAGATTTAAACCACCTTAACAGATTGCTGTGATACCTACTTCGAGTAGTTTGCCGAGAAGTATAACATGATCTTAGCAGCCGAACGCTTTACTGTAGTCGGTGTAGACTACGTCACTTGTAAGCACTCAGACATGATGTCAGTTAAATGTTCAGAACAGATGAATAAGTTTCGAAACAGTAGATCTACTTTTTAAGAAGCCGTGTTGATAATCACTGAGTGTTTGTTTGATGCCATGATATACGACATTGTCCAAGATTTTGGTTAACAAACAAAGCTTGGAATATTGCCTTACAGATTTCTACACGGTCTTTTGGATCTTTTTATGGACGGGGGGTAATAAATGCAGTTATTCAAATAAGAAGTACTGTTCCTTCTTTAAGAGAACATCTATATATCGTCACTGGAAAGCCAATACTACTTAAGCGCCATTTTGGCCAAAATGAGTTATACGAGGGCGGCACTGAAAATTTCGGGAATCAAGGAAGTGACACAACATTACTATTTAAAAATGTATTTATTGCTTTTCGAAGTATTCTCCGCGAAATTTGACACATTTTTCCATATGATGGAATCAATCATTGAAGCAACCATTCCATTCGGAAGTTGGGGTCTCCAAAATGGCTGTTTTGTAGGCGTCCACAGCTTTTTCAGGTGATGAAAATCTCTGTCTACGCAATTTATTCTTTATTTTAGGGAAAGTATAGAAATCATTAGGGCTTAGGTCGGGGCTGTACGGCGGATGGTCTAATAATTCTATGTTTTCTTGCTCTAAAAACTCTTTTGTTCTGTGTGCGGTGTGAGAACTCGCAATGTCGTGATGGAGGATGATGCGGCGGTTGCAGTTCTCTTTACGGAGTTCAGTAACGACCTGTGGCACACAAATGCTAGCATACCATTCTGCATTAACCGTTCTTTGTCCCTCAAGAGGAATAGTCGTAACATGGCCGATTTTGGAAACAAACGTGGCCACCATTTTTTTTTGCAACACTCCGTGAACGAACAATTTTTGTTGGCTTTAACTCATTTTCGAACACCCAAACTCGTGACTGGTTTTTTGTTTCGGGTTCGTACGCGTATATCCAGGATTCGTCACCTGATACGATGTTGTATACAGCATTTGAGGATCCTGCGTGGAATCTTTCGAGAGTTCTGACGCACCAAGTAACGCGAGCTGCTTTTTGCCCTTCACAGAGCGAATGCGGTATTCATCGGGAAAATAACTTTTTTACACCTAGTTGTTCGTGCAAGATTATTTGTATTTGACTCATGCCAATGTCAAAAGTTGCCTGAATTTCATGGTATGTCACATGTCGATTTTCCTCAATCAGCTTACGCACAGCATCAACGTTTTCTTGGGTGACTGCAGTTTTTGGACGACCTTGACGGGGATCATCACTGAGCTTGACACGTTCACGTTGAAATTCAGCAAACCAGCGATAAATTGTGGTTTTGGATGGGGCTTGATGACCAAATGCAGAAATCATCCGGTCAACAGACTGTTTTTGTGTAAAACCACTTCGGAAGTCACAATAAATCATGGCTCTTGAATTTTCTCGAGTCAATTCCATTTTCTCAACGACTAAACAAGTTTGACAAAACCTTGTGACAAGACCGAGAATCTTTTTTTAAATAAATAAATGGTATTCGATTTTTAAAACTAAGGAGTTTTCAATTAAAAAGATTTTAATATAACAGGAACAGTGGAAATATTCCATTCCCGATACTTTTAGTGCAGCCCTCGTAACGAGGATCGATGACTGTCCATAATGAGTTTGAAATGATTCTGAAAATAAATAAATGATTCATAGAAATAACAAGACAATGTATGGATAATTTGAGTTTTAACTAAGTTTAACAATGTGAAATAGGTAAAATAATTATTGTTATGAAACTTTTTCGAATCTAAATTCAGAAAGAAATAGAAATAATAAACAAAAACAAAATTCTACAACTTAAAAAAATCTAAAGAAGAAATACCAAGATTTGTGGAAACTTTGTACATCAAAAATAATTCCTGAAATGTATCACTATGAATATGAAAATTTTCCTTGTGCCGTTGATGTTCAGGACACCCTTTAAGATACGGATGTCGAAGACATTATCTAATTTAAAATTTAAAAATCATTAAAAAGTATTGTAAATTTAAAATTTATTTTACACAATAATTATACTCAGGTTTAGTAGATTTTTAATATCATTTAAGTATTATTTTCCAAACTGCAAGATTAGATGATTTTTTGATCACAAAGTATTCAAAATCTACTAAGTATATCAATTTGATCTCTTCGAAAATTGCACCAAATAATAGGTTACTTAATACATAATTATTATTGTAGGTACATTAATAAAAAAATTGTGTTGCATGACTTTTACAACATGTTTGCTACAAGTAACCAAGTTTTAAAACTGTCATGTCATGTTTTTATTATTTTTCATGAAAAGTGATTTTTTTATAGGATAAGGGTGACAAACGAGCACACAGTCCACCTGATGGTAAGTGGTTGCTGCGGCCCATAGACATCTACATCTATGCTCTATTACAAATCAAAATGCAGATGCGTTGTCACCCGTGAGGACTAAGATGGTATGCCTCATTTCCAGTAAAAAGGGCCTCCGGCCACCTCCACTCACCAAGCGAAACGCAGAGGTAAACCTCTACTTCACGCTGGTTTTCTGTGAGGTCGTGGTACCACCCCGGTTCGGGCCGGCCCATCTGTGCGACAGCAAAAGCCGCCACGTGGCTCTATCACCGTTGATGATTACTAAGCAAGCTGTATTTATTTTGTTTTTTTTTCTTCTTCAACCAATACAGTAAAAAGATTCAATCTAACTCGAAATAGGAATTATAGCATTCTTATTTATTTTGTTTGCTGCTAGTACAATTATTGTTAGCACAAGTACAGGCTACGTCCGTTAAGAAAAAATATTTTAATTTAAATCATATGTCTTTTACATAAGTCTTTTTGCATAACAATGGTACCAACTTTTAATACTATACGTCGCTTTTCCGTACGGTCTTGTGACATGTTATAATGTTTAAGTACTATTATCCGTACACCGTTATCAACCCGTAATGCGTGTTAGTACTTTTTCCTTTCATACATTGGAAAGGACGTTAGTTGTTAGTATTTAAAAAAAAATATTATGGAGATAAGTAGTTTCTCCATTCTTTTTTTTCTTTACGAAGTGTACAGAGCAAATGTACTAAAGTGACAGCTATCTTCTGAATTACAAGAAATTTGCAGAATCTCGATTCCAGTACGTAAATAATAGTCACGATTTTTTTGCTTTTAATGTATTTCGATTTCTTAATTAGAAAAAAATATAAGCGCGGTTTTGTAAAAAAAATAAAAAAAACTTAAAATAGCTCTACTGTAAAATGCCCTTTTGGTGTTTAAGTAGTATTGGCTTTCCAGTGACGATATTATTGTTAGCGGCACAGTCAAGCTTTTAGCATACTTACTCATAAGATTGGTCAATAGAAATAATAAAAATTTAAAATGGCTCCTCTATTAGAAACGTGTATTACGATGATACGGAACCCTGCGACTCGCCACAAACCTACCGACCGACAGACAGAAGCTTCTTGGCGATTGATTTATGCTGAGTTCTATCTTTGCTGTAAACTTTTCGGATTCTAATTGTTTACCACGATTACGTAATAATAGGTCGGCGAAAAAGTTTCTTCGTATTTTATATACAAATTATAGAAGTTTTTTTCAAGTTAAATTACATTTAATTATATATACAGTGGCGGCGTAGCGTGCGTTGGCACCCGGGGCGGTTTTCTATCAAAGACATCCCATATAAAACAAAAAATGCTTACCTGACTATATTTCACTAAATTATTATATTCATCATCATTATCATTATAGCCCTTCCCAAGTCCACTGCTGAATAAAGGCCTCCCCCAAGGAATACCACAAAGCACGGTTTTTTTCATTTATACAAAATATAAAATAAAAATAAAGTGATTTTTTTTAACCCTACAGAAGAAACCACACACGGTTTAGTTGCTGTGGTCTATTAAGCGATTTATTTAACGGATATTTTATTTGACGGAACGGATTTTATTAAAACGGTCCTGAGCCACTTCCTGCATGTCTTACCAGTTTGTCACTCGATCTAGAGGGGAGCCACCCCATACTTCGACAACCGGTATAAGGCTGCCACTCAAGAACCTTGCTTCCCAATCGGTTGTCGGTTCGTCGAGCTATATGGCTGGCCCATTGCCACTTCAGCTTACTATTCCGTTACTCTGGTTCTACTGCGAATATCCTCATTTCTAAGTTGATCACGCAGAGCCATCCTAAACATAGTCGTCTCCATAGTTCGCTGAGCGACCTTGTATTTCCTCATACGGCCATAAATGAAAGACCACGTCTCAAATCCATAAGTCATCACTGGCCAACACAACTTATGTACGTGGTAGAGCCATGCTGCAGCTATATTGACGGCTCCGTGGCGCAGTGGCTTAGCAATCAGTTGTTGCGCTGGGGGCCGCGGGTTCGAATCCCGCACGGAACAAGTATTTATAAGGCCTACAAATAATTGTTTCGGGTCTGGATGTTTGTCCTTGTGCAATTTATGTTTGTAGACTGCCTCCACGACACAGGAGAAAATCCTAGTGTGGGGGTGACGTTTTTTACAAAAAAAAAATATGAATAGTATATTTGTAGCACGAATGGGTCGGCTCGACGGGGGAAGGACCACGCTCTCAAAGAATACCAGCGTAAAATAGCAGCCTAATGCTGCTGAGTTTCGTGTGGTGAGTGTAGAGAACCGGAGACCCGTTTTACTGGAAAAGAGGCATTCTAGCTTAGTCCTCACGAGTGACAACGCATCTGCATTTTAATTCGCAAACGAAGATACGAGTAGATGTAGATGTATATGGGCCGCAGCAACCACTTACCATCAGGTGGACTGTGTGCTCGTTTGTCACCCTTATTCTATAAAAAAAATGGCGACACGCACTGGTTGTACAAGCTCGGTTTCAAGTTTTGAGGTCTACCCGACGAGAAAATGTGACAAAATCTCCCGAACGCTGTCCAGCCAAGTTGAATCCGTCGATTGACCTCTCGGTCGAATTTGGACAGACCTATTCGGAATTTTTGTCCCAGGTAAACATACTCGTCAACAACTTCGAGCTTAGTTCTCCCAACAACTACCGGCGCAGGTGTGATATTGACGTTATACGTGATCTTTCTTTTGTCCATGTTCATCTTAAGACATATCCGTTGGGAGGCACTATTGAGGTCATTGAGCATAGTGTTTAGGTCCTTCGGCGATTCTGCTATAAGGACTATAACGTCGGCAAATAGAAGGTGAGTGATATAGTCGCCATTGATGTTGATACCGCATCGATTCCAGTCCAATAGCTTGAAAAGCTCTTCCATTGTATAGTGGGTTTTGGAGATATGCATGGCTCTGGAGATATCTTCATACATTTCCTCCACCTCCTGATCGGGGTGTGCCGAGGTTGGTGTGTAAACTTGTATGACCTTCAGCGAATACCGTTTGGTGATTCTGAGTATAAGGTACGCAACCCTCGTCGACACACTCCTAATCTTTACAACGTTGTTAACGAGAGACTTGTGGACGATAAATCCGACACCTCCTTGGGACAGATGGTCGCCCTCTTGGTAATAGAACAAGTTGCCGGATTCGAGGATTACCGTGTCCGCCCTCTCTCTTCGGACCTCAGATAAACTTATAATATCCTAGCGCAAATTCTCTATATCTTCTTCCAGCTCCAGGATCTTCTGGTCAGTAATCAGGGTAAGTGCATTATATGTTGCCAGACCGAGTTGTCTTAGGTGGCGACCGAACCTCCACCGGAGATTCTTAGCACCCCCTGCCTGCCGTTACCGTGGTCGCCATCGCAGCCAGGAATAGCTGGGCTGCCGGGGACTGAGGGCCGTCTTTTTGTAACTCTTGGCATGGGCGGGTATATTACCATAGTTGCCTCGCTTGGCGAGCGGGTTCGCAACTGTAGTCTTTTCATTGTTATTTACCTGTTATAAGAAAGACGCTGCTGCCCATCTGCTTCAGTTTCCCTCTATCGCCTATTACGACACCCACGGAAAAGCGCTTGGGTTACACGGGGGTAAAATTTAAGGTAAAATATTCTATTACATTATCAAAATTTACTTTCTTGTCATTTTCGATAGATAAAAAGTAAAGATTGTTAGTCGCGCCTGGCTCATTGTGGACCTTAAGTAAGATTCTATTAACCTGAGTTTTGAAAAGCTTCTTTCACATGAAACACCGAAACACAAATGGCCCCCCCTCCCCCCTTACGCCGCCACTGATGTTCGATAAACTTGTTGTAACCGAAACAGGTGAAAATCTTTAGCATTAACACTTCCCAACCATGGTCTCTCAATTTTCGCCGAGTGGTCAAAAACGTGTATGGTCTGGTGTTATCATAATGAAAGACCACTCCTTTTCTATTGATCAATTCCGACCATTTTTTGTTCAATTTCTTGCTTGAGTCTCATTATAATGGGGTTGTTATAAACTAATTTGCTTAATTCCGCGTAAAGAAAGAAAGAAAATTATATGTCCTGCCCAGTTTAAACCCACCCTCCCTCAATCGCGCGCACTATACCCGTCGCCGTAAATCTGAGCACTACCATCCCAGCACCACCACACTAGGCATGACACACAGTTGTCGAAAATACGACACGTGTTTCGCCTCTACACGAGGCATCCCTAGGTGAAGTAGATTCTGCGGAGGCTGGGCGCTAAGTGAGCGGCGAACCGAAAGTACTGCTATTTATACTACTTGCTGACGCAACCGCGCTCAAATTACGTAGCGAACGATTACGTCATGCGACCTATCACCACCTGACGTACGCAGATATTTGCTGTGAAATTAACAACAGATTACTGCGAAACGTCCGCCTACCCTCCAACCACGCAACCAATCGCTGGCCACCGCACCGTGAGGGTGACAAACGACCATGTTGCGAGGCTGTATATCATCAAGGAGCAGGCTTAAGGCTCATGTTTAATAGAGGCGAGTTGGAAACATTTGTTTGTTCATTCAGCAGTGCAACGTTACCGCTATTATTTTTCAATAACTCTTAACTGTTCCAGCACACACAGTCTTAGCCCTTTATTACAAGTATGTAAGACTTTAAAGGAGTGGTCATTGGCTAGGCTCTGCTTAGTGTCCAAGAGATGTTTGGCAAAATGTGATTTATCGGGATTACAATTTCTGTACGCGGCTAAATGCTCTTTATAACGTGTTTCGAAGTTGCGACCAGTCTGACCCACGTAAACGGCGTGTCTTTCGTAACAAACAAGTTTATAAACACCAGACTTCAGATGAATATACTTATCTTTATAATTACAGATATTCTAAGTGAATTGTTTGTTTTGAACGCCACGTAAACGCCACTCTGTCGAAGAGTATTAGCTATTTTTTCAGATATGGAACCTAAGTAGGTCAAACTGCCAACATATCGACGATCACTTTGAGGTTTCTTTTTTTTTTTTTTTTCTTTTAAAAAAACGTTAACCGCGTAGAGAGCATTGCGTACCTACGACAAGCTTTTGTTTCTTTTTGATTACATTGTCAATGATATTCTCACACATATCATTTATATTATATATTTATATCTCAGGACATATCATTTTCTTTCTTTCTTTACGCGGAATTAAGCAAAGTAGTTTATAACAACCCCATTATAATGGATTTCCGCAAAGTAACGCCTGATTCTATTAATTATCTTAATGAGTCTCATTAGCCGATTTTACGCGGCGGTAAAAGCTCATAATAAATGATGCCCTTCCAATCTCATCAAACACACAGCATCACCTTATTGTGTGTTAATCCAGGTTTCGCTACAGTCAGTGGAGCTTGACTTCCCTTTGACCATGATATTTTTCACACGTTCTTGTCGTAGGTGATCCACTTTTCATCACCAGTGATCAATCATTTAAAAAATGGTTACGTTTCAATAGAGAATCGCAAATGAGTACACAATTCATTAGGTTTCTTTCAGTGAGCGTGTGTAGTACCCAAATATCGAGCTTTTTTGTATAGCCAGACTTTTTCAAATGAGTCAAAACTGTTTTGTGGTCATTCGTCAATTCCTCGGTTATGTCGTAACCAATAATATGCAGATCTTGTTGCACTTATTCTAAAATGGCATCGAATTTATCCGTATGAGGGCGACCAGAGCGAGCTGCATCTTTGACTTCAAAATTCCCGGACTGAAAATGCTTGAACCAGCTTTGTGCTATTCTTACCGACACTGCATTAGATCCATAAATGTCACAAATTTTTTTCGCGGCTTGTCTCGCATTTGTTCCCTTTTTTTTTCTAATCTAATTACATCATTGTATATTAAATGTCAATACAATTTATATTGACATTTAATATACAATGATGTAATTTAGTGTCGTACAAGTTGTTTAATCAATTGTACAATATTGAGTGAATATTACCTAATACAAAGTATATGGATATGTTTAACTATATTAAATAAAAACGTCAAGTTCTTGAAATTATAGCAGCCATTAACAAAATAAGATACATAGTGTGCAGTGTACATATTAATTTAAGTATTCAATACATCAATACATTAAGAAGTAATTTAAAGCTTTGCCAGGCTAAATCCTATCTTAACTAATATCACAGGTGTAAGATACAAATAAAGGAGCAGCTATTAAGCCAGCGACAACAGAACAACAACATGTACCGTCAGTCACAATACAAATAAATACAAAAACCTGAACGAACCAGTGTTTCTCAAACTTCCTTCACAAATTAGCTAATATAGAAATAAACAACTTTATCTTCAGAAAATCTTTAAATCTACGATCGTTTTTATTGCGCATGCAGGAGATGTCGCATTCTTTTTCGTTAGGATTGTACACTTTTTCATCCATCTATAAGAAAAAGTTTTTCTCCCTAGCAATAGTTTTCGTCTTATTAAGTAGCTATTATCCAGATGTCTCAAACGTAAGGTGGCCATTGATGAAAATCCTGCCATCACTGCTCAATCCTAAATTAGCAGCAGTTAAAGGTTAATTTTTTTAGCAGCAGCTATAAAATTATCCCTCAGGTAACGGGTGGGAAGTGAGACAATAATGTTCTTGCTGTTATTATTATTACGCTGAGCTACTTTTGGGACGTAGTTGATTTCTTTCTTTAAAACTTCGTTACCTAAATTTTCGAGGTACTTTGATCTAAATGTTGTTCAGTCACGATATTTGCTGATTTTCGCGTACAACAGCCTCAAGTTTCTCCAAACCATGTTCAACACGTATAACATAATCTTTAGTTTTTTGCAGAGACTGAATTTCACGGTGGATCTCGATCAGTTCGTTCGTGAGTCCCTCAGTAGAGGTATGGACATGGTTCAAAGAGCTTTAACGTCATCATTTCATTCTTGATAACCTTAAGATCGGAAAGAACAGCCTGGAAAGTATTGACAATTGTAATTAACTGTGGTAATGACTATATTAATTGTCTGGTAATTTTACTAAGCTCAAAAGGAAAATTCTCTAGATCACCATGAGATGGTACTCTTCCTTGTACCTTCTCGGGAGAAGGATTGGAACTCGCAGCTCCTGTCTTACAGGTACTCCATTTCCAAGTATACTTTCTGTCTCCAAATTTGCGATATGCTGATTCTGTTATTCCTGCACATGGGAAATCGAAATAGTTGAGGCACATCGTACATTATACACTGTCCCTGGCTTCACTATTATACCGTTGACACATAAACATGTTGAATCAAATAAAGTTTGAGAAACTCTGACTATAAAAACACTTCCAATTGACTGGCAACTAGTGTCCGACCGAAACAGGATTTTCAACCGAAACCGAAATCGAAAACGAACCTTCGGTCTGGGTGTCAGTTTCGGCCGAAACCGAAATCGTAACCGAAACTTATTTAGACATTTTAATTTTTTTTTATTTTATATGAAATCTAGTATATTTTTATATATATACAGATAGGTAATGCATGGTAACGAAAAACAGACATTTTAATAGTCATGTAGCAATATATCTATTTATTTTAAAGTAAAAATCAACAATTTAACGGTAAGAAATACTTTTAAAGTCAATTTTGTAAAAAATCAACACTTACACCCATTAAAAGTTATTCGCTAATTGAGAACATATTTTATTGTGTTCTCAATATTATTAATATTATTCAATGAGAGTATTAACTTAATATATCACACTCACACATACACACAATATACACACTACAAAATCCTAGAAAATATAAAAAACCTGCTCAGAGTTTTAACTTTAATAAACTAAGTTTGTATAAAAAGGGTTATTATAATATTACGGAATTTATGGATGATAATAACCCCTGGGAATGAGGTGATCACTGCCAAGCTATTTCTTATTTCTTTTGTGTTGTTAATTGTGTTACATACATGATTGTAAGCAGTAGCGTAGCTAGGCGTGGGCGAAGTGGGCCCTCTCCCACGGCCTCGCACTTAAAGGGGCCTCGCGAGGCCCCTTAAAATGCGATGCCCCCAGACTTACCATAGATGACTAATTAATTTGATCACTTTTATGCTCGAAAAAGAAAGTCACAAATTTAAGTGAAGTGTCTCGAATACGAGATTTGTCAGGAATTAATAGATATGAGTAGGCATGTTGTGTCAAAGCATGTTTGGTAGATCTATTGGGTAGATCTTTGGAACGAAAGAAAAGGGGCCTCGCTGATGCAACTTCGCTCACGTTTATATTAGTCCACGCTACGACTCTGATTGTAAGCTGTTATATAAAAAAAATCCCGCTGGGTTTCTGCTTCTGTTTCTGCTGGTTCTCCCAAGGCCAGAGGTTTTTTTCCGAACCAGTGGTAATAAAACAAAAGAGTGACTTTCAATAAGTATTATTTATAATCTATATTAAATAAAAATGTTTCTGTTTCTGTATTAGCTACAGAAACAAACTTTTCTATAATACACGAGTCACGAACTCTTCCGAACGACGCACGATAATCCACGAACACTGAGTTTCGGCGCCGCCGAAGGTTCGGCAGATTTTTTGCTGAAACCGAAACTATTACCGAAACTGGAATTAATTTGTGTATTAATAACGTTTATTTTACTGAGTCTTAGTGTTAGCAAATCTATTGAACTCATATTTATTTTTATAAATTAATTTAAGATATATTAGTTGGTGGAATATTTTAAATACTTACATAAATATACTATAATAAACATACTATTTTTATAAGGGAAATCAGCAGTGATGATAATGATGCCAATGATGACTGCTCAGACAGTGATGCAGAGATGAGCAAAATTGAAATGCTAGATTCAGACTAAAACATTTTCATTCATAGTTCTTTTGTAAATAAATATTATTTCAAAAGTATCTGTTTTGCTCACCCTACCTAACTGGTTTGAATTGACAGCTTTAATGTCACAATGTGGCGCCAGGTCAGTCCTATTCTTATTTGAATCGCATAATACTTACGAATGACTTACGAAATGAAACAAGACAAAGGTTATGTGTAACGTCCATGTCATAAGTGTAACATAGCCGTTACACATAACCTTTACAGGTGTTTGCCGATAGTTGTTAGGAACACTACGCAGTGCGCGTTGCCAGTGATGACTTATGGATCTGCGAGGTGGTTCTTCATTGCTGACCGTATTAAGAAGCTCAAAGTCACTCATATATCTGTGGAAAGAGTAATAATACTCAGAGTTTCTTTGTGTAGTGAAATTATAAATAAAAACTGACAAACAATTTGGAAGAGCGGTTGCCGAATGGCATCCTCGTACAGGTAAACGATGTGTAGGGCGAACCCACATTAGATAGAGCGACAACCTAGTAGAAGATGGAGAATGTCGATGAATACAGTTGGCTCAGGATCGTGTTTAGTGGCATTCTTAGACCATACCGGGGCCCATGGACACATAAGAATTTGGGGCCCTGTTGGAAAGTAAAAAAAGCGAATGACTAAAACATTTTTCTGCTATGATCTTATATTTATTATAGTTAATAGGTAAAAAATCAAATAATATGTTATTAGATATAAGTATGTTGGTGGTTTGAATTGGTTACTCTTACGACAGTAGATTTTTTCGTGATTTCTGTTGTGCAAGATGTTCTATTACATCTTCAAAAATTTTTTGAAGGGTATTTTTTGAAGGCTGTTTGAACACCTCAGTGAAGCCTCTGATGTTGCTCTAAATTGGTACCCTAATGCACAGTTGATTTTTCTGGGGGACTTTAATGGCTGTCATTAACACTGGCTGTTCCCATACCAAAAGACCGACCACGCTGGGAGAGAAGCGTGGAATTTTGCCTTGTCGCTGGGACTCTCCCAGCTGGTACAACAAGCGATTAGGGTACCTGATGTGGATGGGCACACAGACAACTGCCTCTACCTTCTGCTGATGACCGATCCAGACAGGTAAGTTACCTTGTAGCAATTAAGTATTTTTAACTGCACTGTGTCTTAGGTAGTATGGTGAACAAAGAAAGTCCAAAGTTCAGTATAAGTCAGCTATAATTATTTAAATTAGAATTTACATTTAACACATAAAACAAGCCAAAAAATACTACACTGAATGTAAACAAAAATAACAAGAGTAAAAGGGCGGAAATGAACAAAACAATACTGGAATAAAACTATCGTAAGTATAGAAAATGCAAGGCGATCGAACGTGCGTGTACTCCGGAATCTCTGAGCGAGTGAAGGTCACCTTGGCGTGATGAGAGTATGCTTAATGCCACGGACGTAAATTCCGAAGGTTGCCGAAGTATTCCGATAGACGTGTGCGCGCGCGAAGTGGCTTTGTTCATTGTTGGTATCCCACAGTACTCCCCCGCCGAGACCGTGGCTACAGTCGATAGTAGTCAGGAAAATGAACTTTTCTTCCACTCTTAGTAATCCTTTCCTTCGTTGTTTGGTCGTTATGGATGCATGTTGGAAGAGGAGGTGATGAAGATGTAGCAACCGAAGTATTTGTGGGTCCATCTGTAACATACGCAGGTTTTAGACGATCAATACTGACGCTGACCGCTTTATTTCGCACGAGCACTTTATAAAACTTCGGGTGCCTGCCTAAAACTTGATACGGGCCCGCATATGGAGGTTCTAGTGATTTTCGTACATGGTCCTGACGCAGGAATACATGACTGCAAACTGTTAGATTTTTGGGTACATAAAATGGACCATTTCTATGCCACTTAGCTGGTTTTGGCGTCAGCTTAGCCATATGTGAGCGTAGACGGGCGGCGAAGGTGGTGAAATCTTCAGTGGAGTTGTTTTCTTTAGGGCTCATGAACTCGCCAGGAAGGTGAAGAGGTTCGCCATACACCAGTTCAGCAGACGAAGCTTGAATATCTTCTTTCCAAGAGCTGCGAATACCAAGAAGAACAAGCGGAAGTACCTCAGTCCATTGTGTAGAGTTGTGGCACATAATGGCAGCTTTCAGCTGGCGATGTACGCGCTCAACCATTCTATTAGCAGAAGGGTGGTAGGCAGTTGTGCAGAAATGACGAGCACCAACCATGGACGCGATTGCCTTAAATAAGCTGGAATCGAACTGGCGTCCTCTGTCCGTTGTAATTCGAGCAGGGCAGCCAAATCTGGATATCCACCCAGATATCAGAGCGGAGGCACAGGTTTCTGCTGTGATGTCTTTCAGGGGAATCGCCTCAGGCCATCGTGTAAATCTATCGATGATAGTGAGGCAATATCTGAAATCATATGAGAGAGTTAGTGGCCCTATAATATCGAGATGTATATGAGAGAATCTCGATGAAGGCGTAGGAAAAGAGGAAAGGGGAGCGGAAGTGTGACGGGTAATCTTGCTTCGTTGGCAATCAAGGCAATGCCTAGCCCACTCTCTACAGTCTCTACGAATGCCAGCCCAGACAAACCTATCAGTGACAAGACGTACTGTAGCTGCACTTCCTGGGTGACTTAATCCATGAAGCATATCGAACACTTGCCTTCTAAATGCTTTTGTAATGAAAGGTCTTGGCTGCTGTACAGATACGTCACAGTATATTTTATGGTTTGCTTCTATTGGTTCGATTTTCTGTAGGTTTAATGATGAACCGTTTTGCAGCAGATGTTGCAGTTCAGGATCTTTATCTTGAGATCGTGCAAGAGCCTGGTAATCTAAAGATATTTTAATTTCTTCTACCCGTGAAAGCGTATCAGCTACCACATTATCTGGTCCCGGAATGTAGCGAATGTCTGTGGTGTACTGTGCAATAAAATCTAGATAGCGATAGCGTCGCGGAGGACATTTATCTCTTGAAGTAGAGAAAGCATAGGTAAGAGGCTTATGATCTGTGTACACACTGAAGACTCTAGCCTCTACCATGTGTAAGAAATATTTGATTGCTTCGTAAATTACTAGAAGCTCCCGGTCATAAGGGCTATATTTTTTTTGTGCAGAATTCAGCTTTTTAGAAAAGAAACCTAAGGGTTCCCATTCAGTACCCTTGCGTTGTTGCAGCACAGCACCGATGGACACATCTGAAGCGTCGGTGTGAATTGAGAGCTCGGCCGATGAATTAGGATGTACTAAAAGTGTAGTATTAGAAAGAGCATTTTTGCAATTTTCAAATGCTTTCAAAAGATCAGGTGTCATACTAATGGGATGAGATCCTTTCACTTTCGGTCCCGCTAAGACGGCGTTCAACGCATTTGGTATGAAACGTCTATAAAAATTGATCATACCTAAGAATCTGCGGAGTTCCTTTACAGTACGTGGTATGGGAAATTCTTGTATAGCTTGTACTTTTGTATTTAGCGGTAAGATACCGGCTGCAGACACATGGTATCCAAGGAATGTCACCTCATGTTGTCCCCACACGCACTTCGTTGTATTGATCAACACGCCGTAAGCTTTTAACCTCTCAAAGAGCTGAAGTAAGTGGCGTTTATGTATGTCAAGGGAAGGTGAGAAAACCAGAATATCGTCGAGGTATCCGAAGCAAAAATCGTCAAGACCAGAGAGCACTTCATCAATGAATCTCTGAAAAGTTTGCGCTGCGTTTCTCAAACCATAATTCATGAAAGGGTATTCATAAAGCCCGAATGGTGTAGTTATGGCAGTCTTTGGTATATCCGCCGGATTTACAGGAATTTGGTTGTATTCACTAAATCAATCTTAGAAAATATATTGGATCCAGAAAGTTGGTAAGAAAAATCTTGTATGTGACGAATGGGATATCTGTCAGGCATAGTCCTTGCATTAAGTGATCTGTAGTCCCCGCAAGGCATCCATCCGTCATCTTTTTTCTTTACAAGATGTAAAACTGATGACCAAGGACTCTCAGAACGCCTTACAATTCCTTGTGCCAACATATCTTCAAACTCTTTTCGAGCAATTTTCATGCGTACTGGGTCTAAACGCCGAGGCCTACAGGTTACTGGCGGTCCCGGTATAGTTCTTATAAAGTGTTTTGTATTATGCTTAGGTGAAGTTACAGTACCTGCAGGTCGGGTGATCTCCGGGAGGTTAAGTAACAGCTGTTGAAACTCGTTGTCACCAGAGATGGTTTTGATTGAGATGACATCCTCTGGGATCCTCTCTCTGGCGTTGTGCAGATACACAAAGGGTAGCTGTGCCATCTATTAGTCGCTGACTCCGGCAATCTACAAGCAGATTATAAAAACTTAAGAAATCCACTCCTATAACGGGTTTATTAATATTAGCAATAGTGAAATTCCATGTAAAGGTACGTCTGAGTCCAAGGTCCAGCTGTAGCTGTATAACACCATAAGGATTTATGACTGTACCATTCGCAGCAATCAAACTGTACTTTGTAGGGGTACACGGCGTCTTAATAGCTGACCGTGGGAAAACACAAAGGTCTGACCCAGTATCCACGAGAAAAAGCATTTTAGAAACACGGTCACTAATAAATAGACGGCCTGACGGACAATCGTTGGTCGCTACTGCCGACAGCCCGTTGAGTTTTCCGCCTCCCAATTACAAGGTGCTAAGCATTTTCTGGCACGCGCACCATATGTAAAATGATACCAGCAGTGAGGATGATTTGGAGGTGTCTGTGGTGGTCTCGTTCCCTAGATTTAGATCGAGACCTTGAACGATATCGGGGATACTTATTTACCTGTGTTGTAGTAAGTTTCGCTACTTGCTTAGTCAATTCACTTATCTGTTGAACCATTGCCTCGAAGGAAGAAGTAGGAATACCCGAAGTTGAAGTGCTGGCGACTTGTCCTAGGGTGGTTGGCGCAATCTCGTGGACCTTATCTGCTAAATCTGCCAACTTATCTAATGGCAAATCAGACTGTGATGCTATTATTGTTTGTGAATTTCCTGGTAAACGGCTTGACCATAGGGTTTTCAAAAAATCATTAGGAACTGCGGGTCCGGCAAGATGTTGTAAGTGTCTTAAAAACTGAGATGGCTTTCGATCGGCCAACTCCTCGTGCATGAGGAGTTGTTTAACCTTACGCTCCTGGGACGCAGAAAGACGCTTAATAAGTTCCGTTTTTAACTTTTCATACTTGTTTGTTGACGGCGGTGAAGTAATAATATCCTTTACCTCTGTTGCATACCGGTGGTCAAGTTGTGCAATAACGTGGTAGAATTTTGTTGTATCAGACGTCATATTTGATAAAATAAACTGGCCTTCCATTTGGGCAAAACATAAACCTGGTTCCTCAGGCCAAAAAGGTGGAGGTCGCACACTGACTCTGCAGGATTCTCCAGCAGCTGCATCTTGGAATTTATCATCCGTTGCCATCGTCGAGGTCACCAATGTAGCAATTAAGTATTTTTAACTGCACTGTGTCTTAGGTAGTATGGTGAACAAAGAAAGCCCAAAGTTCAGTATAAGTCAGCTATAATTATTTAAATTAGAATTTACATTTAACACATAAAACAAGCCAAAAAATACTACACTGAATGTAAACAAAAATAACAAGAGTAAAAGGGCGGAAACTAACAAAACAATACTGGAATAAAACTATCGTAAGTATAGAAAATGCAAGGCGATCGAACGTGCGTGTACTCCGGAATCTCTGAGCGAGTGAAGGGCACCTTGGCATGATGAGAGTATGCTTAATGCCACGGACGTAAATTCCGAAGGTTGCCGAAGTATTCTGATGGACGTGTGCGCGCGCGAAGTGGCTTTGTTCATTGTTGGTATCCCACAACCTCACCATTGCGAACTTCTGACCACTGTCTTGTGAAATCTATGTCATTATATTCCCCACCTAAGTACTATTTCCACGGAGTGCGACGAATGTGGCGATACAAGTCAGCAGATTGGGATGAGATGCGGTATTTCTTTGCATCTTATCCTTGGCGGTAGGTCTGCTTCTCCTCTGAAGACCCGTCGAGCTGCGTGAATGCCATAACCAATGTGATACGTCAAGCGATGGAGTATTTCATTCCCTTTGCTGACGTGTCCATTGGTGGTAAAGCTCACCCATGGTTTAATGCCGAGTGCGCCAGTGCTGAAAAGCACAAGCATATGGCGTACTTATCCTAGGTCGATGCATGAGATAATAAAGCTTCGGATGTTAGCCTTAAGAAGAAAGCCTTTAACCAAGCCGACAAGTCCTGCAAAAAGGCATTACGCCAAGCCAGTTTCGACCGCATTAAATCCATCGGCACAAAGCTCTTTGTCAAACCATCTGGCAGTAGAGATTTTTGATCTCTCGTCAAAGCGATCGAGACAAAATTCTGTCGGTCTACACTTCCTCCGCCTGTAAAACCAGATGGCTCACCGGCGTATGCGCCTAAGGAGAAAGCGGACTTATTTGCTTCTCTTCTTACTTGCAATTCGCGTCTGGACAGTAGCAACAGCGTACCATCTCAATTACCTCACTGCGGTACCTCTATGTCAGAGGTCCGTATCACCAACAAGGAGGTTCTTAAAACCTTGCGAAGTCTAGACTATAGTTCTATAGTTCTAAAGTTCTGTACATCTGAGTTGTCTCCTGTATTGACACGCTTGTTCCGCCTATCATTCAGGACTGGAATAGTGCCTAAATCTTGGAAGCTGGCCAATTTGCAGCCTGTGCCTAAAAAAGGTAGCCGTACCGACCCTGCCAAGTATCGGCTAATTTCGAATACTTCCATACTCTGCAAAGATTATGGAGCGTATATTGAACACCCACCTCATGGCATACCTAGAGCAATATGATCTTCTCAGTGATCGCCAGTACGGGTTTCGCCGAAATCGATTAACTGGGGACCTTCTAGCGTATGCCACTCACATGTGGAGCGAGGCCCTCGAGAACAGTGGTGAAGCACTTGTTGTTTCCCTCGATGTTTCGGAGGCCTTTGACAGGGTTTTGCACGCTAGTCTATTGGGCAAGCTTTTAGCGTACGGCTTATCCCCTAGCCTGATGTTCTGTGTGAAGGACTTTCTGAGTGAATGGTTTCTCCGGGTCGTCGTTGATGGCTGCTCATCCGATACTGTGGCGACTAACGCCGGTGTTCCTCAGGCACCGTTCTCTCCGCAACTCTCTTCCTGCTGCATATAAATGATCTGCTCATTCCCGGTATCTATGGGTATGCAGAGGACAGCACAGTTGTGGAGAGATACCAACCAAGCGCCCGGACCAGTCGGGATCAAATCCAGTCAGGAAGAGAGGCTATCGTTGATTGTGTGAGTCTCACACTACAGGCAGACTCCGAATGGGGCGATGCCAATCTCGTGAGAATTAACGCCTCTTTAATTCTGCATTCTTTAATACACAAGCGTGTCTTTTTATCGCTAAAAGGAGCCCGCTCACCTTGACTCCTACTTTCCGGAATGTATCCTTGGAGTACGCCTTCAACTGTAAGGGATTGAATTTTCTCCGAACCTAAACTATGGGCGGTTCATTGAGTCTAGAGCCAAAGCAGCCGCAAGGAAACTTGGTGTCCTTGCAAGAGTGCAGCGGTACTTCACGCCGGGGCAGCTTCTTACCTTATATAAAGCGCAAGTCCGGTCTCGCATGGAGTACTGCTGTCACATTGGCAGCATTGGACTCAGTGGAGAGACGTGCTAAGAGGCTCATTGGTGACCTTAATTTGGTTGAAACCAATCTTGTAAGCCTCGAGCACAGGCGCAGAGTAGCCAGTCTTTCTGTATTATATAGGATGCATTTCGGTGAGTGTGCGCATTAATTACACGCTTTAATTCATCCCTCTCCTTTCCACCATCTGACAACCAGACGGTCGGCGGGTCTTCATCCCTTCCTGTTGTCGATATTCCACACATTAGAACAAAATGGTTTGCTTTGTCTTTTGTAATGCGTACAGCAAAGCAGTGGAATAATTTGCCGGCGTCTATCTTTCCGTCCGAATACAATCTGGGCGTCTTCAAGGCAAGAGTGAATAGGCTTTTGTTACGATAAGATAGTGTGATTTACCATCTATGGCTGCATCACCACTTACCACCAAGTGGGATCGTGGTCAATCACTGGCCTATAATAAGTAAAAAAAATATCACTTACACACGTAATTGACAAATTTGTTAGTCGTTCTTGTAACATAGTTGTTCGTAATTAATTTTTTATCCTCTTTAGGTGTGAAAATGAGCGCTCACCACTATAATTGGTAACGATTAAGCAAAGGAACCAGAAAATCACTAACAACACCTTCATCTCATTTACTCTATTAATTTTTTATGTCAAGTTATATTTACATGAAATAGAAAAAAGATTGTATAGACTAAGCGTCAAGACGAAGAAGCAAAGCTCACAAGAAAGGCACTTCTTACCAAAATGGTCCAAAGTAATATAATTTACACAACGGGAACACTTTCAGTAGCTAGATATTTTCGCCTTGGTAAGGGCTCACGTAGCTTGCATTTACATAGAGCTATATAACCGGGCGTCAGTCTGAGCGAGATTAGAATGGCTCTCCAGGACCTTAAAAACGGCAAGGCCCCAGGCGAGGATGGAATTACAGCGGAGCTTCTGAAAGCGGGTGGAAGACCGGTACTTGAAGTCCTTCAGAGGCTCTTTAATTCCGTCCTCCATGGTGGCATTACACCGGAGGCGTGGAGCAGAAGTGCGGTGGTCTTGTTCTTCAAGAAAGGTGACAACGCTCTCTTGAAGAACTACAGACCGATTTCCCTTCTGAGCCGCGTCTACGTGCTGTTTTCGAGAGTCATTACGAATCGTCTCGCGCGCAGACTTGACGACTTCCAGCCTCCCGAACAAGCCGGTTTCCGAAAGGGCTTTAGCACCATAGACCACATACATACCCTACGGCAAATTGTACAGAAGTCCGAAGAGTACAATTTGCCACTATGTCTGGCGTATGTGGACTATGAGAAAGCCTTTGATTCCGTCGAAATTTGGGCGGTGCTGCAGTCCCTTCAGCGGTGCCAAGTTGACTGTCGGTATATCGAAGTGCTGAAGTGTTTGTACAGTAGAGCTACGATGGCTATCCGAGTACAGAACCAGAGTACGAAACCTATCCAATTGCAGAGAGGTGTAAGACAGGGTGACGTTATATCCTCGAAACTCTTCACCGCTGCATTGGAAGACGTTTTCAAGCTTCTGGACTGGAAAGGATACGGAATTAACATCAATGGCGAGTACATCACTCACCTTCGATTTGCCGACGATATAGTCCTCATGGCAGAATCGCTGGAGGAACTTAGCACTATGCTCAATGACCTCAATAGTGTCTCCCAACGGATAGGTCTTAAGATAAACATGGACAAAACAAAGATTATGTTTAATGTCCATGTCACACCTATGCCGGTAGTTGTTGGGAGCACTAAGCTCGAAGTTGTTGACGAGTATGTTTACCTGGGACAAATAGTCCGACTAGGTAAGTCCAACTTCGACCGAGAGGTCAATCGACGGATTCAACTCGGCTGGGCAGCGTTCGGGAAGCTACGACACATCTTCTCGTCAGAAATACCTCAAAACCTTAAAACAAAATTGTACAACCAGTGCGTGTTGCCAGTGATGACTTACGGAACTGAGACGTGGTCCTTCACTGCTGGCCGTATGAGGAAGCTCAAGGTCGCTCAGCGAGCTATGGAGAGGGCTATGCTCGGAGTTTCACTGCGTGATAAACTTAGGAATGAGGATATCCGCAGTAGAACCAGAGTAACCGACATAGCCCAACGGATTAGTAAGCTGAAGTGGCAGTGGGCCGGCCATATAGCTCGAAGAACCGACAACCGATGGGGAAGAAAGGTTCTCGAGTGGCAGCCTCGTACCGGTAGGCGAAGTGTAGGGCGTCCCCCCACAAGATGGAGTGACGACCTGGTAAGACATGCAGGAAGTCGATGGATGCAGGTGGCTCAGGACCGTGCTTTGTGGCATTCTTTGGGGGAGGCCTATGTTCAGCAGTGGACTTGTGAAGGGCTGTAATGATGATGATATAACTATAGAACTGAAAGATTCACAGGTGATTCACGACGCTCTTAAAAGTACCGTAGAATTACCTGTTGGAATTGGTATTCCCTCAGACACTTCTAACACCCAGACTTTTGTTACATCTTAACAAATCAACGGTAGTATTTCTACTAGCGGCCAAAATGATTTTTACTTATTTAAATTTTTGTCAGATCTACACATATGTATTACATGATTTTTCTTACAGTACTACCGTAATACATAAATCTGTCGGTACACACTTTGTAATGCAGATCCAGTCAATCCGCTCATCCTTTTCAATGCTTTCAACTGCGCGAAGACCTATGTATCACCAGACGATAACAAACATTTTAATCATTAGTTTCGAATTACGGTCAAGTGCTCTAATAGCAGCAAACTTATTTTTACGCCCCCTTGGTGAATATAGAACACAGAAAACTATTATTATATAAAGCCAATGAGCAAAAATAGTGCCGCACCTGTCTTACAAAGCAATAAGAAGCGATATCTGTCTGAAATACGAATATACAAACGGAAATAGATCAGTCACAAAGCAAAAGAATATGAAAATAGATAAAATATACGGCAAACGGAAGTACCTATCTCAATCATAAGCTTCGAATAAGGTATAAACTTTAAATACGTTTTCCTTTAGAGAGAAATCTTAGAATCGGTATAGTCGTAGAAATCTTGTGCTTGGACCTACATCATATCTTATTTAAAAGTAAGGAGTTGCGTTAGTTCGCAAATAACAAAAGTAAATTATCTCAAAATTTATTACATTTACTTACTTATGTGTAAGGATTGACAGATCCCCATTGGGATTAAATGCGTCCATTTTCGAGGCAGTAAAAAGAAGATACCACCAAATCCCTGGCCCGGGCTGCTGCTTCAATTTCTTGACTTTACTGTCGAGACCAATAACTTATTTTGGCCCGACCCGGGATGTGACTGCCCCAATAATCTAATGGTCATAAGCGCGAATGTTGATCATGCAGTAACGAATGAGAATATTATCAGTAAGTACCTAAGTATATGAATTATGGCATGTCATGTAGGACGATTGTGGGGCCATTTTTAAATAATGGACAAATATATTGATTTCTTTTAAAAAATCGGGCTCTACCGTAGGATTGTTTTAGAAATATTACTAAATCACAGTCAAATTCTAAAAATTCTGCAATATGTTCAATAAAACCGCACTACATTAAAACTAGAACTCATAATTTCCACGTACAGAAATATTATATATAATTTCTACAAACTAATGAAAAAAGTTACGGTCGGCCTCATGCACTAAAGGCAAAAAAATATATGCACCGTACATTACGCAATGATTTTAGTGCTATAAATTCTCAAGTTTGTGTAAAATTATAGAAATATTTATTACAATAAAGAGATCACTTTTATTTCGCAAAAAAATTATTTTATGTACTATTTCCTCTAAAGTATTTTTAAAGTTATCTATGTAACGATATTTAGTAAGAGCCATAGTAGCTCAGTGCCTGGGCACTTGCCTAAAAGTTAATTGTATGTATTTTATACGATGTGAGCAAATCTGCTGGCAATAAAAGAAAAATCGTGAGTTAATTTACTCATCTAAGTAACTGAAGTTATATGAAACTGGCCCTTTTTACTGGAAATGAGGCATTCCATCTTAGTCCTCACGGGTGACAACGCATCTGCATTTTGATTCGCAAACGAGGATAGATGTAGATGTCTATGGGCCGCAGCAACCACTTACCATCAGGTGGACTGTGTGCTCGTTTGTCACCCTTATCCTATAAAAAAAAACACATTAGCATTATAATACTATTTTACGCTGCTTTCCTGTGCGAGTGCGGTCCTTCCCCGGTCGAGCCGATGACGAATGGGTCGAATTCGTGCTGCAGCAATAATACAATTGCAGCCTGGCTCTACCACGTACATACAACACACGAAGCAAATACAAAGTATTTGCTCTGTGATGCAACTATACCTGTACCTGTTACACATCTAGAGGTTACTGTTAGTGCCTTAAAGAGTCGCTCCGACAAAAATTTAAGGAAATTGATATATCAACTTCGGCTTCTCAATACATTTATGAAAATGTAATGTACGTACACAAAAATAAAAGTAGTTTTACAACAATAAGTGATATTCATTCTATAAATACTAGGAATAGACACAAGTTAGTAGTACCAGTTATTCGACTCCACCGAGTCAGATATTCATTCTTGCGGCGATATTTCCCAAAAAATATACAGAATTTGACCTGCTTCAAAAAGTTCAAAACCTTTATTAAACTAAATTTGTATAAAAAGGGTTATTATAATAAGGAATTTATGGATGATAATAACCCCTGGGAATGAGGTGATCGCTACCAAGCTATTTCTAATATTTTGTGTTGTTAATTGTGTAATATACATGATTGTAAGCGGTTTTTTTTAAAGTCCCGCTGTGTTTCTTGCTGGTTCTTCCCAGGACAGAGGTTTTTTCCGAAGCAGTGGTGATTAAACAAATGAGTGACTTTCTATAAGTATTATTTATAATCTATATTGAATAAATAAAAGTTTCTGTGTCTGTTTCTGTTTCAAAGTGCCGCACACTATCACACATAATATGTAGTGTAACATGAGGTACGTCATTATATTATGGTAATACCAATATATTATGAATAAAGTATGCAAACCAACTGCAATACTGCATAACATGGCGATGTATTCATGTGCGATATCTTCACCGCAGAATATTCTTCTTTGCTTGTTATGGCGGAATAACCATGAACAAGATCCGATTTAATGACTAACGGAATCATCTAAAATAAACTGGTTATATTCTCCTGCAAAGAGCATAATATAATTATTTCATTTTAGACTCACCCAGAATGTCGCTTACATCGAACTTTGTACTACTTTACTGTCTTAATGACTCTCGGACACGAAATAGGGTGATAGATTTACTTATCCCGCAACCGCACGGCTCTACGGTCTATTAATTCAATGGACAGGATATTAAATTCTATAATCCTATTAATGTTACTACTATTACAAGGCTGGAAAATTAAAACATTAAGAAAAAGATACATTTTGTTAATTGCTATTAAAATTTTGGTCTTATGGCTAAAATGTAAAAATAATCCAATTAAAATATAAAATATTTCAGATTTGAATTTAAATATTTTATTCTTTCTCCATCCCGCTTTCTACACGTTTAATTTGGTCATCACTGCATCTAGTTGTCCACTAGTGGTTGTTTGGTCGCGGAACACTGCACTGTGTGAACGTCAGTACAACCTTGGCTGACTTTCAAGAACCTTTCTTCCTCATTGGTTGTCAGTTCTTTGTTATAAGGGCGCTCTAGCTTCTGTAGCCTTTGTTAATTTATGGGTGAAACCTATTTTCGTAAGTGGTTTTGTGATAGATAGGTCATAATGATGATGATGAGATATCTATCCTACTAACGAATTTTAGCTAATTTAATCAGACGGAAGATAATACAATACACAATAGAATACCCTTTACTGTAAATTAAAAAAAATCATAAGAAAAAAAAACAGAGAAAATTGCTATACAGCAATTTCATCCAGACAACCTTAAAAGGAAATTAAAAGAAGTGAGAAGTTACTTAATAGGTAGAGTGCACTATATTATACTAATATTATAATCTAAAATATAAATTAATAAACATGCCGTTATTTACTTAAATGACAGTCTAGTGATTATAAAGCGACAGGAAGAGATTGAAAGAAGGTGGGAGAAATTAAAGGGTAAATTTTTTTTAAGGAGTCTATTGTTTAAGCGCGTTGTATAGTTAATGGTAAGGAGTTCCAAAGCTTGACTCCAAGAACTGAAGAAGATTTAATGTAAAAAAAGGAGGAGTGCAAGGGATATAGAAGGGAAAAGTTTTCTTTGGACGGAAGGGAAAGGTTATGAGCGGAGCTGAGAAATTGGAAACGTACTTTGAGAAGTGAGAATTTGATATATTAAATAAGACGCAGTAGAGTGCAGAAAGGATATGAGTATTCCGACGAAGGCGGATTGGAAGCCAATTTTTAAAAGGCCGGCAACGCATCTGCGATTCCCTTGGTTCCCCTGGTGTTACAGTTCTTCATGGGTGGCTGTAGTCACTTAACATCAGGTGAGCCGCATGTACGTTTGCCCCCTCTCCTATAAAAAAAATTTGAGCTTAGTCTAATAGCTTGCTATTCTAATGGCTAATATGCTAATATGTTTAAATTTAATGTAATAATTTAACTGTTTAAATAAATATTAGCGACGGTTTCTTTAATTTCTTACGTTTACGAGTACACCAACAAATTCTGAGGATGATTTTTAATCTTTTTACCCTACTACCTCGGAAGGAGACTAATGTTAAGAATATGTATGTATGTATTGTATGTCTATTTCTTTGGCACACGCCCTGCAGCTTGATAGATTTTAACATATTATGGGGTGCCGATAGATTCGTTTTAGTTGTTAAAGTGACATAGGGTAAAACAAACTTCATTTTCTACCGATTTCAAAAAGGAGACTGTACTCGAATCGACTGTATGTTCTTGTTAAGTGTTACCTCTTCACTTTTTTCTGGGTGAACCGATTTCGATGATTTTTTTTTATTTTAAAGTTGGAGCTTCTCATGTGGTCCCATATAAATTTGATCAAGGTCTGACCAATAGTTTTTGAGTTATCCTTAATAATTTATATTGAAGTCGGTTGTACAAAGTTTTTAATTTTAAATCTTTATATATAAAAAATAGTATCACATTGTTTGTCCGCGATGAACTCCTAAACTAATGAACTAATTTCAATGAAATTTTGCGCACTGTGTGCATTTTGGTCCAACTTGAGATCCGATAAATGACCATCAAAATTTTTTATTGCGAATTTAAGGATTTTTATAGAAAGGGTATTTGGAAAGGGCAGAACAACGTCTGCCTGGCGAGCTAGTTATTATTTAAGTAAACTTTTTTACGCAGTCAGGTTTTTAATTACTGTTTTAACCTTTAGGATTGTTAGCGTGTAAATTTGAATTGAGTAAAAATAGGTTCACTGTGGACAGTTAGTATCACTACCTTACATACACAAAAAACAGAAAAATAAGAAAGTTGTGTTTGTTCCAATAAATGAACATCGCTTGGAGAGGTTTAGAAGTAATATAATAAAAAGACTTCCATCACTTTCGTTTAAAAATAGTGCTAATCATATGTATGCTACATTATTTAAAATTATAAGTTGTGAATTTAGTAGAATATTTACTTCTAAAACTTTCTCTTTTAACAGTCGCAAATCATTTAATGAATGGGCGACAGTAGGAATTTATAAAAGTAGGCGAAGGTTATACGAGCTTTATGATGAAAGATCATATAATAGTAGTGTTATATTTAGAGATTATGTAAAAACATATTCTAAAATATTTAAAAAAGTGTGCTCCACTGCTAAGGCTTTACATTTAAGCAACAAAATTAAAACTGCATCCGACAAAATTAAAATGACCTGGAGAATAATAAATAGTGAAACGGGCAAGGTCAAACCGCGCAACTCGGATTTTCAATTGAATATTAACAATAATTTAACGCGATCTGATCAAGAAGTTGCTATGGCTTTTGAGAAACATTTTACTGATGTTCCTTTTTTGACAACAAAATCATTAAATTCTTCTCCTACTGTCGCCGAATCATTGCTCAAACAAAATGTAAAGGCTTGTTCTAATACTTTTAAATTCCATAGAGTACTGCCAAAAGATATCGTTAAATATTTTAAAGCTATTGATGTTAAGAAAACGGCAGATTTATGGGGGATTTCCGTTAAAGTTATTTTATCTATAATAGATATATTAGCACCTTATCTAGCCACTATATTTAATATAAGCGTCGAATATGGTGTGTTTCCTGATTTAATGAAACATAGTAAAGTCATACCTATATTTAAATCTGGTAGTACAATAGACCCCGCCAATTTTAGACCAATTTCTGTACTACCAACATTAAGTAAAATTTTTGAAAAAATTATTTTAGATCAGATGTTAAGGTTCTTTAATATTAATAAATTGCTACATAAAAATCAATTCGGTTTTACAAGGGGTCGCTCGACAACTGACGCTGGAGTTGAGCTTATTAAACATATTTTTTGTGCATGGGAGAATTCAGAGGATGCTTTGGGTATATTTTGTGACCTTTCCAAGGCCTTCGACTGTGTTCACCATGAGACATTAATCAGGAAGCTACAGTACTATGGTGTCAAGAACACAGCGCTTAAACTTATTATTTCATATCTAAGTAATAGAAAGCAGAAGGTTATTATCAATGGTAAAAGTTCTTCCGGGTCACCTGTACTAATGGGTGTTCCTCAGGGCTCGATTCTCGGCCCATTCCTGTTTCTGGTGTATATTAATGACTTACCTCACCTTGTAGGGGATAGTCATGATATAGTATTATTTGCTGATGATACTTCCTTGATTTTTAAACTTAAACGTCAATCATTTAAATGTGACGAAGTGAATAATGCTATATCAAAATTAGTGCATTGGTTTAACGTTAATAATCTGCATTTGGACGGAAATAAAACTAATTGTGTTAAATTTACAACAACGAATGTTAAAAATCTGAATACCAATGTGTTTTTAAATGGGGAGGAATTGAGCCCTGTTGTATCCACTGTTTTTCTTGGCATCACTCTTGACGCAAAGCTTCAGTGGGGCCCCCTTATATCCAAATTAGCAAGCAGACTAAGTTCTGCAGCTTATGCTGTAAAAAAGATTAGAGGTCTCACTAGTGTCGAGACAGCTAGATTAGTTTATTTTAGTTATTTTCATAGCATAATGTCATATGGGATTTTGCTATGGGGAAATGCGGCTGATTCAGAAACTATTTTTGTTTTACAGAAGAGAGCTATTAGAGCTATTTACAATCTAAAACCGAGAGAGTCTCTTAGAGATAAATTTAAAGAAATTAATATATTAACTTTGGCCTCTCAGTATATTTACGAAAATTTAATGTATGTTCACAAAAACAAAGATAGTTTTAGTAAAAAAAGTGATATACATTCTGTAAACACTAGGAACAAACACAAGCTAGTGATGCCAGTTTCTCGACTCCACAGAGTCAGTAATTCATTCTTGGGGCAATGTATACGCTATTACAACAAGGTCCCGGAAAGTGTACAGGTTCTCTCTATTACCAAGTTTAAATGTTTTATTAAACTGAAACTGTATAAAAAGGGTTATTATAGTATAAATGAATACATGGTTGATAATAACCCCTGGGAATGAGGTGGTCGCTGCCAAGCAGTTTCTAAAATAAATTTTGTAAATAGTTTGTAATCATTTATATTGTAAAATTTATTTAAAAAAAATGTCCCGCTGGGTTTCTTGCTGGTTCTTCCCAGTACAGAGGGTATTTTTTCGAACCAGTGGTAAAGTAAAAAATGACTTTCAATAAGAATTACACATGTAATGTATATTGAATAAAAATTATTCTATTCTATTCTATTCTATTCTATATTTACGCGAACACTACACATTGAATAAAACTACTTTTACGGATTTTATCGCGTTTAATTTACTTATTTTTTTATTTTTATTAATTCCCGATGTTTCGGGTGCTTTCCAGCACCCATGGTCACAGGGGACTGAGGTGATTGACGTCCCGATGTCAGGGTTAACCCGAAGTACCTACAGCTTTTTTAATTTTTAATTTGGTCCGATCTACGCAGAAGGAACTTACTGTGTCTTGAAGTCTTGCAGTGGTTTGCTTGGATTTAGTTTTAATTTTATTAATTACAGGATCCCAAGCAGGTGGTAGCACCCAGCCTACCTCTCTATTGAAATTAGGATGTTTTTTTTTTAAATTTCAGTAGCCTCACGTATCATCCTTCGCAGGAATCGATGTTATTTCGAAGTTTTTACGCTTAAGTAGTATAACTTCCTACGTGCGTACATAAGTACACACATACACACACACACACGCACGCTCGCACGCACGCACGCACGCACACACTCACGCGTGCACGCAAGCACGCACGCACGCGCGCACGCGCGCACGCACACACGCACACGCGCACGCGCATACGCGCACGCGCGCACGCACGTACGCACGCACGCACGCACGCACGCACGCACGCACTCACGCGCGCATTCACGCACACACACACACACACACACACACTTTTTTACAATTTTAAACTATTTTCACGTATGTATAATCGTTTGGCAAGTATATACTGATAAAGTAGCAGAGCAGCGCTGTTCCTTGTGAGGTTTGTACACGCGTCACATCGAGCTCGCGCACCGTTATATCATAGTATAAAGACACCAAGTAGGCTGTCTCCGGCCCAATCCGCGATATAATTGCCTACTGTCTCAGGGTTGTCATTGTCACCAAATCATTAGTTTAAAGCCCGGCCCTTGCCAAAAATAATACATCTCTGTATAACTAATTCAGTGATCATTAGTCGATAAAGTTCAACAATGGTTTTCCTAACAAATACAGAAATGTATTAAGATTCAGAGCAGTATAATAAATATATATAATAATAAAAAAAATGAATAAAGCGACTAAAATATTGTAAAAAAAAACATCGTACAATAACATAAAATTACTAACGCCTGCCTCTTAGACTGTAATCAATTTTTTGTTCTGTTGTTATTATCCTAACTTTGCTCTATTTATCTGATTCACAATTAGTCAGTTACTTATTTTTAATTACGATTTTATAACCGTAAGTAGGTACTTAGTTACTATTCTTCCTCTGTCTGATAGACAACTAATACAACAAAAATAAGTAAGTAGGTATCTCATCGTCAAGTAAAAATTATATGCTATAATAAGTGACTCGCTTACGTGACGCGCGAACCTCGTGCGGTGTAAGCCTCGACTGGCGCATTGAGAAATACTTCGAGATTGTGTTTAAGTGTGCGTGCGGCGCCTCATAGATACTATGGCGTACACATACAAGCCGCGCGCAGTGCGTTTGTATGAAGATAACGTACTTCCCATCTCTTTATACTATGCTATAACGGTAACGGTAACTGTAACGGGTAGAGATTATGTCTTGTTTCGTATAATATTGTGGGAAAAGCGTGAATCATGTTTAAGTGTACGTAAACGTTATACCTTTTTCTGAAATGATTATAAGTTAAGCAGTAGTATATTTTATCCATAGTTTACCTTTGAATGTTGGTAAGAAAACTTATGGCTACAACCTGGTTATTTTTAACGCCGACATTCATTCATCTAAACACGCGGCTATTAGCCATGCTCGGAAGAGGAAAGAGCGATGCACCGGCAGTGTAAGATGTCACACGAAACATTTCGAGCTACTTTCGACTCTCCAGAACTCAAAAACTGTTAGACTTACTTACACACTTGCAATTTTGCATGTATCATAGGCATCAGTATATATCTAAAAATAAATTTCTAATCTAATATAAAAACATTATTTCAGGGTTCCCTACTCAACAAGAAAAACCGAATCCATACTGAGGGGCACAATGAAATGATTGGGAATAGAATATTTCGGATTGAGTTATAATAAAACCTTTTTTAGAATTTGAGTACTGGCCTTTAAGAATCTTAACGACATTCAAACAATTAAAAAAAGTTTAAAAACAAAAAATTTGTTGGTTTAAAGTTGACGACACGTCGTTAACAGAAATGGAGCTCACGCGTGAACATTTCCGTGCCATAATTTATCACAATTTTCGTCTCGGTTTATCTCAAGATAAATGTCACAGCGAACTTGTTTCGATTTATGATGTTGAAGGACCCATTCAAACGACAATATACCGCTGGTAAGCCGAGATCCGATGTGGTTGTGTGTCTCTCAGCACTATTTCTTCTGCAGGTCGACCAGGAACAACGGTCACGCCTGAAAACATCGCAACTGTTCAAACTATTATATTAGATGACCGTCATGTGACATACGAGCAGATTCGGGCTGTTATCAGTATTGGAATGACTGCAATTCAGTCGATATTACATAATGAGATGTGTGTAAGAAAGCTAGTTTCCCGCTGGGTTCCCCACAATTTGTCCGAAAAGAAAAAGGCGGCTCGTCTAGATTGGTGCCGGAATACTCTGCAACGCTTCAACGGAAGGAAGTCAAATGCCGTTTATAATATCATCTCAGGTGACGAATCATGGATTTATTCATACGAACCTGAAAGAAAACATCAGTCAGCAGTTTGGGTCTTCGAAGACGAGGTCAAACCAACGAAAGTGGTTCGCTTCCGCAGCGTGTCAAAGAAAATGTTCGCTACGTTTGTCTCGAAAAAAGGGCATGTTGCTACAATTCCTTTACAGGAACTCAGAACGGTTATTGCTGAGTGGTATATCATGGTTTGTTTACTAGATAGATAAATGATAGCCGAACTCTGAAAAATAACCCGAAATTTCGCATCATCTTACATCACGATAATGCGAGCTCCTATATGGCTCGGAAGACATATGATTTTTTGAAGCAGGAAAATGTTGAGCTGATGAGCCATCCTCCGTACAGTCCTGACCTGAGCCCAAACGATTTCTTTACATTCCCTAGAATGAAAGATTTTACGCGGTCAATGGTTTGAAGACCCCGCAGCTATGGAAGCGTACAAATCAGCCATTTTGTCAACATCAACTTCAGACTGGAATTACTGTTTTAATAATTGGTTTGCACGAATGGAAAGGTGCATTAAGTTGAACGGAGAATACTTCGAAAAACAATAAAATACAATTTAGCTATACCGTGCATATGGTTTTTCTTATTCCCAAACATTTCAGTGTGCCCCACGTATAGGATCATTTTGTTGTCGGTCTGACAGTCTGTCAAGAGGTCTCTCTATCTCTGAGGAACAGGTAGACGAATAAAGTTGAAGTAATATCTAATATCTAATAATATCGCATTACGAATCGTCTCGCGCGCAGACTTAACGACTTCCAGCCTCCCGAACAAGCCGGTTTCCGAAAGGGCTTTAGCACCATAGACCACATACATACCCTTCGGCAAGTTGTACAGAAGTCCGAGGAGTACAATTTGCCACTATGTCTGGCGTATGTGGACTATGAGAAAACCTTTGATTCCGTCGAAATTTGGGCGGCGCTGCAGTTCCTTCAGCGGTGCTAAGTTGACTGTCGGTATATCGAAGTGCTGAAGTGCTTGTACAGTAGGGCTACGATGGCAATCCGAGTACAGAATCACAGTATGAAACTCATCCAACTGCAGAGAGGTGTAAGACAGGGTGACGTTATATCCCCGAAACTCTTCACCGCTGCATTGGACGACGTTTTCAAGCTTCTGGACTGGAAAGGATACGGTATTAACATCAATGGCGAGTACATCACTTACTTTCGATTTGCCGACGATATCCTCAAAGTGTCTCCCAACAGATAGGTCTTAAGATGAACATGGACAAAACAAAGATTATGTTTAATGTCCATGTCACACATATGCCGGTAGTTGTTGGGAGCACTAAGCTCGAAGTTGTTGACGAGTATGTTCATCTGGGACAAATAGTCCGACTAGGTAAGTCCAACTTCGACCGAGAGGTCAATCGACGGATTCAACTCGGCTGGGCAGCGTTCGGGAAACTACGACACATCTTCTCGTCAGACATACCTCAAAACCTTAAAACGAAATTGTACAATCAGTGCATGTGCCAGTGATGACTTACGGATCTGAGACTTGGTCCTTCACTGCTGGCCGTATGAGGAAGCTCAAGGTCGCTCAGCGAGTTATGGAGAGGGCTATGCTCGAGATTTCTCTGCGAGATAAACTTAGAAATAAGGATATCCGCAGTATAATTAGAGTAACCGACATAGTCCAACGGATTAGTAAGCTGAAGTGGCAGTGGGCCGGCCATATAGCTCGAAGAACCGACAACCGATGGGGAAGAAAGGTTCTTGAGTGGCAGCCTCGTACTGGTAGGCGAAGTGTAGGGCAACCCCCCACGAGATGGAGTGATGACCTGGCAAGACATGCAGGAAGTCGATGGATGCAGGTGGCTCAGGACCGTGCTTTGTGGCATTCTTTGGGGGAGGCCTATGTTCAGCAGTGGACTTATGAAAGGCTGTAATTATGATGATGAATATCTAATACTAAGGCCTATGGTCTCTTGGAGATGTAAAAAATTAAACCGTTCAACTAAACGCAATTAAAATATACGGCCGTTTATGTTTCATATTATGATACTCGCAAACTCACTCATCATAACTGTAAAGGATATTATGGTAAATAAATGAAATATTACCTTATTCGTCAAATTGGCATTTATCGTTATCGAAAACAGGCAACAATCGTCAAGATTCTCGACACCCGTGGTGGATGCACTATCGTAATTGAGTTCGGAACGAAAGTTCGGAACCCTCAGGACGCGAGTTCTACTCCTAGTTCTTTAAAGAAAAAGTATTTTCGTTAAATATTTTTTTTATAATATTTGAATAAAAAGACACTGAAAAACACTGACATTTGGCACTGAAAATCAGTGTAAAATGCTGAGTGGCTAAACTCGTTTGCCGGGCGGGTGCCTATGTACCGCATTAAAGGAGGTTTCTGTTCTTCAGTGGTCCATTAGTAATGTTTCTTATTTTTACTTGTTTAATAATAATAGATTGCTTATATTTATTAATTACTTATCTATTGTAGATTGAATTATTAAGTAGTGTTAAATTTAGAGGTTTATAAAATATTTTTATTTAATGTTCCATCACTTATATGTATTCCCAAACATTTCGGGTAAATACATGCATTTTTTTCTGTTTTCTTTCTTTTTGTCCAATTTTTTATCACTCACTCACTCATCAAAACCTAGATCTCTTCTAGGTAACTTAGTAACTTGAAAATTAGCATCACGGTAGATCATTAAGCGTATACAAAGAGAAAAAGAAACTGAAAACAATCAATTATTGATATTCAGCATCGATATAGTTATTGGTGCGGTTATTACCAATTACTACTTATAAAAATAAATAAAATTGAAGTGTCTGTTTGTAATGTCAAAATAACAGCTTTTAACTAAATGCAAATGAAAGTGTACACGGTACTTATAACAAAACAATTTTATTAAGTTATTTAGTTAACAAATTACCATGTTAACCAATCAATAGTCCTTATTTTGCTCATTAAGAATGACGGTGCTGATTCTTAAGAGATGAAAGAATATTTAGATTTTACTTCCACTTTTTTTGTCGACACATTTATGACACTTACGAGACGAGTTGGATTCTCTTACGCCGTAATTACGCAGCGATTTATTAGAAGGATTTAAAAATAAAAGTAATATAGCTGCTCAAAATAAAAATAAAATAAAATTTTCTAAAGTAGTGTCGCAGAAAATAGAAGAAGGAAAGGTGGTTGACCAACAGAGTGACAGATTGAGGCGCTCAACACTTCGCTTACCGGTACGAGAATGGCACTCGAGAACCTTGGTCGGTTGTCAGCTCTTTGAATTACGTGGCCGGTCGAAATAAAAAATAAATATAAAGATAAAATTTTTTGAAGATCAACAAATATATTATACGTATAATTGTACAGCTTGTAATTATTATTTTGAAAGAAATTTCGTCAAAACATTTCTTTCTTTTTCTAACGAAAAACATTTAGTAACGGTAATAAAAGTCTCGAATACATCCAACAAAACTGTGATTCTTTTTCTTTCCAGATAAAATTTGAGTATCAAGAAACAATTAACTTATTTCTCTTTCAAAGGCATGTGAATTTGAATGAAAATATTTATTAATTTTATAAGTATTGAATTACTTTCCTACACACAAGAGAAGAGACGAGAATTCGTTGGAGTATGTAAAATTTCTTTTGTTTCTTTGCCCTAAAATTGCTGTTACTTTTTATATTGTTACGTGCCGGATAATTAAAATGCCGATTAGGATGAGACATGGGTGTATTTTTCCACATATATAGCAAGTGTACAATCACGTCATTCAAAATCGCTAAACTTCTTCGATAAGTTCCTTAATAATCGCAAATGTGGTAATCGATTGTTCATAATCGCTTTCTTAAGTAAAGTTCACTTTCACGTTTACTTGCATCAATTATTTTGAGTATTAGCTATTCTTAGACATTGACCGTTATCTTCGGGAATATTCTCATGCAACGTGATGCAACACGCAACTGGTTAGCGTAACAATATTATTTCTTTTTTTTAGATTTTCTATGTAACATTGTTTGTTTACGTATTAGATCACAGATAGGGTCAATGCAACTGTATACCTAACGGCTGCACATGTGAGCACTAACGCAGCATTAAAAAACTGAAGACTCTTTTTACTGTTATCGGCACAATCACAATAACAGTTTGTGGATCATCAAATTTTAATTAGTATACTTAAATATAAAGGCCCTAAGTGGCCCCATAATGCTGTAATTAATTTAGAAAATAATAATTAACATTTCAAAAGTTAGACTGTATTTCTGGAAATTACTTGCAATTCCAATAATTTAAAATTAAAATTTTTGTACAACAGACTTCAATATATATTATTAAAGACTAGCTGTTCCCCGCGACTTCGCTCGCGTGTTAGGGTTTTTATGTAGTTTTCATTATCGGGGAGCCCTGATTCTTTTTCTAAAATAAAAGTAGCCTAAGCTACTCCTTATGAAACCAGCTATCTGCCAGTGAAATTCCTGCCAAAATCAGTCCAGCCGTTTTCGAGATTAGCCGGAACAAACAGACAGACAGACAAAAATTTTAAAAACTGTATTTTAGTTATAAGTACCGTATTTACTTTCATATGCATTTAGTAAAAAACTGTAACTTTGACATTACGAACAGACACTTCAATTTAATTTATTTGTATAGATTACTCAAAAACTATTGGTCAGACCTGTATCAAATTTATATGGGACCGATTTCGAGGTATACCCTATCCAATAAAATAAAATTTTCAAAATCGGACCACTCTGTAAAAAGTTATGCGTGGTCATACATAAAAATATATACGCGTCGAATTGAAAGAAAGAAAGAAAGGTTTATTCTCCAAAATGATGCCATCACAGATAACATAAAAAAATTATGATTAATAACAAAAAAAAAATTGAGCACTTCCTACTTTTTAAATCGGTTAATAAAAAATAGTTTTGAAACTATGATATACAATCTTCACTATTAGAAGAAAGAAAATCCGCAGGAAAATAAAATAAACTGATATAGCCGAATGGACCAGAGGTAGGATCAGCAATACAGCTATCAGAACTGATATTCGATTGGGAAGAAAGGTTCTCGTGTAAATAATCTCATAATGAGACAGTGACAGAGAAAAGTGTACCAAGCGCAATTAGTGGTGTGCTTTATCTATGTAAGAACTATGAAAACAAATTTAACGGCAGAAGAACCTTCTACGCCAATAGAGGTGTGAAGTTCATAATTCCAATATATATTACCTACTTCAAACATAAGTGCTAGCATAATTGTCACCATTCGAGGCGTAGTTAAGGAGTAATAGTGTTCTATGGGCGTGGGCTATAAAGTAATCCACAATTTTGGGTTGTTATAAATAATCTGGGGGCACGGCATTGCCCCCGCCAAGTCAAAGCAAAAAAGCAGCACGGCCGTACCATCGTTTTCTCGAAGCAGTTCAGGCTATTTTCGACCCCCTATAACTTCGTTGTGCATAAAACTAGAAGCCTGAATTTTTAGTAACCAAGCATGCATTGCATAAATACGGTATATTTCAAATTTCATTCAATTTGAACCAGTAGTTTAAGAATTATAACTACTTAGTCAAAGTTTCATAATTTTGTCACTCACTGACTGACCGATGATCAAAACTCTAAGGCACTTCTAGCAGACATAGAAGCTTAAAAGTTAGAATACAATTAGGAAAAACTAAAATATTTTGCAATTTTTGTCCAGTCTTCTAGATACATCAACTGCATAATTAACTTTGTAATCCCATATAAATATACAAGATTACAAAGTTACATTTGCAGTGAATAAATCAGTGTACCTGTATATGTATAATATAATGGAATAATAGGTGTTGATAGGTACCTAGATATAACTATCTACAAAAAGAAATGAGATGCCATCAAAAACATAACTTGTAAAAAAAAACCAAGTATCGCAACTCCGTTCTTCTACCTTAAAAAGTTGTGAGATCCATGTAATATTAAG
This sequence comes from Parnassius glacialis, assembly GCA_033319125.1. Taxonomy (NCBI): domain Eukaryota; kingdom Metazoa; phylum Arthropoda; class Insecta; order Lepidoptera; family Papilionidae; genus Parnassius; species Parnassius glacialis. Next base: position 35,453,433 of record JAVANC010000001.1, on the reverse strand, counting down.
TCGGTTAATTTTTTTTAGTCCCTACTTAAAAGGTTCTCGAGTGGCGGCCTCGTACCGGCGGACGAAGTGTAGGGCGTCCCCCCACTAGATGGAGTGACGACCTGGTAAGATATGCAGGAAGTCGATGGATGCAGGTGGCTCAGTACCGTGCTTTGTGGCATTCTTTGGGGGGGGGGGGGGGGCCTATGTTCAGCAGTGGACTTGTGAAGGGCTGTAATGATGATGACGATGATGACTTGAGGGTGATTCTGTCTTAAGTTATTACGTAATTAGCTAACCTAACAACATCTTATAGTGACCATGTCAATATTAAAAATCTTTTATGTTTTAAATAGATAGATTGACTTGGCAATCGCACTAAACAATCTAATTTAATATAATATGTATTACTTGTGAGATACGTTGTGTTTTCATGCGATAGCCAAGTCAATCTATTTATTTAAAACATAAAAGATTTTTAATATTGATCGACGGATTCAACTCGGATGGGCAGCGTTCGGGAAGCTACGACACATCTTCTCGTCAGACATACCTCAAAACCTTAAAACGAAATTGTACAACCAGTGCGTGTTGCCAGTGATGACTTACGGAACTGAGACGTGGTCCTTCACTGCTGGCCGTATGAGGAAGCTCAAGGTCGCTCAGCGAGCTATGGAGAGGGCTATGCTCGGAGTTTCTCTGCGTGATAAACTCAGAAATGAGGATATCCGCAGTAGAACCAGAGTGACCGACATAGCCCAACGGATTAGTAAGCTGAAGTGGCAATGGGCCGGCCATATAGCTCGAAGAACCGACAACCGATGGGGAAGAAAGGTTCTCGAGTGGCAGCCTCGTACCGGCAAGCGAAGTGTAGGGCGTCCCCCCACTAGATGGAGTGACGACCTGGTAAGATATGCAGGAAGTCGATAGATGCAGGTGGCTCAGGACCGTGCTTTGTGGAATTCTTTGGGGGAGGCCTGTAATGATGAATATTGATATGGTCACTATAAGATGTTGTTAGGTTAGTTAATTACGTAATAACTTAAGACAGAAGGACCCTTAAGTAGGGACTGAATAAATTAACCGACTTGGTATTACATGGATCTCACAAATTTTTACGGTAGAAGAACGGAGTTGCGAGATTTGTTTTTTTTTACAAGTTATGTTTTTGACGGCATTCACAATTTTCTCCCGAAAGCAAACACTTCACACGCACTTCATATGTTAAAGTCCATCAAACCGTTTAGGCTACAGAGCGTGCCAAAGAAATAGACATACGTACATAGATATTCTCGACAAGCATTACCCTCTTTCTGGGGTATATAAACTATAACACCCTGTTTTATCCCCTCAGAGTTTGAATTATCCAAAATCCTTTCTTGGTGGATACTTACGTAATAAAAGAAAGCTACGAGGGTGGATTGAAAAGTACTCGGCCTAACACAGATCCATTCAATTCTAAAAATCAAATCTACTCACATTATTTAGTTCAGTTCAGACTAGTTCATTGTGTGAAGTTCGAAACGTGTGCGATAATTAGTTGTGATTTTATAAATTTATTAACAAAGTAATCGAACATAATTTCCGCGAATGGAGCAAATCGAGCAGCGTGCCGTCATTAAGTACCTCCATAAGAAGGGGCTATCATCAAAAGCCATCCATGATTTTTTTTTTTTTTATAGTAGAGGGGGCAAACGAGCATGCGGCTCACCTGATGGTAAGTGACTACCGCCGCCCATGAACAACTGCAACACCAGGGAGGGAATTGCAGATGCGTTGCCGGCCTTTTAAAAAGGAGTACGCTCTTTTCTTGAAGGTCCCTAAGTCGTATCGGTCCGGAAAAATCGCTGATGGTAATCGATTCCACAAGGAAGTCGTGCGAGGAAGAAAACATCTTCTAAATCGCACAGTGGTGGACCGCCAATCATCCAGATGGTGTGGATGGTATCGGGAGTTCTGCCGCGATGTGCGTTCGTGAAATTTGGCGGCTGGGATTAATCCGAACAATTCCTCAGAGCACTCCCCATGGTAGATGCGAAAGAAAATGCAAAGAGATGCAACATCTCTTCGCAGCGCCAATGAGTCGAGCCGATCGGAAAGAACTCGGTCGTCGACGATTCGAGCCGCTCTGCGCTGGATGCGGTCAAGTGGAAGGAGCTGGCACTGGGGAGCCCCTGCCCAGAGATGGGAACAGTATTCCATGTGAGGCCGAACCTGCGCCTTGTAAAGTTGCAGGCGGTGTGCCGGCATGAAATACTGTCCCGCTCTGCTGAGCACGCCAAGCTTTTTAGAGGCCAATTTGGCCTTCTCTTCCAAATGACCACGAAACTGCACGTCACTCGATATGTCGACGCCGAGGATTCCGATACTGGCTGAGGCAACCAGGGGAGTGCCTTGAAACTGAGGAGATACGACAAAGGGGTTCTTTTTAGCGGTAAACGCGCAAACTTGTGTCTTCTGAGGATTAAACTGGACTAGATTTAGTCGCCCCCAGTTCGAGACTTTGTCCAGCAAAGACTCGACTTCAGACACAAGTTTGTTCCGGTACTCGGAGACGTTTTCCCGAGAAATATTAGCACGGCCGGTGTATAGAGCATCACCAGTGCTGTCATCCGCATAGCAATGAATGTTACCAGTTAGCAACATATCATTGATATGCAGAAGAAACAGCGTTGGTGATAGCACACAGCCTTGTGGAACACCAGCGTTAATAGGCTTGTAGTCAGAACATGCACCGTCTACAACAACCTTGATGCTCCGATCTGCAAGGAAGCTGGTGATCCAATTGCACAATTTCTCGGGAAGCCCATAGGAAGGGAGCTTCGAGAGAAGCGCTTTGTGCCAAACCCGATCGAAGGCCTTCGCAATGTCCAGACTAACGGCCAACGCCTCCCCCTTGGATTCTACTGCCTCCGCCCATCTATGGGTCAGGTAGACCAGAAGATCACCAGCTGATCGACCCCCACGAAAACCGTATTGGCGGTCACTAATCAGCTGGTGATCCTCAAGGTACCGGATGAGCTGGCAGTTGATAATGGATTCCATTATTTTGGAGAACAAGGAGGTGATCGCGATAGGCCTATAGTTGGACGGGTCTGAGCGGTCGCCTTTTTTAGGGATCGGGTGGACAAAAGCTGTCTTCCATGAATTCGGGACTACGCCTTGGGAGTAGGAGTACCGAAAAAGACGCGTTAGGACCGGTGCCAACTCCGGAGCACACGTCCTCAGCACAATTGGGGGGATTCCAGAGAGTACATTAGGCGATTGTGCTCTGTCATATTCATCCGTCAAAAAATGGATAGCAGAATTTAAGCGTGGTAGAGAGAGTATGAAAGATGAACCCCGCTCTGGAAGGCCTTCGACGTCAACTACTGACGAAAATATTAAAAAAGTACTTGATTTAATAATGGGAGACCGCAGATTAAAAATTAGAGAGATAGCCGAGATTATAGGCATCTCTTATGAACGAACTCAAAACATCATTGTCAACGAGTTGGGTTTCCACAAGGTGTCTGCGAGGTGGGTTCCGCGACTGCTTTCAGTTGAACAAAATAGGACGCGATTGACTATTTCACGCGACTGTTTGGAGTTATTTGAAGCCAATGCAGATGATTTTTTGAATCGTTTTGTTACTATAGACGAAACATGGGTTCATTACTGTACACCGGAAACAAAACAACAATCAAAACAGTGGAGAAGACCTGGTTCACCACCCCCTAAAAAGGCTAAGTCGATTTTGTCGGCAAATAAGGTGATGGCTTCAGTATTCTGGGACTCGAAAGGTGTGATTATGATTGATTATCTTGAAAGGGGTCAGACTATAAACTCTGATTACTACTGCACCTTACTACGTCGTTTACGAGAGGAAATAAAAGAAAAACGGAATGCTCAGAAGAAAAGTCCTGTTTCATCAAGATAACGCCCGTGTTCACACGTCAGTACAGTCAATGGCTGAAATTCACAACTGTGGCTTTGAACTGTTACCGCATCAGCCGTATTCACCTGATCTGGCACCATCAGACTTCTTTCTGTTCCCTAACCTAAAAAAGCACTTGGGAGGTCAAAGATTTTCGACAAACGACGAGGTCCTAAACATAGCAGAGGTCAAAGCAGCTGTAGACGCATATTTTGACTCTAAGGAAGAATCATTTTTTTTCAACGGTCTAAATGCTTGGAAGGGGAGGTGGCAAAAGTGTATTGAACTTGATGGTGATTATGTAGAAAAATAAAAATATAACTGATTTAGTATGTGTTTATTTTCTTGGTTAGGCCGAGTGCTTTTCAATCCACCCTCGTATTATACCGCTTTCAATTTTCAGCGATGTCCAGCGGTTTGGGTTGTGCGTCTTAATACAATATTTTCCATACAAATGTTGCACCCACGTTTTAAGACCGTAAATAAAAAAAAATAAAAACGATTTTTAATATTTTCATTCGTGTTATTTTTATATAACAATTGAAAGAAAATATTAATAGCAAAATTTATTTCTCAATATAAATTTGAACACTATTTAGCGTACCCATAAAGTTGTTTTGAAAAATCATAAAATCCGTTTTCATTTATTTTATTTAGAGGGTACCTTTAGTAAGTATAGATTCAATCGCCCCGAAAAATCCTAATACAAACTGAAATACCCTATTTCATCTTTTTAGAGATTGAATTTTCCAAAATTCTTTCTTAGCGTATGGATTATTTTTTTAGTTATGACTTTTTTATAGGATATGGGTGACAAACGTGCACACAGTCCACCTGAAGTGGTTGCTGTGGCCCATAAACATCAACATCTATTTCGTAATCCACAGGGCTGACAACAGCAGCTGCGTTGTCACCCCTTTGGACTAAGATGGAATGTCTCGCTTCCAGTGAAAAAGATCTCTGGTTCTTTACACTCAACATACGAAACACAGCAGCATTAAGCTGCTATTTTACGTTTGTATTCTGTGAGAGTGTGGTCCTATACCGGTTAAGTGTTTTAGTGTATATGAATATACCTCGTACACTTATACTAACGTAAAGTTCTAGCGGAATAGCCACAATGGATAGAATTTTGACAATGACCTAAAAACAAACTAAAAGCAATTGATTAGTCACCGGTATTATAAGGTCAAACAGTGCACTGTCCAATAATTAATAGTATAAAACAAAGTTGTAGGTGGTACATTTAACGTATATAGGTAGTTTAAAGTTGATAGAAAATCCTTTTAGTGATTCTGGCAAAATATAGTGCACAGACACACAAACGTGGTGTGGAGACTATATTTTGTATGTATTGATTGATTAGTGATTATAGATCCTAAACACCATTACGGTAATTAAAGAAATATGATTAAAGCCAAGAAATCTCAGTCGTATCACTTTGGGAACCACTACCCTATCTCTTCTCGTCTTATCTCCTCTTTTATTCGCAATCTTTATTAATTCGATTACATCCCAAATATCTTCTCTCTACCACTTGTATGCAGATGATCTTCAAATATACTTACACAAAATCATTGAAGATCTCCCCAAAGCAGTGGAATGTATCAATAAGGATCTGGCATGTATTCTTTTTTGCGTCCAATGCAAAGGCACCCTCCGGAAGAGGGAGGTCGTGAATTCTCATAGCATACCACGTCAGTCGTCTGCGTGGTTATCTGGTACTTACTTTGAAGAAGTGCCTACCCACTAAACACCACCTGTAGGACAGGCATTAGCTTGTGTGGCCTTTCTGGCGAATCGGAAGCGGCCCCCTTTAGGGAAAAGGGGGCGCAGGCGGCTAGTAGCCGATGAGAGGTGCGCCTAACTAAGGCAAATTAAAAACGGGGGGAAGATTCAGCCTGAGCCGTCGGTCTGCGGACTCGATAGCGGGAGGGAATTGGGGCTGTGTGGGAAGCTGCCTCACGAATAAGATGATTTGAGTGAGACTCTGAGGCTTTGAAGAAGTTCTCAGACAGTGATTTTAGAAATTGTTGGATTGTGGGGAGCTCTAAGTCTCGATGGAGGTCAGCGTCACGGACGTACCAGGGTGCGTTCCTACCCCGACGACAAAAGCGGTTTTGAACTATTTGGAGTTCGTTTAAGATTTTAGGTTTAGTATGCGCAAAAATGGGGGCTGCATATGTCATAACTGGTCGTATACAGACCTTATATAGATAACAGCAAAAGTACAATAAAAAAACTGTGGTTGCCAACCCGCTCGCCAAGCGTGGCAACTATGGCAAATACCCCCACAATAATGAGAGCAACAAAGATACGGCCCCTAGTCCCCGGCGGCCCCGCTATTCCTGGCTACGGTGGCGACCATGGTAACGGCGGGGCAGGGGGTGCTAAGAATCTCCAGTGGAGGTTCGGTTGCCACCTTAAACGACTCGACCTGGCAACATACAACGCACGCACCCTGAGGACTGACGAGAAGATCCTGGAGCTGGAAGAAGAGATAGACAAGTTACGCTGACATATTATAGGATTATCTGAGGTCGGACACAGGAGGACACGGTAATCCTCAAATCCGGCAACTTGTTCTATCACCGGGAGGGTGACCATCAGTTCCAAGGAGGTGTCGGATTTATCGTCCACAAGTTAACACACACACATACAGTTAACACACTCGTTAACAACGTTGTAAAGATTGAGGGTGTGTCGACGAGGGTTGCGTACCTTATACTCAGAATCACCAAATGGTATTCGCTGAAGGTCATACAAGTTTACGCACCAACCTCGGCACACCCCGATCAGGAGGTGGAGGAAATGTATGAGGATATCTCTAGAACCATGCATATCTCTAAAACCCACTATACGGTGTTAATGGGAGACTTCAATGCAAAACTAGGCACAAGAGAGAACGGTGAGCTGAAAGTAGGGAAATTTGGAGTAGGGCAACGGAACCCAAGGGGCCAGCAGCTGGCCGACTTCATGGAGAAAGAGGGACTCTTTATGATAAACTCTTTCACACGTGTCTCTCTAACCGCTGTCCCTTCCTCTGCTTAATTATGGTCATTGATTTACCTGAAGAATGTTGTCTTTTTAATGTATGTTTGTATCTTTAGTTTTATTGCTTTTATTTTTATTTGCATTTAGTGCACCCTAACCATTGTTCTTTTTTCTTATTTTTATTCATTTCTTCTTCTGGATTGTCTGGAAGAGATTGCTATGTAGCAATAACACCACCCTTTGTATATTCCTCAATAGTTGTTTATTTTTCTTTTTGATACTCGTATATTTAACTTTTCTTGGTGTACAATAAGGAGTATTGTATTGTATTGTACCCTAGGCAAAAAGCACGTTCAATCGCTGTATCTCCGTTTTTGATAAAAGATGATTGCTTTGTTTAAAGAGAGACAAAGCGCATCGTTTTTTGTGGTATCAATTGATTTTTTTTGTATTTACATTATTTCATAATATGACATTTATAATTTTATTAGTGGTCTATCATCTTTTTGTACACAATTTTTGACATTCTTTTATTTTTGGTAGCGAAATACACCGTTTCAGAAAATTCAACTGATAAACCACTATGTACGAGTATATTATAATTTTCCATGGAGTAAACACTTTGTCGTAAGTGAATACCAACCACAGCGAATGTTTGTCCCTTGAACTTATTAGTAGACAGCGCAAACGATGTTTCCCGGGAAACTGGAGTCACTTGAAAGATATTTGCAAGTCCGTGGGAATCATTAGAATTCCCGAGATGTTATGTGAGTTCAAACTTCTTAAAAGCATAAAAGGCGTTAATATTATAATAGTATTTTATGAGGTAAACTTTATCAGCTCATCAAAATAATTGAACGAACTAATGAATAGAAGAGACAATATGCTTTAGACTTTTGGAACATATTCATTTTTAACCAAGGCACCTAAATTAACGATGAATCTGCATCAATTTATTTTTCTGCCGACTTCCAAAAAGGAGACGGTACTCAATTTGACTGTATTTTCTTTATGTGTGTTACCTCATAACTTTTTACTGGGTGAACCGATTTCGATGATTCTTTTTTTTTTGAAAGCTGGTACTTCTCGTGTGGTCCCATATAAATTTGATCAAGGTCAGACCAATAATTTTTGAGTAATTCTTAATAACTTATATTGAAGTCGGCTGTACAAAATTTTTAACTTTAAATTATTACTATCATAAGCCAGAACTTGACTACTATCCCATCAGATGGTAAGTCGTGATGCAGCCGAAGGTGGTAAAGTGCATTGACTTTATTTATTTATTTATTTATGAGGATTACCAACAGAAATTACAACAGTAATACAAAGATCATTTTCTTATAATAATTGATAGAACCAGGCGTTACTTTGCGGAAATCCATTATAATGGGGTTGTTATAAATTAGACTCTGCGGAGCCTCCGCAGAGTCTACTTCACCTGAGGATGCCTCGTGTAGAGGCGAAACACGTGTCGTATTTTCGAGAGTGGTGTGTCCTGCCTAGTGTGGTGGTGCTGAGGATCGTAGTGCTGGGATTGACGGCGACGGGTATAGTGCGCGCGATTGAGGGAGGTTGGGAGGTCCCCCTTAAAGCTGGGCAGGACACTTCATTTTCTTTCTTTACGCGGAATTAAGCAAATTAATTTATAACAACCCCGATCATTTTCTTAACAAATTCAACAAATAATTGTATTTCTTTTTATGGGTAATCACAACATGCATTGATTATTTTGTAAGGAATAAAAACTGAATTACATCATTGAATAAATACAAATTATTAAAAAGAAATAGAATTATTTGACAATATTATAAATATCTTCATTGTCATATTATATTATATTAATCAAACTATAAAAATTAAAAACAATTCCAATGTTATAATTAATAATTAGTTAATTCGTTAATTCATAGAAATTGATTAATTTTGATTTGTAAACTATCGCAATTAATATCGAGGCCAGAAATCTTCGAGGACAGTTCGTTATAAGTGCGAGCCAGTCAGGCTAGAGGGTAATACTTTAGAGCTACGCGACAGCTTTTGCTGTCGCACGGATGGGCCGGCTTGTACCGGGGAGGTACCACGACCTCACAGAATACCAGCGTGAAGTAGAGGTTTACCTCTGCGTTTCGCTTGGTGAGTGCAGGTGACCGGAGGCCCTTTTTACTGGAAATGAGGCATTCCATCTTAGTCCTCACGGGTGACAACGCATCTGCATTTTGATTCGCAAACGAGGAAAGATGTAGATGTCTATGGGCCGCAGCAACCACTTACCATCAGGTGGACTGTGTGCTCGTTTGTCACCCTTATCCTATAAAAAAAAAGTTAGACCTATAAAGGGATACATTGAAAAAGGCGTGCGGATTTCTAGGCATTCTTGATGGCACCTTAAAGTTAAATAATTGAACTGTTGCTGGACAATCAATACTATTATTGAGCGTTTTGTATAGGAACATCATGAACATTTGAACAGTGGTAGAGCCACGCGGCAGCTTTTTCTGTCGCACGGATGGGCCGGCTTGAACCGGGGTGGTACCATGACCTCACAGAAAACCAACGTGAAGTAGAGGTTTACCTCTGCGTTTCGCTTGGTAAGTAGAGGTGGCCGGAGGCCCTTTTTACTGGAAATGAGGCATTCAATCTTAGTCCTCACGGGTGACAACGCATCTACATTTTGATTTGTAATAGAGAATAGATGTAGATGTCTATGGGCCGCAGCAATCACTTACCATCAGGTGGACTGTGTGCTCGTTTGTCACACTTATCCTATAAAAAAAATGTCTGAGATATTTCTACGCGATTGTAGTGATGTGATGTTAAATTGTGCCAACTGTCTTTCGTAGGAATCATTAGTTCGATAGCTATTCGAACGGTACGCAAGATGACGCAGCAGTCGCTTTTGTATTCTTTCGATTCTAATGCAATGGATTTTGTAGTGCGAATTCCAAATTTGACTGCAGTATTCTAGTTTACTTCCAACCAAACTACTGTAAAGTTTGATTGTAGTAGAGGGCTGCTTGAACTCTTTGGAATTCCTCAATACAAAACCCAGTGACTTATGTTATCAATATGGTTGGTAAATTTTAATTCGCTATCTAGTATAACGCCTAAAACACGTATCGCTCGAACTGCAATTAGTTTCTCAGTATCAATATAGTATTGACTGTGTATATAATTATGTTTTTTCGCATTGAGAAACATTTGGTTGTTATTACACCATTGAATAAGGCTGTTGAGGTTGCTTTTAATAGTTTTAACTATTTTGAGATCATCAGCAAATAGGTAGACCTTAGAGTGTTGGAATATCGAAACAATGTCGTTTTTAAAGATGTTAAAAAATACTGGACCTAAGTTCGAGCCTTGCGGTAAACCGAAGTAGGCAATATATGGCTGCGAGGAGTATCCATTAATCACCACGGTCGAAGATATACTTTGAAGGTATGATGCACACCAGTTTAATAATGTCCCACTAATACCAAAAGCTCTCAGTTTATTGACAAGTAGTGCGTGATTTACTTTGTCAAAGGCCTTGGAGAAGTCTGTGTATATAGCATCCACTTGTAGATTATTATCAACTTTTTCAATTAAATCGGTGACATATAAGAACAGATTTGTGACAGTAGATCTACCAGACAAAAAACCATGTTGCTGCCAGTTTGTACGTCGTCCTAGATTCTTGAAAAATGATTCATAGACTAAGATCTCAAAGACCTTTGACATTGTAGATAATATGTAACACTCGTAGGATTTTCACTTTTAAAAATTGGTACAATCCGCGCTTCTTTCCACTTTTCGGGGAAAATGTCAGAGCTCAAGGAGGTATTGAATATAATAGTTAACGGAGCAGCCAAAGAATTTGCACACCTATATATAAATATAGGCGGAATACCATCTGGACGTGCACTTTTTGATGTATCTAACCTTTTTAGCCTTTTCTCAATTTCTCGTTTAGATACGTAAATATTGCCTATATATTTTTTTCTTTTGGAGACTGGTTGTGTGTCAAAATTAGCTTAAAAACTCTGTAATGTCAATACTGTTAGACAGTTGGTTTTTACAACTTCATCGGACTCTAGGCTAAAGACTGCAAGTTACGAACATGGACGTATAAATAAGGCGGACTGAATCTCGCTATACAACTCAGCGAGGCACCCATAATAAGTCAGCTCGCGTGTACGTACAAAGGGTCACGCAAACATTCACACTAATAATAAGTCTAGCGCCCGCCATTACGCAACAAACGTCGTTCGAGAGAAGTAGTTGGCGTAAGTAAAAACAAAAATCAATATGCCGTCTTGCGTTGTTAAATTTTGTAAAAATCATAGTGGTTTTATCAAAAAACATCAAAGAATCTCTTTTCATAGATGAGTCACTAATTATAATCACATATTTGAGAATTTTAAGTCTTAAATTAAAATGCTATTTTTGGAACAGAAAACACGAGTCACGTTGTCAGTGTTGTTAATTATATTTATAGGGAAAATTACCCGAAATTTGGGAAATTGCTGTTTTTATCAACGTTGACACAGATACGGTATATATGTTTGCCCAATAACTTCTTAAGGTTGTTTCATGTGCACTTTTTTGTTACAATTTTCCTGAAAAATTACCCGATCGATTATAATGCGGTTTTATGCATTTTTTAGTAAGTTAATAATATGATATCTGGCGGGTAGCATTGCTCATTACGCAACAAAAGAAAAATTAAATGCCAATAATGCACCGCGCGTTTGTATACTGGAAAGAGGCATTTCTTTCATAAATTAATAAATTTGAAAACTTTAGGGTTTACGTTTTCCATCTAACGATTTATTCCACCACACTAGGAAAGACACATCACTTCGAAGCGGTCAGCCACCGCAGAGTCTACATCACCTGTAGATGCCTCGTGTAGAAGCGAAACGCGTGTCGCATTGTCGTCAGTGGTGTGTCTTTCCTAATTTAGTGGTATTGGGAGTAGTGGTGCTGGGATTAGTGGTGACGGGGATAGTGCACGCAAATGAGGGAGGGCGGGAGGTACTCTCCAAACTAGGTAAGACACATCATTTTATTTTATCTAGCGGAAGTACGCGAGGTAATTTCTTACCAAATTTAATATAATGGATTTCCGCAAAGTAACGCCTGATGAATTATCATAAATAATAACTATAATTTACACTTGCAGAAAATTTTAATAAATAAATGTATTAACTTTGGTCTCTCAGTATATTTACAGAAATTTAATGTATGTATTTAGTGATGTATATTCTGTAAATACTAGGAACAAGCATAAATTAGTTATACCAGTTAATCGACTCAAAAGAATCAGTAATTTCTTCATGTATACACAACAAAGTCCCAGAAAATATGCTGGCCTTATCTATCAAAGTTTAAAATTTTTAGCAAGCATAAATTGTTTAGTAAGGATTATTAGGGTAAAAGACCACTAAAGAGTACATGATTGATAATAAGCCCTGAGAATGAGGTGATCGCTACCATGCTGTTTCTAAATGTTTTCATACTAATTCTAAAATAATATATTTTAAATTAATTTTATATTAAATTTTTTGGTTATCTATAAAATGTTTATTTGTTATATATTTCGTTAAAAATATTTATAATATATTTCTTTCCAATAATATAACACAATTTTTGTATAATATAATATATAAAATTAATTTAAATGGAAATTGATTGACATTCAGAATAATTCGATATCAATCAAAATCTAAATCTTAAATTCTTAGATTTTTTTTAATAATCAAATGTGTTATTTTATTAGTTACGTAATAATAAATTAGTATTTCATCAAAGTTGTGTTATATTTTGACACATTGTTTTATAAAAAAAATGGGGAAATTTTGTTTCACATGACAACCCTATATAACACGCAAACATACTTGCACCGCCGCCATTACAGTGCATCAGTCCTTTCTTAACAAAATTCTGTCCGCCATATTTATACGTCCATGGTTACGAAATATTAAAATAGTTGTAATCTCATTACACTTTCATTTAGAGAATGATGTCATTTGCACAACGTCATCTATAAGTACGTGGTTTACAACACAAATTTACAAAGCGCATTCTAGCGGTATTTTGTATATTAGTAATTGTATATATTATCTCCTAAGCTATATAATCAAATGACATACTATAAATGGTAAATATTATTTCTATTAAGTACTTGTAATGATAAAATAATTTGCTTTTACAAGCATTATAATATATACATGCTTTGCGCAAAGCGCGTAGGTATGTTCTACTAGCGCCTAAAAATCAAGATTCAAACCCTTTGTCGCATGAAATCGTATATAACAATCGTATTGAACACAGAAATGATATAAAAAGCACATTGTCAGAAAGATAAATGATTGTTGAACTTATTGTATGTTTTAAATTGATTAATTGCTTTTTTTACATAAAAAGTGGTTTTAGCGGCTTATGGTGTAGATTTATCAAGTCCGCATGGAGTGGTAAACACGACAACGTTAGAAAATATTAACTGTTTAACTCAATCTATTTTTTAATCTCTTCATCTATCATGTGGGAAGCCATGGAATGTAAATGACAGTTTAATTTTGTTTATTAATTTTTGGCGGCTACGAAATGTCGAAATTTTCGGTATTTTAGCAGGTTTTTATTAATTTATTTTTTGTAAATAGACTGCGAGAGTCTGATTGTCTGATTTTGTAAATAGTCTGGAGTGCTGTATTGGTTGTTTGCGGCGGCTCAAAAAAAGCGCTGTACGAATACAAAATATTCCAAAAACAAAATTTCATACATACTTGATTATTATAATAATCAGAGATTTTTATTATAATACTTTAAAAGTTTAAAAGTAATTAGGATGTATATATTTAAGTATATTTATATTTAAATACGTCTTGGACTTTATGGAATTACCAGAATAATGATATTATAGTGAACATATGAGCATTATGAGTCGTGCACTTTTGGATTTTCCAAACTTTTTTTAAATTGAAGTTTGACATAAAATTATTGGAATATTGGAAGTATAATAATAAGGTTATTAGTGAAAACTTGTGTGTATTAAAACTACTTTAAAAAATTCCCTATAATCATGTTATACGTTATTTTTTAATGTGCTTAGGGCATGCACAATTGGATTTCAAGAAGTTGCTATGGCTTTTGAGAAACATTTTACTGATGTTCCTTTTTGACAACAAAATCATTAAATTCTTCTCCTACTGTCGCCGAATCATTGCTCAAACAAAATGTAAAGGCTTGTTCTAATACTTTTAAATTCCATAGAGTACTGCCAAAAGATATCGTTAAATATTTTAAAGCTATTGATGTTAAGAAAACGGCAGATTTATGGGGGATTTCCGTTAAAGTTATTTTATCTATAATAGATATATTAGCACCTTATCTAGCCACTATATTTAATATAAGCGTCGAATCTGGTGTGTTTCCTGATTTAATGAAACATAGTAAAGTCATACCTATATTTAAATCTGGTAATACAATAGACCCCGCCAATTTTAGACCAATTTCTGTACTACCAACATTAAGTAAAATTTTTGAAAAAATTATTTTAGATCAGATGTTAAGTTTCTTTAATATTAATAAATTGCTACATCAAAATCAATTCGGTTTTACAAGGGGTCGCTCGACAACTGACGCTGGAGTTGAGCTTATTAAACATATTTTTTGTGCATGGGAGAATTCAGAGGATGCTTTGGGTATATTTTGTGACCTTTCCAAGGCCTTCGACTGTGTTCACCATGAGACATTAATCAGGAAGCTACAGTACTATGGTGTCAAGAATACAGCGCTTAAACTTATTATTTCATATTTAAGTAATAGAAAGCAGAAGGTTATTATCAATGGTAAAAGTTCTTCCGGGTCACCTGTACTAATGGGTGTTCCTCAGGGCTCGATTCTCGGCCCATTCCTGTTTCTGGTGTATATTAATGACTTACCTCACCTTGTAGGGGATAGTCATGATATAGTATTATTTGCTGATGATACTTCCTTGATTTTTAAACTTAAACGTCAATCATTTAAATGTGACGAAGTGAATAATGCTATATCAAAATTAGTGCATTGGTTTAACGTTAATAATCTGCATTTGAACGGAAATAAAACTAATTGTGTTAAATTTACAACAACGAATGTTAAAAATCTGAATACCAATGTGTTTTTAAATGGGGAGGAATTGAGCCCTGTTGTATCCACTGTTTTTCTTGGCATCACTCTTGACGCAAAGCTTCAGTGGGGCCCCCATATATCCAAATTAGCAAGCAGACTAAGTTCTGCAGCCTATGCTGTAAAAAAGATTAGAGGTCTCACTAGTGTCGAGACAGCTAGATTAGTTTATTTTAGTTATTTCCATAGCATAATGTCTTATGGGATTTTGCTATGGGGAAATGCGGCTGATTCAGAAACTATTTTTGTATTACAGAAGAGGGCCATTAGAGCTATTTACAATCTAAAACCGAGAGAGTCTCTTAGAGATAAATTTAAAGAAATTAATATATTAACTTTGGCCTCTCAGTATATTTACGAAAATTTAATGTATGTTCACAAAAACAAAGATAGTTTTAGTAAAAAAAGTGATATACATTCTGTAAATACTAGGAACAAACACAAGCTAGTGATGCCAGTTTCTCGACTCCACAGAGTCAGTAATTCATTCTTGGGGCAATGTATACGCTATTACAACAAGGTCCCGGAAAGTGTACAGGTTCTCTCTATTACCAAGTTTAAATGTTTTATTAAGCTGAAACTGTATAAAAAGGGTTATTATAGTATAAATGAATACATGTTTGATAATAACCCCTGGGAATGAGGTGGTCGCTTCCAAGCAGTTTCTAAAATAAATTTTGTAAATAGTTAGTAATCATTTATATTGTAAAATTTATTTAAAAAAAAATGTCCCGCTGGGTTTCTTGCTAGTTTTTCCCAGGACAGAGGGTATTTTTTCGAACCAGTGGTAAAGTAAAAAATGACTTTCAATAAGAATTACACATGTAATGTATATTGAATAAAAATTATTCTATTCTATTCTATTCTATTCTATTTACCAATAGTTTTATTGTAGTTCATATAATCAGCTAAACATTACTTATACTCAACGAAATCTAAGGAATACCTTTTGACGTTTCACATTAATCATTCCGCAATGACTTTGTACAAGTGTACTCACACGATTTAAAGTAACCTTTTACATAAATATCAATAATTACGAAGTATTCCATATTTGATTACGATACTTATAGTTCTTTATTACTAATTTAAGTTAGAATATATCAAAAAAAGTAAAATAAAAAAAATTAACTAGTCAACTTTTTTGCCTGACGTTGTTTCAATGATATGTCGCTCCTAACCGTAGTGTTTGGATGATTAAAATTCATGTTTATGCGAATAATCGGAAAAATTTTTCAAATATTGGGTAAAATATAAAAACAACCAAATCTTTAAATTTTTAAATTTGTTATTTGTTTATTTTTATTTTTAAAATTGCTTAAATTATATGAATCATAAATAAAACAAGTCAATTTTTTTTAATAACTTCCTACTTTGTCAGCTTATAGGAGACAATTTTTTTTTGTATGGAGAAATAGTGGCGTACCTTGATGAAATGCTTGTCGATTTATTCCTTATAATCTATAGATTACAATACTAATGTTAGTTTTACCGCGCATCTAACGGAAATACAAAAATTAAAATATGAAAATCACAATAATCTAAAAACAAACTAGAAGCGATTGTCTTGTAAGTTTCATCGGTATTATAAGTTAAAACAGTGCACTGTCCAATAATTAATAGTATAAAACAAAGTTGTAGGTGGTAAATTCAACATTTATAGGTAGTTTTAATTTGATTGAAAATCCCTTTAGTGGTTCCGGCAAAATATAGAGCACAAACATACAAACGTGACGTGAGGATTATATTTTACATGTATTGATTGAGTAGTGAATATAGATCCCAAACAACATTACCGTAATTAAAGAAATATGATTAGCCAAGATGAATAAGAAATAATGTGTCCATTTATAATATTACCTATAAACGCTACACAGTAAGAAAGATGTTTTAAACTTGTCATGTAAGGATAAAAGACACAAATGAATTGATGATGAAATTATTGTAAGTCATCATTTACAAAGTAGTCTCTTAAAAGTACAGCAACCAGATAGGCGCGGTGTCAAGATTTTGATTTAATATGTTTTGAATGATTAGTAAGTATACACCGTAACTGTAGGTCTGGAAGAGGCTCTTTTAGCCTCACCAACACCCTGCAACCCTTCACCCTAACTGGGACGAGCCGAGAAGTGGAGGGCACGTCTGCAGCCGAACCACAATTGGAATCGAACCAAGGAGGGAAAAAGAAAAAGTTCACTAGGCCTTATAAGCTTAGTGGGGCAGCACGGAAGAGGTACCGAAGGCTGATAGCAGCTGAGATAGGAGCCAAAGAAGCCTTATGTCTCTGCCAGAAGCCCTGGGATGAAATCCCTCTGCCCAAACCTCCCCCAATTCCAAAGGCGAAAAACGCAGTCGGTCTGAGGAGGAGTCCCCCAAAGACTAGCCCAGGATATCTGTGAAGCTGGCAACGGGAGAGAAGAAGCTCAGATTCAGTACCGTAGCTGGTTCCACGCGTGTAGGAATTCGCAACTCGAATCCTATGAGCGTGGAGCAGATGCGGCTGATACACCGGGCATTAACGCAGGCTATTGCTAAGACGGCCTGTGGAGCGCAGCCGGGAATGGGACCAAAATTTTCGGGTTACACCCACAAGCCAGGTTGGATTCTGGTAACGTGCCTGATTAAGGCAAGCCAGGACTTGATTGTGGGTGAGATCGGAAAACTAAAACCCTGGCCACCGGCAGAACTCTCGATAATACCAGAGAGCGAACTGCCTAAGCCTCAACTGGGCATTACTTTTCTGCCTCGCAGCGCAGCTGACTCCCCAGGGGAAGCGGCTGTGCTGTTGGGGGCGCAAAATGAAGGGCTCCATACCGAGCTCTGGAAAATCCTTCACCGTAGGGACGAGGACAATGGATTCCTAGTAACCTTTTCTTTGGACGACCTATCGGCGGAGGCTCTCCGGGCGGCGGGCGGCAGAGTTGTCCTTGGCTTTAAAATGATAATTTTTAAGGTCAGGAAAGGCTCTGATGCAGCAATGAAGCCTGAACTGTCCCAAATCAAATACCCCCAGCCCTCCTCATCGAGGGGTGAGACTGGAACGACATCAGCGAGAGTCCCCAATGTGTGAATCTCGCCTCGGTCCGAGGGCCTCCACTGTTGTCGGCCAGGGGTAGGGGGAAAGGAGATGGGAGCGGTAAACCAAAAGGTACGGTGGGGGTCAAAAGCGCCGGTAAAGGACGTTCTCCTCCAAAGCAGGCGAAAACGACCCCCCCACGCCTATAAATGGCTAATCTCAAGGGTAAGACGAGGGTCCTCCAGGCAAATCTTCACCATGAAGCAGCTGCTTCTGCCGTGGTGGAGGTTAAGATCGACCTCGCTCTCATTCAAGAGCCTTGGGTGGCCAACGGTCAAGTTCTGGGATTGTCGGCTGCCGGTACGGTCTTAGTCAATACTAAAGGCAGTAGACTCAGAGCTTGTATAATCTACAATATAAATATTGAACTTTTAGCTGTTCCAGAGTGTTGCAATGACGACCTGGGTACAGCCTTTATAAATCTTAAGGGATGCACAGGGGCCAGAGTACCATTTGTGCAGCCTATCTTCCCCGAGAGAATTCAGATCCTGCCATCGAGTTAGAGCGAGGGGCGGAGTTCGTCCGTAAGCAGAACGCCGAACTTGTGGTGGGATGTGATGCTATAATGTTCACCACACAGCATGGGGAAGCACAAACATCAACGAAAGAGGTGAGTTACTTTTTGACTTTCTTATATCCAATCGCCTGGTAAGCTTAAACTTAGGATGTACACCAACCTTTGTAACGCGTGCTAGGCAAGAAGTTTTAGATATAACCTTTGCTACCAATAACATATCCAGGCGGATTACTTGACTGGCATATATGTTAGTAGTGAAAACTCGATGTCTGATCACAGACACATTAAGCTTGAGATTAGGATATCACCAACTTACGAAACTGTTGCTTTTAGGGATCCAAAAGCGACCTCCTGGGATGTCTATAGAGATAGCCTAAGGAGGAGTTTGTAAACGTTTCCTAAAAACATAAAAACGATTGAAGGTCTGGAGTTAGCGGCGGAGACGGTAACCGTAGGTATTCTTGAAGCCTTCAAAGACAGTTGTCCCGTCAAAACCAAGACCTCAACATGAAGAGTTCCTTGGTGGAACACTAAGCTAAAGCAGCTTAGGGAAAAGACCAGGAAACTATTCAATAGGGCTAAAAAAATCAAAGAATGGGACATTCATAGTGAAGCCCTAACCCGGGTATGATAAAGAAATTAGGAAATCTAAGAAAGTATCGTGGAGGAAGCTATGCGAGGAAGTTGAGTCTTTGCCTCGCAGTGCAAGGCCACACAATATGCTTTCGAAAGCTAAACCTCATCAGATCGGGTTTCTTAAAAAGCCTGATGGTAACTTCATTAATAGTGAAACGGAAACACTGGAGGTACTTGCGTCAACCCATTTCCCAGGGTCACGTATGACTCTGGCCTTGAACTATTTCAGAGCTCTACGAAGACCTTGTAATGAGGACTGGTGTAGGGCTACAAAGATAATAAGGCCAAACCTGGTGCAGTGGACTATTGACCCCTTTAAACCATATAAGACAAGTGGGGAGGATGGAATAATGCCCATACATCTACAGAGGGTTATTGACATCCTTCTTCTTTATCTGGTAAAAATTTTCAGAGCAAACTTTGCATGGGGATATATTCCAGAACGATGGACAATTGTCAAAGTTTTATTTATACCTAAGGCTAGTAGAAAGAACTACGCCTTACCAAAGTCCTTTAGACCTATAAGCCTTTCTTCCTTCCTTCTGAAAACATTGGAAAAGGTTATAGATAGATATATTAGGGATGTAGCTCTAACTACGAGACCTATACACTACAACCAGCATGCTTACCGCAGAGGCAATTCTGACGGAATCAGCAATGATTAGTGTTATTGACAGGGTCGAAAAAGCACTGGAAAATAAAGAAATAGCTCTTTGTGCCCATCTAGATATTGAGTGTGCCTTCGACAGTATCACTGCTGGTTGGGGGCCTGACATCTAAAAATGTTGACCGCACAAGGTGGATGAAGTCGATGCTCTCAAACAGAAAGGCAAAAATAGAGTTGTTTCAAACCTCGATTGAGATTGCGACTACAAGAGGCTGTACACAAGGCGGTGTTTTGTTACCCCTCCTTTGGACTCTTGCGGCTGAACAATTACTGTACAAGATGGCAGACCTTCGCATTGACCCACTGGCTTATGTTGATGACCTTGTGAGCATTGTGAGGGGTTTTTGCCAAAGTACTTTATCATCAATCATACAATGAGCCTTAAACCCCATAAAAAACTGGTGCAGGGCTAGCAGTTTATCGAGTAATGCTGATAAAACTGTTATAATTTCCTTTACCAAAAAGAGACGGTTGGACAATATTGTCGCACCAAAATTTAATGGTAAAGAAGTACCATTCTCCACTGAAGTAAAGTACTTGAGCATAACAATCGACCAAAAACTAACGTGGAACTCTCACCTTAGCAATGTATGTCATAAGGCAAAAATTGCTTTAGGTACGTGCAGTCGCATGACCGGGAACAACTGACGCTTGCGTCCCAGTATGATCCTATGGCTGTACAGCAGTATAGTGAGGCCGACTCTTATCTACGTCTCCACGGTCTGGTGTAATAAGGCCAACCAAAAGACGACTGCGGATAGACTAAATAGTCTACAAAGGACTGCCTGCTTGGACTGAGAACTGGAGCGATGCGATCATCGCCTGGAGCGACTCTTAATGAAATTCTAGGCCTAACGCCCCTTGATCTTTACTTAGACAAGGAGGCGAAGGCTAGTTTGTACAGGATTAACGCTTAGGGCGGTTTGAGCTTGCTTTCCTATAGATTGAGATCCATGCTCGACTCAATGAAGGAAATACCAAACATGATCTCAGATATCAAGCGTCCACTATATGCTTTAACAAAAAGTATACAGTGGAACTACCCTGGCTACCTGACTGGCTGAATGGACAGGTCATCTGTGAGGTCGGTAGCCTTATATGGTATACCGATGGGTCAAAAATGGGCCTCAACGTAGGCTTTGGAATTTATGGGGATTCACCTCTATCTTCCAGGCAGAAATTTTCGCCATACTTCAGTGTGCGGAAATCAATCTGCAAAAACACTACGTTAACCATATAATCTACATAAACTCTGATAGTCACGCAGCACTGCTAGCGCTGAGATCAAACTTTGTGAACTTGAAGCTAGTTGGAGACTACGTGAACCGCCTAAACGCCTTGAGAGGTAATAAGAAGGAAGTTTTAAGATGGGTTCCGGGTCATGCAGGTATTGTAGGCAATGAAACTGCCGACACTGCTCGCACGGGAGGGCTCAAACAGTACACAATTTGGAGCGGAGCCATTTTGTGGAATCTCAAATAGCCTCGCCTGATTGACCCTGGAATCTCTTTACCACAATAAATCACTTAAGATCTGGTCTGATACACCAGGCTTAAAACATTCTAAAACCTTAATCCGGGCTTTCGATCGTAAACTCGCTTCGGCAGCCCTGGGATTAGGTAAAAATAAATTGCGCATTCTGGTAAGAGCCCTGACTGGGCACTGTTTCTTAAAAAGCACACGTCCATCCTGAGACTAAGCAACTCAAGGATGTGCTAGTTTTGCTCCCTAGAGGAGGAAACGCCTTTACACATTCTGATAAATTGCGGACCCTTAATGCGCAAACGCAGCACTCATCTGGGAAACTATATACTTCGCCCAGAAGAAGTGAAATTACTCACAGCTAAGCAACTCCTTCTTTTCATTGAGGTAGGGCTTAGCAGTGAACTGTAGACATAGCAGCAATCATAATAGATCTTTTAGGTCGCAGTGATACTGGTCTCTCTAGACCTGCACAGCTGCTCAAAAAAATGTATACACCGTAAATAACATAAAACTCAAAATTACTTTCTTTTTATTCTGGTAATAATAGAAACAAAGTTAAAAGATTACCAACTCTAAAGAATCGATATTGATTTTTCTTAAGAATCGAATATTGTATGTTGGCATGCCTAGTACAGTAAGTTTGGCAGCTATCAAAAGGTATTTCTTAGATTTGGGTGAGTGTAGTTAAGAATATTTTTTAAACATAAAAACAACTAAAAATATCTGCTCCAATATAAAAGTTAAAGTGTCGCGGCTTTTGTGTAGAACTATTGAGCACTTTGTCATACATTGTTTCCACTTATATTCAACCGTAGCAGCTCATGCTAACAATGCTATTCTAAGCGGTAGCGGTAGAATCAGATCATTAACTTCGGAGATTACTCCCTACCCCCCCGCTCCACTACATACATACTCAAAAACTAACAAATTGAACCTGTTTATAAAGAGGTAAAATTTGTTATATAAATTGTTAAAGGTTTTGCCTCCACGACTTACACTGGTTTTGATAAATAGCCCGTCCTGCGACACACAGGAAAATATATACCACCATTTATACGTGTTTTAAATGAGGGCATCCACGACTTTTTCTGCCACCAGGGCGGCGCCACTTTACAGTGAGGTAAAATATTTGACAGATTTCATAGCGGGCATGATAATTTCTTAGGAAAATGTAATCTTTAAGGTTTCTTTCTATATTATTAATTATATTTGATATTAATTACATTATAAATGAATAAACCAAACTATAAAATATAACTAAAAGCCGATTTTTTAAAAAAAATAGTTATAAAGTGAAAAAAATTAAAAAGTAAACCACTGACGCATTGTGTTGTGTATTAATATAATATTCTAGATAATGATAAACTGTTTTCATAAAACTAATTTCTCAATGAAATGACATTGTGTAACAAAAAACTTTACCTCAGTCGCAACTAGCGACATCTGGTGAGTGGAAGATTATTAGCCCTCATTGATGTAATATTGCAGTTTCGTATCGTATTTTTTATAATAATATGATGTAATTTAATTAAAATATTATGTAAGTTAAAAGGGTAATTTATGATACATTTTCTGTATTTTGCACGATATTTCCCATTCTTTTACTTTAATTTCTAGGTCCTCTTTTTGTCGATAATTTAGTGACTTTTGTGAATTCGGAGTAAGACTCGTGTTCCGGTGCGTTTGATGATTGTTGTGTGTCCATTGTACCTGATGATTGTTGCATGGTTTGTATGTTGATCTTTGATATTTAGTATATGTTGTATATTCAATGTGTCTGCGGTGTATTCTAATGAATCTCTTGTGAGATGGTCTTGTAGATTATGTACAAATACATTAGCTGCTAGCACTTTGGTGAGTATGGTTGATGTGAAAATAGCTGCTTGTTTTTATAGGATGCCAATGTTAATATTGCTATCTATATCTATATAATCTATATATATATATATATATATATATATATATATATATATATATATATATATATATATATATATATATAAGAGCTTTACACCTATGTACTGACTCATCACAGTATGTCTGGAACCATAAGGCCTAGATACTTGAAATTTGGTAGGAATATTCCTTTGGCCGAGGGTCAATTAAGAACGGATTTTACGATTTTCTTTAAATTAAGGCTCTGCAACCTCTAGGGGGGTTTCGCGGGCCTTAATTAAAAAAAATACATTTTTAAACTATACCTCTTATAGGTATAAAACTTGGCTACAATATTCTATTTGGCATGTTAAAAATTACCAAGAACGGATTTTATGAAATTCCTACCTGTCGCTTTTTTATTTATATGAAAGTTCTATGTCCATGTTGGCCTGATCTAATATAAATATTATTTCTAATATATAATACTTTTTTAGGAAAGTGTCCATGTAAAGTGTGTTTTCGCAACAATTCATTACATTATATAATAATAATGTTTTATTATAATATTATATAAAATATAAATGATAATACAGAAATATATTTAGATAAAGATGAAAGTTTAATTTTAGCACTCTACAACGTAGACAGACAGTTTAGGGCAGGTAAATTTCACAATTATTTGTTATTTACTGATTGGGTTATAGAATAAAATAAAAATTTGTGTAATTTCTACCACTGTACTGAAACACGAAACCGGTCGTCGGGAAATAAAATTTAAAGTGAAAAGAATCCACTTATTGCTTGGGTGTAAGAACGATAAAATTTTACGATAGTTTTTCGAAGTATGCCGTAAAGGAGGCAGAGGCGAGTTGATTGAGTAGGTACTAGAAAACTTTGCCAAAGTGTGGTGATCGGTTATTCTAGTTAAATGAAGAAATTTTACCTTAATTTTGCTTTATTCTATTAGCATTGCGTTGTTTTTAATTTGTTTGTTTTTGTATTAATTTACTATTTTTCTAATCTTACCATTATTTTTAAAATACCATTTTTAAAAAGTAAATTTATAAGTTCCGCTGTTAAGCGAAAACCTTCTCTCAATCAGTCATGCTTCTTAAATTCACATGATCTGGACACATTAACTTATTTTGAGACGTGCACCTAATAAGATTTTTTATATAAAACTGAAGTAGCAAAAGAACTTACATTTAACCTGATGGTAAGTGGCTATGGTAACCAACGGACACCTGTAGCAAACTGCGGTATTATTGACAAACCTGATTGCTCAAAATTCAAAGTACGTGTTTTGCCTTTGAAGTAACACGGCAAAGTTAAAGTTTGTTGTAGTAAATTATTTAAATTTTTTACTTCTTATGTTGTGTTAAGATTTAATTGTTGTATTGATCATCAATCCTATATTCAATTGATTCATCAATAGCGATTGTATGGTGGAAAGCAAGGGTTCAATCAAATAATGTTTTCACAACACAGGAATTTATCATAAAATGATGGACTTCTGACGTTATGTTCACACTTGACCCAAAACCAGGTGGTTTATACGTGGTAGAGCCATGCTGCTGCTACATTAGTAGTATAGTCGTAGCACGAATGGGTCGGCTTGACCGGGGAAGGTTAACGCTCTCGCAGAATACCAGCGTAAAATAACAGTTTGACACTGCTGTTTCGTATGGTGAATGTAGAGAACCGGAGACTCTTTTTACTGGAAAAGAGGCATTCCATCTTAGTCCTCACGGATGAAACAACACATCCGCATTTTGAATCTTTATTGAGAATAGATCACTCATATCTATTGGTCACATGGATAGATAGATCTATCGGTCACAGCAACCACATACCATCAGGTGGACTGTGTGCTTGGTTGTCACCCTATCCTATAAAAACACATTTGTTTATACTATAAATAGTCAGTACCTATACCTCTCTTATTATTAGATCTTTACCTATGAAATTGCCATTTATTATGAAATAAGTTAACGTAATTTTTTTTTATATTTTTATCTCTATTAATCAAAGTGATCACCCTTATACCCAATTACACAGCCAATTTCAGTAAACACCTCTTTATAATTGATGCCCTTCTTGAAGAAATCAACTGGACGGGAGGTAACAAATTCTTTAAAGGCATTTTGTACTGCCTCTCGGGTATCCGTTTTTTTCCCGCCAAAAGTTATCCAAATTCTGAAAAGTAGAAGTCTGTAGACACAAGATCTGGTGAGTACGGTGGATGATGGAGAGCTTCCAACCCCAGCTCTTGTAACTTAGAGATCGTCTGTTGTGCAGTATGACGTCGCGCGTTATCGTGCAGGAGCAGCGGGGACGAGCGATTGTCCAAAGCAAGTAGGAGACGTGCGAGCTTCTCTATCATTGTCTTCAGTTCTTCATAGTACACATCTGCAATGCTCATCCCATTTGGTAAGAAGCTGTGATGAATCACACCGGCGTTAGGCCAACAAACAGTGACTATCACTTTTCCAGGGGTACGTTTTCGTTTATTTCGACATTGTTTAGGTGCTGAACCAGAATCCAACATACTTGCTGAGCGCTCGCGATTGTCAAGCAGACTTCATTTTTGTTGTAGGTAACAATGTGGTTCAAAATTCTTTCGTTTGTGTGCCGGTACTTCTCGCTAAGATCATTGCGTTCGTGGGGTACCCACTTGAAATTTGAAATGAATAATTTTGAAAAAAGAATCTCATGTGTTTAAAATAAAATTAATTTGTTATTCTTAGGTAAAAAAAATATTTTGATTAGAAATAGCCAGTATTGCAGAACGGTAATTTAATAGGTAAAGACCTATTATATCTATATATTACATTGTAAAAGATGGCTTAAGAATAAGAGAATTCTTTGTCTCATCTCCCAACATTAATGTTGGAAAAATCGTCTATGCTATTCTATAGATATTGCATAGAGGTCTCATATTCTACTAAACATAAAAACTACTAACTAACACCATCACTAACACTTGCTGTCGCACGGATGGGCAGGCTCGAACTGGGGTGGTACCACGACCTCACAGAAAACCAGCGTGAAGTAGAGGTTCACCTCTGCGTTTCGCTTGGTAAGTGCAGGTGGCCGGAGGCCCTTTTTACTGGAAATGAGGCATTCCATCTTAGTTCTCACGGGTGACAACGCATCTACATTTTGAATTGTAATAGAGGATAGATGTAGATATCTATGGGCCGCAGCAACCACTTACCATCAGGTGGACTGTGTGCTCCTTTGTCACCCTTATCCTATAAAAAAAAAATAACCCGGCCGTCAAGCATGACGATTCCATTTTTTTTAAAAGTAATTATAGTAATGTTTTTTCTAGTAATGTTTCATTAATGCTAACTATTACTATATGCATTTTTATTCAACAGACTTCAAAAAAAGGACGAGGTTCTCAATTTGACTGTATTTTTTATGTATATTACCTCAGAACTTTATTCTAGGTGAACCGATTTTGATGATTCTTTCATTAAAAAGCTGGTGCTTCTCATGTGGTCCCATATAAATTGATCAAGGTCTAACCGGTAGTTTTTGAGGTATCCACAATAATGCGTATTTAATTGACTTTGACTACATTGATTTTATTTATATTGAAGTCAGTTGTAATTTTTTTTTAAATTTAACGACTTGTTTTATTTGTTACTATTTAATCTGTTATTCTATAAAATTTCTTTGTATTATGAAAGAGGTTTATGTTCAACACTGGACTGTTTTAGGGCAGTAGAAGAATAAACCGCTTGAAGAAATTGTGTAACCGAGTTAAATTTTTACACAACAGCTACGCCGTAGCAGGCCACCGTAGCGACGTAGCACGCTATAATGCTACATCACAAATGAGTACTTTAAAACTTTTTCATTTATAAAAGTGTGTCCAAGCATCATCATTAAGGCATCATAATTTTAAAATTCACTTTCTTAATAATATTTTCCTGAGATATAAACTCGCTATTTGTAATTTTATTGGTGCCGGCGGCATAGAACTCAAATTGTATTTTGAACTAGCTGTTCCCCGCAACCTCGCCCGCGTGTTTTTGGGGTTTTAATTTTTTTTGCGCGGATCCCTAATTCTTTCTCTAAAATAAAAGTAAGTTACTCCTTGTGACACCAGCTATCTACCAGTGAAAATCTCGTAAAAATCGGTCCAGCCGTTTCGGAGATTAGCCGGAACAAACAGACAGACAGACGGACAGACAGACAGACAGACAAAAACTTTAAAAATTGTATTTTTGTTATTAGTACCATATATACTTTCATATGCATTAAGTAAAAATCTGTTATTTTGACATTACAAACAGACACTTTCATTTTATTTATTTTTATAGATGTATATATTGTATTGTGAATTTCACGGTAAGCGCGTAGCTTCTGAGCTGCCGTTCTTTAAATATACGTCACGGAGGTCTCACTTTGCAAGAAGAACACATCCTCGTATTGAGTCTGAACCAAATTTTCTACGTGGTAGAGCTATGCTGCAGCTATATTAGTAGTATAGTTGTAGCACGAATGGGTCGGCTCGACCGGAGAAGGAGAGAGTGTGAGAGCGTGTCACAGAATACCAGCGTAAAATAGCAGCTTGACACTGCTGTGATTCGTATGGTGAGTATAGAGAACCGGATACCTTTTTTACTGGAAAAGAGGCATTCCATCTTAGTCCTTACGGGTGACAACACATTTTGATTCGTAATCGAGGACAGATAGTCTATGGGCCGCAGCAAACTCTTACCATCAGGTGGATAGCGTGCTCGTTTGTCACCCTATCCTATTAAAAAAAATTGAATAGGCACTCTGTCAAGCTACATAGATGATTAAGATACAAGTAAAATAACAATAAAAGATAAATTATCAATGTTCTATTTCAGAGAAGTAATTATTTCTAAATTGTTAAAATACGAGAATGTTTCCGATTTAGCATAAAAATGAGCTTACTTCTTTTTAAAAGGCCGGTTGAGCATCTGCAATTCCGTCGGTGTTGCAATTGTACACGGGCAGCGGTCAACAAGACTACGCTCACCTAATGTTAAGTACATTAGGTGAGCCGTAGTCTTGTTTGCCCCCTCTTCTATAAAAAATAAAACTAGAACACATTAAAATTTCATTTTAGCTGAACTAAATTATATATATATATATATATATATACTTAGTTAAAATGAAAAAGAGAATATATGTACAATCAGCACTTTTCATTTTAACTAAGTATATATATAATTTAGTTCAGCTAAAATGAAAGTTCTAGATAAATTGGCTTGGTTAGCGCACAGCGGAGATGTTTTTGCTCGGTCCGCGTCATCTGCTGCTTTCCCAGGGATATCAATTTGCACTATTTTAATCGTTTTCGATCATCGCAGAATTTTTTATAGCGTATGAAGAAATAAAATTGTTAAAAGTAAATATGTGTATATAGCTAAAAGTGCTTTTTTAATATTTACCAGAGTTCACAAAGAAGATACATACACTGTTTAAATTAAGTTAGTATAAAAGTTCACGATGTGGACCAACAAAATTAGCAAAATTTAGGATGCACAATGTATGTATGTATGTACGTTGGTTGCTTGATAATTTTGTGACGATCGGGACTGTAATTGTTTATTCTTACTGACGTTTAATTTTAACATTGCTATTAATTGCTTAGACAAAGACAAAGATAAAGTACCGAACTGTCCTATTTAACAATGCTATGACGGACTATATTATGTAACTATCCATTACCTAACTATGCTTATTTTGATATGCAGCAGTATCTCTTTAAGTCTTATCGGAAGGACTGTGATTGCGGCGTGGTTTAGATTTGAAAACGTTTGACGTAGCAGACGATCGAACCGTGAAATGCTCTGTGAAAGTCTAAAATTCTTTTTAACCTCATCACTGTGTTAGAAGGAGAAGCGTGGCGGGTTTGTTCAACCCCGGCTCGCGAGGGTTCGGGCTTTATCGGGCGGGTTCGGGGGGTGCAACACAGAGCGCGCGCGCGTACCCGGCCGTTTCGTCATTGCGACGAGGGCTGTCGTGTGTCGGCGCTGGCCCGTGCGAGCGCTTGTTTCGCACCGCATCACCCCGCTGCGACCGTGCGACACCCAAACCGCGAACGCCACGAACGCGCCGCGTGAAAACGCCCTCGTGCCGAGTCCAAGGACACATCTGTGACAAGTTCAACCGACTACCTACGGCGGTCTGTGTCAATAAATCGCGTTGTGCAAGTGCCCTTTTAATCCATAGCTCAGTGAAACGATTC
Organism: Parnassius glacialis; assembly: GCA_033319125.1. Taxonomy (NCBI): domain Eukaryota; kingdom Metazoa; phylum Arthropoda; class Insecta; order Lepidoptera; family Papilionidae; genus Parnassius; species Parnassius glacialis. Next base: position 35,423,896 of record JAVANC010000001.1, on the reverse strand, counting down.
CCGGGACCGGCAATTGTGGCGCGATGTGAAGGAGCTGCGACCGTGAACCCATGTGTAAGTCGGTGCGTTGTGTACTTCTGCAAATTATCGAACTTTTTGGTTTTTGCTCTGTACCACTAAGTCAATTAAGAAAATGAAAGGAACGAAAAATACTAAATGGATTTTGTAATTGGAATCGCATTTTAACCTCTACTTTGTAGGTATAAGTCGCGCACGTGCGCTTTAGTCTCATGTCTTTTTTAGTCTATGGCCAAAATTAATAAGTTGCCTGATTTTTTATTTCCAATTTAAGCAATACTTAAAGTGTACAAGAATTTCCTAGGCATAAATCGTTACATACTCGTATTGCCAAAACTGCACAATCGATAAACGTAATTGTTCTATTGGCAATGTAACAGGTGGCGTCGATTTATCTTATGAGAGCTAAAACAATGAAAATTCATATTTTATGACGCATTCGTTCATTTTATTGTTCCAAGAAATTATGTAAATATTTCGATATTTATATACTATGAAGATTAAAGTATGAGGGATTGATACACAAATCATCCCAAAAACAAATATTTACATTTAACACATTCTTTCTAAATTGTGATTTAGTTATTGAGAGATGGTATTTCATCATTATATACAAAATGTTGTTAATTAATTTTATAATGTATATATGTAAGTACATTTTCTGTAATTTATTATTAATAAAATAAACTGTAAAACATGTTTGAAACTGGCTACTAACGTGTTCAGTCTAGTTATTTTTTTTAATATTATTAGAGTGATGAGCTATTGTTAGTGGATTGTTCCTAGCGGTATTTTCCAGGTCATGAACAAAGGAGGACAAAGATGTGTTTCACCCCTGAGGTGTTGAATGAAATCGTAGATTATGGAGTCCTTACTGCCTGTAATACTGGCTCTATTATTCTTAAAACCGGAACACCGCATAGTGTGTGCACTATTGTTTGGCGACAGAAATAGATAAAAGGGTGATGCGTACATGGTACCAGATGGAATGATTATTTATGTAGTTTCGTAATTTTATTCGTAAATAATAATTTTAAAAACTTAAGTATTACTACAGCAGGTGATAATAGCGTTTGGGTTATGACTACAACAATTTAGTCGTAATATGAACGAAAAGAGAATGCTTTCTCGACTGTTAACCAAACATTTGGTTTGGATTCAGTTAAACTAATTATTATTTGTATTTAAGATGCCAAAAAGTAATTTGTTTCCGATGTGATCATTTAATTGATATTTAAGAAACTTCATACAATTTTTTTTAACATTGTAATAGTAATTTAGATTTAAGATTCTCTTTTATTTTATTTGCCTTTTTAGACAAAGAATGTTTGATTAAATATTATCGTATATCAACTTACTTTCAGAGAATATAATAATAAAAATGCTGTGAATAAATATTGTAACTGGGACAAAAAGGTCTATGGCTGATTTATATGCCTGAGAGGCGAGCCAAATGCCGCAGATATTGTGCCATGACCTCACCATTCGAATGGTCGTTAAAGTTCTACGGAATCAAAATCTGACTGTAGTTTGGACATAGCAAAGGCCGTCGATCGGGTTTGGCACAAAGCGCTTCTTTCGAAGCTTCCTTCCTATGGGCTTCCCGAGAAATTGTGCAACTGGATCACCAGTTTTCTTGGAGATTGGAGCATCAAGGTCATAGTAGACGGTACATGCTCCGTTTACAAGCCCATTAACGCTAGTGTTACACAAGGCTGCATGCTATCATCACCGCTGTTTGTTCTGCATATCAATGATATGTTGCAAATTGGTAACATTCATTGCTATGCAGACGACAGCACTGGTGATGCTTTTTATACCGGCCATGCCAATATTTCTCGGGAGAACGTCGCTGAGTACCGGAACAAACTTGTGCCTGTAGTCGAAACTTTGTAGTCGAAGTTCAATCTCCAGAAGACAAAAGTTTGCGCGTTTACCATTAAAAAGAACCCCTTTGTTGTATCTCCTCAGTTTTAAGGCACTCCCCTTGTTGCCTCAGTCAGTATCGGAATCCTCGGTGTCGATATATCGAGTGATGTGCAGTTTCGTGGTCATTTGGAAGAGAAGGCCAAATTGGCCTCTAAAAGCTTGGCGTGCTCGGCAGAGCGGGACAGTTTTTCATGCCGGCACACCGCTGCAAATTTACAAGGCGTAGGTTAGGCTCCAAATGGATAACTGTTCCCATCTCTGGGCAGGGGCTCCCAAGAGCCAGCTCCTCCCACTTGACCGCATCCAGCGCAGAGTGGTTCGATTCGTCGACGACCGAGTTCTTTCCGAGCGGCTGGACTTACTTACTGGCATTGCGTAGACATGTTGCATCTCTTTGCGTATTTTATTGCATTTACCACGGGGAGTACTCTGAGGAATTGTTCGAACTAATCCCAGCCGCTCAATTTCACTATCGCACATCGGGACAAAACTTGCGATACCATCCATACCACCTGGATGATTGACGGTCCACAAATGTGCGATTTAGAAGAAGTTTTCTTCATCGCACAACTTCTTTGTGGAACCGATTACCAACAGCGATTTTTCCGGACCGATACGACTTAGGGATTTTCAAGATAAGAGCCTACTCCTTTTTAAAAGGCCGGCAACGCATTCGTAATTCCCCTGGTGTTGCGGTTGTACATGGGCGGCGGTAGGCACTTACCATCAGGTGAGCCGCACGCTCATTTGCCCCTCGCCTATAAAAAAAAATTAACTTGATATTTCTATGTTATTTTAGACTAGGCATGAAACACTTTCATTTTTTTCTGAATCTAAAGAATGCAATGCACATACTTATTTATTTATTATAGGCACGATATTTTACTTAGTACTTTAACTTTTTTCTATCAGTTAGGATCTGAAGTTAAATTTACTGTAATATCAATAGTCTTGTTTAGAATAGAACAAAGGAGATAAAATAAAGCTCCTTAGAACTTGTTCGTAACGAACGCACAGTACTTATAAATGAATTGCACTGGAAGTACAGACTATACAATTATTATAAACCAATTAGGTATCTATGGATTTTACAATTATATATTATTTATATTGCAAAAAATATAAATATATTCGTATTAAATTTTATGATCGTAGACAACCTAGTTTGAATAAAAATGTTATTACAATTTGTAACAAAACTTTTATTTATATTCAACTAATGTTATTATTAAATATCTTTATATATAGTAATAACTACTTCTTACGGCTGAAAAAAAATTAAAATATAGATGAAATAATATTGTTATTTAACTATGACAAATATAAAAGTCGTTAGTTATTTTACTTTGTTATATTTCATAATAGTACTTATTAAAATCATAAAAGTTAAAATTACAAAAAACGGTATTTTTTTACGGTTATAAGCCAGTACTTGATTATTAACCCTGATAGTAAAAAGTGATGCAGCTGAAGACAGTAAAGCGCACTTACTTAGGTTAACAAAAGTCTATCCACTCTTGCGTTGATGGCACCCACATTATAATCGCATGGAAAGACAGATACTGGTAAATTATTTCACTCCTTTGCTGTGTGCATTATGAACGACAAAGCAAACAATTTGGTTCGAATGCGTGGAATGTCAACAACAAAGAGGTGATGGAATGGCGAGGGAGGAATTAAGTTTACTAGGTGTACGTGGTAGAGCACATGCTGCTGCTACATTATTAGTATAGTTGTAGCACAAATGGGTCGACTCGATCGGGGAAGAACCACGCTCTCACAGAATACCAACGTAAAATAGTAGCTTAACATTACTATGTTTCGTATGGTGAGTGTAGACTATCGGAGACTCTTTTGATTGGAAAGGATGCATTCTATCTTAGTCCTCACGGGTGCCAATGCATCTGCATTTTGATTCTTTGTTGAGGATAGATGTAGATGTCTATGGGTCACGGCAATAATTTACCATCAGATGGACTATGTGCTCGTTTGTCACCCAATCCTATAAAAAGGTGGTAGGACTCCATTTCTGCTAGGATTCAGTCTAAGTAGGTACCTCTTACCTATTTTTGCCGCCAAATATGCCAAATATCAGTGCTTACATTATTATGTTCCGGTTTGAAGAGTATAGAGAATCAGTATAATAACAGGCCGTGAGGAATACCATCTTCTTTGTTTGAAGTTGATTTCACGTGTCCATGGGATGCAATATCCACCTACACTTACTTACTAGGTGGAAATGTATGCTGTAAAAAACCGAAAGGCTGGCTTCTTTGTGCTTGTACTCGAGGCTGGTAAGATTGGTTCTAACAATATTGGTGTCATCAAAAAGCTTCTTAGTACGATTTCTATTGAATCTAAAGCCGCTAGGTGGCATTTTGAAGCACCAACCCGTATATAATCAATTATAATAATTAAAGACAACTTATTTATTCCTCTCACTTACGAAACTTCAGGCACTGCGACATTACTGTTTGACTGTTACTGACTTTACTGGCTTAAGTAGCAGAGTCACGCTGTAGCTGTAATATGATTGCAGCACGATTGGTTCAGTTTGATAGGGAAAAAATTATGGTCTCACACAATACTAGAGCAAATTACACGCATAATCCCTGTGTTTTATACGGTGAGCGACGTGAACCGGAGAACTTTTTATTGGTAACGAGGCATTCCATCTTATCTCACTTGCGATACCATCCATACCACCTGGATGATTGGCGGTCCACCACTATGTGATATACAAGAAGTTTTCTTCCTCTTACAACTTCCTTGTCGAATCGTCTACTATCAGCGTTTTTTTCCGGACCGATACGTCTTAGGGACTTTCCAGAAAAGAGTCTACTCTATTTTAAAAGGACGGCAATGCACCTGCCATTCCCCTGGTGTTGCAGTTGTTCATGGACGGTGGTCGACACTTACCATCAGGTGAGCCGCATGCTCATTTACCCCCTCTTCTATAAAGAAGCCCTCAAGGAGTTTTTTGATTTTTAATCGAGGACAAATATAGGTGTCTATGGACCAGAGCATCACTTACCATCAGGTGGTCACTGTTAGGTGGACAACTGAGCAATCGCCCTTATATCTAAAAAAAAATATGATGCGCACCTTCAAAGCTATTTACCAACAACAGAAAAAAATTAATAACTTTTTAGTTCACTACTGCACACAAGTCTCCGGAAGTTTTGTATAATTGAAATCTAGCTTTATAACTTTGTAATTCTATCATAATATGCCAAGTGACTACGAGAATTTTTACTGCTCTTGTTTTCTCACGATAACCACTGTCATAGATGAGATTGACTTGATGATAAATATTATTTTCAGATTTTTTTAAAGACAAGCAAAGTAAAGAGAATAATGAGGTTATTTTTATAGCCACAGCCCTTTTATCTATTTCTGTCATTTAACACCAGTGAAAAAACTGCGGTGTTACAGTTTGAAGGATAACGAGATGTATTATAATGATGGCTGTAAAAATCTCATCTAAGTTCTTTGCAATAAATGAGTATCTTGAGTGTTCTTTCTTTATGGTTGGCTGTACAGCCAACCAGAAAGAAAAATACAGTATTGGATTGCAGAGGCAAGAGTAATGAACGACGGGAAGACAGCTTCTAGAGTGGCAGCCTATTACCCAAACGAGGCTAGAAAAACGAAGAAATATACCTCCTCTTGATGAAGTAGATTAGGGACCATGTAGAAATGTAGTATAGAAATCAATCTTACTTCTTTTAAAATCGCGTATATCCGCCGTTGGTTTGAATTATTCATAAAGGACATTGATACATGGACCCAATTAATTGTTCATATATATCGGTGCCTTAAATTATGAAATTATTCCTAAATCGTATTACAGTAACCTATAAGGGCTTCTGTACCTCTACCATTCTGATTATTCCATCTTTTCACCGCTAAGTCATATAAATTAGCTATTGGGTTTAAATCGGCAGCTTTTGCAGGTCAAATAATAACGCTTAATTGACCTGCAAAACCCACAGGTGTTGAATGAACTAGACGGTTAATGCTGTATGAATCGTTCCGTTATCTTGTACAAAGTTAATTACAGGTAGGTATTTATTACAGGTAGGTATTTATTTCTCATTCAATAGATCTAGATAATTCTGAGCGATTGCTGTGAGTGGTAAACAAACGAGCTCTCCAATGCCTGCTAAAACAATCCAGCCAGAAATATTAATGTCAATGTAGCTAGACGCATGATTAGCTACGGTATGGTCTTTTGTGTATTGCGTCTTGTTTGTTAATCCATAACAAAAGTAATCTACCAGTTTGAGAAGATGAGAATGACTTATCATCAATAAAATCCGTAGACATCTAGTCAAAATTTCAATATTCTTATGCAAATTTAAGCCAAACAATTTTTTTTTATTCTCTGTTATATTTTGAATATAGAGTATAACAGAGAATTAACAAATTGGTAAAAAACTAATTTTACAGGTTTTATCGTGTTTAATTTTTTTTTAATTACCGACGTTTTAGGCACTTTTCAGTGCCTGACTTCCAAAATTTTAATTTTCATTACAGACAATCATCACCATAGTATTCCTTTCTTTATCCTGGTCACAATTTCATCTTGCAAACCAGACTTTTCTCTTATCACATAATTTGTCACCCTGTCATTTAATTTGGTCATATAGAAAGAATGAACGAAAACGAGTGACAAAGCAAATTTATGTTGCAGAAGTAAACGGCAAAGTCGGGAAGAGACGCTCTAGATGAAGTTTTATCGACCAAATTGGCGATATATTGAAAATGGGGCCACACTATGAGTACCCTTAACCGACAAACAAGTATGCGTAGATATATGGATGTAAAGGAGACGAAAGAGGTGTGTCAGGTTCACGCCAAATGTAAGTCCGTAGTTTCTGCCTATCCCCTGCGAAAGATATGCTGAAAATTTTAAAAATTTACTGACTTACGACAAATAAGTGATAAAGAGAGTAATCTCGGCGCATTACTTGTTGGGGAAAGCTTGCGCATCGCCGTAGGAATCCGACTAGGAGCGGCGATTTGTCAACCCCATCAGTGCCCCTGTGGTAGCAGCGTCGACAAGTTTGGGCTCCACGGACTTTCATGTGAGAAAAATGCTGGTAGGTTTTCACGGCAAGGTTCTTTGAACGAAGTCATCCGAAAGGCTCTTGTCTCTATTAATGTTCCCTCGGATTTAGAGCTTTGTCGAATATTTAGAGACGATGGCAAGAGACCCGATGTTATGACATTGGTCCCTTGGGAGAGAGGTAAAGCCCTAGCTAGTGTGGTTCGCTACTTGCGTAGACACTCTGGCGGCCTCTCATCTCAGAGGTACCTCGTTTAGAGTTAGGGCGGCATCAGAGGCAGCTGAACTGAATAAGTGGTGCAAATATGAGTCTCTGAGAGATGACTACACATTTGTGCCATTTGCTGTAGAGACTATCGGTCCGTGGGGTCCACGTGCGGTGAGGTTCCTAAAGGAACCCCATCCGCGACTGATCGTTGCTGCTGGTGATAAGAGGGCTGGTTCTTTTCTCGCTCAAAGGCTAAGTATAGCCATTCAGCGGGGAAACTATATATACAGTAATCTATGCGGGAAACGCAGCCAGCGTTCTTGGTATGATACTGCGGGGAGTAGGACTGTATGATAATTTATTAGTTTTAGTTTTTTTTTAATTAGTTTTTAATATTGTATAAGATATAATAAAAAGGGAAAGCGTTTATATCGTATACGAAGTTGTTCCGTATGCATAGGGTGATTAATTCCACTTAAATACCTGGCAGTATGAAAATTCACGAGTGCCCAAGGTTAAACTGCAGATAGTTTAGGGATTCTAGAAAAGCTTTTAGGCGAGCATGAAAAGTACTTACGGTGCTGCGTTAAGCCTGTTATGTGCCATGAATATGGCAAGCGGGATCATGAGCATATGATGTTCGATAACGGAAAGTCATTTGGTCATTTTTGATGAGATAAAACTTGGTTATAATTTTGATTTTAATTAACATAATCGTTTAAATTGAGGATTTTTAACTGACAGCACAAATAAGAGTTTTATAATTTAAATCTCTGTGACTCTCTGTGACTGTGACTGGTCTATCAGTGACTGTAAATATCTTCGTTGTTTTTTATTTTACGTACATGTTTCCTCACAATGTTTTCATTCACCGCCTATCATGTGAAAAAACAGCACTTAAAATTGCAATTATTATTGTCATTGGTTCCCGCCGACACAAATGAAATTGATCGAAACTTATTGTATTAATTCGGCGAAGAAGTATTATAATCAGGATAATTGCATTTGTTTAATCATGTTATTGCTTCGTTTGTTTGTAACATTATTACTGAATATATATCATTTAATTTATTTATATTCCCTTAGGCCATTTACATTATGTTGAAGACAGAATATCACCTAATTTCATCCTGTTAGCTTTATTCATTCATTCGTTACAGCGTAACAAAAGCCCACTACTAAACATAGGCTTCCGTAGACTCAAATATTTACCATAATTGCCACACTTAGTAGGAAGGTTGGTAGCCACAGATATTTACTGTTCTGTATTTACTGTTCTTCTGTTTTCTTTTCATCTGTCGCCTCCTACGACACACACGGGGTGATATGGGCAATGGACTTTCACAGCCACTACACGATTATGGTAAGAGTGAATTGTTATGTACCCTATAAATTATAGTGCCCCAAAGTGGGGTGGTATACAACACCCATACTTTTTCGAATTTTTATTATGCTTTAAATTTCTGTTAATTTTTTTATATATATAACATATGTTTTGCAAATGCACACCAGCGGGATATCAGTATTACAGTTACACTATTGCAACATAACGCGGAGTAGAAATACGAAAATGCTCTTTTATTGCTACAATGCAGTCATGCGCAAAATAAATATACCTGTGAAGTACTAATGTAAGTTTTTTATAGTTTCATTCTTCTTTAATTTGTCCACTAATAATTCCAAAGTTATAAATGTAAGTGCCGTGAGGTTATTTAGACAATTCCCGTCTAGCAGCGACCTGTCACGACTAATGAAATAAGAATAAGAATAAAAAAGGAAAATATGAAGATTTTGTGGCTATTTGCCATGACCTGAACGCACCAGAAACTTATCTCGGTATGCTTGGCAGGCGTATCAGCAAGCGCAGTATAAGATGTTTTACAGATACTTTAGATATCTTATATTTAGCATATACGAGATGGTATATCGTACTAGAAAGTTCTCGAAAGTATTTTCTGGTATTTTTTATAATCGCTTCAGACGGCAACCACGGACGAACTAGAGCAGAGGATTCTAAAAGATCTAAAAATGTTAAAAATGAATTAGCAAATTAATTAATTAATTAATTATCAAAAGATCCGCGGCTAAAAATGATACGTATTACCAACCTAATTGAGGGTACAATTGGTGCACTATTATGACGCCTCGTTTAGAGACGAATAACGTGTTGTATTATCTCTTTATTATCCAGTGCCTTTAGTAGCGTAGCATAGTGGTATTGGGAGTTGTGGTGTTGAGATAAATGGTGACGGAGATAGTGCATGTAATTGAGAGAGGGCGAGAGGTGCTCTTCAAACTAGGTAATTAATTTTTAACATCTTTAATATAATGTATTTCCGCAAAATAACGCTTGATTCTATTAATTTGCATTGGATTATCTTTTAAATTAAAATTAACAATTTTCCATTGTACTATGTACCTACCATTGTACATTAACATAATATATTATGTCAAAAAGGTTATTACAAGATTGATACAATAATAATATGTTAGACAGCTCCGTGGCGCTTAGGCTTAGCAATGAGTTGCTGCGCTGGGGGCCGCAGGTTCGAATCTCGCACGGAACAATTTTTTGTATGGCCTACAAATAATTGTTCTGGGTCTGGATGTTTGTCCTTGTGCAATTTGTGTCTGTAAACTGCCTCCACAATACAGGAGAAAATCCTAGTGTGGGGGTAACGTTTTTCAAAAGAAGAGAAGAAGAGAACCAAAAAAAAATATATTTAATCTCTGATGAATCGCTAATGCAACTACTATCTATATCTACTTCTACTATTAAAATTCCTCTTGTTTTGATAATGTGATGTCTTTCAATGCTTTTTTTTTACACTGTTATATAATATTACTAAAATATTAAGTTAATTTACTTTTCGAACCAAATGTATTTAGAAAAGTATGCATGTAAAATCAAAGAATAAAATCTCCAAAAGGCAACATGATATGTGACAGAAATTCCTCAGCGGTATTGACTGTCAATCTGAACAACTGAAACATTTTTGGAACGAATGTGCGTCACGAGCAACAAAAGCGGGAATAAAGCGCGGAGTTTCATACGCGGCGCTCGGGTGCGGACGACATGTTGGAAATTTTGAACGCTTTGGGATAAAAAATAATACTGCATTGTGTAGGTTTGTGACTCTTGTTACGTCAACGAAGATTGCGTACTGTTTTCACTTTGTAAAATTGAATTTTGCTTGAATTTTATTCAATTGGTTCTTTAATTCACCGAGAATAGATTTAATTTATTTTGTTAATACTTAGCATTATAAAGAAACATATTCTATTCATTTATATCATATTAATAAAGGCAACATAAGTCATTACACACAGTTCAGTATATTATTCATGAATTTTTAAAAGTTTTATTAGTCAGTGAGATCGTTATTGCCTATGGTTTCAATGGAAGTAATATAATAATCCGTATGATTATTTACTAATTATAACATATTTACTCGTATTGACTATAAATCTATATTATAAAAATGAGTCGCTGAATGTGTTGCTAAGCGCAAATTTCGAGAGTAGCTGAACCGATTGCGCTAATTCTTTTTTTGTAATATTCCTTGAAGTACGAAGATGGTTCTTACGGACAGAAAAATTTAAAAAATCGCCTGAAAAAGTCTAAAAACAACACTTTTCTATATTCCCATATAAAAAGATTCGTAATAATACTTAAAAGTCAGTTTGAACTTTGGTGTTCCGGGAAGGCAAAACGATTGAGTGACGTTAGTATCGTATAAATATTATATCGTACGATGGAAACCTAATTTAGAATAAAAAAATTAAAATGAATAAGTAGCTATCATAATTAGAAATCAGCAATTGTAATTTTCATTGTGATCTTGTAGTGAATATTAAAAGAGTTTCAAGTGTTTTGTAATTTTAATTTTTTGACATAATGTAATTGTTGATTTATCAACTTTCTTTTTTCTTTTTTTATCTTACTAGCCGACTCGGTGTCCGAAATAGCAGAATAAGTATTAAAAAAAAATAATTAAAGAATCGACTGTTAGGCGCTACGAAGTCCGCCGGGTCAGCTAATATGTAATAAAGTACTTTAGCATAATTCAATTGCTCCGCATTGGGTTTCGAATTCCTAAATATCTGTATGTTTTTGAAATAGGATTAGAATAGGAATGTGGATTGTGTTTTAGAATTTACGGAATAGATTCAATTTTGTTCGGAAGTCAGAGTTATCATGTCAACGTTGCGTCGCTAAAACTGGTAACTTCACGTTTTAGTACTCAGGATGACAATGTATCTGCATTTTGATTCTTAATCGAGGATTAGAAAGTTTCTATGAACTAAAGCATCTACTTAACATTGAATGGAAATCGTTTGTTGTCCATTTTTTTTAATAAAAAAATGTCGTTTATACAAAAATAGACTCAACTCCATTTTTGTAATGCCCCGGGTAATTTTTCCTGCGGGTAACCACACCGCGAATGAATCGTTCTGTTGTACCCTTATTTAGTATACTATAACATAGCAGACCACATGGCTTTGTAGAAAACACCACTTGAGTGGTCTAGAACATAGAATGCTGACACAGTTTCCTAGTAATTGTTTCGAAGGCTACCTAAGTTAGCCGAGACCTAACGTAAACTACGTCACGTTCGGGTATCCCTTGTTTGTTCCAAATTATAATTTAATAAACGGGAATCCATTTTTAAGTTCTTTTAAGAAATATTTCTAGAAAATCCCGGCCTAACAGTTCCATATCAAGTTCCTTGTCCGTAACGAAGTGTTTGTGTCACCATATGTCAACCTGGCTATAAATTGATGAAATCAGCATAAAGTCGAACGGCTTGAACCGGACTTCGAAACCGGGTATATATCACGACATTATATCAACACGGCATTCAATGTTTTATTTGTAGAGCGTACAAACAATTCTTCCGTGCAGGATTAGGACCCACGGTCCCACAGCGCCAAAATCACAAACGCTTAGTCATTTTGTTACAGAGATGACAAAATATAAGGTAATGCTTTAGAAGTCGTGTTTTAATAAAAATTTTATATTTAAAATATCTTTCAACAGATTTGAATCTAGAAAACTGAATCCCTAAAATCTCACCTCCTCACTCGTTTTCAAACGTTTTTCCTAGATGTGTTATAAATAGAAAAACGCCGTAAAGATAAAAGTGATCGTAATAATAAATAAGTATCGACCGGCTTGCGGCTCAGATTCTCCCGTTTTAGATCTAGTGCACTTGTGCGAGACAGGAGCTCTAAGGGCTATTCTTGCCTACATAAATTGTATAAATAATGTCAAAAAAAGGACACAGCTCTTTATAACGTTTTTATGTAGAATGAAAATGTGCTCCTGGGATAAAAACGTTTTTATAATTTTATTGAAATTACGCAAGGGGCAACGCCTATAAAATGCTCAGCAACTAAATTTAGATACTGTACGACTACTTAATGGCGCAGTTTAAGACACTCCTTATTTTTACCTGAAGGTATTATAAAAAGGAAAATGCCACAGAAAGATTATGCCATTCGGCTTGTGCTAAATCTAAAACATATATTGATTTGATTAATAAGATATAAGTGAATGCTAAACGCGCTAATTACGAAAAATCCAAATTGGATCCGACCAACTTGAATGAAAACTTGGAAGAGTTCTGACCAATAAGCCCTATTCTAGGTCATCGATTTAGGAGGATGAAGAGACGATAATAATATTAGTATTTTTTAAAGTTAGTAAAAGCCTGTGCCATACCATTCCACTCTGGTGGTAGGGGTTGACGAAGCCCTAGATCAGGGGTTCCTAAACTTTTAAGGTAATGGAACACTCGTCAAATCCCTTTTATTTTATGGAATCACACATCAAATGATTTCATATCACAGACTATGTAAGTGTAATACACCTACATAGGTTCTTCTTATCAAACATATTGCGCTGTTTCAAAATAGTATTAGAAGTTAAGTGTGAAATTATTTAACAAGCAAAAATATGTAATTGCGCGGAACCCTGGTGACCTTTCCACGGAATCCTTTAGGTTCCGCGGAACCCACTTTAGGAATCTCTGCCCTAGATGGTAAATCGATTATATTATATGCGGGTTGTAATCTACCCCTACAGCCAATCGTATATGCGTTTTACTTTATATTTTAATTTGTATTGACCTGCTTCATTTTATAAGTAGAATACAATTTAGGTTCATATATACATATATGAACCTAAATTGTAATTGTATGTTGTATAACTGCACAACCAGTGCGTGTTGCCAATGATGACTTACGGATCTGAGACGTGGTCCTTCACTGCTGGCCGTATGAGGAAACTCAAGGTCGCTCAGCGAGCTATGGAAAGGGCTATGCTTGGGGTTTCTCTGCGTGACAAAGTTAGAAATGAGGATATCCGCAGTAGAACCAGAGTAACCGACATAGCCCAACGGATTAGTAAGCTGACGTGGCAGTGGGCCGGCCATATAGCTCGAAGAACCGACAACCGATGGGGAAGAAAGGTTCTCGAGTGGCAGCCTCGTACCGGTAGGCGAAATGTAGGGCGACCCCCCACTAGATGGAGTGACGACCTGGTAAGACATGCAGGAAGTCGATGGATGCAGGTGGCTCAGGACCGTGCTTTGTGGCATTCCTTGGGGGAGGCCTATGTTCAGCAGTGGACTTATGAAAGGCTGTAATGATGATGATGATACATATATAGTAAAATTGTATGTTAAATTACAGTATTTGAATTGTAATTTACATTTATTTTATTATGCACTTCATCTTCAAATATAGCCATCAGTAGATATGGTATAGTGTACGTAATACGGTCTTTAGTATAAAGTGCAGCTGAAGCTGACACTTATGCAGCACGAGAGTGATTAATAATTCATATTCTTCTGAGATTACATTTCGATTTATTACAATATTCAAAAAGGATTTTCCTTGTCGTGCTGTTACCTTTAATTGTAAAATATTTTGTAGCGCCTATTAGTGCTACAATTTATTTTTGAATTTTTAGTTATACCTTCATCTCAAATCTGTGGAATTAATCAACGTATTCTTAGCTTTGCATCATCATTGTAATAAAGTACCCGAGTTTATATCTCGGGAGAATATGCTTAAGAAATTAAAACTTGAAATTAGGAGCCATACTGAGATGAAGTTGTGAAACGCCTTTGTATTATATAGAAAAGTTTACAACGTGCCCATTTGTGTTGATGCACCGTAGCGTGCTACGCAGTTCTACGGTGTAGCGGTTTGTGTAGGTATTAATCAGAAAATGTTTGTGTAAGTTGTCCATGGCTTATTTATATTAGATCAAAGCATATAATGATTCAGGAAACAGAATAAATCAAACTTTTAAAATTGTTTATCTGTAGTAAACAATTTTAAAAGTTTGATTTATTCTGTTTCCTGAATCATTATATACTTTGATCTGAATAATAAACAATTTTCATTCAAGTAGGGCAGCAATTACAATACTAGATATCTAGTACTTTTTTACACTGCTCCCTTTAGTTGATCAATGTATTGAAATCTATTATATTATGAAAGACGGTTATTTCGACATCTGATCAAAGTTGATGAAACTTTCGCATTCGTCATAGTCGCATTAAACGACAACTACTGATAAATGATGATGGATAAGGACGCTAATATTCATTGATAGTATGTTTTTAAACTTAAAAGTTGAAGGATAAAGCGTCAGAGGATTTGAGATGTTTTCCGGATCAAATCGCTCTCAGGAGTTGAATACGTTCGCGATTACGATACAAATTATCGTTTGCGTATTACGTAATATCGACGGTAAAGGTTATTTCGGATGTTAATTCGGGAAGTGACGGGTAAATTAAGCCCACACTTACGTTCACGATAGTGTGATTGTACGGAACATTACGAAAGTATAGAGGAACCCGACATAATAACAGTGTCATAGTTCATGATAAGGGAGTCAAAGAGAATTATTGTTATGCGCCATGCAGAGGATAGGCCCCACGACGCATGAATACTCACCGCTTAAGATGTGAAGAAAGTGTTAATAAGTATTTGTATTGTGGTGGTGAATATAGGATTAATAAGTGCAGTAAACTGGCGCAGACGGATATGGATAAACGGTGGAAGTGGGTCAAAGAAGGGGGCATATGTTTCAAGTGTTTGAGCAGTACGCATCGACGTTTTAAGTGCAAGCACAAGAAATGTGGCATCGATGGCTGCACCGCCCCTCATCACGCATTACTACACGCGAGAAAGACCGAACAATCAGAAACATCTGCGAGTCTAGATGAAACCGTACTCGTTGCGTCCACGTTTGGTTGCGAATGGCGAGGAGAGCGGCCCTTCGTTGCCCCCGCATGCTTTGCATCCGACAACTTCACGCCACGCGTTGCGACCAATCGCCGCGCTCCGAGCAAGTGCGGGAGTACATCGGTCGTGAGATTCCTATCGCGATCGAGAGATTAAAAGACGGGCATCCGCCCGGCGGAGGACATTCGCGGCCAAGAAGAGCTCCAGTAAACAGCAAGAACAATAACATGAAAAGGGAAATCCCTCTCAGTGCTAATATTAGTTAATTCATTAATAATACAGTGCTG
The DNA here is from genome assembly GCA_033319125.1 of Parnassius glacialis. Classification (NCBI taxonomy): domain Eukaryota; kingdom Metazoa; phylum Arthropoda; class Insecta; order Lepidoptera; family Papilionidae; genus Parnassius; species Parnassius glacialis. The sequence goes on along the minus strand of JAVANC010000001.1, from coordinate 35,408,121 downwards.
CCCTTTTAAATAGTGTTAATAAATTGTTTATAGATTCGTCCCTATTTCATTCTTATAATAGAACAGTCATACAGTAAATCAGGTTTACACACAGTTAAACACATATCATCATCATTATCATCATCATCATTACAGCCTTTCATAAGTCCACTGCTGAACATAGGCCTCCCCCAGGGAATGCCACAAAGCACGGTCCTGAGCCACCTGCATCCATCGACTTCCTGCATGTCTTACCACGTCGTCCCTCCATCTAGTGGGGAGTCGCCCTACACTTCACCTACCGGTACGAGGCTGCCACTCAAAAACCTTTCTTCCCCATCGGTTGTCGGTTCTTCGAGCTATATGGCCGGCCCACTGCCACGTCAGCTTACTAATCCGTTGGGCTATGTCGGTTACTCTGGTTCTACTGCGAATATCCTCATTTCTTAGTTTATCACAGAAACCCTGAGCATAGCCCTCTCCATAGCTCGCTGAGCGACCTTGAGCTTCCTCCTTGAGCTTTCCTTCATACGGCCAGCAGTGAAGGACCACGTCTCAGATCCGTAAGTCATCACTGGCAACACGCACTGGTTGTACAATTTCGTTTTAAGATTTTGAGGTATGTCTAACGAGAAGATGTGTCGTAGTTTCCCGAACGCTGCCCAGCCGAGTTGAATCCGTCAATTGACCTCTCGGTCGTAGTTAGACTTACCTAGTCGGACTATTTGTTCCAGGTAAACATACTCGTCGACAACTTCGAGCTTAGTGCTCCCAACAACTACCGGCATAGGTGTGACATGGACGTTAAACATGATTTTTGTTTTGTCCATGTTCATCTTAAGACCTATCTGTTGGGACACACTATTGAGGTCATTGAGCATAGTGCTTAGGTCCTCCAGCAATTCTGCCATAAGGGCTATATCGTCGGCAAATCGAAGGTGAGGGATGTACTCGCCATTGATGTTAATGCCGCATATTTTCCAGTCCAGTAGCTTGAAAACATCTTTAAATGCAGCGGTGAAGATTTTCGGGGATATAACGTCACCCTGTCTTACACCTCTCTGCAGTTGGATAGGTTTCGTACTCTGATTCTGTACTCGGATAACCATCGTAGCTCTACTGTACAAACACTTCAGCACTTCGATGTACCGACAGTCAACTTGGCACCGCTGAAGAGACTGCAGCACCGCCCAAATTTCGACGGAATCAAAGGCTTTCTCATAGTCCACATGCGCAAGGCAAAGTGCCAGATTATACTCCTCTGTTTTTTGTACAATTTGCCGAAGGGTATGTATGTGGTCTATAGTATCAAAGCCTTTTCGGAAACCGGCTTGTTCGGGAGGCTGGAAGTCGTCAACTCTGCGTGCGAGACGATTCGTAATGACTCTCGAAAACAGCACGTAGACGCGTCTCAAAAGGGAAATCGGTCTGTAGTTCTTCAAGAGAGCGTTGTTGCCTTTCCTGAAGAACAAGATCACTCCAATTCTTCTCCATTATGGAAGACGGAATTAAAGAGCTTCTGAAGGACTTGAAGTACCAGTTTTCCACCAGCTTTCAAAAGCTCCGCAGTAATTCCATCCTCTTGGACTTGCCATTTTTAAGGTGCTGGAGAGCCATTCTAATTTCGCTCAGACTAACGTCCGGGATATCTTCGGAATAGTGTCGGAAAAGACTCGCTCTTGGATCGTTACTCACACTTGCGTGTGGCTCTAACGATGACGTGTACAGCTGCCTGTAGAATCTCTCAATCTCACTTAAAATCTCAGGTGTCCCGCAAACGACGCTGCAATACTCGGTCTTCAGCTTCAACAGTTGGCTCTGTCTGGCAGATAGATATCTAGCAAAGACTTTGGAGCCCTGGTTCCACTCGATCGCTTCTTCAACACGTGCTGTATTGAAGTTGCGTAAGTCGCGCCGCATGCATTTGTAGATCTGTCTGGTCAGTTGCCTGTACGTTGTCAAATCAGTTGAAGACTGCAGCTTTATTTCCCGTCTAACAGCCATGAGATTAAGAGTGTGATCGGAGAGTTTTTGTGTTCTTCTGCGGCGGAACTTGCAGAACTTAGCTCCAACCGCATGGACAGTTTCCACGAGCATCTCATTCATATCGTCCACTGCATTGCAATCTTCCAGGCACTGAAAACGGTTCTGTAACTCGAGCTGAAAGGTTTCAGGACTTTGGAACAGAGCACGAGGGGGACGGAGCGTTTACTTCATTAGACGAGACCTCTCCAACTTAACGTTTAGGTTCAGTGTGCCTCTAACCATTCGGTGATCGCTACGATACGGAATTAACATCAATGGCGAGTACATCACTCACCTTCAATTTGCCGACGATATAGTCCTTATGGCAGAATCGCTGGAGGACCTAAGCACTATGCTCAATGACCTCAATAGTGTCTCGCAACGGATAGGTCTTAAGATGAACATGGACAAAACAAAGATTATGTTTAATGTTCATGTCATAATGTTCATGAGCTTAGTGCTCCCAACAACTACCGCCGTAGGTGTGCTACGGCGGTAGTTGTTGGGAGCACTAAGCTCGAAGTTGTTGACGAGTATGTTTACCTGGGACAAATAGTCCGACTATTACCTAGTCGATGGATGCAGGTGGCTCAGGATCGTGCTTTGTGGCATTCCTTGGGGGAGGCCTATGTTCAGCAGTGGACTTATGAAAGGCTGTAATGATTAATGATGATGATGACATATATTTAACGTAATTATAAAACGTTATTATTATGATTTAAAGTTAAGCTTAGTTCTCGAACATTTTTGAAAATATATTTATAATTTTATATGTAGGTATATCGGGGTTATTTCTCAAAGAGTATCAAAATCTTATATTTGAGTTCAAATATATAAATAATGATGTACCGTTGTTCAGTTTTTAAAAATACGAGTGAATAAGGCTTCTTATTTTGTTTTAAATGATCCCAAATTGAATGTGATTTACAAATAAGCGTACGCGCGACCCTCTGTGTGCGATTAAATTTGAAACTTTTTTGCCGATCGAGCGACCCTTATGAATGTGTGCATGCGTAGGAAAAATAGTAGGCATTAGATATTTATGAATGACCATCAGTTAAAACAGTGTATTAACACGCATTCTAAATTTAAAGATAAAAAGGACAGAATGTTTGAGATTATTAAAATTTATGTTTTCTTCTACTTTATAAGAAGAATGTGTAATTAATAGCACATTAAATTTGTTATATATATATATATATATATATATATATATATATATATATATATATATATATATATTATATATATTATAATAATGTATCTAATTAATGTGCTATGAATTATACATTCTTCTTATAAACTAACAGCTTTTGAGGTGCAGCGCATACAGGGTTATGATGCATATTTATATTAAAGTACTAGTAGAATTCATCTCAATTGAAAAATCAAGAGAAGTAGCAGAAAAGTTAATCGGCTTCGTGATCATGCGTTGTTATCTATTGTCAGGTGCAGGGCGGTGAGCAGAGGCACCCGGTGGCAAGATGGCCGCGCCCACCAGCTGATAGCATGCGGGCGGCGGCGCGCCGGCCCGCCCCGACCTAGCCGATCGCACCACGAGCGCCACATTCACGGGTATTGACATAGTTTACCTCCAAATTTATATAAAAATAACATTATTTTTCAAGCTATTTGCAGCGTCGAAATGTAATGCAATAAAATTTTTGAATCCTAGGATAAGGTGGTATTTTTTATAAAATAAGGGTGACTAACGAGCGAACAATCCACCTGATGGTAAGTGAATGCTGTGATCCTTACACATCTACATCTTGCCATTGATTAAGTAATCAAAATGCAAATGCGTTTTCAGAGTATTAACATGGAATGCTTCGTTTTCACTAAAAAGAGTCTCCAGTTATCTACACTTACCATACGAAACAGAGCAGCATTAAACTGCTATTTTACGCTGGTATTCTGTGAAAGGGTAGTCATAATATAGCCAAAGCAAGGCTCTACTACGAATGATCTCCATTTTCAACCGCAACGTTACCACCCATACTATACGTTAGTGGTATTACGTGGTGGTGGTGGTTTAGATTAAAGATATATCGCAAGGTAATAACTACCTTTTATATTCAAGATCATTATGATAATATTCTTGTAACCATTTCTGTTTCGTGTACAAGGCTTAGTTATGCGATAATATCAAAGGTTTCAATTTGGTTTGAAAACTATGTTAGTGACATGCACTCCTAACAGATTGTGTTTCAATCGCGGAATTAAGCTGATTGAAACTGTTGGTAGCCCGAATATTGATTTTAAATTAAAAACACATACTCGTATAACAAAAAAAAAATCATTTGGCCTTGTAGTGGCGGTGTAAAAGAATTCACTATACAATATCATCCTGTAGATGTCGTAAGAGGCGACAGAGACATTTTCCTCAAAACGATTCAAAATAATAGAAAATGCTGTTGCCAATCCCCCTGCCAAGCGGGACAACTATAGCAAATATTTCCTTCTTTGAGGTGATCTAGGAGGCTTATGTTCAGCAGTGAACTTTTAATGAGCTGCAATGAATTAATAAATTCGAAAATGTTGAATTTTATTTCGTACGACGTCCGTAAGCGCCAAGGAATTCCCACTGGGATCATTACGGGCGTGGAGGTTGTCAAGTATATTTGTAATGAAGATATCCGAATTAAAGCCAGTGTAAATAACATAGCCCAAAGGGTCAGTATGCTGAAGTGGCGATGGACCGACCATAAAGCTCGAAGAATCAACAACTGATGGGGGAGGAAAGTTCTCTAGTGACATAAAATGACGATTTGGTAAATACATTTAGGGTGGGTTATGGACACAAGTGACTTAGGAATGTGTTTGTGGTATCCTTTGAGATATTGTTGCTTTTTCTTCGTATCGAACCTTAGTTTCGCACGTTGTGCCTTGTTGATTGAAGGACGAGCATCTGCCGGTCAAACGACTGTGAAAGATCCATCCATAAACTCTTATCTAAATTTTACTGACTGGTATATAGTACTATGGTAATAGTACTATGACTGCTAGTGTGAGTATATCGGCCTTACTTTCTCCGACTTTTCAGACCAGCTTGTTGAATATACGAAAAAGCACAGGAATTGCATAACTCACTCTCCGTTCCATCATTGGACAATTAGACACGCGGCTGATTTCGACTATATAACATACATTCCAACCAATCGTTTTCCTTCGTTGTTTGTAATGCATACAGTAAGGTATTCACTCCCTCATCTGTTTTTCTACCCGATTACAATGTGGGTTTCATACCGAAATTATTGAATAGGCTTTTGTAGAGATAGGTTATTGCGCTCTGCCATCTACGGCTGCATCACCACTTGCCATAATTTGAGATAGTTATTACGACTTAGTAATACTTGCAAGCTTGTGTTTTCTTAAGAAAGAAATCCACTTAAAAATATTGTTTGAGGATTTTATAAATTATTTGTTTTAAACTATTGTAAATATTTGAAACATTCAAAAACAAATTGTTAACAAATTAAGTAGAATTTGCATAGTAAAAACTTCGTATTACGTTATACCTATAAGAAAAGGAAGCATCAACAAAAGTTACAAATCGTTTATAGAACCAAAGCCTGCTTTGCGTTTATTGTCCAAGCAACACAAAGAAAAGCTCTCCGTTAAAGTTCCTTAGCCTTTTTATTCAGTTCGATCTATCGGAAAACTCGTAAGTTTATTTGCTTTCTGAGTTAGTTTTTAAATGTCTGCAAGAAATGTGAATGATTATTAAATTTAAATGTGACGGGGTTTCACATAATTTTGCATTTAGTACCATTTATTAAGGTTAAGGTATTTTTGTAAGTCGTAAGTTTATTTGCTTTCTGAGTTAGTTTTTAAATGTCTGCAAGAAATGTGAATGATTATTAAATTTAAATGTGACGGGCTTTCACATAATGTTGCATTTAGTACCATTTATTAAGGTTAAGATATTTTTGTAAGTAATGGTGATACTCGTATAATACCGTGTAGTGGTGGTGTAAGAATACCCACTACCTCATATCATCCCGAGGGTGGTCGAAAGAGGTGTCAGAGGGATATGAAACGTGAGATGGGGTGCAGGGTGCTAACCCGCCTGCCGTAATGGTAACTACTTAATTAACTATGGAAGAGGCCTGTTTAGCTAAGAATTTTTGTAGATTGTAATGACTGCAAATTTTTTTATGGAATAACGATGACAAACGAGAGATAGATCCAGTTGGACTATCACTCGTGTCGTGATGTCTATAGGTCACAGCATCCAATTATCATCTAGACTACCTAGTCTAGATGATAATTGGATGCTGTGACCTATAGACATCCACATTTGTTTACTTGGAATATTTGTCCATACTTCGGTTGTGTTACACTCGTATGTGGTGGTATAAGTAAATTACACATGGTTATACATCCAGCCCAGAATAATTATTTGTAGGCCCGATTTTCGCACCCGATGTCCCGCAGTCAAGCGCTTAGTCACTGTGCTAGGATTATGTGTATATGCTAGTGCTAATAGTGTTAAATGACGTAACGTCACTTTTGGTATTACTTTTTTTTGGTTTTAACTTAAATTTTATAACACGTATTTAGATTTTTATTACCAAAGTCTCAGGGGACATGTAAATGTTTTTAAATTAAATAAAACTAGTTTTATAGATTTTATTGCGTTTTATTTTAACAATTTTTTTTTTCTATTTCTTACGTTTAATTTAACGTGTAGTATTCGCATAAAATAAGAAATTACAATGGTTTTTAAAAACATACTGCTAATGACTACAAATAGACAAATAAAAATTAACTATCTACTTAGATTAAAACGGTACTAATATTCGAACGTGCGACTTGTAATTGTATACAATTAAAATATCCTTCGCAATAATTAGCTTAATTTGACATACTTACTTTGAATGTTGTAATTTGAGAGAGCTTTATGTAAAGTGCCAAGCTTAAAGATTTACTTGTGTTAGTAATTTATATTATTTCATGTATTAGTTATTTATATGTTATTTTTTGCATTTATTATTAATAAATCGCATGTATTGATATTATATGTTGTATATTTATACTGCACCACCTATCTACTACCTATTCATTGTTTTATTCCTTAACACCTTTGGTTGCCTGGAAGAGATCGCTATGTAGCGAAAAGGCCGCCAAATTGTACATAATATAAGGTGAGTTTTGTTATGTCATTTGTATATTTGTTCGTGGTATGCAATAAATAAAAGTATATTCATTCATTCATTAATTTCACTAAGCTTTTATAGTCATAAACAACGAGTACTAAAGTGTTGTATTATTTGTGTTGTTAAAGACAATAATAATAATACACAAAGCCTTGAATTGAATACAAAGTTTTATTAAAATAGCTTATTGATAGGCATAGTAATAAATATTGATTTAATAATTTATCAATTTATCGGTGCTTATATGTTATTTTATTGTAGACACAGTTATATTATCTTACACCACAACTAATCACCAGACGTATGTCATGTTTCGTTAAGTTTTTGAATAAATAATTAAAGGAAAAATAGCTTATTGATAGGCATAGTAATAAATATTGATTTAATAATTTATCAATTTATCGGTGCTTATATGTTATTTTATTGTAGACACAGATAAATTATCTTACACTACAACTAATCACCAGACGCATATCATGTTTCGTTAAGTATTTGAAAAACCTAGCAAGCTAACAGCATAGCAAAGTGGCGAAGCAATCAGCTTTGTAGCGGTTTCTAACGGTTGCCGTTGAGCAATCAGTTTCAAAATAGGAGGTTCAGATGCCTGGGTGATCAGTAATCGATTGCTGAAAACAGAATTTGAAAATTCGAAACCTTTCTCGAGATAATCGTGGGACAGACGGAAAGACGGACGGACAGACGGACAGACGGACTTCGCAAGCTTCGCCACTTAATAAATAATTAAAGGTAAAATGTTGTGAAAATTTTAAGTGTTATTAGGGTTCTTTTTTCGCTGGAAGTCTATATATGTGCAAGCTACCCTTTTACCTATTTCTGCTACAAAGCACTGACCTACTTATGTGTTAGTGTTTGAAGGTTAAGAGAGTCTGTATAATTATAGGTTATGACGCATTCCACCTTAGCAAACGGATTAATTTCTATAATTGTTATACATTTCTAAGTTGACGGCAGGTGTTAATAGTCTGTAGCGCTTACCATCAGATTTTACTAATAGGGTTATTGTTTCGACATCCCTGGAAGTTATTTTTTTTAAAGAAAGCTAAAAAATTAACCTGACCAGAGGCACACCCACCGTCAACGAAGAAGCGATTTGCTATCTAATATTTTCTCGCTCAACAAACGAACAAAAGATAAATGAACCCATGTCAATAAAATAGACACAATATATTGATAGTTGACCGCTGGCAGTCCACACTGCTGGCGAGAACTCTCACTCCACTAGTTTTTCACAGCGACAAGAGCTAGAACTCACGCCGGGAGACCAACCATCGGTAATTTTACTCTACAGTGCGGGTCTAAATGCACTCTGTTATAGACCAGCTACAAAACTATCGGAACTACATACTCGCTTCGCGCTGCTCGCCTATTCTTATTTAGTTTCTAGGTCTACTCACTTCTCGTTCATCGTATGCGTTGGGATAAGCGCCTGAGTAGTTATATCATGTCGCCCAATATAAATTATTATATGTATAAAGAAAAACAACATGGTGTATTCAGCCAGTCCGTATAAATAGCTTTATTTATATATTTGTTTTGAAAATTGCATTTAAATTAAATGTGTCAAACATAATCTTCTTCAGTCTACTACGTTTTGGATTTAAGTACTTACTTTTACTGTGAGATTATTTATTCATTGAAAATAGAAATTCTATTGCAAGAAGTAAATAAATTATGAGATAATTTATTAAATATATATAAATAATCTAGCTATGTATAATTATAACATTATAAAGATAAAATTGTTGTAAAAAGTGGAAATAACATTATTTTTACTTTTATTAGCTAGTGCTTGACTACTGATGGTAAGTGGTGATGCAGACGAAGACTTAGATTAACAAAGGCCTATTTCCTCTTCCCTTGTAGACAGACACTCACAGTATAATCGCGTAAAAAGACAGATGCTTGCAAATTATTATAAATCTTTGCAGTACACATTATGAACAACGAAGCATATTGCTTCGAGTAGAATTACATATTGCTAGTATCATTCTTGTGTTGTAGCGTTGTTCACTTAGTTTAAACAATTTTTACCATACGTATTTTTAAATAGAACTATAATATTAAAAACTAATTTTTAAACAACAAACCTGTTATAATGACTTCTTCTCGCGTATATAGCGAATACTACACTTTGAATTAATCTAAATTGGCGTATTATCGAGTTTAATTATATTCATTACCTGAACTATGGCTAAAATTTCCTCTATAAATCAATCTTAGAAAGGCCTAAGTTCACTAGTGGATTATAATAAGCCGCAACGGTTACGGTAAATGCATAAAAATCCATTGGATTATTATCTTTTTGCGTACTTAGATATAATCAAAAATTTGTACTACATTACTGAAAATGACATTTAAAATTTAATTTGTTAATAGGACGTTAAAACACAGGAAATTTTAAGTAAGCTAATATTGAAAGCGATAAGATTAGTAATTTAATTACATTTTTACTTTTTTTACAATTTTGACCCTTTAACACCCGATGACACTTTGTGTTTAGTCAGATAACCGAACATATATATGATCTCAAACAACAACCGTCGGTGTTTTCGACGCGCGATTGATTGTTCTGATTCGAAAACTTAGTTATAAGGGTCGAAGATATCGAATTATGTATACAAAACTTAGTCACCATTTCGGAGGTCTTACTGCGCGGAGCTTTATCATAACTATGACTAATATAATAAAGTCACTTTCGCTTCTTCATAATCAATTTCAAAAACTTTCCAAATTACGTTAAGCTTTGCGAGAAACAAAAGTATAAAATTAATCTCGATATTTATGTGAGGATTCTCCAAATTATTCTAAGAAATTATTGGATTCCAAAGGTAATTTTTGCAATAAAAATATGAATGATCGGTTTCTTATTCAACGTTTATATTCTCCTATACGCGATGTTTTATTAAAAAAGTTAGTGTATTTCAAAGCCATCGTTATTAGTGGTTAGAATTAATAATTATTAGTTCAGTTGGATATTAGCCCTTCAAAAGTGGCAAATGTTTTTTGTGTAGAATACTAGTTCTCTTTACCGCGTACCTAGAAGTATATATATTTGTAGAACATTTTAGATCTGGCTATTTTTTCAATGACTCCAAAGCCATCTAATGGCTACCACAATATTTCCTGCCGCGGAATGCCATTGTGATGTGAGATTTTCATAGATAAATAGAGTAAAAGGACTATTATACGTTGCTATCACAGTTATTAAAGATGGTACTATTGTCGCAGAATAATCTCAATGGCTATGTTGTTGAACTTGATCGACGAATTAATAATAATGTTTAAAATTTTTAAAAATGACAGGTCTTTGTACATGGTAGAGCCATGCTGCAGTTATATTAATAGCATAGTTGTAGCACGAATGGGTTGGCTCGACCGGGGAAGGACCACGCTTTCACGGAATACCAGCGTAAAATAGCAGCTTAATGCTGCTGTGTTTTGTATGGTGAGTGTAGAGAACCGAAGACCCTTTTTACTACAAAAGAGGCATTCTACCTTAGTCATCACGGCTGACAACGCATCTGCATTTTAATTAGCAAACGAAGATAGATGAAGATGTCTATGGGTCACAGTAACCACTTACTATCAGGTGGACTGTGTGCTAGTTTGTCATCCTTATTCTATATAAAAAAGGCCATATAGTTCGACAATCGACGGGCCTCGTAGCCTCAAGTCGCAGCCTCGTACCACTAAATGGAGTGATGACCTGGTAAGACATGCATGAATTCGATGGATGCAGCTAGCTTAGGACCGAGTTATGTGACATTCTATGAGTGAGGCTAATATTCAGCAGTGCACTTGTGATTATGATGATGAATCCTCGATAAATGTTTATTATACCATGTGTTTATTAATGTTTTTAATGAAATGGCCTTCGGCTTAATTTGCAGCTTACACGGTAGGCTCGTAAAACAGCCTTTCGTGAAAAGTTACAAACGCTCCCTTGATGACCAGCAGTGAACGCATAACTTTTAACGGAGAGCCATAATACAAAAAGTTAGCATGCTCGCCTCTGGAGAATTTACAAAGTTGCGTTGAATTCGATAGAGCGCTTAAATAACTTAATTTATTATTTATATTGCATCACAAATTCTGCGTCATGCTTTAGCTGCTCTAACTAGATAAATTTATTTAAACTAAGGTTTCGTTAAATATTTTAGATAACCTATTTTTTTTAGTAAAAGAGTAAGATTTTGAATAAAAAGTAGACTACGCTACTGAGCCGTAAATCAGTTAAATAATTGAATAAAACTACTTTTACGGATTTTATCGCGTTTAATTAACTTATTTTTATTAATTCCCGACAGTCCCCCGTGACCATGGGTGCTGTAAAGCACACGAAATGGTCCCCCGTGACCATGGGTGCTGTAAAGCACCCGAAATGTCGGGAATTAATAAAAATAAGTTAATTAAACGCGATAAAATCCGTAAAAGTAGTTTTATTCAATGTGTAGTGTCCGCGTAAATATAAGAAATCATTAAGTAAATAATGTTTGGAAAATTCGTCAACAGAAAGGTTGTTAATAATTTCTTTTAGGTAAATCAAAAATGAATTTAAAATATATAATAATTCAAAAGTTTTAAGAACTTCATATACGCTGAAGCGGTTGTATGTTCTTTTTTTCACGAAATACTCGATTGAGCCATTATAGACGATTGACGTGAATAAGTAACGAACGTCTACGAATGTATGAACGCATTTATAAAAGAAAGTAAGGAATTTAGAAGTAGTTTCGTTAAAAGGTCTCCTACGTACTCCTATAAGTAGCAGGTTACTTAATACTTCTACAGAATTTGAACATTGTACTAACGTTTCTTTTTTATGGGGAAAGTAAAGAAAAAATAATATTATCAATAGTTTTTGTCATAAATTTATACGTGGTAGAGGCATGCTGCAGTTATATTAGTAGTATAGTTGTAGCAAGAATGGGTCGGCTCGACCGGGGAAGGATCACGCTCTCACAGAATACCATCGTAAAATAGCAGCTAAACGCTGCTGTGTTTCGTATGGTGAGTGTGGAGAACCAGAGAACCTTTTTACCGGAAATGAGTCATTCCATCTTAGTCCTCACGGGTGACAACGCATCTGCATTTTGATTTGTAATAGAGGATGTCTATGGGCCGCAGTAACCACTTACCATATGGTGGACTGTATGCTCGTTTGTCACCCATATCCTATAAAAAAATGGATATTTTATTATAATATGTATAACGTGAGTACTTTCACTAAGTTTTGATTTAATCGCCCCGTAAAATAAAAAGTTTCCTACAAACTGTATTACCCTATATCACTCTCTTAGGGATTGAATTTTCCAAAACCCTTTCTTAGCGGACGTCTACGTCATAAAAGTCCGCAACTGTCCAAGTTTCAGATTTTTCCGCCAGTCACTCAGGTCTACATTTTTATTTATATATAGATATATGATATTATAGTGACAGAGAGAGACACAATATCATAAGACAGCGATGTGGAATGTAAGAAGATGTAGTATCCAAAAAAGTTGTATTTTAAGATAGATTAAGATATTAGACAAGGTGAAAAGAGGCTGAAGAAACAGTTTGTAAATAAGTGGTAAAATTAAAAAAATTGTACTACCGACTTCAAAATAAATTATTAAGGATAACTCAAAAACTACTGATTAGACCTTGAGCATCACCATTTAAATAAAAAAAACAATCATCAAAATCAGTTCCCTTAGAAAAAAGTTATGAGGTAACTCAAAAAGAAACTAAAAATACAGTCGAATTGAGTACCTCCTTCTTTTTGAAGTCGGTAGAAAATAAAACAGTGTGCAGGAAGAGTTTAAGACGTACCTTGGATAACGTACCCCAGTAAATTGCGCAAGCATGCAAAGTTTACTAGCCTATTGGTTCTGATGATCGAGATGGTTATGGCACCATCTAAACATACCCATAATATTACCATTTCTATTCCTGCCTATCAAAAGTCCACTGTTGAACATATTATATCTCCCCCATGGATTTCCTCATAAGGGAAATATTGCGATGGTTGCCACGTTTTGCAACAGGGTTGGCAATCGCAGTTTTTTATTTTTATCTAGCTTTAATCAGGAAGATCTGTTGCCATCTGCTCGTTCAGTTTCCCTCTGCCGACTCTTACGACACCCACGATATATTTATGATTTTTCCCATAACAGATTTTTTATAGGATAAAGGTGACAAGCAAGCACACAGTCCACCTGGTGATAAGTGATTCCTGTGGCCTATATACATCTACATCTATTCCTATTTCGGATCAAAATGCAGATGCGTTGTCAGTCGTGAGGACTAAGATGGAATGCCACTTTTCCAGTAAAAAGTGTCTCCGGTTCTCTATACTCGCCCCACGAAGCACAGCAGCATTAAGCTGCTATTTTACGCTGGTATTCTGTGAGAGCGTGGTCCTTCACCGGTCGAGCCGACCCATTTGTGCTACAACGATACAACTAATTTAGCTACAGCATGGCTCTACCACGTTTGAAATAGTCTTTTACGACGGCCACGGGGCGAATGGACGATGAATTTTCTTACGCTTCCATTGCTCTTTAGTCCCTTTTATGCAGAGGTTAATAAAATAAGTACAGAAAATCTTATAAAATGGAAGTCAATCATTCCTGCCCACCCCTATGCGAAACTTGTGATGCTGTTTATGATTTTGTTTGTAATTAGTTGCCGTATTATTCTCTGTTCCTAAGGGACATAATATAAGTGTTCGAATTTTGTAGTAAATGCATCTCGTGAGACTACGTATATTGCGGACTCGATCTCGTAAACTACACATGTTTACGACTACTGCCATCGAGAGTACATCCCGAATCGTAAAATAGATATAGACCCTTCAAGATTATGCGTTTTATCTACTTGCTATTTAAGAAAGAATATATAAATTAACTTTTTTACTAACAACATTCTAGAAAATTAATATAAGCGAATGATACAATGTCATTTTTAAACCGTGTGATAGATCGTGGGATGCTGCTTCGAATCATATCTAGTGCCTGTATTTTTGAAAAAACATGAATTAGAACTTGAAGAACTGGATTGAATATTTATTTTTGTGTATCATATATAACGTAATGTGATGTAGTCATGTAATGTATATGCATCCGATAAAATCAAATATAAATAATACATATCATATATATATTTTATCGGATTTAGATACATTACGGAGAGAAAAACGGTACGGTCGGTAATCACAGCGTCGTATCTGCTACTGTGAGATACAGTATAATTTTTGGGGCGGAGCTACAAGCCGCGAAGATAAATATATTTAAAGCGCAAAAAAGTGTGTGCGTCACTGATCTCTATATATACAAGTACGCGTCAATGGTGTGCGTGCTATCGCAAATATACCGAGTAGCGATAGCCTTTAACTAAAATTATTGACATTTTCCGCGCTGTATTTTTATAAAGTAGTGACATTTATAAAAACTAATCCTGAAATATTTATTGATTATTTAATAATAAACATTCGACGTAAAATCAAAATTACATACTATTTCATAAAAAACGCTTTTTCTAAGTAAAGCTTACTTTTTTTTTATAGGAGAGGGAGCAAACGAGCATGCGGCTCACCTGATGGTAAGTGACTACCGCCGCCAATGAACAACCGCAACACCAGGGAGGGAATTGCAGATGCGTTGCCGGCCTTTTAAAAAGGAGTACGCTCTTTTCTTGAAGGTCCCTAAGTCATATCGGTCCGGAAAAGTCGCTGATGGTAATCGATTCCACAAGGAAGTTGTGGGAGGAAGAAAATATCTTCTAAATCGCACAGTGGTGGACCGCCAATCATCCAGATGGTGTGGATGGTATCGGGAGTTCTGAGAAAAAGCGTTTTCGGTATATTATCTAAAATCTTTACATATTCTTATATATTTGCTGTCCATTAGTCTTGCTAAAACTCGAAAACGGCTCGACCGATTTTGATGAAATTTTTGTGTATTTGAATGGGTCCCTAGACGGTTTAGATTTACATTTGGCTCCGGTAGCTGGTGCTGTGGTCAAGATCCAGAAATCACCCGTGCAAAGCTGGGGTAGATCACTAGTCAACAATAAATTTCCATCTATGTCCAGAGCCAAAGCAGCCGCAAGAAAACTTTGTGTCCGTGCAAGAGTGCGGCGGTACATCACGCCAGGCAGCTTCTTACCTTATATATAGAGTGCAAAACCGGCCGTGCATGGAGTACTGCTGTCACGTATGGGCTGATGCTGCAAAATGCCACCTGGCAGCGTTGGATTCAGTGGAGAGACGTACTAAGGAACTCATTGGTGACCTTGATTTGGTTGAAACCAATCTTGTCAGTCTTGAGTACAGAAACAGAGTAGCCAGTCTCTCCGTATTCTATAGGTTGCATTTCGGACTTTAAAAAGGAGACGGTACTCAATTCGACTGTATTTTTTTTAATGTGTGTTACCTCAACCCAGTAACTGTAGTCAACCCAGTAAAAAGTTATGAGGTATTCGATTTCGATGATTCTTTTTTTATTTGAAAGCTGGTGCTTAACATGTTGTTCCATATAAATTTTATCAAGGTCTGACTAATAGTTTTTGAGTTATTCTTAATAATTTATATTGAAGTCGGTTGTACAAAAAATTTTAATTTTAAATTATTCATTAGCATTTGATAGATAAAAATACATTTCCACATATAGTTATTAACTATACAAATAAATGAAATTGAAGTGTCTGTTTGTAATATCAAAATACCAGCTTTTTACTAAATGCATATGAAAGTATATACGGTACTTATAACAAAAACACAATTTTTAAAATTTTTGTCTGTCTGCCGGTCTGTCGGTCTGTCTGTCTGTCTGTCTGTCTGTTTGTTCCGGCTAATTTCCGAAACGGCTGGACCGATTTCGATGGGACTTTCACTGACAGATAGCTGATGTTATAAGGAGTAACTTAGCCTACTTATATTTTAGAAAAAGAATTAGCGTTCTGCGCTACATAATTAAAACCCTAAATTACACGCGGGTGAAGTTGCGGAGAACAGCTAGTCTTATTATTAGTTCCCATAAACGCGCAATTACAAATATTTCACAGAATTTGACTATTGTTGTCACGAAATCATTTGAATACGAATATTTCTATCAACTTTTCGCGGACATAAATTATGAAATTAAGATAAAAAAATACGTAGAAATGTAAGTAAAAAATATTACAGAATAATCTTCAGAAAAAATTGAGGTTTTTCTTTGTTTAACCGAGCCCAGTCCCTAATTTTTCTTTTCGTTTTTGTTAAAGAAGGTTAGAAAAATATTTTCATGGAAACAAATAAAAGAAGAAAAAGGAATAATGATTTGGAGAAACTTTTACGCTTACTCAAATTTAACTTCATTGATTACGTGTAATTCCGGATGTAAAGTCTTTCCTTTGTCGCTAATGACGATAGCTTAGTTTGCATATATATGGTGACTTACGTAAAATGTAGCATCTCTTTTTAAAATGATTTTTTTTATGACTATCGTGCAGACATTTTGTTAGTGTAGCTGTCGCTATTGCGCGGATTTAAAATTTAAAGTCCAACTAAAGTTTGTTTGTTAATAACATAATTAAAGTATTCTAAAAGGCCGGCAACGCATCTGCAATTCCCCTGGTGTTGCGGTTGTTCATGGGCGTCGGTAGTCACTTACCATCAGGTGAGCCGCATGCTCATTTGCCCCCTATTCTATATAAAAAAATAATTTAAATGTTCATTACAAGAATATTGATTTCAGGTTAAGGGATATTATAAACATACAAATAGGCGCATACAAGATTGCTTTGCTGTTTGATGAGTGCATGGTTCGAAGGCAATGGTTACTATACACATGCTATTTTTAAAATATGTCTATAACATAATCACAAATAATATACTATTGCGAGGGATAATAAATATTAAAAATTAAAAAAAAATGCATAAAACTTACAAATTATAATTTGAAGACTAAATATAATATATAATGTCCTGCAGACAGAAGTTTGCCAGGGCAGTTAGTCTTAAAAGGACAGGAACAGAGTGCACTCTCTATTCTCTCATCTTCATAATGGATGGATTAGACGGGAATTCGAAACGACCAGAGAGACCAATAGCTAACGTGCTTTCCGAGGCAACATCATTAACTTCCAGACTCCGAGATGTTGCTGCTAATTTTTCGACGTCTTGATCCGCACGGGGATGCAACTTAGCCAATTTCCAGACTTCGGGCTGTTGCTGCGAATTTTTCGACGTCCTGATCCGCAGCTACACAAACGGCCTCTACACCAATAAGGCATTCCAACGGTGCAGAAAAATAATGATAACAGTCTGAAGAGACAGACAAATAAATAAAATAGAAATAAATACGAAAATAACCTTATATATCGACGGCTCCGTGGCGCAGTGGCTTAGCAATGAGTTGCTGCGCTGGGGGCCGCGGGTTCGAATGTGCGGGATCCGAACCCGCGGCCAAATATTTTTATGGCCTACAAATAATTCTTCCGCGTCTGGATGTTTGTCCTTGTGCAATTTGTGTCTGTAAACTGCCTTCATGATACAGGAAAAAATCCTAGTGTGGGGGGTAACGTTTTTTTTTAAAGAAAAAAAAAATCTTTTTTATATGAGAAGGGGCAAACGAGCATGCGGCTCACTTGATGGTGACTACCGCCGCCCATGAATAACTGCAACACCAGGGGAATTTCAGACGCGTCACCGGTCCTTTAAAAAAGAAGGTCTTAGTTCTTTTTTGAAGGTCCCTAAGTCGTATCGGAAATATCGCTGGTGGAAGTCGATTCCACAAAAAGTTGTGCGAGGAAGAAAACTTCTTGTAAATTACATAGTGGTGGACCACTAATCATCCAGATGGTACGGATGGTATAGTGAGTTTTGTTGCGATGTGAGACCGCAGACCCAAACGTCATTCGATATATCGACGCCGAGGTTTCCGATGATAGCTGAAGCAATGAAGAGTGTGCCTTTAAACAGAGGAGATACAACAAAGGGGTTCTTTTAACGGTGAACGCGCAAACTTGTATCTTCTGGGGATTGAACTGGACTATATTTACTCGCTCCCAATACAAGACTTAAACAGTCAAAGACTTGACTTTGGACAAAAGTTTATTCCGACACTCGACAACGTGTTCCCGAGAAATATTAGCACGGTCGGCGTATAAGGCATCACCAGTGCATAACAACGAATGTTACTGGTTTTTAACATATCGTTGCTATGCAGAAGGAACAGGGTAGGCGATAGTACGTAGCCTTGTGGAGCACAAGCGTTCACGGGCATGGAGTCGGAGCATGCACCGTCGACTACGACTTTAATGCTCGAACCTGAGAGAAAACTGGCGATCCAGTAGCATAATTTCTTGAGAAGCCCATAAGATGGAAGCTTCGAAAGAAGCGTTTTGTGGCAAACTCTACCGTTTAACGATGGTAGAGCCACGCGGCAGCTTTTGCTGTTGCACGTATGGGCCGTCCTGGGCTGGGTTAGTACCACGACCTCACAGCATACCGGCGTGAAGTGGAAGCTCTGCTTCTGCGATTCGTCTGGTGAGTGCAGGTGGTCGGATGCTCAATTCCCCCCCCCCATCAACATGGTAGCGGAATTACATCAAAGACTACCCCAGAAGGGTACCAGCACCCATGGAAAATCCCTCGTTGAGCATCCACGACCATGTTATTCCACTCTTGAGTATGGGATTCCGCTCAATACAATAACTGCTCGGGGCAAACTGAGCAACAATAACAAGGCGACCTCTGCCACGCTATCCGTGAATTTCTGCAACATCAGAGGACTTCACTCGAACCTAAACGCCGTTCACTACCATCTCGAGACGGCGAAGGCGGCCTTGCTCTTTCTGACCGAGACGCAGTTGTCCTCTCCGGCTGATACATCGTATCTTTCCTACCCGGGGTACAAATTGGAGCACTCCTTTGTGCCTCCGGTTGGAGTTTGCGTATACGTCAGAGAGGACATCTGTTCTCGACGCCTCGGCAGTCTTGAAGGTTCGGACCTGTCCATCCTTTGGCTAAGCGTGGACAGCGACGACCATCCACTCATCTACGGATGCCTCTATAGGTCCCATAGCGGTAATGCCGAAACAGACCGACTCATCGACCACGTCCAAACGGCTACAGATTCCTTGCTACAACAGGTCCCATAAGCAGAGATCTTGATCCTTGGCGATTTAAATACCCACCATGCTGAATGGCTCGCTTCATGTTTAACCGATCATGCGGGGAGATCTGTTTATGACTTTGCCTTGGCGTATGGTCTGACACAACTGGTTATTTCGCCTACGCGGATTCCAGATGTGGAGGATCATACACCTTCTCTGTTGGACCTTCTGCTGCCGTCTCATCCGGACGAATATCAGGTTTCTGTCGATGCCCTCTTGGCTCTTCGGACCATTGTCTGATCCGGAGTGTGGTGCCACTCACGCTCCCCAGCGCTGTTGCTGACTATGTCACTGATGTGGTGCTACAGGTATTGGAACTATTTATTCCATCATCTGTGGTACCCATCGGAGGCCGATCTCAGCTTTGGTTTAATCGCTCCTGTAAGACTGCATTACGCAGTAAGCAGGAGTGTTATGAAGCCTGGGCTGCGGCTTCGGCGATTCGGGATGTAAACACTAGCACACTTAAAAAGAAGTATAACTTCGCCTCCAGTTCCTTCAAAAAGTTATTGCCAAGGCAAAGTCAGAGCACATAGGCAGAATTGGCGAGAAACTAGTTCGCCTTACTTCGGGAACCCGTGCATTCTGGTCTCTCGCCAAGGCTGTCCAAGGGAATTTCTGTAAGCCATCACTACCATCTCTGCACAGGGAGGACGACTCACTTGCCTATGCCGCAAAAGAGAAAACCGACCTTTTA
Source organism: Parnassius glacialis (assembly GCA_033319125.1). Lineage (NCBI taxonomy): Eukaryota > Metazoa > Arthropoda > Insecta > Lepidoptera > Papilionidae > Parnassius > Parnassius glacialis. The sequence continues at coordinate 35,388,096 of JAVANC010000001.1, read as the reverse complement.
GTCTCCCTTTTTGCGTCCAACTCGACTCTTGATGACGGGGGGAACACATCGTCGACCATCCCGCGGTGCGCTGTGAGAAACGCACATCTGGCATAGTGCTCCATGCCAGATGTGCGTTTCTCACAGCGCTCGGTTCGCAAAGCACTCCTCTTCCTTGACATCCACAAGTCGAGTGGGCCTGACGGAATCCTCCCAATTGTGCTGAGGAAGTGTGCTCCGGACTTGGCACCGGTTCTAACGCGTCTTTTCCGGTACTCCTACTCCCAAGGCGTAGTCCCGAAATCAAGGAAGACAGCTTTTGTCCACCCGATCCCATTAAAAAGGCGACCGCTCAGACCCGTCCAACTACAGGCCTGTCGCTATCACCTCCTTGTTTTCCAAAATAATGGAATCCATTATCAACTGCCAGCTCATAAGGTACCTTGATGATCACCAGGTGATTAGTGACCGCCAGTACAGTTTTCGTCGGGGTCGATTAGCTGGTGATCTTCTGGTCTACCTGACTCATAGATGGGCGGAGGCAGAAGAGTCCAAGGGGGAGGCGTTGCCCGTTAGTTTGGACATTGCGAAGGCCTTCGATCGGGTTTGGCACAAAGCGCTTATTTCGTAGCTCCCTTCCTATGGGCTTCCCGAGAAATTGTGCAATTGGATCACCAGCTTCCTTGCAGATCGGAGCATCAAGGTCGTTGTAGACGGTGCATGCTCCGACTACAAGCCTATTAACGCTGGTGTTCCACAAGGTTGTGTGCTATTACCAACGCTGTTTCTTCTGCATATCAATGATATGTTGCAAACTGGTAACATTCATTGCTATGCGGATGACAGCACTGGTGATGCTCTATACACCGGTCGTGCCAATATTTCTCGGGAAAACGTCACTGAGTACCGGAAAAAACTTGTGTCTGAAGTCGAGTCTTTGCTGAACAAAGTCTCGGATTGGGGGCGACTAAATCTAGTCCAGTTTGATCCTCAGAAGACACAAGTTTGCGCGTTTACTGCTAAAAAGAACCCCTTTGTCGTATCTTCTCAGTTTCAAGACACTCTCCTTGTTGCCTCAGCCAGTATCGGAATCCTCGGCGTCGACATATCGAGTGAAGTGCAGTTTCGTGGTCACTTGGAAGAAAAGGCCAAATTGGTCTCTAAAAAGCTTGGCGTGCTCAGCAGAGCGGGACAGTATTTCATGCCGGCACACTGCCTGCAACTTTACAAGGCGCAGGTTCAGCCTCACATGGAATACTGTTCCCATCTCTGGGCATAGGCTCCCCAGTGCCAGCTCCTTTTACTTAACCGCATCCAGTGCAGAGCGGCTCGAATGTTCGACGACCGAGTCCTTTCCGATCGGCTCGATTCATTTGCACTGCGAAAAGATGTTGCATCCCTTTGCATTTTCTTTCACATTTACCACGGGGAGTGCTCCGAGGAATTGTTCGGATTAATCCCAGCCGCCAAATTTCGCGGCAGAACTCCCGATACCATCCACACCATCTGGATGATTGGCGGTCCACCACTGTGCGATTTAGAAGATGTTTTCTTCCTTGCACAATCTCCTTGTGGAATCGATTACCATCAGCGATTTTTGCGGACCGATACGACTTAGGGACCTTTAAGAAAAGAGCCTACTCCTTTTTAAAAGGCCGGCAACGCATCTACAATTCCTCTGGTTCCCCTGGCGTTGCAGTGTTCATGGGCGGCGGTAATCACTTACCATCAGGTGAGCCGCATGCTCGTTTGCGCCCTATCCTATAAAAAAAACCCGATCGTAGGCCTTCGTTATGATCAAACTAACGACCAATTCTACCAGTTAGACCTTTGAAGAGTTCCCTAGTGCTCAACCGTCTGCGCCCATAAGTGTGTTAGGTAAACAAGAAGATCATCAGTAGAGTGACCCCGACGGAAACCGTACTGGCGATCACTAAACAGCTGGTACTCCTCGAGGTACCTCATGAGCTGGGATTTAATGATGGACTCCATTATTTTCGAGAACAATAAGGAGGTGATGGCGATTGGCCTGTATTTGGACGAGCCAGAGCGGTTACCTTTTTTAGGGATCGGTGCACGAAGGCTGTCTTCTATAAATTTGGGATTCTAATGCAAGATTCATATCTGTTTGAATTTTATTTCTATTTGTTATTGGTACAATGATTTTCACGACTGATTTTTACTTATTTTTCGTTGGTAATATATGTATTTGTAACATCATTAGTAACATAAAATTTAATACAAGGTAATATTACGGCTTTTATCGCGTCCAATACAACTGCAACCACCTCCCCTCTACCTCTAGGCTGTTAATTTATCATATTCTAGGAGTGTTATCGTACTCTCTAACCCCTGCGAAATTGTTACAAAAATTAAAGAGCACGTAGAAACATTTTCTTTGGAGTTTCTCTTCTGGGTAATCGGGACCCCCTTCTCCATTGCCCACGGCCCTAATGGTCCCGTTTATGTTAGGGGATCACAAGTAACGAGAACAAGAGGACCGAGAAGATGCAGCCAGATGACCTGCGTCCTCGTTTATAAGTCAGATCTCTACTTTCTCGTTGTCACTCAACAGCCTCTTTCTGGAGCATTATGAAGTCAAAGAAAAAGCTCTGTACCGTTATAAAAGTGTTTTTGGATCTTTACTCGTACCATAAGATACACTTGTTTTGTTTATTATGCCGCCATTTTAAATAGTTTTTCTGTGAATGTGGTCCTTATCCAATCAAGCTGAAACATTCATGATGGAGCTACATATCGTGTTGATGTATTGATTTTTTAAGTCTGTTAATGGAAGTAAGATCTAATTGATGTCCTAATATATTCTTGCATTTGTGTAATAACATAAATTGAAAATTTCAAAGATACTCGAAACAAAAAGGGCTGATGATCTTCAAACGGCCGAAAAGATGTTCTTGAATTATAGCTAAGAACACTCTCGGTCAAGTCACCTTTCAAACAAAAAAAAAACTAAATCTAAATCGGTTCATCCGTTTGAGGGCTACCATTGTCACAGACAGACACACAGATACACACGTTAAATTTTAAATAAAGATAGATAATAAAAAAAAAAAGAATTACTGAGTAAAGGGGTCATTTGGTTTCTATTCGTTTTCCAATACTCTCGTGGTTATAAAGATGTGAGGTACGACTCACTAGGGACTTCGAAGATGATCCGAGCTTTATTAGAAACTTCACTGCCTATTTGAATAGTCAATCCCGGCTTAATACGAATTGGATTGCACTATGAGTAACACATAACATTAAGAACTGTATTTTTGAAATAATAATAAGTACTTAAACCTTCAATGTAATTAAAATAACATTAATTTTATGCATCTTATAGATGTTTGTATGTTGTTAAGTCATAATTACTTAAGTCTGCGATGATTTACTGGTGGACATAGGATTTATACCTTGAGCACGCTAATCATTTTGATCTCGTTTGGAGCGCCTATACTTTTATTTTACGCCACAAAATAAAATGTTCAAAGAAATATTGAAAACGGGGGCTTATCGCTAAAAAGCGATCTCTTCCAGTCAACCATGGCATAAAGAAATAAAGCTATAGATACGAGGTAGGTGGTGCAATATAAATATACATACTATACAAACAAAATAAAATAAATATGTATAAATTATTATATATTATTTTTAACACAATAATAAAGCTCTAAATAAAATATCAACATAATAATAGTTGTAATTGTCTATATTGCCGTGTGGTGGCGGTCAAGAATATCCACTATCCCATATCTTCCCGTGGGTGTCGTTAAAGGCGACAAAAGGAAACAAGCAGGAGATGGGCAGCAGCATCATCCTGATAATAGCCAAAATTACAATAAAAAAACTGCGGTTGCCAACCCGCTCGCCAAGCGCGGCAACTATAGCAAATACCCCCCCCTATGAAAAGAGTAACAAGGAGACGGCCCCCAGTCCCCGGCGGCCTTGCTATTCCTGGCTACGTTGGCGACCATGGTAACGGCGGGGCAGGGGGTGCTAAGAATCTCCGGTGGAGGTTCGGTTGCCACATAAGACGACTTGACCTGGCAATGTACAACACACGCACCCTGAGAACTGACGAGAAGATCGTGGAGCTGGAAGAAGAGATAGACAAGTTACGCTGGCATATTATAGGATTATCCGAAGTCCGAAAAGGGGGTGAAGACACGGTAATCCTCGAATCCGGCAACTTGCTCTATCACCGGGAGGGCGACCATCTGTCCCAAGGAGGTGTCGGATTTATCGTCCACGAGTCTCTCGTTAACAACGTTGTAAAGATCGGGAGTGTGTCGACGAGGGTTGCGTACCTTATACTCAGAATCACCAAACGGAATTCGCTGAAGGTCATACAGGTTTACGCACCAACCTCGGCACACCCCGATTAGGAGGTGGAGGAAATGTATGAGGATATCTCAAGAGCCATGCATTCCTCCAAAACCCAATATACGGTGTTAATGGGAGACTTCAATGCAAAACTAGGCACAAGAGAGAACGGTGAGCTGAAAGTAGGGAAATTTGGAATAGGGCAACGGAACCCAAGGGGCCAGCAGCTGGCCGACTTCATGGAGAAAGAGGAACTCTTTATGATGAACTCTTTCTTCCAGAAGCGGCCCCATAGGAAGTGCACCTGGTCGAGCCCCGACGATTCGACAAAAAATAAGATTGACTTCATTATGACGACCAGACGACAACTGTTCAGTGATGTCTCCGTGATCGCGAGGGTGAAAACTGGTAGCGATCATCGAATGGTTAGAGGCACACTGACCTTAAACGTTAAGTTGGAGAGGTCTCGTCTAATGAAGTTAACCTTCCGTCCCCCTCGTGCTCTGTTCCAAAGTCCTGAAACCTTTCAGCTCGAGTAACAAAACCGTCTTCAGTGCCTAGAAGACTGCAATGAAGTGTGCGATATGAATGACAAGCTCGTGGAAACTGTCCATGCGGTCGGAGTTAAGTTCTGCAAGACCCGCCGCAGAAGAACACAAAAACTCTCCGATCACACTCTTAATCTCATGGCTGTTAGACGGGAGATGAAGCTAGATTCTTCAACAGAAATCTGTTGCCTGTATGCTGTCAAATGACAGCATACAGGCAACTTAACAGACAGATCTCCAAATCCATGCGGCGGGACTTATGCAACTTTAATACAGCTTGTATTGAAGAAGCGATCGAGCGGAACCAAGGCTCCAAAGTCTTTGCTAGAGATCTGTCTGCCAGAAAGAGCCAACTTTCAAAGCTGAAGACCGAGTGTGGCAGCATCGTTTCCGGGGCACCTGAGATTTTGAGTTAGATTGAGTAGTTCTATGGACAGCTGTACACGTCATCGTAGGAGCCACACACAAGTGTGAGTAATGATTCAAGAGCGAGTCTTATCCGACACTATTCCGAAGATATCCCAGATGTCAGTCTGAGTGAGATTAGAATGGCTCTCCAGCATCTTAAAAATGGCAAGGCCCCAGGCGAGGATGGAATTACAGCGGAGCTTCTGAAAGCGGGTGGGAAACCGGTACTGGAAGTCCTTCAGAGGCTCTTTAATTCCGTCCACCATGGTGGCATTACACCGGAGTTGTAGAGCAGAAATGCGGTGGTCTTGTTCTTCAAGAAAGGTGACAATGCTCTCTTGAAGAACTACAGACGCTTTTCCCTTCTGAGCCGCGTCTACGTGCTGTTTTCGAGAGTCATTACGAATCGTCTCGCACGCAGACTTGACGACTTCCAGCCTCCCGAACGAGTCGGTTTCCGAAAGGGCTTCAGCACCATAGACCACATACCCTTCGGCAAGTTGTACAGAAACCCGAGGAGTACAACTCACCACTATGCCTGGCGTATGTGGACTATGAGAAAGCCTTTTATTCCGTCGAAATTTGGGCGGTGCTGCCGTCCCTTCAGCGATGCCAAGTTGATTGTCGATATATCGAAGTGCTGAAGTGCTTGTACAGTAGGGCTACGATGGTTATCCGAGTATAAAACCAGAGTACGAAACCTATCCAATTGCAGAGAGGTGTAAAACAGGGGACGTTATATCCCCGAAACTCTTCACTGCTGCATTGGAAGACGTTTTCAAGCTACTGGACTGGAAAGGATGCGGTATTAACATCAATGGCGAGTAGATCACTCACCTTCGATTTGCCGACGATATAGTCCTTATAGCAGAATCGCTGGAGAACCTAAGCACTATGCTCAATGACCTCAATAGTGTCTCCCAACGGATAGGTCTTAAGATGAACATGGACAAAACAAAGATTATGTTTAATGTCCATGTCACACCTATGCCGGTAGTTGTTGAGAGCACTAAGCTCGAAGTTGTTGACGAGTATGTTTACCCGGAACAATAGTCCGACTAGGTAAGTCCAACTTCGACCGAGAGGTCAATCGACGGAATCAACTCGGTTTGGCAGCGTTCGGGAAACTACGACACATCTTCTCGTCAGACATACCTCAAAACCTTAAAACGAAATTGTACAACCAGTGCGTGTTGCCAGTGATGACTTACGGATCTGAGATGTGGTACTTCACTGCTGGCCGTATGAGGAAGCCCAAGGTCGCTCAGCGAGCTATGGAGAGGGCTATGCTCGGAGTTTCTCTGCGTGATAAACTTAGGAATGAGGATATCCACAGTAGAACCAGAGTAACCGACATAGCCCAACGGATTAGTAAGCTGAAGTGGCAGTGGGCCGGCCATATAGCTCGAAGAACCGATAACCGATGGGGAAGAAAGGTTCTTGAGTGGCAGCCTCGTACCGGTAGGCGAAGTGTAGGGCGAGATGGAGTGACGACCTGGTAAGACATGCAGGAAGCCGATGGATACAGGTGGCTCAGGATCGTGCTTTGTGGCATTCCTTGGGGGAGGCCTATGTGCATGTGGGGTGTGTATTTGGAGGCAGTGGACTTATGAAAGGCTGTAATGATGATATTTATTATAGTAGTATTTAACCATGTAGTGGCGGTGTAAGAATATCCACTACCTAATAAAAAACTGAGGTTGCCAACCCGCTTGCCAAACGTTTGCCATCCTCCATGAGGCAGTCTATGAGGGAGGCCTATATTTAGCAGTGGACCAGCCTGTAATGGATGGATAATAGTGATTTGTCCTAATGGTGCCCGATTAGCCCCAGAGATTGCAATGCTCTTTTAATAATTTCGTAAAGATATCAATAGATTACGCCTCACGGATATCTAAAGGCAGGGCATTCATCTCTTACCATATGGAACACAGCAGCATTAAGTTTTCTTATGGTAATAGACGAGGCTGACTAATTTATGCTGGTTCTCTGTGCGAACGTTGTCCTTCTGTAGTCAAGCCGATCAATTCGTGTTCCACCCAAAATATATTGTAGCGTGGTTCTACCATGTGAAGGAAATGATGATGAAGTCCTTGGTGGCTCATTGCTAGAAATTGTGTTCTTTGGAGTAGATACCGTACTAAGATTGCATCCATTGCAATCTAAATTTCATGATGTGACTTCTCCTACTGTTGTTGCTCAAGTGACAGGCATGCATTTCCAGTTTTTCCACTTCAGTTCTTAAATACGGAAAACTATTTCAGTTACCTTATTTCTCCGATGGCTTTCTACATTACGAATCTTATTCTTTAGAAAAACTTTTAGAATAATTCTTTACACTGCTTGCTGAGCGACTATGAACTTGTGAAGTAGTTGGATGAAAACAGGTGGTACGGACTGGTTCGATTATATAATCTTACGAATCTTCCTAAATGCCTACAGCCTTACTAAATCCTTCTATCGGCTTTATTCTCGAAGTTAATCTTAATTAACTACAATATCTGCCCCGAGGTAGGTATATTCTTGGAAAACTTTTCAAATCTTACCGTCGGCAGTAATTCGAACTATGGCGTGACTGTTGAATACAACTTTTGTTCTGTTTTGTTTCAATTTCTACAAGACGTCGATAGGATTCATAAAGACTAATCAGCGTACCGTGAAGTTTTTGCAGCGATTTTTCTATGGGACTTTTAGTTTTACTATCGATAAAAGATAGATGCGAGGTGCGTTAAAGTCATTTAGGTTAATCTCTTTTTAACTACTCTAGCATGTTAGATGTCGTTATCAAATTTATTAAAGGAGAAGGAGACATCTCTATACATTTTTGGGCCCAGATGTTAACAAGATGAAAGTCAGACCATTTGAAAGCTTATATATAAACAAATCATACCTGAAAATCTGGCTAGATTTGACAATCTAGGAGCTGAGTTATAGAAGAATAAAAAAATGTGATTTTATGTATTACCTACACTGTAACAGGCGATTTTTCACTGTAATAACACTGTAACAGGTTATTTTTCACTATAATTACTTAATATATCTTTAAGCCTTTATCTAAAAGCCGGATTAGTATAAAATCACCAAAGAAAAGCTGTGGTTATCTAGGAAACAAATAGTGAAACGATTAACGAAAATTAAAACAACAACAATGAAATTGAAATGAATATTAGAAATATCGATCTGGAATCGATTACTTGAATTATTGTTGTTAACAGTAACATATTCATACTTTGTATTTTTTCATATTATTTTGTAGATATGTTTTTTTATCTGCCTAGTTAACACAGATAAATAATTAAAAATATATATTAAAATGCTGGATTTAATCGAGAATCGATTATATTGCACTCGTTTTAAATCAAATTGAAAATTGGTCTTTTTCTTTTTTCTTTTAAGTGAATAGTTTTGAAGTTTGAACTGTCAAAACAAACTAATAGAAATTACTAGTGGTAGTATGTACAGAAAAGAGAATTTCACTAGTGTATGCTTTATTGTAATCGACTTATTTCCATAAAACGTTTATTTCTTTTTTCCTTATGCAAATAATAATATACTATATTTCCAAATGAATATATCATATCAATATATCAGCTTTATGATTTAATTTTCTTGGATCCGAATAAATATAAAATCGATTGCATCAATACAATCGATTTCCTAACTTATTTATTATTTTATTGTTTTTTTGAAATCTAGATTGTAAAATGAGCTAATTTTTTGTATTTAACTTTAGAAAAATATAGCCAATTTTTTAAAGTATAAACCAATTAGTTAACTTCAGGCCCAAAAATCCCATTCTCCTTTACGTGTTTTATGTGTATATATGTATTTGTGTTTGTCAAGCTTCAAACGTTATCTTATAAACATTGCCAGAGATTATTGCGGTAGACTAGGACTTTATTCTGTATTGTGGAATTGTTAATATATAAATTGCATACAGACAAAATTCTAGCCTCGGATCAACTATTTGTAGTTCATACAAATACTTGATTCGTGCGGGTTTCCAATCCGCTCCGGGCTGCAGCTAAACACTTAGCCACTGCGCTATCGAGCCGTTGCATTTGTAAGTTGTTTCGGTTATATCATATCCACTGTTTAATAAAGTTTTTAAGTACCAAACCAATATTATTCTAACTATTTATATCATAGACAGACTTATCGCGGAAAATAATAGATAAGTAAATATTTGCTTTGATTGTAGTGTAAATTTGATTTAGGATAGAGGTTTGATTTGAGTTTATTAATAGCTAAAGAGATTTAAATTGTTTGTAATTCTTTTTCCTGTTAAGATTTAATTTAAATTAACAGTGGTAGAGCCACGCGGCAGCTTTTGCTGTCGCACGGATGGGCCGGCTCGAACCGGGGTGGTACCACGACCTCACAGAATACCAGCGTGAAGTAGAGGTTTACCTCTGCGTTTCGCTTGGTGAGTGCAGGTGGCCTGAGGCCCTTTTTACTGGAAATGAGGCATTCCATTTTAGCCCTCACGGGTGACAACGCATCTACATTTTGATTTGTAATAGAGGATAGATGTAGATGTCTATGGGCCGCAGCAACCACTTACCATCAGGTGGACTGTGTGCTCGTTTGTCACCCTCATCATATAAAAAAAAATTATAATAAAACACAATCTAAAAGTCAGCAGTAGAAATAATGAAAAATAAGGTGTTAAAAATCCAAGAGACACAGTAGAAAACTCGTTGACACTAGCTTTAGCGACAAGTGTACGAAAAATGCACCTAATACCAGGTTTCGACAGCGATATATTGCATATATCTTTAGACTCGACAAGCTGACTGCATCTTTTGATCAAAGGTGAACCAGCGCTTTAAAAGCAGCGACGGGTCGTTAAATGTCAGTCCCTAATTTATATTTTAATCAACGGTACGCTGGCCCGGATATGATTGACGTCCGCTTTGAATGCGCCGACGTTCAACTTAATTTTAGATATCCATTAAATATTGAAACGCGATCGACTTTGCCGCTACGTAACGATTGCATAAATTGAAAGTATTTCTTAAATCTTCCCCTCAAGTTCGTAGTTACTATGTAAGAGTGTTACATACATTAATTTATATATGTTACGTATCATTTTCTTAAAGGCCTTTGGCACTATTCAAACTGCTAAATGGGAAGATTTTACATCAGTATTCTCTAATAATTAAATTTGTATTTTATTTTAATATGTTTGTGATGTTTTAATTTTGATCACATCTATACAAATAAATAAAACTGAAGCGTCTGTTTGTAATGTCAAAATTACAGCGTTTTACTTAATGCATATGAAAGTATAAGAGGTACTTATTACAAAAATACATTTAAAAAAATTTTTGTCTGTCTGTCTGTTTGTTCCGGCTAATCTCCGGAACCACTGGACCGATTTTGACGGGGCTTTCACTGACAGATAGCTGATTTCATAAGGAGTAACATAGGCTACTTTTATTTTGGAAAAAGAATTAGGGTTCCGCACAAAAACATAAAAACCCTAAAAGATAAAAGTTACTCAACGACGAACTCAAGTGCGTAATCATTTGATACGCCCTCATTACGATATGAGCATCTAAAAATCGTTGCTAATTAATAAACACATAAAAACAGTATCTCAAAACGCTGTACTTAGGAATAGTGTTCAGTGACTTGCACTTAAGTACACATACTTGAGAGTCGAGTTTCGTTTATTAACCAGTGTGGCACTCAGCTGATATCGTAAACCTAAACCGCATCTTGAGATATGTTTAGTAATAAGATCATAACCTCAAGATTAGACTCAAGTGCGTGTACTTGAGCTGAGTAATGTTTATTAATACGGGCCTAAGTCTGCTTAGTACAAAAATTATTTACATCGCATGTTGAACCTGCAGCAGCAACTGCAGCGCACCTGATGGTAAGCAGTTTCTTGGTACCTTAATAAATATGCATTAATCTTATCCCAAAAGTTGTACCTAGAGGAAGATTATTTTTACAAAAATAAAATAAGTATCTTACGTTACCACTACAGCCTATTAAAGTCCACTGCTAAACATAGGCCACCTCTTACGACACCCACCGGATGATTTGTGGTATTGGATATCCTTACACCGCCATACATAAAATAAATACCTTAGTTTTATGTGAACTATAAAAAAATAATAGTATTTATAAAGCTTACATAAAAATTTGATGTATCGCTTGTGATATGAGGTCGAAGGTACAATACAATACTCTTTATTGTTCACCAAGAAAAGTTAAAAGTATTAAAAAGAAAAAATAAACAACTATTGAGGGATATAAAAAGGGCGGTGTTATTGCTACATAGCAATCTCTTCCAGACAACCCAGAAGTTAAGAATAAAAATAAGAAATAGAACAATGGGTAGGGTGCACTAAAATAAAAGGTGATTAAGATCAATATGGAATGAGCTTGAAAACTTAAATCTTAGAAGTTCAAGCCACACCTGTTTTATATTAAAAAAAATAACAGTTTTTCCTCGCAACCTTAGAATACAGATTAGCAAGGTATGCTTATGTATTATCTAAGCTCGCGACCCGTTTTATAGTGCAGTAAATGTTTGGCAACAACATTTATAAAAAATAATAATAATTTACTGGCTTAAAAAATTACTACGGCTTAAAATTATTTCATTTACACACAATCAGTGACAAAAAATGTTCTTACCGAATGAGCGCCCACTCGGACATTTGGGTGCGCTTTTAATTTGTATGTAGCTTTGTGAATACAACTTTAGGTAATGCACTTAAAGTGGAATTTACATGAATGTATATTTATTTCAACTAGAATTACGTCAAAACAATTAGCAACAGTTTTTAGAGAAATTTTGCACGGGATTGTGTATCTAGTTTTTTATTAGTGATCGGTGGTTCATAATATACATAGTTTGTGATGAATATGGTTTTTACATGCAATGTGATTGTAATGTAACGGATCGTAGCGGAGAACGAAAAGTTAGAATATGGGTATTCCAACAAGATTCGGCGCCAGCTCATAGAGCGAAGAGCACACAAGACTGGCTGACGGCGCGTGAAATTGACTTCATCCGGCACGAAGACTGGCCCTCCTCCAGTCCAGATTTGAATCCGTTAGATTACAAGATATGGCAACACTTGAAGGAAAAGGCGTGCTCAAAGCCTTATCCCAATTTGGAGTCACTCAAGACATCCTTGATTAAGGCAGCCGCCGATATTGACATGGACCTCGTTCGTGCTGCGATAGACGACTGGGCGCGCAGATTGAAGCCCTGTATTCAAAATCACGGAGGTCATTTTGAATAAATTTTAGTGTCATAATAAGCTATGTTTTGTTACGTGCATTTTGGTATATAAATGGTTACATAATGAATAAACTTGTTTCAATTATTTTATATTAAACGTGTGACAGAATTTATGACCTGACTAGGTAGAAGTCGAGCATTGGTCGATAGATATGTCGACCTAAGTCCGATTCATGCTATCCGTAAATAACAGTAATCATTACAAATGAATTTACCAAGTTTCAAATAATAGTTAATTAAATTCAATACGGGGCAACGATAACACATTCAGTAATTCATCAATAAGCTTGGATGACAAGCTGGGCACTAAAATTGCAATACATGCAGTTACGCTTGCTAAGCTAAAAAAAAGCTTATTTACGAGTACGAAGAAGTAGCAACGGGCTTTGATTTTAGTGTGTTACGCAACATGTAGTTTAGCCCTAATTTATTACAAAAATACTACAATATTGCGATTCTTGTATTCTCTTCCAACAAATTAGGTCCATACTGTAGGTCTTTGTTCTTGTTGTTGTTGTCATATGGTTATAGGCTTTTAACCGATTTCATAAAAAGGAGGTTAATAATTTAATTGTAATTTTAATAGAATAAGAATAGAATAGAATATTGTTTTATTTATTATAGATTACAAGTAGTTCTTATTGAAAGTATTTTTTTTACTTTTATCACTGATTCGGAAAAATATTTCCTACGAAGAACCAGCAAGAAACCCAGCGGGTACCTTAAATTTAATGCAGCGATAATTTAATGTAGGTATTAAATTTAATTTGTAATGCTATTGCACGGATCTTGCCAATTCTTTTTTTATTGAATGAATGTATTTTATAGTGGCCCCTTAAATATTTTAACCTGATCCGATGTGTTCTGATAAAGTCTTTTAATATTTATTTAAATATTATTTTTTTTATAGAGTAGAGCACACAACATCAATAGAGTACCCAACCACATCATGGTAAGTGGTTGCTGTGGCCCATAGTTACATCCATCTATTTTCAATTAAGAATCAAAATGCAGATGCGTTTCCACGCCTGAGGGATAAGTTTTGGTGTAGGTTCTATACATTTACCATTATTAAATATTTTGAAATATTATTAAATATTCTAGTTTTTAATTAGTTAAGCAGTTATTGATTTACATTAAAAGCTGTTTGGAATCGATTAGTATACGATATAGTGTTAATGTTATTCTAATCATCGTCATTAAGTTTAACATAGGTGAAAAAAATCGTCATATTTTAGTCATTGGGATTGAAGTCGAATATTACTTTAAGTTGAGACCTATTTAATGGGCTAATGAAAATCTTTAATCATCACCGGTTTGAAAATCTCATTCTCTGTGGAGAAGAAACAGCAAAAATCCAGATTTTTAATGCGACATTTTCTCGTTCTCCTTAGAGAAGATTACACTTGTTAAATTTATAGTTAATGTATTAAGCCCGCCGATCCTAAACGTCGAAAGAGTTACCTTCCACACATTTTTCATGTGTTTTGCGTAACCATTTTGTACTTTTAGTCACTGCAAATATTTAGGCATGTATATGAACTATGTAATCAGAGGTATTCTAAATAGATATAAGGCATGGTGTCAAAACATTTCCATATATAATGGGTTAAAAGTATTTAAACGTAAAATGTTTAAATGTAAAATTGCATAGCAAGGTTATTTATCCCGCAGATCCATAAGCTCTAATGTTCCTCAGAAAATGCCGCTATATCCGAAATCGATCAGAAGACATTATAGAGACGACAAAATAATTGGAAGTGGGGCATTCAGCGATCCACTTTTATCGTGAACTATTAAGTCATAAATTTGTTGAACGGTATTGCGGGTGCTTTGGAATTTAACGGATAGAGACGTAGAGCTTGCAATGACTCTTGCAGTTTATACGCACGCGCCATTTCATCTGACCCTAAAATAATCCAACTGCATTATCAATAATATTTGGCTTATTGCATTTAAGTACGTATTTATGACGTAAATAATATGTACTCGTATATATACCTATTTAGACATACATATGTTATCATATTTACATCTAAACAAAGTTTATTGAAAAAAATATTAAAATTATATAATTTTAATACGGAATTACGTTGCTAGTATGACGGCTCCGTAGTGCAGTGGCTTAGTAATTAGTTGCAACGCTAAGGGTCCACCCTTAGCGTTGCAAGTATTTATATGGCATATAAATTAATGGTCCAGATCTGGATGTTTGTCCTTGTGAAATTTATGTCTGTAACTGCCCCCACGATACAGAAGAAAAATTCAAGTAAAATAGTATTTTTTTAAAGAGGTACGCTTAAAAAATACTATTTTACAAATATATGCCAGCGCACTAGTCTTGATACATTGTGATTATTTTTTTGTTGTAAGCATTATAATATTCACAGATAGGTCAGGGTAACCGATAGTTCATAATTGCAGCACTATAATTTTTTTTATAGGATAAGGGTGACAAACGGGCACACAGTCCACCTGATGGTAAGTGGTTGCTGCGGCCCATAGACATCTACATCTATCCTCGATTACAAATCAAAATGCAGATGCGTTGTGACCCGTGAAGACTAAGATGGAATGCCTCATTTCCAGTAAAAAGGGCCTCCGGCAACCTGCACTCACCAAGCGAAGCGCAGAGGTAAACCTCTACTTCACGCTGGTATTCTGTGAGGTAGTGGTACCACCCCGGTTCGAGCCGGCCCATCCGTGCGACAGCAAAAGCCGCCACGTGGCTCTACCACTGTTGGAAATATAATATTTATCCTATGTAGATTAAATATCAGCGATTTTTCCGGACCGATACGACTTAGGGACCTTCAAGAAAAGAGCGTACTCCTTTTTAAAAGGCCGGCAACGCATCTGCAATTCCCTCCCTGGTGTTGCAGTTGTTCATGGGCGGCGGTAGTCACTTACCATCAGGTGAGCCGCATGCTCGTTTGCCCCCTCACCTATAAAAAAAAATATACCATTCATAAACTATATCGAAGTGTCTGAAATTGATAAAGAAAAATAATTATTATCACAGTGCCAGGTTGGTACTTACGCCTTTTTCCATGTAGACTACGTTGTTTACCGTGTAGTGGCGGTGTAAGAATGTCCACTATCTTATATCATCCCGTGGGTGTCGTAAGCGGCGACAGAGGGAAACAAATCAGCAGATGGCAGCAGAGTCTTTAACATAAAAAACTGCGGTTACCGTCCCGCTTGCCAAGCATGGCAACTATGGCAAATATCTCCCTTATAAGGTAATCTATTAAGGAGGCCTATGTTCAGCAGTGGACTCTAATATGCTGTAACGGTACGTGGTTTATCTGAAGCGAACACAACACTAACGCAAAGGCGCAAAAATACCAAACAAATGCAGCTGCTTGAAGTGACCAAATGCACGCGAAGCGCAGTACAAAGAGCATATAATCACACAATAAAGCATTATACACATATAATCACTAAGTTGGTTTGATATTTCGCGTGATAAGAACGCAATTTATATTCCATTGAAAAAGACATTAATATATACTCGTAATATGGCCATAGACTGATATTTTGACGTAACTGTATATTATCGTATTGTGACGATAAGGAAGTAGCTAAAATAATTGTTAACAGTTTGTGTATTTTAATATTATTTTTTTTTAAATATTATTAAGTATTTAAGGTACGAGTTTTCTGTTAAACCCCTTTTCCCCTCCGCAATCTTTGCATCGGCGGCGATGGCTATGCGCATATAGGACAGCGTAGAACAAAGGGCAAATTATGATCACTGCGTGTAAGCGTAGCCGCATCGCACTGCTTCGCATTAGATTGCCTACTGTTCACAGCACCTTGCATATCTCCGAATTCGCGATTATTTCTTCAAGTAGGACACCGTGTATACATTTGACGACTTATGCTCCTTCCTTTAATAAGTGCGACACTTTCGATAATTCATAACTAACTTAGATATATTCACTTATTGTTCCTACTCCTCCTCAGTGCGTTAATAGTCCAATGTTAAACATAAACTTCCCTCATTGTGTATGAAGCCGTAATTGCCACGAATGATAGGAGGATTGATGGTCGCAATACCAATAGCATGCGGTTTTCACGCTGCTGTACGTTGCCAGGCATATATACATGGGAATATACTCGTAATATGGCCATAGACTGCGACTGAAATTATATTTGTCTTTCTGTGGTCATAGTTGCTGTTAATTTTTTAATTTTAGTTATAATATAGGAAATATAAGGGGAATAAAACATCCTCTCCAAGTACCAACCAGTTGCAAATCAAGCACCGCAGCAATTGCATCATCGTGCTAATAACCTATTAAGTAAATAGAATTTACTTAAAAGGTGGCGGCCCGCATCGCGTAGGTAAAAGGGAGTGGAGGTAGGGGGAAAGCAAACAAAACGTAAGACAGTGATTGTAAATCCTTGTTTGTAGTTTCATGATAAAATACAGGAGCTTTTTAGTATAGTTGCTGATTTTTAAGATTATTTTATAAAAAAAAATTGTTATAAAAATTACAAAGGATAATTCGTTAACCTTGAGGATATATTTTAACGCACAATAGGCAATTTCACAAAAATTAATAAAAGTGAATGTTAAATATCGACGTTGTTTATAGCTTTTGCTGTAAACTATAAAACTGAGAGAATTTATTGCTTTGAAAATATTTACAGCTATACTTTCCTTTCTACAAATTTATGAATATCGGTTTACTTTCAATAATATATAAGTAAATACCTACGTAAAGAAAACGCTTAAAGTTCAACACGTCCTCTTATTTTTGAGAGGGTAATGAGGCAAGTAGTCAGCCGCGCTGCACAAATGCGTGTTCTCAAGTCTAAAATGCTTACATGTCTTTGAAATTCCTTTTTATTCCTCAGACATGCAGGTTTCTTCACGTTTTCTTTCACCGCCGAGCACGTAGTAAATCAGCACCTAAAGGTAGTAACAATTTTTTTGATGCCGGCTGGCGGCTGGCACAATTGTACATAGGAATAACAAATATACAAATCAAAACTCTACTTTCTTAAAAATTTCTTCTACTATTTCTTTAGAACACCTCTTAAAATTGTTCATACATAATACAGTACATAATTTTAGTCACTTGTAACCCAAATAATGATAAAAATGTTAAAATTTCTTTGACCTTTTTTATAGGATAACGGTGACAAACGAGTACACAGTCCACCTGATGGTAAGTGGTTGCCGTAGTCCATAGATATCTATATCTATCCTCTATTACAAATCAAAATGCAGATGCGTTTTCACTCGTGAGGATTAGGCAGGAATGCCTCATTTCCAGTAAAAAGGGCCTCCGGCCACTTGCACTCATCAAGCGAAACGCAGAGGTAAACCTCTACTTCACGCTGCTATTCTGTGAGGTCGTGGTACCACCCCGGTTCGAGCCGGCCCATCCATGCGACAGCAAAAGCTGCCGCGTGGCTCTACCACTGTTAAACCTACACTCAAACGAACACTGTTTGTGTTCGTTAGAGTGTAGGTTTAACAGTGGTACAAACAAACAACAACTTAAAATATCAATATTTACGCCAATAAATTCATTTAATATTGCTTATAAGAACTGCAGACTGGACTATTGAAAATAAACCTTTTCAATGTGTTATTATTACGTATGTAAATACAAAGGATTGCCGTATTATTTTAGCTGCCTTCGTATACGTGGTAGAGCCATGCTGCAGCTATACTAGTTTGTATAGTTTTAGCACGAATGGGTCGGTTCGACCGGGGAAGGTCCATACTCTCACTGAATACCAGCGTAAAATAGCAGCTTAATGTTGCTGTGTATCGTATGGTGAGTGTAGAGAACCGGAGACCCATTTTACTGCAAAAGAGGCATTCCATCTTCCTCCTTCCTCCGGGTGAGGACGCATCTGCATTTTGATTCTTTATTGAGGATAAATGTAGATGTCTTTGAGGCACAGCAGCCACTTACCATCAGGTCGAATGAGTGGTCGTTTGTCACCCTAACCTATAAAAAAGCAGTAATTACTGAGTTAACCTTATCAAATGATTTTTCTTATTTTTATAAAACAGAAGCTGTCCGTAGATAACCTGAAGAGAAACCTGCAGCGAACTTGAAACAAAGAAGGCTATGATAATAAATGCATTATCACCCTTGAGATCTAAGATGGAATGCCTCACTGCCTGTAATTATAGTGACCCTCTATACCTTTCAGACTGGAACACAACAGTGCAAGCACTAATATTTTGCGGCAGAAATAGGTAAGAGGATGGTATCTACCCAGACGAGGCTGAAAGGGCTTAAAAAAGTTCATACCAAATAGCAACTAGGTTGGTAGAATACAGCACATGTAATTAAAAAACTGATTAATTTTAAAAAAAATTTTCTGTACATATTATATGTTACGAAAGCAAAGAAGTAATAAATTGCAGTATTATTTTAGCTGCCTTTGTATGCTGGGATTACTGAGTTTAACTTATCAAATATACGTAGCACGTCATATGCCATGACACCCGCAGGGGGCAGATAGCTTATGCATGCCCGTGTGTCAGCCCACCCCGTGTGCCCATTTGGCAATAGACCGTAATGTAACGTTTTCAAACGTTTTCGAATTGAACATTATCGGTTGTTTTAATCGATTTTTGTTTTGCCGCGTAAAAGGAGCTAGATATTAAAAGTTTATGATGGGAAAGAAATGTATTGAAGGAATGTGAATTTTTAATGTTTTGATATAATGTTAAGTTATTATGCAAATAAAACAATACCTTTTTATATAATGGCTTAATTTCATAATCATAATCAAAATCATAAATAGGCAAAATTACGTCAGTATATATATATAAACCTAAAATAACCTATATATATATATATATATATATATATATATATATATATATATATTATAATAATATTTATAAATTAGAATCAAATAACTTAATTAATAACGAAACGATGCGTTTAAGTTTTATACATACCTGGCATAAAAAATTAAAAATATATAATTGTTTACATTAACACCTACCGGTATCGTGCGACCTCCCGAATCCTCCGAACCTCCCCTGACACTTGACGCGTAAAAACATAAAAAGGTTCGGGCACATGAGGTGGTGGAATACAATACATTTTAAAGTCAAAGTTACAGCCTTTATACGTGGTGAGCACAGGCCTTCTATCATTTAGCTTTAGAGCCACATAACACATATTATTAAATGTTAATTTCAATATTTCTTTTACTGTGGATATTATTTGTTACGAAAGCTTAGAACCTTATCGCTGTACTAGTGTCCTTCCCATTTTTGAAAAAAATATTGGGATTTAATAATGTTATTTAATGATACAACCTTTCTGTTCCAAGTCCTGTTTATTACTGGCCTAATAGGTATTACATTAGTGGATACCGTGAGCCACACTACACCTCCCACGGCATTTAAAGAATGATATAAATTACACTTTTTTTACCAATATATTTACTAGGTATAGAATTACAAATAATTACTATATCAAATAAATCTTTTGTATACAGAAATTCAATACAGATGGAACTTAACTTTTCTAATTTGAATTGTAGATCCGGAAGTAATTTAAAATGTGAAGTAATTTACAAAAGGAACAAAATTTATCTTATTATGAAACATTCAAAGCCACTTAAAAATTGTATAAAATAATTAATAATAAAAATAATTAACCTTAAAAATAAAATAATAACATTAATAAAAATTATAAAAATAAAAGTAACTAAAATATATAATAAAATAGCGCTGTTAAAAAAGTATTTTTTTACAGATTCTTATTTGGTAAGTTTGGAGAGATTTGTTTTGATTGATGCTGTGACCTGTATTCACATTTATTTATCCTCTATTCAGGAAAAATTCAGATCCGACAACATATGGGAACTATGATGGAATACCTTGATATCAGTAAACGACTCAGCAGTTCTCGTTATTAACCATACATAAAACATGAATATTATGCTAAAGTGAAATAGCAATGCGAGAAAGCGTAGTCCCCCCGGTTGAGCTGACCAATTCATTCTACCGTAGTACAGTTGCAATGTGGCTTCACCAAGTTAAACATATTAAAATAGCTACTCTCGGTTAATCAGTTCGCGATTAAGACATTTTTGGGGCCATTAGATCTGCATTGTCAAAGTCACCGGTCTTATTATTCTGGTTATTCATACAATATAGGTGATATTCCATTTATTACCATCAAAACAAGGCAAATATTTAGCTAAAAAAATTAAAAACGTTTCATACGGTTTACTACTTGTCATTTATTCATAGAGGAACGTGTTCCGTCCCGGAGCGTCGATGCTTCACGTCAGCTATAGGTTATTTTAGGCGTATTTTTATCGATCTTCTTGTTTATCTTATGTAAGAGAGATCACACTCGCTATTAATCAATCTTGTACACTTCTGCATCTTGAAGAGGGATATTATGACTTGATGGATGGTTAAAGCTACTTTGTCGATTTGTAGTAAGTTTTTATGGAAACTCGCTTCAAGATGTAGCCAATCTCTCTGTAACTCTAACATATTATGGTAGGCTCGAATTTGACTGGTTTTACTCGATTATTGTCATGCAGCATTTAACAGTGGTAGAGCCAGGCGGCAGCTTTTGCTGTCGCATGGATGGGCCGGCTCGAACTGGGGTGGTACCACGACCTCACAGAATACCAGCGTGAAGTAGAGGTTTACCTCTGCGTTTCGCTTGGTGAGTGCAGGTGGCCGGAGGCCCTTTTTACTGGAAATGAGGCATTCCATCCTAGTCCTCACGGGTGAAAACGCATCTGCATTTTGATCTGTAACAGAGGATAGATGTAAATGTCTATGTGCCGCAGCAACCACTTACCATCAGGTGGACTGTGTGCTCGTTTTTCACCCTTCTCCTATAAAAAAAATGCAGGCGCGAGAACAAAAGCTTGTTGTCTTGAAATACTTGCTTGATTTGCTGGAGCCCAAAGCCAGGAGATGGTAAGATTCACCATTATATATCGGTTATTATTGATTTTTTCCTATCCATAGTGTGACCAATGGTTTTATCAAGATTTCAGATAAGTAAAACAACAAGGAAAGCTAAAGAAGTATTTGCCTTTAACTCCGCTGTGAATTGTATTTCATTTTATGGAGTTAAGGTGGTCTAAAAATGCTGTTACTTTGTCTGATGGTAAAATTGTGAAAGTGTCGTGTACGCACCGCTTGTGGAATCTTGGATTTACAGGAGCAGTTACAAGAGCTTTGTCCTCAAAGTTCTCCATGAATATGTCGGTGATCATGGGAGATACAGGCAAGGCTCATAGCATTACCATACCGTCTACTTGTTTGTGGAACTCTTCCTTCCACAATAGGTAGGCGGATGTGAGTCAGTGTTTGATTAACACTTTATATTCTGCAGGCATGTTGTTCTCTTCTTTATAGCTTCCAAGCTAAAATTGTTATGAAGTCTTCAATTCAATCTTCAAACATGCATGTAATTTGTGGCTGAATATCAAAAGAGACCACAGTTTTATTGTCAGCAATTAAGTTAAATTAAAATCGTGTGTAGTATTCGAGTAAATATGAGAAATCATTAGAAAACCCAATATGTCATTTTGGCCTGACTCGGGATAAATCCACGCTGGAGCTATATTATGGTTGCAGCACGAGTTGGCCGGCTCAACCAGGGAAGTACCACGCCGCCACAGAATATCAGTGGAAATGAGCAGCTCAATGTGTGAGTGTGTAGTAACCGGATACCTTTTTTTCTGGTAATGGGACATTCTATTTTAGTAATCAGGGGTGACAAAGAATCTAAATTTTGATTCTTAATCGAGGAAAAATGTAGAGGTCTGTGGACCACAGCACACACTTCTCTACTATCAGGTGAATTATGTCACCCTTATAATTTAAAAATGTTTTGTGAATAATGAATGAACCCCTTTTCTCTGAACTTCCGCAAAACTGTCAGGTGCAGTGGAACACTATCTCTTAGCGAAGTTCATCACCTTTCGGCCCATTCAACATTCAATAGTCCCTAAATTGTTTGTTTATTTCGACCTACTTCCACTTAAGTCTGATGTTCATGTCCATGTTGACTAAGAGTCTTTGACTTTCAAATAAAACACATTTTTACTTATTTATGCATTTCTCATTTTTGTAAACCAAATAGTAAATATCTATTACAATTATTCTGGAAATGTTATTGTCTTGATAGTAAAAAGAAATGCTTCTGTAACAATAAATGTTAATATGTACATTTCTTTCTTCTCATGTTTTCCTCATGAGTTATATGTCGAGTCAACCTACAAAAATGTATCAAGCAATGCTTCTGACCATTTTCCATTATATCGTTGTTCCGTGTGCAATTTATCTTGATGGAATCGTTCGCTATGTTTATCTGATATTGCGGAAAGATTTTAGGTCAGTAAATGCAGTTTTAGGGACATGTTGCATTTCAGAGCTTTATAGGAAGAAAGCAGTTTTTAAAAGATGTTCTTATAGCTTTCGAACTTCTTGTTACCTAGAAAGTTATGACAAACTTCACTCAATTTAATTTTAAAAATTGTATCTTTTGTTAGCTTTCGTATTTACAGGTCTGCGGAAATTCCTTCTTTAAATTTCGCGTCACTGATTCGCGGAAATTGGATTTTAGGGTACTGGTACTGTTCACTGTCCTTGTACATTGCTTTTAAAATGCAATTGTGAAATATACAGTTAACTTGTCATTATCTTTCTTTCTTTTTGATACGAGTATAAAGGTTTGCGGGAATAATATCATTAGCATAAATTTATCACTATACACATGGTATTTTTGAAAGATAGAAAAAAAAAGAATAGAGAAATAGAAATTTAGGCTAAGTACGTTATATCTATTCATCCAAATCATGTCTATTCAAAGGAGGGTTTTGCTGCAGACCTGTTTTATTTTTTACTATATATTCTCATTATGGCCTTTCCAATTTTTTTTTATAGGATAAGTGTGACAAACGAGCACACAGTCCACCTGATGGTAAGTGGTTGCTGCGGCCCATAGACATCTACATCTATCCTCGATTACGAATCAAAATGCAGATGCGTTGTCACCCTGAGGACTAAGATGGAATGCCTCATTCCCAGTAAAAAGGGCCTCCGGCCACCTGCACTCACCAAGCGAAACGCAGAGGTAAACCTCTACTTCACGCTGGTTTTCTGTGAGGTCGTGGTACCACCCCAGTTCGAGCCGGCCCATCCGTGCGACAGCAAAATCCGCGTGGCTCTACCACTGTTAAAAATATTTATATTGCAAGGGTAGCTAATCAACAAATTTAACTATTATTTCCAAAAATGAGTAAAAACTAAACTAAATTATGTACCACTCTACAAAGTAAACACTTAGTGATTGAACTAATATATTATATAGGTATATGTAAGTGTGTGTACCGTGGTCACATTACAGAGCATAAAGCAAGACGATGAGTCCCCGGCGTCTCATTCGCACACATTGACGACGGCTACATCTTGAGCCCTTATCACTAAATCGTTATTCGAGATTGAAAAGACCTATCAATTTCCCGTTCTATTTTCGTCGTCACTGACGATTAGTGTACACATATTAAATGTTTGCGTCTGTCTCACGACTATAAGTAATTGCGTTGGAAGTTGTTCCTTATATAATATAACTGTCTTTTGTGTACATGCACATTTGCGTATTCACTTAGATTAATATATTTATCTAATATGTAGTATAAAAGTACTTGTATGCTTACAAATCTACTAAAGTGTAATCGGAAAGCTTTTGCGTATTTCTGCGGCGGGTCTTGCTAAACTTAGCTCCGACCGCACGGACAGTTTCCAGGAGCTTGTCATTTATATCGTCCACTGCATTGCAATCTTCTAGGCAATGAAATTAATTTTGTAACTCGAGTTGAAAGGTTTCGGGACTT
The DNA here is from genome assembly GCA_033319125.1 of Parnassius glacialis. NCBI lineage: Eukaryota > Metazoa > Arthropoda > Insecta > Lepidoptera > Papilionidae > Parnassius > Parnassius glacialis. The sequence continues at coordinate 35,363,700 of JAVANC010000001.1, read as the reverse complement.
TTGATTAGAGCAAGAGGGGGACGAAGCGTTGACTTCATTAGACGACCTATCCAACTTAACGTTTAAGTTCAGTGTGCCTCTAACCATTCGGTGATCGCTACCAGTTTTCACCCTCGCGATCACTGAGACATCACTGAACAGTTGTCGTCTGGTCGTCATAATGATGTCAATCTCATTTTTGTTAAACCGTCAGGGCTCGACCAGGTTCACTTCCTGTGGGGCCGCTTCTGGAAGAAAGAGTTCATCATAAAGAGTCCCTCTTTCTCCATGAAGTCGGCCATCTGCTGGCCCCTTGGGTTCCGTTACCCTATTCCGAATGTCCCTACTTTCCGCTCACCGTTCTCTCTTGTGCCTAGTTTTGCATTGAAGTCTCCCATCAACACGGTATAGTGGGTTTTGAAGAAATGCATGGCTCTAGAAATATCCTCATACATTTCCTACACCTCCTCATTGGGATGGGCCGAGGTTGGTGCGTAAACCTGTATGACCTCCAGCGAAATACGTTTGGTGATTCTAAGCATAAAGTCCTCACACTCTCGTCGACACACTCCCAATTTTTACAACGTGATTAACGAGAGACTTGTGGACGATAAATTCGACACCTCCTTGGAACAGATGGTCGCCCTCCCGGTGATAGAACAAGTTTCCGGATTCGTGGATTACCGTGTCCTCCCTCTTTCTTCAGACTTCGGATAATCCTATAATATTCCAGCGCAACTTGTCTAACTCTTCTTCCAGCTCCAGGATCTTCTCATCAGCCCTCAGGGTGCGTGCGTTATAAGTTGCCAGGTCGAGTCGTCGTAGGTGGCAACCGAACCTTCACTGGAGATTCTTAGCACCCCTTGCCCCGCCGTTACCATGGTCGCCATCGTTGACTGGGGGCCGTCTTTTCGTAATTTTTTTTTAATTTGGGGGTATATTGCCATAGCTGTCACGCTTGGCGAGCGGGTTGGCAACCGCAGTTTTTTTTAATTGTGATATTTCTGTTATCAGAAAGATGCTGCTGCCCATCTTCTGCCTCAGTTTCCCTCTGTCGCCTTTTACGACACCCACGGGAAGATATGGGGTAGTGAGTATTCTTTCCGCCACGGGCTGTTACTGTTATTTAATATCTAGTGTACATGTATGTAATTAGTCTAAAATGTAGTGATATTAAAATGTGTAGTCTTCTTTCTTGTCAATTTTTTTTTCTTATATCAAAGAGTCAAAGTCTCGGTTTTGTTTATAAAATACGATTATATTTTTGGACAATTGCAGCCAACTTCGTTGCAGCTCTAATGTGTCCGTTCACAGTCTGCAGTTTGGTAACTGATGGTACTTTGAACTCTACCATTTAGTGGTGTTAAACCGTCCGTCCAAAGAGTGGTTCAAAGTACCATCAGATTAACAAATAATATTTTAGTCAATCGAATACTGTTGAATTATTTATTTTATATACGAGTATTATATACATATATCATATTATATTAGACCGTGGAATCGCAGTCTCTGGGTTCTCGTCTTATATTTCATAATAATTGAACAACTTTTAAGTTTTTAACAGTGGTAGAGCCACGCAGCAGCTTTTGCTGTCGCACGGATGGGCGGGCTCGAACCGGGGTGGTACCACGACCTCACATAATACCAGCGTGAAGTAGAGGTTTACCTCTGCGTTTCGCTTGGTGAGTGCAGGTGGCTGGAGGCCCTTTTTACTGGAAATGAGGCATTCCATCTTAGTCCTCACGGGTGACAACGCATCTACATTTTGATTTGTAATAGAGGATAGATGTAGATGTCTATGGGCCGCAGAAACCACTTACCATCAGGTGGACTGTGTGCTCGTTTGTCACCCTTATCCTATAAAAAATAATAATAATTGAACAATCGAATTAAATTTTCGATTTGTTAATAGCAGTTTCAAGTTCCTATTTACCACGTGCTCGGTGGTGATATGAAATATCTGAGGAAACATGCAAATCTGAAATAGTATTATTAGACGGCTCCGTGGCGCAGTGGCTTAGCAATGAGTTGCTTGCGCTGGGGGGCGCGGGTTCGAATCCCGCACGGAACAAGTATTTGTATGGCCTACAAATAATTGTACCGGGTCTGGATGTTTGTCCTTGTGCAATTTGTGTTTGTAAACTGCCTCCATGATATAGGAGAAAATCCTGGTGTGGGGGTAACGTTTTTTAAGAAACGATAAAAAAAAATATTTTTACTTTAAAATTAGAATGCCATATGAGCTACTAGATAATACGATATCTGCAACCAATTACAACTGAAGAAACTACAGATGCGTCGTTATCCTAAGGATTAAAGAAATTCCTTCTTTAAAAATACTAAAAACAACAGTCATATCATAAATGACGAGCACTGGCCTTCTCTCTCTTTTTTTTTTATAATATAAGGGTGACAAACGAGCACACAATCCACGTGATGGTAAGTGGTTGCTGCGGACCATTTACATCTACATCTATTCTCTATTACAAATCAAAATGCAGATGCGTTGTAACCCGTGACGACTAAAATCGAATGCCACATTTCCAGTAAAAAGGGTCTCCGGTTCCTCTACACTTACCATACGGAACACAGCACCGTTAAGCTGCTATTTTACGCGTGAGAGCGTCCCGGTCGAGCCGACCCATTCGTGCTACAACTATATTACTAACTAATGACTAATAACTAATGACTGCCTAGTTGGTCTAGTTTACTAGGTCTAGTTTACTAGGTAGTAGTGCCACTACTGATCATGAGGTCCCGGGTTCGAATCCCGGGTTGGGCCAAAAAATCAGTTATTGAGTTTTTCCATCAAGAAATTCTCAGTAGCTGCCCGGAGTCGGGAAGTTGGCGGTGTTTCACCCCCGTGCCTCGGAAAGCACGTAAAGCCGTTGGTCCTGCGCCTGATCTCTCTCCGGTCGTGTCGGTTTACCGTCCCATCGGGCTATGAGAGTGAGGGAATAGAGAGTACACCTGTGATTGCGCATACACTTGGGCACTATAATCCTGTCCTGCGCCGATGGCTAGTCTTCGTTGAGACTGGCCGCTGTGGCCGAAATTCGGTCTGGAGGACATTATATTACTAACATAGGTGCAGCATAGCTCTTCCGCGTGAAAAATCTCTGTTTCTCATTTTCTGCGATTTTTGTAGCGTAAAGAAGTGCAATTCGAGTTGGTTGACTTCACATAACGTCTTGGAAATACGTATGAATAAGAGTACGTGATAAATCAGCACTTAAAATTGCAATTAATAATTTCATTTGCGCCGGTGAGGTTAGCTCGAAAAATTTGTATAAAATTTACGGCTAGCGCTTTGCCCCTGAGCTACCACTTTGTTACACAATGCCTCTAAAAATTGTAATTATGCTTGCTCTGTGTACCCTTCAAACTTAATGAAGTAACAAAATTGATTACGTTGTTTCGCGAAATCCATGTAGTTCAATCTGTATGTATATACTCTGTGAAAGTTCATTCATTCATCAAACATCACAGCCTATCAAAAGCACATTGTTGAACATAGGCTCCCCATAGATTGCCTGAAGGGGGAATACTTGCCATAGTTGCAAATCTAGGCACTCTTTTTGGAATTGTTATCAGAAAGATGCTGCTGCTCACCTTATGTATTAATTCCCTCTTTCGTCTCTTACGATATCTTTTATGCCGCCAGTATATGGTGAACTTTGTTAGTTATGAAATATTTTTTTAGTTTGTTTCAAACTAAGCAACGTGTTTCATTATAAGCTTATGGGCACAGATCGATAAGTTTAGTACTGTGAGGTTTATGCATGGTTAAATTTACGTCTGATGATATTGTTTACTGTGTTTTCTGTAGGCGCGCTGGAGGGCGGCCCTCTGGGCGGCGGCGGTGGCGGCGGCGCGCTCGGCGCGCTGCGTGCGGCCGGCTCGCCGCCCGCGCCCAGCCTCGGCGCCAGCCGGCACAGTCTCATAGGTAAATTTGTGTTTTATTTTATTTTTTACCCAACTGCCCCTAAAGAAGAGTAATATGTTTTTCGAGGGTATATTATGTATGTCTATTTCCTTGGCACATTTTATACCCTAAATCATTTTATGGATTTTAACATACGGGGTATCGTTAAAATCGTCTTGGTTGTAGAAGTAAAATAGGATATAAATTTTTCTCTTTTCAGTAAATTTTTTTACAGTCTTCTTTTGCATAATATTACTGTTTTAACCTTAATTACTGTTTTAACTATATTGTTTTTTTATAAAATATACATTTTAATGCTAATGTGGCCCATAAACATCTAAATCTATCCTCAATCAAGAATCAAAATGCAGCTACGTTGTCTTCCCTGTGGACGAATGGAACGGACGTTGGAAGATGGAATGCCTCGTTTCAACTCACTCTACATTCACGCTACTATTTGTATTAGTATTCCGTGAGTGGCTCTGCTCTGGTCGAGCCGACTGTGCTACAAGCATAATATACATAAAATTAAAAAATGTGGCCACCCGGGGTAGAATCTTTTTTAAAAACGCGTAGTGGTTGATTGTTAGATATCAAGGTGTATAGATAGCGGATAGAATTTAAGCTGAGATCTATAGACCGTACTTTGACTTTGTTTGGACTTTATTTACGAAAAATTTAGCTGAGTATACGCTGAGCATAATCTTTAGTTCTGAATTTATATTTGCATCGAAATAAGTTTGAAATTACGTTAATAGAAAATAGATTAATGCTATTTAAAACTAGAAGACGGCCTAAAACTACCTATTTATTGTTATAAATAATTAGAATAACATAAAAATAACAACTTAATCTTAATACGGTGGTTTCGGATAATATTCTGAGTTTTAAGTATGTCGTCGATTTTGTTGACTTACACTCGGCGCGACTTCGAAGTTAGCTCTATAAATACGGACATTGTCTTAGCTCGAAAGTAAAGTCGGAGCAAAGTCAAAGTACGGTCTATAGATCTCAACTTTAGTGTCGTGCCGTACTGTACGATCGTAGAATTTGGAAGAATTCCAAATTTGAACACTTCTTTAGAGCACCCCCCGCGCAAAAGAAACTAAACTACATAAAAATGCAAAGACGCCCAACCTACATTTGGTTGGTGTCATAACTTACCACGCAGTGTGTAGAGATAGAACACCACGCAAATATACATAACACTGAAAGCTGTAAACCATACTTCATTTCATTAAAAATATTAACACATACATCTATATACATATATAGTAGACTTCTTGTAATGCACATTTATCAAAAAGAATATGCACCTTTTTAGGGTTCCGTACCGCAAAAGGAAAAAACGGAACACTTATAGGATCACTTTGCTGTTCGTCTGTCTGTCTGTCAAGACCCTTTTTTTCAGGAATGCGTGGAGGTATCAAGCTGAAATTCATATCAAATACTCAAGTCTACTGTCCCTTAGAGCTGTGAAAAAATCAAACTTCTAAGCCAACGCAATCAAAAATACAACCGTTTATGCCGCAAATTTTCGACATTCGCAAGAGAATCAAAACCTACAGGGTACTTCCCATGAACTCAGGATCTTGAAATTTGGTACGAAGCAACGTTTTATAGCACAGATAAAGGAAAAATTGCAAAAAGCATGATTTTTTAGTTACGTCATATAATAAAAATATTTTTAATAACTTTAAACTTATATACCTATGAATTTGTTCGGAATCCTCGGTGCGCGAGTCCAAATCGCACTTGGCCGGTTTTTTTTAAGTCCTAGTAAAAAAGGAGACAATCGTTTTTGAGCCCACTAGAAATTTTAACGTAACTTAATTTTAATATTTATAAAAAGATACCAATTTATTATAGTAAACTGCCTAAATATTTTATGAAAGTCTAACCGGATTCATGAAATCCATCAATCTTAAAAAAACCTATAAATGCTGAATTGCTATGCATTATGCTATGCATATTATAAATATACCAGTGTATAATAATTGGTACTATAATACCAGTGATAATTATTAGACAATCGATTATAGTTTGTTTTTAGGTTATTGTGATATTCATATTGTAGTTGTTATTTTCTTAGTATTCCCGTTAAATACGGTAAAACTAATATTATAATCATCATATATGCAATCTATAGATTATACGGAATAAATCGACATGTATTTTATTAAGTTACGCCACAATTTGTGGTGGGCCCTTTCTCCTTACAAAAAGAAATTGTCTACTTTGCTCCACCTATCACAAAATTACAAATATTCAAATCAGGACCCTATGGTATGTGTGTACGTAACTGGAAGTTACTCGCTACGTTAAACTTTGCGTGATTATAAAATATAAGTTAATTCCGTTAAGCAAAAGTTTGAAATTCAAGATACATTTTGTAAACAAGGAAAAGTTTACGTCAAATTGACGTATCACAGGCACTAAACTTTTGCCGCAGCTTCAAATTATGGTATTAAAGTTTAATCTAATCAAAATGATTTTAAGAATGTCTTGTGTACATACAGGAGTAATTTGCTTCTCAAGAACATATAATAATAATAATAATAGCCTATATGAACTTGTTCAATTATGTATTTCTTTGTGCTTAGATGTTTCCTTACTATGTATGAGGTTCATTTATTAGTTCATCATGAGATGTAAATGTCAGTGTGCCACAGCATCTACTTATCATGTGGGCTGTATCCTCGCTTACCCTTATTCTATAAAAAAAAACTTGTATTATCACCGGGAGGCCGATCATATGTCCAAAAATGTGTCGGATTTATCGTCCATAAGTCTCTCGTTGACAACATTGTAAAGTCTGGGAATCTGTCGACTTGAGATGCGTACCTTATATTCAGAATCACCAAACGTTATTTGTTGAAGAACATACACGTGTATGCGCCAACCTCAGCACATCCCGATGAGGAGGCGGAGGAAATGTATGAGGATATCTCTAAAGACATGCATTCCTCCAAAACGCACTATACGATGTAAATGGGAGATTTCAACACAAAGTTAGGCACAAGAAGGAATGGTGAGCTGCAGGTAGGGAATTTCTGACGAATACCAAAAAGCCGATTTTACGGTGCAGAGTAAATTTTATGATGAACTCATTCTTCCAGAAGCGTCCCCACAGAAAGTGGACCTGGTTAGACGATTCGACAAAAAATACTGAAACCTAAACGTTAAGTTGGAGAGGTCACGTTTTATGAACTTAGTGCACCGTCCCCCTCGACCTCCAATCCAAAGCCCCGAAAACTTTCAGCTCAGCTCAAAATCGTGTTCAGTGCCTAGAAGACTGCAATGCAGTGGACGGTATGAATGACAAGCTCGTGGGAAATGTATACCGTCAAAAACATAACTTGTAAAAAAAACCAAGTCTCGTAACTCAGTTCTTCTACCGTACTTAGTTGTGAGATCCATGTAATACTAAGTCGGTTAATTTATTCAGTCCCTACTCTTAAGTAGGGACTGAATAAAAAGGACCCTTAGGTTATTACGTAATTAGCCTACCTAACAACATCAACATAAGGGGGTCGAAAATGTCCTGAACTGCTTCGAGAAAAGAATGGTACGGCCGTACCGCTTTTTTGCTCGACTTGGCGGAGGCACTATCTTGCCCCCAGATATGCGATAGGAGCTAAGTTCTGCAAGACCCCTCTAGAAGAACACAAAAACTCACCGATTACACTCTTAATCGCATTTTTAAAACTAAAATGAATTACACTGAAAAAACAATAAACGGTAATCTGAATGATTTTTATTAACTTGCAAATTGGATTTTTAATAATAACGAGCCATTCCATCCTAAACCGTCGCATATATATTTAAAGATGTCTATGGGCCTTAGAATCCACTCTCATCAGGAAATCAACAGATAAAACACTATTACTTCTTTATAAATGTTCAAGATATAAATAATCCCCTCACGAATTATTCGTAGTTATATAAAAATATAATACTAAAATATAACAAAAACAAAATTAAAATACTTAAAATGTATGCACAGCCAGCACCATAAATAAATTTATCAATAAATCTGTTACTTTTATGTTATCATTTCTCCAAACTTTTAGATTAACAGAGTAATTGCTATTTTTAAATTTTGAGTAAATGTTGTATTTTTGAAAACTTATTTGTTTAAAAATTCCATTAAGCGTTTGTGATTTGAATACTTACAAACTAAATGCAAAATTATCTACTTCCAAATCGTAATGAACTTTTAAATTAAAGACAGACAGGAAAAGGCAATGAAATAATTTGTTTTTGTAGAACATGATCCTTGAAGAAAAACGATATCAATAGGATGTAAAGGATCAGCCATGCGATGTGCCCCTAATTGTGTAGGTTTAATTTGGCGGCATAGTTTAATTAACAGGATTCCAAGTCGTACGTCCTGAGGAAATTGATGAGTTGTGTTGTAGGGGATGAGGGCAAAAGGCGCGGGCGGCTCGAGGTTACTCGTAAATCTGCTCTACGTAGGTTGCTCCAGCGTTTGATTAATTTATACTCAAGCATTCCACGTTACTCATCTGAAAAGCGTTATTCAGCAAAATTTGGTTTTACCGTTATATTACATCTATTTAATGGAAAACTTGTATTATAACAAAATATTTTTTACATATTACATACAAAACATTTTATTTAACGGGTAAAGATGATAAAGGAACACATGCTCCACCTAAGTGGATTCTGTGGCCAATAGACATCTCCATCTATCCTCCATTAAGATGCAATACCAATTCTATCTTAGAATCCTTTTTACTGGTATCGAGGAATTCTATCAATACCAGTGAAATCTCTGGTTTCTGCCACTCATCATATGAAATTTAGGAGCATTACGCTTATATTGGATGTGTCACTTCTTCGGTCGATCTAACCTATTCGTGCTTCACCTTGATTCTGCCATATATAGAAAAGGAAGTAACTGTTTGAAACTGACAAAGCTCTTAAGCACTTTATAAAGAGCTAATTATTTAAAACGATTTTAATTATTTGGCGCATAAACCTTAAAGAAACTTTTTTTAAAGTATAAGTAAAAAGCGTGTGCTTTTTAATTAGTTCATGTTGGGTGAGTGTCTTTTGTAGTTACGTTCTACAAACTACGTTCGGCCGCAACGTAGAATTAAAAATAAATAAATTACTTTAACTTAATTTATTACTAAAAATATTAATTATAATAAGTGACAACTCTACAAACTGTACTGGCTTGAGATACGGCGAACGATTCCGCGATGTCGCAACGCGTCACCTCGTGTGGTCCGTGGGAACGTGGATGTATCACGGTGGGTCGATGATGTACAGCTGACTTACTTATACATCCAGGAATGTTCTTATGCGTAACATATGTTGTTGTGAATTTTATATAGTCAAATAAGCGAACCCACAGGTTATCATTACAGGCCTTCACAAGTCCACTGCTGAATATAGGCCTCCCCCAAGGAATGCCCCAAAGCACTGTCCAGAGCCACCTGTATCTATCGATTTCCTGCATATCTTACCAGGTCGTCACTCCATCTTGTGGGGGGACGCTCTACACTTCGTCCACCGGTATGAGGCCGCCACCCGAGAACCATTTTACCCCATCGATTATCTGTTCTTCGAACTATACGACCGGCCCACTGCCACTTCAGCTTACTAATCCTTTGGGCTATGTCGGTCACTCTGGTTCTACTGCGGATATCCTCATTTCTAAGTTTATCACGCAGAGAAACTCCGAGCATAGCCCTCTCCAGATAACTACGTACTTTTACTTTTAAAGCCATTTCTAAATACTTTTTTAATTAATTATACCACATTCACAGTAAATTATTATTTAAAAGTACCGCTGGGGGTCTTGGTGGACTGGCTCCCTAGTACAGAAGCTTGTTTATAGCAGTAGTACAAGCATAAATAATTCTTAATAAATATTACTGTAACTGTATTAAGTAAAAATTATTATATCCTCTTTCAAATATTTTTTAAAGCTCCACTTTATTAATGGTTTTTGTTTGAATGGCTACCCTAGTCACACATCACACCGATTTGCTGTTTCTTTTCGGGAAGATTCGTAGCATGTCTTAGAATTTATTAATAATTATTTCGATTAGAAGAAATATTTCGATTAGATTTAGATCAAACTTATATAAAACCACTTTGCTGAAAGAGTTGGGGCAGAGAAGTTGATTGAAAATTGAAAAAAATTGACATTAATAAAACTCTTTGTTAAATAATTATTGAATATTGAATTTTTTAATTAATACAACATAGATAGTGGCTATGTCTATATACTTTTCTTTATGTTTAAAGTCTGTTATATTTGTTTGTTTGCTAGTAATCCAATAAAAACGTCATAACTGTGCAATTTTAGTAATAAAAGAAGGTTCCAAAGTTTTAAAATAATAGTTTTATGAATAAAATGAAACATAGCCTACGAAAATTGCAGTAATAAGTGTCATTATCCAGGGAGAAATTTAAGGCATACTTTTGTATGGAGTAAACACCGCCCGGATATCCCCTTAAGTCATAACGGTTGAGCATTCTATTTGTTTTAAGTGAAACAAGGCATTTCATAATTGTTAATCTCTTTGAGACAAATATTGTTTCTCTGTAGTCTCCATGTTATTACAAAGCTTTTATGTGAAATTGCTTGATGCGAATGCTATTATGCAAGAAATTATACCGCGACGCGAAAACCTTTTGGTGAGTAGTTTACAAAGTGAACTCGCTTTTAAGTATTAATTTTGACACTGTTGATTTAAAAAAAAGAACTATTTTTCTTTTTCTCTTTTATCGGCCATTAAATAGTGTACTGGTGGAAGCATTATTCTTTTCTATTACTGCTACTACTGCAGGTAAAACCTCGCTTGTGTGATAGCGTTGCGAGACGCTTGTATGGAGCTTCTGTAATCTCATTCACTCTGTTATTATTGTGCACAAAATGAAGTCACTAGTAACTCACTGGCAGTGGGAGAGAATTTTGTGGAGAACTCAATCATGGGAGTCTTTCAATTTCCATTTTTGTACATGATAGTTGTTCCGTCTGAGGTTGATTTAAAGCCGGTCCAGCTTTACCAAATCTTTACGTTTGCTATAACAGGCAACTTAGCTGTAGAGTTCTGAAAAAGATGAGAATTTTGATGGCAAAGAAGTTTTCGAGATGTTCTGCCGAGGTAATACTCATATTTTATACTTTCGTCCGTCCAGATGTCTGTCCGGCTCCGTAGCGCAGTGACAAAGCGTTTGCTGCGCTGCATGGCCGCGAGTTCGAATCCCGCACGGAAAAGTGTTTGTATAGCCTATTGTTCTGATTCTGGATGTTTGTCCATGTACAATTTGTGGACGTAAAACACCCCCACGATACGGGAGGAAATACTATTATATGGGTTACGTTTACACAGTCAAGATGGGCGATCTTAAAGTAAGGCAGCCATCTGTGATAGTATCCAGCGTTTTTCTAATAGACATTGATTTTACGATTTTATTAATATACGATATTATTATTTTCAAAGTAGTAATCGCCATAGTGCTTGTTAGATGGATTGGCGATTTCTCTCACTTGTACTGCCAATCTCCATATAACGGATAATAAGCAGTCATGTAGTAGTCATTATGATGCCATTCTGTGTTTTTTCATATTATGTGCCTCGAACGATACCTGTGAGGCGAAATGGAGTGATAGATACGCTTTAACTACACTATAGAATTATTTAAGTCTAAAACTGGTGTTGTTTTTTTATAGGCTTCGGAAAGAATAGACTGAATTCTATTGATTCATAGTCATATTCATGTACCATTCAACCAAATTTTGATGAAATGGTGTTCAACGGCTGAATGTGTTAAAACATTTAGAATGTTTTGTTTATAACCTAAATTAATGAAAATATCTTATACGTCTATTTGATAGCTGCAGCATGGCTCTACCAGCTATGCCGCAGCTATGTTATAGTTACAGTACGAATGGGCCGGCTTTACCAGAGAAGGACCGCGCTCTTACAAAATACCAGCATGACATAGCAGCTTAATGCTGCTGTATTTTGTAAGGTAGAGGTAGGTAACAGTGGTAGAGCCACGCGGCAGCTTTTGCTGTCGTACGGATGGGCCGGCTCGAACCGGGGTGGTACCACGACCTCACAGAATACCAGCGTGAAGTAGAGGTTTACCTTTGCGTTTCGCTTGGTGAGTGCAGGTGGCCGGTGGCCCTTTTTACTGGAAATGAGGCATTCCATCTTAGTCCTCACGGGTGACACGCATATACATTTTGATTCGCAAACGAGGATAGATGTAGATGTCTATGGGCCGCAGCAACCACTTACCATCAGGTGGACTGTGTGCTCGTTTGTCACCCTTATCCTATAAAAAAAAGTGTAGAGAACCTGAGACACTCTTTACTGGAAACGACGCATTCCAACTTAGTTCTCAGAAGTGACAACGGATCTGTATTTTAATTTTCAATCGAGGATAGTTATAAATGTCTATGGGTGAAAGTGGACTATGTGCCCGTTTTCATCCTTAATTTAAAAAAAAACTATTTTTCTCTTTTTTCGTGTTTGACTTAAATGTAATTTAAAAATGATGATGATGCACCTGTGCTTGCGTACACAAGCACTCTGCACGCACGTGTACTATACTGATCATGTACAGATGCACATGAAATTCGGTTTGGAGTACAGTATAATTATTATTGTAGATATTAAAATTTGTCGTCAAATGTCAAGGTTTATTTATTCTGTGATATAAGCGAAAAACCACTGACTAACTAACTCATCACGAGATTTCTAAAACTATACACCTGATTTGCTTGAAATTTAGTATAGTTACTAAATTCGCAATGTAGACGCTTATTAAGAATGGATTTTATGATAGTACGATAAAAAAATATCTTGATATTTTAGATGTAGGTTGCGTAATAAAATATTGTCGCGCGCCCAGCGGAGCGAGCGAGTATCAACTAGTAAAATATAAAACAGACATTAAATATTGTTTAATGATGAATTGCGAATTCCTTGTATCAGAGTTAAAATGAAGAATAAGAAAACGCAGAGAGAATTTTGGCACTATCTAAAGAGTATAGGATTGGGTAGAGCTATAAATAAATTTTACTATGAAGATTTTTATATTTGTATTGTGTTTTATACTGTATGACTAAACTATTATAGATTATATTTAATTGCAAATCGAAATCGAAGACATCAAAGTTTTTTAAACTTTATAATATGATTGATGTCTTTATTTATAAAATAGCCGTTAGTTTGATGTTCGATATTCCCTTTCGATGGGAATTTAAAATTCAAATTGCATTAAGCCGATATCTGGGTGCAAGACAATTCAAGAATAAGTTTATAACGATCTAAAGGGGTTTTCAATTGGCGCGGGTAGATTTTGGCGGCCCGTGGCGGCCATTTTCTTTTATCTTTGACATCTTTTGTTTATTATTCAGATACTTATGCCAAATCACCATGTCAAGTTACACGATTAAAAATTATGTTCAAATGATAAAACTTTATTATCAAAATGAGTGTTCGTTAGTGTAAACGTTGCGCGCATTGTTCCTATTCTACGGTAGACGTAATGGCCTCTTACAGTCGATTCGTGAAAGTGTACAGCAGAACCCGAGGCAGTCGATTCCTCGCCGTGCACTAGAATCAGGGGCGTAGCTACCGCCGTATCAGCCGTATCAATGATACGGGGCCCCCGGGCTACAGGGGCCCCCAACGTGTGTAAGCAAAAACTCCAAGGACTTCTAATGGGACAGGAAAGGCTATCACTATTCTCTAAAGAAGTAAAGAATTTAGTAAAACTGAAATCGTCTTCAGCTATGTTCGCCGAACAAAAGGCACGAAAATTAAATTGTTTGGCTAGCTTAGTTCCTAGGAGTATTTATTGTAAGTAATAACTCATAAGCCCGTGTAGTGGCGGGTAAGAATACTCACAACCCCATATCTTCCCGTGGGTGTCGTAAAAGGCGACAGACGGAAACTGAGGCAGAGGATGGGCAGCAGCATCTTTCTGATAACAGCAAAACAACAATAAAAAAACTGCGCTTGCCAACCCGCTCGCCAAGCGTGGCAACTATGGCAATATACCCCCATGAAAGTAACGAAGAGATGGCCCCCAGTCCCCGGCAGCCCCGCTATTCCTGGCTAAGGTGGCGACCATGGTAACAGCGAGGCAGGGGGTGCTAAGAGTCTCCGGTGGAGGTTCTGTTGCCACCTACGACGACTCGACATGGCAACTTATAACGCACGCACCCTGAGGACTGACGAGAAGGTCCTGGAGCTAGAAGAAGAGATAGACAAGTTGCACTGGAATGTCATAGGATTATCCGAAGTCTGAAGAGAGGGGGAGGTCACGGTAATCCTCGAATCCGGCAATTTGTTCTATCACCAGGAGGGCGACCATCTGTCCCAAGGAGGTGTCGGATTTATCGTCCACAAGTCTCTCGTTAACAACGTTGTAAAGATTGGGAGTGTGTCGACGAGGGTTGCGGACCTTATACTCAGAATCACCGAACGGTAATCGCTGAAGGTTATACAGGTTTACGCATCAACCTCGGTACACGCCGATGAGGAGGTGGAAGAAATGTATGAGGATATCTCTAGAACAATGCATTCCTCCAAAACCCACTATACGGTGTTAATGGGAGACTTCAACGCAAAACTAGGCACAAGAGAGAACGGTGAGCTGAAAGTAGGGAAATTCGGAATAGGGCAACGGAACCCAAAGGGCCAGCAGCTGGCGAACTTCATGGAGAAAGAAGGACTCTTTATGATGAACTCTTTCTTCCAGAAGCGGCCCCACAGGAAGTGGACCTGGTCGAGCCACGACGGTTCGACAAAAAATGAGATTAACTTTATTATGACGACCAGACGACAACTATTCAGTGATGTCTCAGTGATCGCGAGGGTGAAAACCGGCAGCGATCACCGAATGGTGAGAGGCACACTGAACCTAAACGTTAAGTTGGAGAAGTCACGTCTAATGAAGTCAACGCTCCGTCCTTCTCGTGCTCTAATCCAAAGTCCAGAAACCTTTCAGCTCGAGCTACGAAACCGTTTTCAGTGCCTAGAAGATTGCAATACAATGGACGATATGAATGACAAGCTCGTGGAAACTGTCCATGCGGTCTGAGCTAAGTTTTGCAAGACCCGCCGCAGAAGAAACAAAAAGTCTCCGATCACACTCTAATCTCAATGGCTTTTAGACGGGGTATATAGCTGCAGTCTTCAGTAGATTTGACAGCGTACAGGCAACTGAACATACAGATCTCCAAATGCATGCGGCGGGACTTGTGCAACTTTAATTCTGCTCGTATTAAAGAAAAGATCGAGCAGAACCAGGGCTCCCAAGTCTTTGCAAGAGATCTGTCTGCCAGAAAGAGCCAACTGTCGAAGCTGAAGACCGAGTATGGCAGCGTCGTTTCCGGGACACCTGAGGTTTTGAGTGAGATTGAGAGGTTCTATTGGCAGCTGTACACATCATCGTTGGAGCCACACGTAAGTGTGAGTAACGATCCAAGAGCGAGTCTTATCCGACACTATTCCGATGATATCTCGGACGTCAGTCTGAGCGAGATTAGAATGGCTCTCCAGCATCTTAAAAACGGCAAGATCCCAGGCTGGATGGAATTACAGTGGAGCTTCTGAAAGCGGGTGGAAAACCGATACTTGATGTCCTTCAGAAGCTCTTTAATTCCGTCCTCCATGGTGGCACTACTCCGGAAAGGTGACAACGCTCTCTTGAAGAACTACAGACCGAGTTCCCTTTTGAGCCGCGTCTACATGCTGTTTTCGAGAGTCATTACTCCCGAACAAGCCGGTTTCCAAAAAGGCTTTAGCACCATATACCACATACATACCCTTCGGCAAATTGTACAGAAGTCCGAGGAGTACAATTTACCACTATTTCTGGCGTATGTGGACTATGAGAAAGCCCAAAGACTTTCAATCAAAATTACGTCGAAATTCGGGCGGTGCTGCAGTCCCTTCAGCGATGCCAAGTTGACTGTCGGTATATCGAAGTGCTGAAGTGCTTGTACAGTAGGGCTACGATGGCTATCCGAGTACAGAACCAGAGTACGAAACCTATCCAATTGCAGAGAGGTGCAAGACAGGGTGACGTTATATCCCCGATACTCTTCACCGCTGCATTGGAAGACGTTTTCAAGCTTCTGGACTGGTAAGGATACGGTGTTAACATCAATGGCGAGTACATCACTCACCTTCGATTTGCCGACGATATAGTCCTTATGGCAGAATCGCTGGAGGACCTAAGCACTATGCTTAATGACCTCAATAGTTTTTCCCAACGGATAGGTCTTAAGATGAACATGGACAAAACAAAGATCATGTTTAATGTCCATGTCACACCTATGTCGGTAGTTGTTGGTAGCTCTAAGCTCGAAGTTGTTGACGTTTATGTTTACCTGGGACAAATAGTCCGACTAAGTAAGTCCAACTTCGACCGAGAGGTCAATCGAGGGATTCGACTCGACTGGGTAGCGTTCGGGAAATAACGGCACATCTTCTAGTCAGGTATACCTCAAAACTTGAAAACGAAATTGTGCAACCAGTGCGTGTTGCCAGTGATGACATACGGAACTGAGACGTGGTCCTTCACTGCTGGCCGGATGAGGAAGCTCAAGGTTGCTCAGCGAGCTATGGAGAGGGCTATGCTCGGAGTTTCTCTGCGTGATAAACTTAGAAATGAGGATATGCGCAGTAGAACCAGAGTCACCGACATGGCCCAACGAATTAGTAAGCTGAAGTGGCCATGGGCCGGACATATAGCTCGAAGAACCGGCAACCGATAGGGAAAAAGGTTCTCGAGTGGCGGCCTCGTACCGGCGGATGAAGTGTAGGGCGTCCCCCCACTATATGGAGTGACGACCTGGTAAGACATGCAGGAAGTCGATGGATGCAGGTGGTTCAGGACCGTGCTTTGTGGCATTCCTTGGGTGAGGCCTATGCTCTTTAATGGACTTATGAAGGGCTGTTATGATGATGATGATGATGATGAACTAGTGGAATTTACTAATTCCACTAGTTCGGCAAAAGTACTCTTTTGCCGTTGTCGTGATAATTGACGATAATTTATGTGTACATAGAGAACTGAAGACCATTTTTATGTATATGTTTTTTATTCCTTTATTCGTTTTTTCATTCCTTGGACTTATGAAGGGCTGTAACGATGATGATGAATAACTTAAAATCAATATATAATAATTTGAATTCAATGCAAGCGTTTTTGTTCCTTTTATGAAATCTTTACTCTTCATTGGGGCCCCCCAACAAATTTTGATACAGGGCCCCTCGAAGGCACGCTACGCCACTGACTAGAATTCAGTTTATCGCAGACTTCAAGTTGACGAATTTTGCGTCGTGATTTAGGCATACACCATATGAGATCCAACTGACCCAGGAGCTCAAAGTTAATGACCATAGACAACACCGTTTGTTCGCTGACTGGGCTTCGAATTGTTTGGAAGAGGACCCCAATTTTGGCCGAAAAATCATCTTCAGCGACGAGGTGTATTTTTGAATGAAAGGCTGTACTAACAAGCAGAATTGCCATGTATGGGACGACACCAACCCACGCGATTTTCACCAGGTGATAAAGCATTCTCAAAAAGTTACCGTTTGGTGTGGATTTTGGGCCGGCGGCGTCATTGGTTCATACTTTTTCGAAAACGACGCTGGCGAGCCGGTCACTGTCAACGTTGGAACGGGGAAGTTACTTATTTCCAAAAAATGTAAAATTTAATGTTTTTTTCTGTACTATTAGTAATGTTTCGTATTTATGAAATAAATAAAACTAACCACATATATTCATAAAAGTAGAAAATTTTTAAATAAAAAGAAATAATCTCCAAAAAATTAAAAAGCAAACCACTAAGGCATTGTTTCCTGTATCTAGAAACTGATAACATTTTATATAAAGCTAACTACTCTATTTTCTCTCAATAGGAGCAAAAATGTAACGTCAGTTTTATATTTGACACTGAATTGTAATCGCTTTAATGCGTTAAGTTATTTGTACATATTGAATTAAGTAGTAAACATTTAGTTCGTATTTAGAAATACATATGTACACAACAATTTTAACAATTTAAGGTTTTGTAAGTAGAAAATAACTTTATAACGTGATACAGCTAAATTTATTTGAGTTTTATCAAAATAAAAGTACTCAATAAATCTCACGATGTAGCAAAAACAAAACGTGATGAATGATATTCTGTCTATGTGACGTAATCGTTCACGAGATTAAGCCCTCAAGTCACAGAATAGTATTCCTAAGTACAGCGTCTTGATGAGCTAATATTGGTAACTGGGGTCCTGTTTTTATGTGTTTATTAATTAGCAGCGACCTTGAGATGCTGATGTCGTAATAAGGGCGTATTAAATGATAACGCACTTGAGTTTGTCGTTTTTTGTCGTTGAGTAACGTTTATTAATACGGGACTAAGAGTGTTAGAGCGAGATATTACTAATTAAGGTACAATTCATCGATCACTATTAGTGATCGATGGTATAATTGGACAAAATTTAGCGTATGATTAGATCGGTTAATCGCACACCTAACTATTGTATCTCAATATAAACGTTTGGCTGAATAAATCATACTCAATCTCTCTTAGAAACGGTGTTTCATTCTCTCTCTGCAACATAGAATGTGAATTTTTTTAATATAAAAGATAATGACAAGTAAAAAGAGCTACGAATCGTTAATTCGCAATCGCTTTGGAATCATACGGAGCATCATATTTTTAAAGAATGAGTAAAAAAATCAGTACAATGCTTTTTATAAATGTTTTCATTTTATCTGCAGTACCTTGAAGAAATATACAACAATACGTTTTCCGTCCAGCTCGATTTTGTATTCCGTGGGTTGAGTCTCTATTGTGTTCACTGTATTCCTTGGTTTTTCAAGTACACGGAACATCGATTTATTTGTTTTCGAATGCGATAAATATGTGAACCATGTTGAATATGAACGTGTGCTCATTGAGCAGATCACGTTAAGTCGTGTTTCTCATATCGCTCGGCATCAGCATAATGGCGCCACGGATAGCCGACGTGTGGCTACGTGACAAAACTTCAATGTCTCAATATGCGCTCGTTATTTGAGCGTACTTTATCGGGTCAGGCTTACATACAAATGTTTCGTTATAATGGTGATAGAATCGGAATATCATAAACAATAGCAATGTAATTGCTAAAAGTTTTGTTTATATGCAGATTAAAGAACAAATACTTACGTCTGAACTAAGAAATGAATGCATAAAAAATAAAAAAATTATACAAACTTCAAAATCAATGTCCCAGCTTAAAAAAAGTTCAGAGCTGGTTACTATCGACGTCTGCAGGTGGCTGAATCGATCTCCCTCCTTTGGAACAAAAAATCAAATACCAAATTCAATGTTTTTTTACTCAGTGTTACATTCTGTATGATAATTTATGTAAAAAAGGTTCTGTAGTTTGAATTAAAAATAACCTTCATTTACTAGTACCTACGAAACGAAATCGCAAGATTTTAAATGTATTTGTAAATAGTAACGTGACTGTATTGCGCTACGAAAGACGCAGGTTATAGTACACTCAGTTTGGCGACAGTTTAATTCGTGACCTCGATCATGAACAGACTAACGCCAAGTTAATGTATTAACGCATTCATGCATCAGTCCAAGCAAAAACACTTTAGTGACAACACGCCTAATAGATATTGACAAAATAGCTTGTGTCGCTATAATTTTAGCCTTGAATACTAAGAAACAAACTAAAAAAGGGTGGTGGAAACTATGGTTACTGATAAGACTTTCTATAAACACCTGAATTTAATAAAGGAGATACGAATCACTGGAAAAAGTGATGACTTTGCTATTAATATACGTAGTGGTAGTAATAACGAGATAATTGCGAGTGGCAAGGGCTCGTCGCGTGCGACGGCATAGCGTCTTCGTACAGTTCTATCGTTATTCATTCGCTGACTAATGCGAGACTCATAAACGCATTCACACTTTCAGCCTGCAACCAGTTTGCCATCAATATAACGAAAATTACTAAATATTTATTCGGCCACCCTTTTTTACTGGAAACGAGGCATTACATCTTAGTCCTCACGGGTGACACCGCACCTGCATTTTGATTCGTAATCGAGGATAGATGTACATAGGCTGCACTAAAAGTATCGGGAATGGAATATTTCCACTGTTCCTTTCATATTAAAATCTTTTTAATTGAAAACTCCTTGGTTTTAAAAATCGAATACCATTTATTTATTTACAAAAAGATTCTCGGTCTTGTCACAAAGTTTTGTCAAACTTGTTTAGTCGTTGAGAAAATGGAATTGACTCGAGAAAATTCAAGAGCGATGATTTATTATGACTTTCGAAGTGGTTTAACACAAAAACAGTGTGTTGACCGGATGATTTCTGCATTTGGTGATGAAGCCCCATCCAAAACCACAATTTATCGCTGGTTTGCTGAATTTCAACGTGGACGTGTCAAGCTTAGTGATGATCCCCGTCAAGGACGTCCAAAATCTGCAGTCACCCAAGAAAGACGTTGATGCTGTGCGTAAGCTGATTGAGTAAGATCGACATGTGACATACCGCGAAATTCAGGCAACTTTGAACATTGGCATGAGTCAAATACAAATAATCATGCATGAACAATTAGGTGTAAAAAGTTGTTTTCCCGATGGATACCGCATTCGCTCTGTGAAGAGCAAAAAGCGGCTCGCGTTACTTGGTGCGTCAGAACTCTCGAAAGATTCCACGCAGGATCCTCAAATGCTGTATACAACATTGTTTTAGGTGCCGAATCCTGGATATATGCGTACGAACCCGAAACATAAACCAGTCACGAGTTTGGGTGTTCGAAAATGAGTTAAAGCCAACAAAAATTGTTCGTTCACAGAGTGTTGCAAAAAAATGGTGGCCACGTTTGTCTCCAAAACCGGCCATGTTACGACTATTCCTCTTGAGGGACAAAGAACGGTCAATGCAGAATGGTATGCTAGCATTTGTTTGCCACAGGTCGTTTATGAAATCCGTAAAGAGAACTGCAACCGCCGCATCATCTTCCATCACGACAATGCGAATTCTCACACCGCACACAGAACACAAAAGAGTTTTTAGAGCAAGAAAACATAGAATTATTAGACCGTCCGCCATACAGCCCCGACCTAAGCCCTAATGATTTCTATACTTTCCCTAAAATAAAGAATAAATTGCGTGGACAGAGATTTTCATCACCTGAAGAAGCTGTGGACGCCTACAAAATGGCCATTTTGGAGACCCCAACTTCCGAATGGAATAGTTGCTTCAATGATTGGTTCCATCGTATGGAAAAATGTGTCAAATTACGCGGAGAATATTTCGAAAAGCAATAAATACATTTTTAAATAGTAATGTTGTGTCACTTCCTTGATTCCCAAAATTTTCAGTAGATGTCTGTGGGCCACATCAACCAGTTACCATCAGGTGGACTGTGAGCCAGTCTAGATCATTAGTTGAGTTGATTAATTAAATGATCAGATATCTAGATGTCTATGGGCCACATCAACCACTTACCATCAGGTGGACTGTGAGCCATTCTAGATCATTAGTTGAGTTGATTAATTAAACGAGCAGATAGTCTGACCAGACTGATGGACTGAACTGATGGGAAACTGCGCGTGTAACCTTCGTCTAAGAGGTTAATAAAATGCTAACCTTTCGCCAAATGCTTACATTACCAGTACGCCTCTAGTCAGGCTCTGACTTCCTCTTCTTTACAGTCCATTAAAGTCCATAGCTGGATATGAGCCTTTCTCGTTAGATTAAAAATTAATAGTTGATATTAAAACATAACGACAAATGAAAGCTTTTTTAATTTTCTAATAAAGAGTAATTCTATTTTACTGGCAAATATGTAAATATATACCATTTAATAAGGCAAAAGCAATCAAGTATTTAGGCATGAAACGTGATCTGGGCGGCGCCAATGTCCATGCTGTCTCTATATGACGTATTGTGTGTGTACAGCCAATCACAACAGCCACACTGCTACATTGATACTAATAGACGCTATCGAAATCAATTACGAAACCTAAATAATTTATGTCTATTACGAGGATTATGAACTGTCGTCGTACGCTGCATACAATGTAATTATTGGTTACTGTCAATATTACGAGCTTGACACGTACAATGCCAATTGATTGTTGCGTCAATCTGTAGTTATGTCTATCGAGCAATAACTTTCTCTACGTCATCTGCGTGTCTGTCTGTGGCATCGTAGCTCCCAGAGGGATGAACCGATGTAGATTCATTTTTTTTGTTTGAAAGATGAATCGAGAGTGTTCTTAGCATGATTCAAGAAAATCTTTTCAGCCGTTTGAACATCATTAGCTCTTTTTGTTTCGGGTGTTTTTTAAAATTTTTATTTAAGTTATTATATGTCTTTTTTTAATATTCTTCCATTCTTAGATATAACGTTTTCAAGCTGTAATAGTTGGCATTCAGCTTTATAAGATTTTGCAATTCTCACATCGCTGGTCTAGAAAATCTTATAAATTTGGCTTATTAAGAAAATGTTATAAGTTCAAGCAGACAGCAGCTCAAATAGTTCATCAGCCTTACGATCCTACGACGTCAACAAGAAGGTAGATTTTACGCCCTAAAATTTAGTTTTATATAGGTATTAAGCGTAATTTTCAATTTATCTTAATTTAAAGTCGCAAGTCCGCCTATACATCATATTGTATGTTTAAATAAATAAATAACTAATTTGGGTGCGTGTTTGGTCGAAAGATCTGCTATATATATTATATTAGATTATCTATTGTATATATACGTTGACTGCCTCGTTGCTCTAGTGGTTAATGCTGCTCTGCTGATAATATGGTCTCGGGTTCGACACCCGGGTCGGCCCAAAAAATAATTATTGAGCTTTTCCATCAAGAAATTCTCAATAGCTGCCCAAAGTCAGCAAGTTGACGGTGTCTCACCCTTGTGCCCCGGAAAGCGCGTAAAGCCTTTGGTTCTGCGCCTGATCACTCTCCAGTCGTGTCGGTTTACCGTCCCTTCAGACTATGAAAGTGAGGGAATAGAGAGTGCACCTGTGCTTGCGCGTACACTTGGGCACTATAGTCCTGTACTGCGTCAATGATGGCTAGTCTCCGTTGAGGGTGGATGCCATGACCGAAATTCGGTCTGGAGGACATTATATATACTAGTAATAAAAATTAGCACTATCATTATATAATTCTTAAAAATCACTCATTCATTTATTACAGCTTAAGTCCTTCGTTGAACAATGGCCTACTCATGGATTGATTCATGCATGTGTTAGTTGTCAAGCACGGCAGGGGTCAGCAACCTAAGTTTTTTTTTGTTTTATAGTTGTTGTTAGGAAAACGCTACTGCTGGTGGCTACGCTACGCTTTCCGTCTCGAGGTGCACACGTCAGGGCAATATAAGATACTGATATTATAACAGCGCTACTACACGTTCAGCGTCACTACATGGTCAACACCACCACTATTCGGTTTTTTGTCGGTTACTCTGGTTCTACTGCGGATATCTTCATTTCTAAGTTTATCACGCAGAGAAACCCCGAGCATAGGCCTCTCCATAGCTCGCTGAGCGACCTTGAGCTTTCTCATACGGCCAGCAGTAAAATACCACGTCTCAAATCCGTAAGTCATCACTGGCAACACGCACTGTTTGTATAATTTCGTTTTCAGGTTTTGAGGTATGTCTAACGAGAAGATGTGTAGTTTCCCGAAAGCTGCCCAGCCGAGTTGAATCCGTCGATTGACCTCTCGGTCGAAGTTGGACTTACCTAGTATTTTAAATAACGAAATAAAAATCCACACAGGTTAGGGAAGAAGCGTTAAACGTTTGAGATATCCATGACTGTCATCGCCAATTCCGTTACTGAGATTGGTTATCACGAAAAAAATTTCTGAAATTTTAAGATTGATGTATGTACAGCAGTGGCTCCCATTGGTGTCCCAAGAGCTGACCAAGTAAAATCCCAAGAAGATTATATCATGATACCTGACGGATGATGAAAAAATGTTGTATTCATTTATTTGTTCATTAAAGCCTAGCCGAAAGTCCACTGCTGAAATTAGGATCGAATAATACAGGAGATTTACCATAGTTGCCACAGATTATAAATAATACTTATTGAAATTCTTTATTCTAGAAATCCTTTTGTTTAAATTACCACTGGTTCGAAAAAAAACCTCTGTCCTGGGAAGAACCAGCAAAAAACCCAGCGGGACTTCTATTTTTAAATAACAGCTTACAATCATGTATGTTACACAAATTAACAACACAACAAATTAGGAACAGCTTGGTAGCGATCACCTCATTTCCAGGGGTTATTATCATCCATAAATTCCTTAATATTATAATAACCCTTTTTGTACAAACTTAGTTCAATAAAGTTTTTGAACTTTGAGCCGTTCAAATTTTGTATATTTATTCACGTTAATATTTTAAGTTCAAAGGAAGATGTTGCTGTCTATCTTCTGTTTTATTTTCCTCACACTTGGTTTTGTCTTAACATTCGCTTAATGCTAAGGGATAGTGGATGCTCTTACGGCAATATCGTTGTATGCCACGCCTAAAATACCTAGTCTAGCAACGGAAAACGGAGTTACCGTGTTCGCTTAATATACTAAGAGTAAAATTATAACAATGAACACAGTCTAATACGTCACGGCACGTGAAAAAGCCCTCGTCTCGAAATGGATTTTTAGAATTTCATTTCAACTTGTGAGTGAAGCAAAGTGTTCATATTGTGGTAATACCGTAGTAAGAGAAAACATAACTAAACGTTTAATGTAATGAGACATATAACGATTCCTTGAGGATTTAGAATTAAATCTTACATGCGAACACTGCTTGAGAGTATGCATGTGTGTAAGTATGTTACTAAACATAGATTACTATATAATAAAACCTATCAACTTTAACTTTTAAATACATTTATTTACATAACACTGTAATATGGATAATAATAAGAAACCGTTATAAAAAAAACTAGAATTAAAAACTTAAATTATCATACAGTCTTATTTCCCGTGCTATCGTGTCAAGAACGCTGGTTGCGTTTCCTCGCTGAATGGCTATACTAAGGTTTTGTGCGACAAAAAAAAAACCAGCCCTCTTATTACATGGAGCGACGACCAGCCGCGGATACAGTTCTTTTAGGAACCTTACAGCAAGTAGTCCCCACGGACAGTCTCTATATCAAATTGCACACCTTTTTAGTCATCTCTCAGTCTAATATTTTTTTTTTTTGCGCCATTTATTATTCAGCTGCCTCTGATGCTGCGCCGGCTCTAAACTAAATAATGTAATCTAACTTTAACTAAATATTATATTTTGAAATAATGTTAAAACTTTGTTACAAAAATGAAACAAAACACAGATACACACAATAGAGTAGATATACTTAATTTTATAACATCATAACTTTAAAGTCGGTCATTTGTAACCACTTAATATTCTTTTTTTTTAAACGTTACCCCCACACTAGGATTTTCTCCTGTATCGTGGAGGCAGTTTACAAACACAAATTGCACAAGGACAAACATCCAGACCCGGAACAATTATTTGTCGGCCATACAAATACTTGTTCCGTGCGGGATTCGAACCCGCGGCCCCCAGCGCAGCAACTCATTGCTAAGCCACTGCGCCACGGAGCCGTCAAAAGACAAATATCAGTACAAAATGACAAAAATGCTAGTCATAATTGTCAGTGCACTAATCCACTAAATTCACGTTATTTCTCTTACTAAATACATAATAGTAGTCATTGCAGTTTTCTCCTGCGGCTATTATCGTTGACTTTTTTTTTAAATATGAGATTGACAAACAAGCTTACCCGATTTAATGATGATAAGTGGCTATTGCTGCCCACGAACACGAACTTCTAACAGAAAAGGTTACAAAAGTTTTGTTACCCTTAAGTATTAATATGAAATGCTTCGCAGTCTTTATTTATACTAGGCCTCGTATCATTCTAAATGGCCACAACAGTGAGTGGCGAAAATATATATGACCAAAAAATGAACTGCTCAGTAGAAGTATTTTTTTTAACAATAAGTTAAGATTATATTAATGAAATAACTTTTTGACAGATATTTTTATATCTTGCTCCTGCATTTTACTCTTCATAGTTAATTAATTTTTGTTAATTTAAAAACAATGAAAAGCTCTCAGTTATCATAAAAATCTCAAGATGTTGCATCAGTTTTTTATTTCTCTTGAAATATCCGTTATCGATTGTTTACTGGCCTAAAGTGTGTTTTAAATACGTATTCCATAAACTTCGCAATATTCCAAATATCATAATGGCTCTTGGAGATACTGTCACGAAGCACGAATTAATAGGTACGTGCAGGCACCTACGTATTAGGTGAGTGCACACACTTAATGGTAAGTTTCCTCAACCCCGCTCATTAAAGGTTATATTATCCGAGCGTTGCCGGCGTTTTAAGAAGGAAAGAGAAGAAGATCTATAAGATATTTCGATGTGAGAAATTGCTGAGGGGGATAAGAGCTGCTGGTTCTTTTGTTGCTCAAAGGCTTAGTATAGTATGGGCATTAAGCGAGGAAACGCAAACAGCGTTATGACACGATACCACGTGGAGTAAGACTGTATGATAATTTAAGCCGATCAGAATTTTTTTTATAGAATAAGGGTGACAAACGAGCACACAGTCCACCTGATGGTAAGTGGTTGCTCTGGCCCATAGACATCTACATTTATTCTCGTTTGGGAATCAAAATGCAGATGCGTTGTCACCCGTGAGGACTAAGATGGAATGCCTCTTTTCCAGTAAAAAGGGTCTCCGGTTCTCTACACTCACCATACGAAACAGAGCAGTGTTAAGCTGCTATTTTACGCTGGTATTTTGTGAGAGTAGTCCGTCCCCGGTTGAGCCGACCCATTCGTGCTACAACTATACTACTAATATAGCTGCAGCATGGCTCTACCACGTATAAAATTCCTGGTCGATGACGATTTAGGTTGTTATATACATATAATAGTAATTATAATAATGTCCTCCAGATCGAATTTTGGTCATAGCGGTCAAGCTCAACGGAGACTAGCCGTCGGTGCAGGACAGGATTATAGTCAATTATATGCGCAGACACAGGTGCACTCTTTATTCCTTCACTCTTATAGTCCGATAGGACGATAAACCGATACGACCAGAGAGAGTTCAGGCGCAGGACCAACGAACGGCTTTACGTGCTTTCCGAGGCACGGGGGTGAGACACCGCCAACTTCCTGATTCCGGGCAGATACTGAGAATTTCTTGATGGAAAAACTCAATGACTGATGTTTTTTGGCCCGACTGGGGATTCGAACCCGGGATCTCATGATCAGCAGTCCCAGTACTACAACTACTAGACCAAATATGCAGTCATATTAGATTGTTGATATTATATATAAGTTATATTGGGAACGGTTTTAGGTCTCCTCAGAGTTAGTGTTTTATAATCCACTTGTGAAAATGTTTACGTGATCAAAATCGGCCAGGTAAAGAGGAAGAATAGGTTGATATAGAAGATAAAGATGATTTTCTTCCTCTTTATTTAGAGCTTTTCATTAAATTTTGTTAGAGTTTCAGAATACTCTAAAATTAATATATGGAAATAAAAGTACGCTAACTGAATAAATCAAACGAAACAGAAAAGCTTTCATTTGGTCTAGAATACTTTTACTGCTGGAATTGTAAATGTTGAATAGAAAACGTTTTCTTTACGTGAGGTACTCGAACCCAGCCCGCTATTACTTCTTTTGGTACAGTAATCCTAGTGAATTTATTGCCGGATTCGAAAAGATAGAATCCTCTTTCAAGCAAGCTAGTAAAGCACAGATGTCTTTTTTTAAGGATTGATTGTTAGCTTTCGTCAGAGATTATAAAAGGCTTTGTTGGTCTTTACATGTTGTTACATAATATTTATAACAATTATATTTACCAAACTTTATATATTATTTTTGTTAATTAATTTTAAACTGATTTTCATTAGTAACCAAAGCTCCCATTCTTTATATTTGCATATTATATCTCAATTACGATGCTATGCAGATTGCTCTGAGTAAAAGTTACTGTGTGTGTAAGTTTTGTTAAAACAGAAACACATTTAATAAAACAACCATATCTTATATCTTACATCTTGTTTTCTATTGTATATGGTTGACCCATCGAGTCATACTGATATTTTTTAAATTGTGTACTTAAGTTACATTTTTAAAAGTAAAGTGCAAAGAAAATTTTTAACAACATTTATAATATATAATAAAAGGCAAAATTTTTTTCAACAATTTTACCTTAAATTCCCTAAAAATCGGGTCTGGCACAAAGAGCTTCTTCCGAAGCTTTCTTCCTATGGGCTTCCCGAGAAATTGTGCAAACCACCACCAGTTTCCTAGCTGATCGGAACCCCTTTGTCGTATCTCCTCAGTTTCAAGGCACTCCCCTTGCTGCTAGCATCGGAATCCTTAGTGGCGACAAATCGAATAGTGTGCAGTTTCGTGGTCACTTGGAAGGGAAGGCCAAATTGACCTCTAAAAAGCCTGGCGTGCTTAGCAGAGCGAGACAGTATTTCATGCCGGCACATCGCTTGCAACATTACAAAGCGCAAGTTCGACCTCACATGGAATACTGTTCTCATCTCTGGCCCGGGGCACCCTAGTGCCAGCTCCTTCCACTTGATCGCATCCAGCTCAAAGCGGTTTGAATCGTTGAGGACCGAGTTCTTTCTGATCGGCTTGATACACTGGCACTGCGTAGAGATGTTGCATCTCTTTGCGTATTTTATACGCATCTATCACGAGGAGTGCTCTGACGAATTGTTCGGACTAATTCCAGCCGCTCAATTACACCATCGCACATCACGACAAAACTCGCGTTACCATCCATACCATCTGGATGAGTGGCGGTCCACCACTGTGCGACTTAGAAGAAGTTTTCTCCCTCGCACAACTTCCTTGTGGAATCAATTACCACCAGCGATTTTTCCGGACCGATACGACTTAGGAACCTTCAAGAAAAGAGCTTACACCTTTCTACAAGGGCCGGCAACGCATCTGCAATTCCCCTGGTTCCCCTGGTGTTGCGGTTGTTCATGGGCGGCGGTAGTCACTTGCCATCGGGTGAGCCGCATGCTCGTTTGCCCCCTCTTCTATAAAAAATAATTAAATATGTATAAAATAATTATTATAAATACGTTATGTTAATATTTGAGCGTTTATTTACAATCGTAACGTGACATGGAATGTTCTAACAGATATTGTCGCACTGAAAATTTATGCCCCGAATTTTCTATTTTCCGTGCCATGACATATTATGACACCCGTTCGTAATACATGTCATTACTTTTGCAAAAGGAAGATGTAAAGGTTTTAAAGAGCTTGATTTCAAAATGTGCATAACACTCATTTTTCTGTAATATTTCATTAGAATAACATTTAATTTTTATTCTTAAGTTGATATCGGGAAGACACCGCTGTCCTGGTTTGTTTCCTTCTGTCGCCCCTTACGACACCCACGGGACGACATGGCGTATTGGATATTCTTACACCGCCACTACACGTCCATTTACTTTGATACATATAAAAATACAAAATATGTATATAAAAATAAATAATACTAACATGATTTAAAATGAAGAGTCTAATTAATTATTTTATTAGTATTTTAAGTAATTAATTAAATGTGGTCTTAAAATAAATTTTGTGTGAGGGGTGTTATTTGTGTTCAGCAAAACAAATTCTGCTTTTACTTAAAATGTTTATGTGTTTTAATCCGTGTTTACATTAAAAATTAATCTTCTTTTAAATTAACAAACATGTTATATATTTTCAAATGTGTCATTTATAAAGGTGTTTGTTTGCCTTTGTATTTTTTATGCTAAGCGTTGTGCTTACGGCAAATCCTTCTTATGATAGGATTTTTATACTTTAGGAGTAGATTGTAACGACAAAGAAGAAAAACAAGATATTAATTGTGTTGTCTCATAATTTCAAACATTTAAAATGTTACGAATTGATAATTATCATCATCATTATTACAACCCTTCACAAGTCCACTGCTGAAGATAGGTCTCCCTCAAGGAATGCCACAAAGCAACGTCCTGAGCTACCTGAATCCATTGAGTTTCTACATATCTTACGAGGTCGTCACGCCATATAGTGGGGGTCCACCCCACACTTTACCTACCGGTACGAGGCTGCCACTCGGAAACCTTTCTTCTCCATCGGTTGTCAGTTCTTCGAGTTATATAGCCGACCCATTTCCACTTCAATTTACAAAATAAGTGTGACATGAACGTTACGTATGATTTTTGTTATGTCCATGTTCATCTTAAGACTTATCCGTTGGGAGGCACTATTGAGGTCATTGAGCATAGTGCTTGGGTCCTCCAGCGGTTCAACCATAAGGACTATATCGTCGGCAAATTGAAGATGATGTACTCGCTATTGATGTTAATACCGCATCCTTTCCAGTCCAGTAGCTTGAAAACGTCTTCCAATGCAGCGGTGAAGTATTTCGGCGTTATAAATTCAACAGGGTGACTTTTTTACACCTTTATACAGTTGGATAGGTTTCGTACTTTGGTTGTGTTTTCGGATAGTCATCGTACTCCTACTGTACAAACACTTCAGCACTTTAATATGCCGACAGTCAACTTGGCACCGCTGAAAGGAGTGTAGCACCGCCCAAATTTCGACGGAATCAAAGGCAAAGACAAATTAACAGATTTTTTTTTATAGGATAAGGGTGACAAACGAGCACACAGTCCACCAGATGGTAAGTGGTTGCTGCGGCCCATAGACATCTACATCTATCCTCTATTTCAAATCAAAATGCAGATGCGTTGTCACCCGTGAGCGATAAGATTGTACTCTTCGGTCTTGTGTAGAATTTGCCGAAGGGTATGTATGTGGTCTATGGTGCTTTTTCGGAAACGGAATTGTTCGAGAGGCTGGAAATCAGCCTGTAGTTCTTCAAGAGAGCGTTGTCGCCTTTTTTGAAGAACAAGACCACCACACTTCTGCTCCATGCTTCCGAAGTAATGCCACCACGAAGGACCGAATTAAAGAGCTTCTTAAGGACTTCAAGTATCGGTATCTCACCCGTTTTTAGAAACTCCGCTGTAATTTCATCCTCGCCAGGAGCCTTGCCGGTTTTAAGATGCTGGTTGTTAGGTGCTGCAGTTGCCATCAGTATTTTTTATATTTATAGTATGATTATTTTGAATTATAAGCTATCTTAATTATAAGCTATCTTATTTATATTTATTAATCGTGTTTTGGTCCTTTACCTGAATGTGAAGTAGCACTCGTTGCTACGCACGTAGCTACGTCGTAGTACGTGTAGGATATAAGAGTTAATGCGAAATTACTTAATACTCGTATAATATAGAATAATGAAGAGGTTTAACAAATTAAGGTAAGCATTTAAGTATAATGTGTGTCCAAAAGACATGTTCATTTCCAATAATATCAATTCTTTACATTTGACCGATAATAAGTAAAAATAATATACAGTTGGATTGATGGTAGTTTAGCCAAGTAGTGGCGGCGTAAGAGAATGATGTATGGGAGACTTCGGAAATATCCCATGGCTTCCGATGGATGGCGATGTAACTAACTCGTTTACGCCGGAAGAAAACTGCCCACACCAGCGACAAGGCGCAGCGTTCAAGGTGCGAGACGTCGTAATGCGATCTCCAATCCTCCCTACTACGGGAAGTTCCATGTCTAGTAGTCGACTAATACCTACTAATGAATATGAAAAGAAAGTATATTTAAAATAAAATATATATTTTAATGTATTTTGTGGTTTTCTTCTTCATCCGCCTTTTCCAGAGGTTTATTTGACATTTACGAGACGTTATTAAATTATATTAATTATTAAAATAGAGAGATAAGGAAACGTTGTGGTCTGAAAGAAAATCTAGTGACAAAAATTGAGAAAGGTATGCTGAGATCGTTTGGCCATGTCGAGAGAATGAATGAAGAAATATTGACGAAAAAAGTTTATAAGACGAGTGTGAATGAAAGTGTTGGAAAGGGTAGACCTAGGCGGACGTTTCAATCAAATCAGGAACGTCTTGAGAAAAGGCCAGGTCAAGAGTACCCTAAACCGTAGAGCATGTGTGAAGGGAATAATGAAAGTGGACGAAGCGAAACAAGTATGTAAGGATCGTAGTAAGTGGAAATAAGTGGTCTCTGCCTACCCCTACGGGAAAGAGTCGTGATTTTGGTGGTATTATATATGTGTGTTAAGTTATTCATTTTCAATTTCACTAGTAACTTCTCAAAATCGAATGAAATTTCCAAATTTATTTTAGTATTGATCAAAGGAAGAGGTCGAGTGAAATTGATAGAAATGAAAATTTGCCTCGGAATATTCATTCCGCACACATTCGATTTGTACGACGGAGTTATAAAACATGACGCAGAGGAACAGGTGTAATAGTTATACACCGAAAAACTTTACTTGCTCTTCGGGAAAGGAAAACATTTTTCTTTTAGAACTGAAATAGAACTTTCAGCTTGTTTTCGTTTAGTGTTGTTTCAACCGACTTTAAAGGCAGGATTCTATATTTAATAAATTATCTGTTATGTATGTTCACTCATTTCCATGAAAAGACTGAACCGATCTAAACTATTTTTTTTTTAAATTTAATAGCATATACCTTAAAGGTGGTCTCGTTTACATTTGAAAAAAAAAATCTACTGTAACCAAAAGAGATTCTAGTTATTAGGGGGCGTCTATTGATTATGTGAGGCAATTTTTGTTTTTTTCTACTCTCCCTCTCACTCTGGTGAGATGTCGTGAGATTTGGCTAGAGCCCCTCACTCCTAAAAACCGCACGTGAGATTTTTCAAAATACGTATTTTTAGTGTAAACACGTTAATTTGCTAAGCTTCACTGCATTGGGTTTATTTAAAAAAATAGTTTTCCTTAATAATTTTTATATAATTTGTATAGTTCGAATAAGCACAATAGAAGTAAAATATGGCTAAATCCTACAAAATCCTATTGTGTAGGATTTAGCCATATTTTACTTAATTCAATCCAATTTTCTCGAAATTTTAACTAAACACCTCACGTAACGAATGCCTTCCCTTTTTTTTGCGGTGGAAAATCATCTAATGACGCCTTTCGCTGTGGATGGAGCGGAAGGGAGTGTCAGACTTTTACTGACTAAAAACCATCCGTGTTCCTTCAGTGCCCTTACGTTAAGCTTGTGATATTGCTTAGTTTACTTAAGAGTGAAAAAATTAGGGATATTTATTCTTCGATACACTATGTCTTAGCACCAACTACTTAAAATAAAATGAAAAGCATGAAATACTTTCACATAAAATTATTTTATTATTTTCAGTTTTGAAGTCGGTTTTAACTTTTTTGAAAGTTATTGGAACGAACTTCCTTATCGCACGGTACGAATTTGACGGATGGATTACCATCACGACCCCATTTTTGTAGTGCGAGTGAGATGGAGTAATATCCATCTCCCTCGCACTTTTTCTTATATTGCTAAGAAAGAAATATTATTTTATTTTAAATGACGCTTCATTATAATAGACGCTAGTAATTCATTTATTTGTATTTGTTAAACAATAATATAATACGTTTATCAATCATAATATATTATGAAAGGAACATCGTTCCAAACGAGTGTTCTACGACAGTCACGCATGTTTTTTTTAAAATATAGATATATTTGTAAAGCGTGCTTCCTATTGTTACGTTGGATATTACTTTATTATGGACACATTATGATAAATACTAGAATTTCTGCTGTGTCGTGGAGGCAGTTTATATAAATTAATTGCACAAAGATAAACATTCAGAACCAGAACAATTTAGAGGCCCTACAAATACTTGTTCTATGCAGAATACGAACCCGCGGCCTTCATCGACGCAACGCAATGCTAACCCACTGCGCCATGATGCTTAATACGAGAAAATTCTGCCTAAAAGAAATATTACACAGAGTTAAGAATTACATAACATAAGTGACAAATGACACTTAGTAAGTATATAAAATATGTGTAACATTATATCTCACAAAAATTGTTTCAATTCAATTGTGTGACAGAGAATAATATGTGTTTCGAGTATTTTTTTCTTAATATAAGCGTCTGCGAAGATGCGTACCGAGGGAGTGATATGACCCGCACAAATAACACACAAAGTTACATTCGTTGATTACTTATGCGCGTATTGCTTGCGATAATATGTCGCTGGATGTCCGTCATAAATCTTCAGACCACATGGATAACTATGCGCCTATGTAATTTAACATACAATAAACATATTTCTTATTCAACTACTTGAACAACTGTGGCGTTTGTTTTTGTTTCTTAAAATTTTTTCACAGGATTTCTCTCATTTCTGAAAGGTTGTTGGAGCAAAGAAGTGTCCACAAGCTGTCCCAATGAGTGTTGGCAGACTTCACGTCTTCAAGTTAATTAATATTCTCAAGCAATATGCAGGTTTACTCCCTCACCGCCGAGCATATGGTAGATTAGCACTTAAAATTGAAATTAGCAATTTCATTGGTGCCGGCGGCGATTGAAACCTGGTTGCTCGCGTTTTACGACGAGTGCTTAGCCACTCAGCTACCACAGCTCTTGCTTTTGTTTCTAAGGATAGTTTTTAATATGTTTAAATAGTATATCAAAACAGTTTTGATATCCGTATATTCTTATAATACACGGATATTAAAACTGTTTTGATTACTTGTACTTCGATGAATCTCAAGTAGTCGTGACAAAACAAACAATCAGTTTTAAAATGTAACGTTTCTTATGAGTATCATTACTTTATAAATCGATACAACTTTGGAGTAAATATTAAAAAAAATAATCTTTTTATCTATATTTATAACAATTGCACCCAAAGTATATTCATTTTCAAATATGTAACAGTTTAACAATTATGGGGATCAAAGTTATAATGCAACAATAATGGTTCCTTTTTTTGCCTACCGTTATGGCAAAACAATATTAAAAAGTAAGCTAGTATGACCTATGAGTGTAAGTTTTCCGTTATCTTTTTTTTAAATAAAATAAGGGTCCACTGGAGATGTGCTATGCTATGTTGCTGTGGAAGCGTTTAATATCCACCAATGATATTCATTGGTCCATAAAGCTTAGCACTGGTGGAAATGGATTCAACTAAGCTATGTGTTTATATAGATGGATGCGTGCTCTGGATGCGTACCATGGATGGTCGCGAGTGATGTAGTTATTTGCAGAGCTACGCCTACAGTAGGCGCTCGTTTTTCACTGAAAGTATACATGCCACCGTTGAAGCAAAAAGTTTTTTTATATCTCACAATGAACGAAAAAGAACTCATGGAGGAAGATGAATTGCTGTTCACCTGTTTACTTCAACGAAGAAATCATAGATTCTGGATGCAAAATTGTATTAAATATCACTCGATACAATCAGAATACTTTACATTCTTTCAAACAGTTGACGATGAGACATTCCAGAAGTCTAACAGAGTGACAAGAAGTAAACTCGTTACATAATATAATCGAACCATATATCAAGAAGGAACATACTTAATACTTACTTCAGAAAACGTATTAGTACAAAATAATAATTAGCAATTTGTTTAAAGTAAGTAGACCTTCGAGTTGCGCATTTTCCTCGCACAGCTACCTCGCGCCGGCGCATATTCATAGCACATCTTACCCGCCCCGCTACATAGTTTCGTAGCTTAGCTTTCACATCGTCGCAGCATTGCTGTATAGCACATCTCTCGAGGAAAAGCACCTTTAGGGTGGCAAACGAGCACACTGGTGGTAAGTAGATTCTGCGACGCATAGACATTTATTGTCATCTGTTATTTGTTGTCATCTGACAACGCATTTGCGCGTTGTCATCTCTGAGGACTAAGAGGGAATGCATCGTTTCCAGTAGAAATGGTCTCTGGGTCTCTACATTCACCATACGAAACACAGCAGCATTAAGCTGCTATTTTACGCTGGTATCTATTTAATATGCTGTGAAAAGAGTAAAGAAAAGGTTCTAGAAGATCGTAATAAAAGAGGCATTCCATCTTAGTCCTCACGGCTGACAACGCATCTGCATTTTTATTAATAAACTAAGATAGGTGTAGATGTATTTGGGCCCCAGAAGCCACTTACCACCAAGTGGACTGTGTGCTCGCTT
This sequence comes from Parnassius glacialis, assembly GCA_033319125.1. NCBI lineage: Eukaryota > Metazoa > Arthropoda > Insecta > Lepidoptera > Papilionidae > Parnassius > Parnassius glacialis. Next base: position 35,327,600 of record JAVANC010000001.1, on the reverse strand, counting down.
GTCCCCTCCTATAAAAAAATAGTTTTTTTATAGAATAAGCGTGACAAACAAGTACACATTCCACATGATGGCATGTGGATGCTGTGGTTCATAGAAATCCACATCTATCTTCTATCCTCGATTAACAATCAAAATGCAGATGAATTGTACCCCTAGGGACTTGATGGAATGTTTTGTTTTCATTGAAAAGGGATAAATGTCAATAATGAAGTGGATAATTAAAAGTATTTTTTGTTATTAAATAAATGGTTTCGCTTCTGGCGCTGTGCAAATTCATGAACCCAGTGAACCTAATTCAGGCTTGAGAGTGCTCTTCAAATGAAATTATAAACCACTACGCTTGCATAATATTATTGTGATCTATTTATACCGCAAAGTATTTCATAACTGAATTACTATTTTAGCGTTATATGTACATCTGGTATTAAAGTTGATTGCTACAAAAGCTACATTATAAAACATTAATTTTATATTTCATTGTTTTAATATTCATAACATTATAATTAGAACTAGCGTCCGGTCTTAGCCACGCTTGGGACATCTGTCTATTAATTAAGATTAAGATAATCAAAGGCTATTTATTTTAGTAATTTTTCTTTTTTCCTCACAAATAAAACCATTTTTTTTTTGGATAAAATAAGGTCAATCCTACCATTCCTCTCTATATTATGTTCGTGCAGTTTCATTACAATCGGCCTACTGTCGCTGATATTACTTGATACGTATATGCGTGTTTTTACAAATATACGATTACACCTAAAGTTAACCAACTACTGCTAGTCGCACCTAGTTCTAGCCGGCAAGAGCCTAGGTGAACCCGTACATCTAATTTTAGCTATAACACACACACACACACACACACACACACACGTATATATATAGATAAATATATATATAGATAATGCCCCGTGGCGGGTAAGAATAATCATTACCCCATATCTTTCCGTGGGTGTCGTAAAAGGCGACAGAGGAAAACTGAGGCAGACGATGGGCAGCAGTATCTTTCTGATAACAGCAAAACAACAATAAAAAACTGCGGTTGCCAACCCGCTCGCCAAGCGTGGCAACTATGGCAATATACTCCCCATGAAAGTAACGAAGAGACGGCCCCCAGTCCCCGGCGGCCCCGCTATTCCTGGCTACGGTGGCGACCATGGTAACGGCGGGGCAGGGAGTGCTAAGAATCTCCGGTGGAGGTTCGGTTGCCACCTACGACGACTCGACCTGGCAACATATAACGCACGCACCCTGAGGACTGACGAGGAGATCCTGGAGCTGGAAGGAAAGATAGACAAGTTGCGTCTGAATTTCATAGGATTATCCGAAGTCCGAAGAGAGGGGGAGGATACGGTAATCCTCGAATCCGTAAATTTGATCTATCACCGGGAGGGCGACCATCTGTCCCAAGAAGGTATCGGATTTATTGTCCACAAGTCTCTCGTTAACAACGTTGTAAAGATTGGGAGTGTGTCGACGAGGGTTACCTTATACTCAGATTCACCAAACGGTATTCGCTGAAGGTCATACAGGTTTACGCACCAACCTCGGCACACCCCTATGAGAAGGTGGAGTAAATGTATGAGGATATCTCTAGAGCCATGCATTCCTCCAAAACCCACTATACGGTGTTAATGGGAGACTACAACGCAAAACTAGGCACAAGAGGGAACGGTGAGCTGAAAGTAGGAAATTTCGGAATAGGGCAACGGAACCCAAGGTACCGTTGCCCTATTCCGAAGCAGTAGCAGCTGGCCGACTTCATGGAGAAAGAGGGACTGTTCATGATGAACTCTTTCTTCTAGAAGCAGCCCCAAAGGAAGTGGCGCCCCGACGGTTCGACAAAAAATGAGATTGACTTCATTATGACGACCAGACGACAACTGTTCAGTGATGTCTCAGTGATCGCGAGGGTGAAAACCGGCAGCGATCACCGAATGGTGAGAGGCACACTGAACCTAAACATTAAGTTGTAGAGGTCACGTCTAATGAAGTAAACGCTCCGTCCCCCTCGTGCTCTAATCCAAAGTCCCGAAACCTTTCAGCTCGAGCTACAAAACCGTTTTCAGTGCCTAGAAGATTGTAATGCAGTGGACGATATGAATGACAAGCTCGTGGAAACTAACAGTGGTAGAAACACGCGGCAACATTTGCTGTCCCACGGATGGGCCGGCTCGAACCGGGGTGGTACCACTACCTCACAGAATATCAGCGTAAAGTAGAGGTTTACCTCTGCGTTTCGCTTGGTGAGTGCAGGTGGCCGGAGCCCCTTTTTACTGGAAATGAGGCATTCCATCTTAGTGCTCACGGGTGACAACGCATCTGCATTTGGATTTGTAATAGATGATAGATGTAGATGTCTATGGGCCGCAGTAACCACTTACCATCAGATGGACTGTGTGCTGGTTTGTCACCCTAATCCTATAAAAAAAAGACTGTCCATGCGGTTGGAGCTAAGTTTTGCAAGACCCGCCGCAGAAGAACACAAAAACTCTCCGATCACACTCTTAATCTCATGGCTGTTAGACGGGATATAAAGCTGCAGTCTTCATTAGATTTGACAGCATACAGGGAACTGAACATACAGATCTCCAAATGCATGCGGCGGGACTTACGCAACTTTAATACTGCTCGTATTAAAGAAGCGATCGAGTGGAACCAGGGCTCAAAAGTCTTTGCTATAGATCTGTCTGCCAGAAAAAGCCAACTGTCGAAGCTGAAGACCGAAAGTGGCAGCGTTGTTTCCGGGACACCTGAGATTTTGAGTGAGATTGAGAGGTTCTATGGGCAGCTGTACACGTCATCGTTGGAGCCACACGCAAGTGTGAGTAACGATCCAAGAGCGAGTCTTATCCGACACTATTTCGATGATATCCCGGACGTCAGTCTGAGCGTAATTAGATTTGCTCTCCAGCACTTTAAAAACAGCAAGACCCCAGGCGAGTATGGAATTACAGCGGAGCTTCTGAAAGCGGGTGGAAAACCGGCACTTGAAGTCCTTCAGAAGCTCTTTAATTCCGTCCTCCATGGAGGCACTACACCGGAGGCGTGGAGCAGAAGTGCGATGGTCTTGTTCTTTAAAAAAGGAGACAACGCTCTCTTGAATAACTACAAACCGATTTCCCTTCTGAGCCGCGTCTACGTGCTGTTTTCGAGAGTTATTACGAATCGTTTTGTGAGCAGACTTGACGACTTACAGCCTCCCGAACAAGCCGGTTTCCGAAAGTGCTTTAGCACCATAGACCACATACATACTCTTTGGCAAATTGTACAGAATTCCGAGGAGTACAATTTGCCACTATGTCTGGCGTATGTGGACTATGAGAAAGCCTTTGTTTCTGTCGATATTAGGGCGGTGCTGCAGTCCCTTCAGCGATGCCAAGTTGACTGTTGGTGTATCGAAGTGCTGAAGTGCTTGTACAGTAGAGCTACGATGGCTATCCGAGTACAGAACCAGAGTACGAAACCTATCCAATTGCAGAGAGGTGTAACACAGGGTGACGTTATATCTCCGAAACTCTTCACCGCTGCATTGGAAGACGTTTTCAAGCTTCTGGACTGGAAAGGATACGGTATTAACATCAATGGCGAGTACATGACTCACCTTCGATTTGCCGACGATATAGTCCTTATGGCATAATTGCTGGAGGACCTAAACACTATGCTCAATGACTTTAATAGTGTTTTCCAACGGATAGGTCTTAAGATGAACATGGACAAAACAAAAATCATGTTTAACGTCCATGTCACCACCTATTCCGGTAGTTTTAGGGAGCACTAAGCTTGAAGTTGTTGACGAGTATGTTTACCTAGGACAAATAGTCCGACTAGAAAGTCTAACTTCGACCGAGAGGTCAATGGACGGATTCAACTCGGCTGGGCAGCATTCGGGAAACTACGACACATCTTCTCGTAAGACATACCTCAAAACCTGAAAACGAACTTGTACAACCAGTGCGTGTTTCCAGTGATGACTTACGGATCTGAGACGTGGTCCTTCACTGCTGGCCGTATGAGGAAGCTAAAGGTCGCTCAGCGAGCAATGGAGAGGGCTATGCTCGGGGTGTCTCTGCGTGATAAACTTAGAAATGAGGAGATCCGCAGTAGAACCAGAGTGACCGACATAGCCCAATGGATTATTAAGCTGAAGTGGCAATGGGCCGGCCATATAGCTCGAAGAACCGACAACCGATGGGAAAGAAAGGTTCTCGAGTGGCGGCCTCGTAGCGGCGGACGAAGTGTATGGCGTCCTCCCCACTAGATGGAGTGACGACCTGGTATAATATGCAGGAAGTTCATGAATGCAGGTGGCTCAGGACCGTGCTTTGTGGCATTCTTTGGGGGAGGCCTATGTTCAGCAGTGGACTTTAGAAGCGCTGTAATGATGATGATGAGGATGTATAGATAAATAGTAGGAACATGGTATTTATTGAAATTTTTGAGATTTATATTATTCTTATTTATTTGTTTTTATTGAACCTTAATGTGTAGTGGAGGGTAAGAATACCCACTACCCCATATATTCCCACGGGTGCCGTAAGAGGCGACAGAGGGAAACTAGGACAAAAATGGGCAGCAGCATCTTTCTTACAACAATAAAAAACTGCGGTTCACAACCCGCTCGACAAGCGTGGCAACTATGGCAATACACTCCTCATGAACAAAGTAACAAAGAGACGACTCCCAGTCCCTGGTGGCGACTATGGTAACGGCGGGGCAGGGCGTGCTAAAAATCTTAGGTGGAGGTTCGGTTGCCACCTAAGAAATGTATGAAGATAATATATAATAATGGGAGACTTCAATGCAAAACTAGGCAAACTGTGAGCTGAAGGTAGGAAAATTTGGGATAGGGCAACGGAACCCAATGGGTTAGCAGCTGGACGAATTCATGGAGAAACAGGGACTCTTTATGATGAACTCTTTCTTCCAGAATCAGCTCTACAGGAAGTGGACCTGGTCGAGACCCGACGGTTTTACAAAAAAATGAGATTGGCTTCATTATGATGACCACATGACTACTGTTCAGTGATGTCTCAGTGATCGCGAGGGTGAAAACCGGCAGCGATCACCGAATGGTGAGAGGTAAACCTAAACGTTAAGTTGAAGAGATCTCGTTTAATGAAGTCAACGCTCTGTCCCCCCATGCTCTGATTCAAAGTTCAGAAACAATTCAGTTCGAACTACAAACCCATTTTCGGTGCCTAGAAGATTGCAATGCAGTGGACTATATGAATGACAAGCTCGTGGAAACTGTCCATGCGGTCGGAGCTAAGTTCTGCAAGACCGGCCGCAGAAGAACACAAAAACTCTCCAATCACACTCTTAATCTCATGGCTGTTGTATGGAAAATGAAGCTGCAGTTTTCAGTAGATTTGATAACATACATGCAACTGAACAAACAGATCTCCAAATGCATGCGGCGGGGTTCACAAAACTTCAATACAGCTCGTATTGAAGAAGCGATCGAGCGGAACCAGGGTCTGTCTACCAGGAAAAGGCAACTGTCGAAGCTGAAGACCAAGTGTGGCAGTGTCATTTCCGTGATACCTGAGAATTTGATTAAGATAAGAAGTTCTATGGGCAGCTATACAGATCATCGTTGGAGCCACACGCAAGTGTAAGTAACGTTCCAAGAGCTAGTCTTATACAACACTATTCGGATAATATTCCAGACGTCATTCTGAGTGAGATTAGAATGGCTCTCCAGCACCTTAAAAATGGCAAGGCACCAAGCGAGGATGGAATTACAGCGGAGCTTCTGAAAGCGGGTGGAAAACCGGTACTGGAAGTCCTTCAGAGGCTCTTTAATTTCGTCCTCCATGGTGGCACTACACGGGAGGCGTGGAGCAGAAGTGTGGTGATCTTGTTCTTCAAAAAAAGCGATAACGCTCTTTTGAAGAATTACAGACCGATTTTCTTTCTTAGTCGCGTCGACGTGTTGTTTTCGAGTGCCATTACGAATCGTCTCTCATGCAGACTCAACGACTTCCAGCCTCCTAAACAAGCCGGTTTCCGAAAAGACTTTAGCATCATAGACCACATAACCTTGGGTAAATTGTACAGAAGTCCGAGGAGTACAATTTGCTACTATGTTTGGCGTATGTGGACTCTGACAAAGTCATTGATTCCTTCGAAATTTGGGCAGTGCTGCAGTTCCTTCAGTGATGCCAAGTTGACTGTCGATAGCGAAGTGCTGAAGTGGTTGTAGAGTATGGCTACGATGGGTATCCAAGTACAAAACCAGAGTATGAAACCTGTTAAACTGCAGAGAGGTGTAAGACAGGGTGACGTTATATCCCCGAAACTCTTCACCGCTGCATTGGGAAACGTTTTCAATCTACTACTGTACTGGAAAGGATACGGTATTGACATCAACAGCGTGTACATAACTCACTTTCGATTTACCGACGATATAGTCCATATGGCAGAATCGCTGGAGGACCTAAACACTATGCTGAATGATGTCAATAGTGCCTGCCAACGGATAGGTCTTAAGATGAACATGGACAAAACAAAAATCATGTATAACGTCCATGTCACACCTATGCCGGTAGATGTTGAGAGCACTAAGCTCGAAGTGATTGAAAGAAAGAAAGAAAAGTTTATTTGGTACATAAATAAATCGTTTACAAAAATTGTTTACAATAAAAATAAATACAATGTACATGCACCAAATAGGTTTCCACTCAGCATGAGTTCACGGAGTTAGTAAACTTCGTGAATGCTGGTTTTCAGTGGAACCATAGGAGGATGATAGATGGCGTAACAAAACAGTGATTAATATGTAGCCTCATATAACAAACACAAAAAGCCTCATATAACAAAAACAGAAAGCAAAATAAAACAAAATTAAAAAACAACAAAAATAGACATTAAATAAAAAAAAATTTAAAAAAAATTTAAAAAAAAATCTGAATTACAAAAATGAAAGAAAAAATAAAATAAGAATAGAATTGGTTACAAGTACATGTTTGAGCTGTATACGAATATTAGTGAGTTATTTGTGGTCACTACAGTTATGCCTTAATTGTGCTTGTTTATTCTTCCAATTATACGGAAACTTAAGTACTGGACTTTTGTGTTGAAAGGAGATACTTTTTTAAGTTGTTTTTAAAAGACTTAGCAGATGTTGAGTTTCTGATTGGTGGAGGGAGGTCATTCCAGCACTTAGTAGCAGCAAATCGGAAACTTCCACGGAAAGCAGCTGTACGATACCGGGGACAAATGAGCCGCGACGTTGATCTAACATAACGATAAGAAAATGTTAGCTTTTCGAATAAATACGAAGGTTCTTTGTTCCGTATAACCCCAAAAAGCAATGTGGCGAGATGAAGTATACGTCGAGTGGTCATATTCATCAAGTCGTGCCGGTTAAGAAATGGAGTTATGTGTGATCGTCTCGGGATTGTAAAGCAGAATCGTGCGCATGCGTTTTGTATCATCTGTATTGCTTTTTTTATCCTTGCATACAGACATTCCCCATAAACGGTGTCAGTGTAGGATAATTTGGACAAAATAAGCGTTTCACATAATTTAATTCGCATGTCTACCGCTAAAAATTCGCGAATCCTATATAAAACCTTAAGTCTGTAGAAACAGTTACGCATAGTTTCTAATATATGACCCTCAAACCGTAACTTTCCATCCATTACTAAGCCAAGGTTACGAACTTCCAATACACATTCAAGTAAACAACCATCGATAAATATTTGCGGATTTAAAGCAAGGATAAAATCCGTTTGATTTCGACTTCCCACGATCATATATTTTGATTGGTCTGGGTTGAGGACAAGATTGTTGAGATTACTCCAATTATTAATAAGATTCAAGTCTGCGTTAACTTTCTTAGTAGCATTATTGATGTCATTAGGCTTGAAAGAAATATATAATTGAAGATCATCAGCATATAAGTGGTATTTACAATACTTCATAGCATTAACGATATCTGCAATGTATATGATAAACAACATTGGTCCCAAGATGGAACCCTGTGGTACCCCTCTGGCAAGTGGCATTGTAGCCGATTTCATTTCAGACCCATAGTAATTGTCAATTTTGACGTATTGCTTACGATTAGAAAGATAGCTCGCAAACCATTTTATTGTAGTGGACTCGAAACCGTAGTAGGCAAGTTTTGAAAGAAGTAGCGTCGGGTTTAAGGTGTCAAAAGCGCGTGAGAAATCGAGCATAACCAATAAAGTACTTTCTCCTACATCTTGTGCTGTTAAAATGTCGTCTACTACATCTATCAAAGCAGTCGCGGTGATCCGATGTTTTCTAAAGCCTGACTGTTTTGCAGGTAAGATTTTATTTGTTTCTAAATATTCGGTCATCTGTGTACAGACAATTCTCTCTAGAATCTTTGACATAAAAGGAAGGATACTTATGGGACGAAGATCTTTATAATCACTCGGATTTGGTTTTTTCGCAATTGGCCTTACTGAAGCTACTTTCCATTGCTCGGGAAATACGCCTGTTTTAATGGATTCATTGATTATTTTTGCTATTACTGTTAGGGTTCTTGGGAGTATCAGCAGTACCATATTTAAGGTGATACCATCATCACCAAGTGCGTTCGAATTAAATGACTTTATTACTTTTAAAATCGTTAAGTCATCGACTGTTTTAAGTTCAAAAGTATTACATCCAAATCTATCGAATTCGTAGCGTTTTAAAATTGACAAATTTATATTCTTTTCGCTGCTTTTGGGAAGTTTGAGAAAATAATTATTTATTTCATTAGGTTTACAAAATTGATGGGCTAGATGATTGTCATTTTTCTTAAAATTTGCTACGCTCTGTTTAATATTTTTCCATAGTAGCTTAGAATCTTTTTCCGAATTAATGTATTGATTAAAGTAAGCCGATTTTTCAGCCTGAATTGCCGTTTTTACGATGTTTTTTAATTCTTTATAATACTTTTTATGGGTGTCTAGATTAGTTATTCTACTCCTAGCATGTGATTTATCACGTAGCTTCATCATTTGTGTTATAGTGTACGTGATCCATGGATATGATTTTTTTTTCAAGTAAACTGAACGACTGAATGACGAGTATGTTTACCTGAGACAAGTAGTCCGACTTGGTAAATCCAACTTCGACCGAGAAGTCAATCGACGGATTCAACTCGGTTGGACAGCGTTTGGGAAATTACGGCATATCTTCTCGTTAGTTATACCTCAAAACTTGAAAACGAGACTGTATAGCCAGTGCGTACAGCCAGTGCGTGTTGCCAGTGATGACCTATGGAACTGAGACGTTGTCATTTACTGCTGGCCGTATGAGAAAGCTCAAGATCGCTCAGCGAGCTATGAAGAGGGCTATGGTCGTGGTTTTTAAGCATGATAAACTTAGAAATGAGGATATCCGCAGTAGAACCAGAGTAACCAACATAGCCTAACGGATTAGTAAGCTGAAGTGGCAATGAGTCAGCCATATAGATCGAAGAACCAACAACCGATAGAGAAAAAAGGTTCTCGAGTAGAGAGGCCTTGTACTGGCGGACGAAGTGTAGAGCGTACCCCGCTAGATGGAGTGATAAGACATGCAGGAAGTCAATGAATGCAGGTGGCTCAGGATCGTGCTTTGTGGCATTCCGTGAGGCCTATGTTCAGCAGTGGACTTGTGAAGGGCTGTAATGATAATGACCATGAATCAATGTGTAAGAGTAAAAGGTAGACTTAATGTTAAAATCATTCTCTGCCAGTCAACCAAGTGGCAGTGATATAACGTCGAAAGCGGTTACATAAATATTTATTTATGTAAATATGTCGTTCACCATATTAAATATTCTCATTGAATTTCGGCTACCTTTTTGGATTTTATTCTTCATTTTCGCCTTTAGATCTACCTTGATGTTAAATATCAAATTTTTAAGCAACGTAGAAGTCGCCTAGTTTTTTGATGAGTGAATCAGTGAGTGATAGATAATAAGTCAATATTTCAGACCTATAACTAATGAAAACATGAAATTTAAATTTTAGGTATTCACGAAGTCTTTTTTTTATTATGTACGAGCAGCTATACAGGTCTATAGAGACCAGTATCACTGCAACCTTAGAGATCTATTGTGATTACTGCTATGTCCTCATTGAATTGAAGGAGTTGCTTAGCTGTGAGTAATTTCACTTTTTCTGGCCGAAGTACATAGTTTCCCAGATGACCAAACAAACGCAGTACGCGTTTACGCATTAAGGATCCTCAATTTGTCAGGATGTGGAAAGGCGTTTTCTCCTCTAGGGAGCAAAACCGGAATATCCTTGAGTTTTTTAGTCCTAGGATGGACATGTGCTTTTTAAGACAATAGTTGGACACTCAGGGCTCTCACCAGAATGCGCAATTTATTTTTACCTAGTACCAGGGCTTGCGAAGCGAATTTACCATCGAAAGCCCGGATTAAGGTTTCAGAATGAAGTCTGGTGTATTAGACTAGATCTAAAGTGATTTATTATGCAGTAAAGAGTTTCCAGGGTCAATCGGGCGAGGCTTTTTGAGATTCCAAAAAATGGTTCGGGTCCAAATTGTGTACTGTTTGAGCCCTCTCATGCGAGCTTGTAGGTAGTTTCTTTGCCTACAATACTCGCGTGACCCGGATCCTATCTTAAAACGACCTTGATGTCACCTCCCAGGGCGTTTAGATGGTTCACGCAGTCTTAAACAAGCTTCGAGTTCGCCAAGTTTGATCTCAGCGCTAGCAGTGCTACTTGACTATCAGAGTTAATATAGATTATATGGTTAACGAAAGGTTTTTGTAGATTGATTTCCGCACACAAGTAAGACGAAAATTTCTGCCTGGAAGATAGAGGTGAATCTATCCAATTTCATACTAAGTTTTGAATTTAGGGCAGTCTCCATAAATCCAAAGCCTACGTTGAGGCCCATTTTTGACCCATCGGTATAACATATAAGGCTACTTCCGCCGACCTCACAAATGACCTGTTAACTCAGCCAGTCTTCTCTTGAGGGTAGTTCTACTATATACTTTTTCTTAAGAGTATATAGTGGTAGCATGATATCTGAGATCATGCATAAAACCGGTGTTTCCTTGATGGATCTCATTCTACGGGAAAACAAGCTCAAAACGTCCTGACCGTTAATCCTATATAAACTAGCCATCGCCTGCTTGTCTAAGTAAAGATCAAGGGCCGTTAGGCCTAGAACTGTGTTAACAGCCGCTCCAGGCGATGATCTCATCGCTCCAGTTGCCATTAAGCAGGCAGTCCTTTATAGACAATTTAGTCTGTCCGCAGTCGTCTTTTAGTTGGCCTTATTACACCAGACAGTGGAGGCGTAGGTAAGAATCGGCCTCATTATACTGTTGTATAGCCATAGGATCACACTAGGACGCAAGCTCCAGTTGTTCCCGACCATGCGACTGCACATACCTAAAACAATCTTAGCCTTATGACATACATTGCTAAGGTAAGAGTTCCACGTTAGTGTTTGGTCGATTGTTACGCCCAAGTAGTTAACTTCAGTGGAAAATGGTACTTCTTAACCATTAAGTTTTGGTGTGACTAATTTGTCCAACCGTCTCTTTTTAGTAAAGTATATTATAACAGTTTTAGCAGCATTAACTGATTAACTGTTATCCCTGCACCAATTGTTTATGGTGTTTAGTGCTCTTTGTATGATTAATGATAAAGTACTTTGGCAAAAGCCCCTCGCAATGATCATAATCATCAGCAGATCTTCAGCTAAACCCAGTGTGTCAATGCAAAGGTCTGCCATCTTGTTCGATAATTGGTCAACTGCAGGAGTCCAAAGGAGGGGTGACAAAACACCACCTTGTGGACAGCCTTTTGTAGTTGCAACCTCAATAGAGGTTTGAAAAAGCTCTATTTTTGCCTTTTTGTTTGAAAACATCGACTTCACCCACCTGATGGTTGTGGGGTCAACATTTTTAGATGTCAGGCCCCCAACCAGCAGTAATATAGGGCTACTGTCGAAGGCGACCTCAATGTCTAGAAAGGCACTAAGAGATATTTCTTTATTCTCCAGCGCTCCTAACCCTGTCAATAACACTGATCAAGGCTGTTTCTGTATATTTTTCTCTGCGGTAAGCATGCTGGTTGTAGTGTATAGGACTCGTAGTTAGAGCTTAATCCATAATATATCTATCTATAACCTTTTCCAATGTCTTAAGAAGAAAGGAGGAAAGGCTTATAGGTCTGAAGGACTTTGGTAAAGCGTGGTCTTTTCTACCAGCCTTAGGTATAAATAGAAGTTTGACAACTGCCCATCGTTCTGGAATATATCCTCATGCAAAACTTGCTCTGAAGATTTTCACGAGATAAGGAAGAAGGATATCAAACCTCTCTGTAGATGAATGGGCATTATTCCATCCTCCCCGCTTGTCTTATATGGTTTAAAAGAGTCAACAACCCACTGCACCAAGTTTGGCCTTATTGTCTTTGTAGCCCTACACCAGTATTCATTACAAGGCCTTTGTAAGGCTCTGAAAGAGGTCAAGGCTAGAGTCATATGTGACCCTGGGAAATGGGTTGACGCTAGTAGCTCCAGTGTTTCCGTTTCACTATTAGTGAAGTTACCATCAGGCTTTTTAAGAAGCCCGATCTGATTAGGTTTAGCTTTCGATAGCATTTTGTGTAGTCTTGCACTGCGAGGCAAATACTCAACTTCCTCGCATAGCTTCCTTCACGATACTCTCTTAGCTGTCCTAATTTCTTTATTATAATCGGTTAGAGCTGCATTATAAATATCCCATTCTTTGTTTTTTTAGCCCTATTGAATAGTTTCCTCGGCTTTTCCCTAAGCTCCTTTAGCTTAGTGTTCCACCAAAAAACTTTTCATATTGAGGTCTTGGTTTTGGCGGAACAACTGTCTTCGAAAGCTTCACGGATACCTACGGTTACCGTCTCCGCCGCTAACTCCAGATCTTCAATCGTTTTTATGATTTTAGAAAACGTTTCCAAATTCCTCCTTAGGCTATCTCTGTAGACATTCCAGGAGGTCACTTTGGGTCATCGAGTTTTAATTACTAACATGCTAGTTAGTAATCTGCTTGGATATGTTATTGGTAGCAAAACTTAACTACTAAACCTTTCTGCCTAGCACGCGTTAAAAAAGTTGGTGTACACCGCAAGTTTAGGCTTACCAGGCGATTGGATATGAGAAAGTCAAAAAGTATCTCATCTCTTTCGTTGATGTTAGTGCTTCCCCATGCTGTGTGGTGAGCATTATATACCACTACATGTTCGGCGTTGTGCTTACGGGCGAACCCCGCCACTCACTCTAACCCTTTCAGTGTGCCTAGTGCGAGTTTTTATACCCGCATACAGTTGAGGCTTGGGCAGTTTATTCTCGCGTATTATCAAGAGCTTTGCCTCCGGCTAAGGTTTCAGTATTCCGATCTCACTTACAATCCAGTCCTGGCTTGTCTTATTTAGGCACGTTACCAGAATCAGCTTCACAGATTTCCTTGGGTGGTCTTTCAGGGGACAAAACGCAGTCTGTCCGGGACTGCTCCTCAGACTGACTGCGTTTTTTCGGAATTGCGGGAGGTTTGGGCAGAGGAATTTCGTTCCAGGGCTTCTGTCAGAGAGAGAGGGCCTTTTCGGCTCCTGTCTCAGCTGCTATCAGCCTTCGGTACTTCTTCCGTGCTGCCCCACTTAGCTTATAAGGCCTAGCGAACTTTTTATTTTCCCTCCCTGGCTCGTTTCCGACTGTGGTTCGGCTACAGAGGTGCTCTCCACTTCTTGGCTCATTCTATGTTGGGGCGTAGGGTTGCAGGGTGTTGGTGAGGCTAAAAGATCCTCTTCCAGATCCACAGTCAGTTCCATTAAAGGAGAGTTTATTTTTTCCAAATGTCGATCTTCGTTCATTTTGGTCCCAAGATTAGCTAGGGAAAAATTCGGTCATACCCAGCAGAGCCCCGCATGCCGGGGAAGGGTCATACTACTCGCCGGACAAAGAGTAAAATAGGTGTTAATCTAGTGCTACTGATAATGTAATAATCACGAAGTCTTTACTAGGTATGTAAAATTTTAATTCAGTTGATCTAATAGTTTTTGAGTTATGGGGGCTTGAAAGTCGCTCGAAATAGTTTATATAGTATCTAAATATTAAACACTACTGGGCGTTGCTCTTTTCTTTTCCGAACTTGGTTGACACACTGCCTTAAGTATATGATAGGTGATATGATACTGAATGAAGGTATAAACAGGTTTTGTCATAATAAAAATGTATATTTTTATGTTAAAACATTGCATAACATTGCAAACTAAAATGATAGGAATATACAAAACAGAAATGTTTGTACTAGTTGCTTATGCTTTTGTAAACGAACAACCGAATGCAGCCGAGAGGGTAGTGTCGTTGGCGGTAAGCCGGGTCGCGCGGGCAACAGACGCGAAACCGCGTATCTACTAATTGAATCTGGGAACTTGTTCGGAACTTTCTCGAACTTGCTCGAAATTTGATTAGTTCGTCATCTTTCTTCGAGCAAGATGAGTTTTAATATTTTTGGTTATTACATTAACTTTTGGTTATCCATCAGGGGATTAATATGACATAAATGACGTCTTTCCCACTTAATTTTCCTGTTATTTTTTTATTACTCATATGAATGCGAATTTTAAAACAATTTTTTATGTTTTTATATCGGTACCTATATGTACACTTTTAGATGTTTTATATTTAGCCTTAATAATTTAACCGATGGGGAAGAAAGGTTCTTGAGTGACAGCCTCGTACCGGTAGGCGAAGTGTAGGTCGACCCCCCACGAGATGAAGTGACAACCTGGTAAGACATGCAGAAAGTCAATGGATGCAGGTGGCTCAGGACCGTGCTTTGTGGCATTCCTTGCGGGAGGCCTATGTTCAGCAGTGGACTTATGAAATGCTTTAATGATGATGACGATGAATTTAACATGAAACATTGATAAATTCTTAAGGCTCGTGGTCCGGTTATTGCTCTATATTTAAATTAATTATTTTGGGTTAATTGAAATCATATCCAATCCCAAAATACTGATCAACAATGTTAATCAAATACACCACTATTTCAGATACTAATATTATTTTGATTCATCATATTCTATAACTTTTATAAGCATTTGGACGGGACGCTGCGTGGTTGCGGGTTTAAATCCCACTCCAAACAAATTTAATGTCTGAACTGCCTACAGATAACTGGCCGGGGTCTGTGTGATTGTCCACGTACAATTTATGCATGGATGTTGCCATCATATCAATCATACGCAAGTGTGAGTAATGATCAAAGAGCAAGTCCCATCGGACATTATTCAGAATTCAGGTGATATCTTGAACGCCAGTCTGAGCGAGATTAGAATTGCGGCATGACTCCGAACGGGGAAGTAATTGCTGCGGAGGTTCTGAAAGTGCGTGGAAAACCATGATCATATTTGCGAAGCCTATATATGAATCTAATACATAAATTTTGAATGCACTCAAACATATTAAGCTGCTCCTCGGTAATGTCAAGTTAGCAGATATCAGCATAGTCAAGGATAGGCACAAGTAGAGACTGGGCGAGCGTAACTTTAGTAACTGTGGAAAGAAAATTACGTAATCTACGTAAAGAGCTTAACGCAGCGAACATTTTTCTACTAACCTCATTAACCTGCTTATGTGTTATCAATTTTATTATTTACATTACTCTTTATTAAATCTTATTAAGATTATAATGACTACAAAATAGCTGTTGTAATAAAAACTCTTAGCATGTTAATTCATTATTTGAAATTAGAATAATTAATTCTAAATTACAAAGTCATTTTAGAGAATCCAAATCTTCATTGAAATGCTACCCATAATAAGATCTTTCTCTTTCGAGTATTCTTAGGTGATACTTGACAATTAATTGCTATGGACTTACTTGCCTTGCGTCCGACGTTGTCTCCGTTGAATGAATTAATGGAACTAATTAAATTGTTGCTATCTTACGGTCCTAAGCTTTTAATAATGAATAGGTCATGAAAATAATTTTTGTTACAATCAGAAATAACAATGGCGTGTTTTTTAAAAGATATAATATAGACATACATTCGGTTGTCCTTTACAGCATAATAAAGTTCACTGCTGAACATGGCCTCCCACTTAGATTGCCTCATAGGTGGATATTTGCTATAGTTGTCACGCTTGGCAAGCGGGTTGGCAACCGCAGATTTTTATTTAAAGTCGTTATTAGAAAGATGCCCATCTCTCGATTTGTTTCCCTCCAGATTAGTGTAAAACTTTTGTCACAATTTTTTTTAAATTATTTTAGAGTAATAAATAAGTCAATAAAGCTGTTAGTGATTAACTAACTTAGCTAATGGAAACCTCCAACTAACTTCAAATAACGAAGGATACAGATGCGTTGTCATCCCTGAGGATTGAAATAAAATGCCTTTCAGCCTGTCACCATCATAATACTAGTTCTTTGATCTTTCAAAATTTAACCCAACAACAGGTGCATTGCTGCTTGACGGTAGAAAAGAGCCCTACCACCTAGAGAAAGTAGTTATTTAAACCTATATATAAATAAATGACTAGTGTTCCACTTCATGCGTTCCAATGCCAGATTTTTTGTCAATATATTATGTATGCGTTTCTATAATAATGGTGTAGAAATGCATACGGGACAAACAAAAAGACATTCAAAAACCAATGACAGATATCTTGTAAAGAACATAATTTTGTTAAATTATATCAATAATAAATTGATATATTGAATAATAAAATGATCATTAGCAATAATGTTTTTTTTAGTTAGGACCGTAGAGTTTATAAAAATAACGAGAATAAATAGATGTTTTTTTCAATGGCATGCCTTTAAAGGTTTCATGCAATTTTTATTAAAGGTCTAAGGGTGCTTTAGGTGAAGAGCTAGTCGTGATTTCACCGGCGCGGTGGCTGAAAGGGGAACTGCGTTAATTATAATACTTAAAAATGATCAAAGAGCTGTCTTTTGATCGATACAAACGACCTTTTTTGTCTTTCAAAAAAAAGAACGAAAGAATGGACGATTTGCTCAGAAATAAATGTATATAAAAGTGTGTATATGTATGTATAGATGTATATAAAAATAGTTAACAATCATAATTTTTATTTCAATAAACTGTACAATTAATTCAAATATTGTCTTAATTTAAAATATATCTATAAATTTAAAATATAAATATATGTATATATATCTACAATAACAGGCACCTGAACTAGGATAAATCTGTATATCAGGTATACGTGCTAATAGACACATTAACAAATATTTTTTGTTTCTTACATAAAATGAATAACATACCAACTAATTAGGGTTATTTCGGTAAAATATATTATCATTAATTTACTTATGATATTAATTAACTTAAAACATCTCTGCTTAAAACATCTGCAACTTTTCCGTATCATCGTATGACAAATTTTGTTACCATGTTCGAATTACATTTTTACAATCTGCCATTTTTAATGGATAAATGTACAAAATTGCATTGACTTCATTATACAGAAAAGGACCAAGGAATGTAAAATATCTATGCATGAAAGATTTAAATACAAAAATATTAAAGATTTATATTGTCTTATTTTAATATTAGTTTCAATTACTTTTATCAGTGACTTCTCTTCTGTAGGGTAATTTTAAGTGCTGTTTTAGTAACATACACATAACGAATAACTGGCGCACTGAGAGGATATTATAGGATTTATATAAGAGATGGGATGGGAATAGGATAGGACGAAATGTTGCAACTTTTAATGCATTTCTTTGAGCGCATTTCAGTGGTAGCAGTGTAGTATTAGCTGCTCCTCCCGATGAGGTTATATGATAGGTGAGAATTGATTGACATAGTGCGAAATATACTTGTTTTACTACCTTAATATCAGCAAAAAACGTATCTTTTAAAAAACAAACATTAGCTTACGGACTCTATGCACAAGTGGTCTATGTGGTTTCTAAATGTAAAAGTATAATCTATAATTAATCCAAGTGTTTAGTAGTTTTTGTATTAAAATAACTGGGCAATTAAGTTTAGACTCTGCGACTGAGCAACATTGATGTGCATACATTTCTGGAATGGTTATATACTTGGTTGAGCTGCGCATAGAGAAATTAATATATTGGGTTTTATCCGTATTCAGTGTTAATATGTTTTGTTGGAGCCATTTATTAACCCTGTCAGAACCTTGCTGTGCACATAAATAAACCTTGTTTACTGTAAGATATTATTTTACCTGATTCAGTTCGAGATTGCTAAGGTCATTTATATATATCAAAAATAGGGTAACCCCTAATACACTTCCTTGAGGCACGCCAAAATGAGTATTTTTTTGTTCAGAGCTAATAACCTTTTCGATTTTTATGTATTGATATCGATTTTCTAAATAGTTCGTATATACAGTTACAGGTTAAGCCGACCTAGATCTGTTAAGGGACTGTAGTGTGCATCATTTCTGACTGATTTGACTATCAAACACCATACCCCAAACTGAACCGTTTTTTAATACAGAACTTTAAAGTTTTTTCATAAAAATAGACGAACTTTTTGTCTATTGTCCATTTATTTTGTAATTAGTGGCACTATTTTATTTGATATTTAAATGCTTGTGTAGTAGATAAGTTTTTTTTTAATTCTCAACACCAATATTGCAAGTAAATAAACAAATTGGGTTGTACTTGTAGATTGAAGGTTAGAAAAAAGAATAAATTCGTAAAAAGTACTTTTTCAGTAGAGCGTGCGGAGCAAATTTTCCTTAAGTGCTAATATTTGGATATAATATTATTATTTTTACTTCATTAAAGTCGGCTTTTACTTTTTTTATAAAAGTATGATTTTATCGCAATAAAATTGATTATTCTAGTTATTTAAAATAAGTTAGAAAAGGATATTAAAAAGGAAAATTTAAACGATTAAATTAAAAGGATTTTTTTGTAGGATAAGGGTAACAAACGAGCACACAATCCACCTGATGGGTAAGTGATTGCTGTGGCCCATAGACATCTACATCTATCCTCGATTAAGAATCAAAATGCAGATGCGTTGTCACCCATGAGGACTGAGATGGAGACTGCCCCGATTCCAGTAAAAATTGTCTCCAGTTTTTTTTTTTATAGGATAAGGGTGACAAACGAGCACACAGTCCACCTGATGGTAAGTGGTTGCTGCGGCCCATAGACATCTACATCTATCCTCTATTACAAATCAAAATGCAGATGCGTTGTCACTCGTGAGGACTAAGATGGAATGCCTCATTTTCAGTAAAAAAGGCCTCCGACCACCTGCACTCACCAAGCGAAACGCAGAGGTAAACCTCTACTTCACGCTGGTATTCTGTGAGGTCGTGGTACCACCCCGATTCGAGCCGGCCCATCCGTGCACAGCAAAAGCTGCTGCTTGGCTCTACCACTGTTAATCTAAAATAAAACTGGTCTTATTCTAATCAAGCCGACCCATTCGGGCTACAACTGTACAAGTAATATAGTTGCATCATGGCTTTACCACGTGCTCTACAAATTTACCTGATAGAGCCACGCTGCAGCTATATTATAGTTGCAGCGCGAAAGGGGTGGGCTTGACAGGAATAGGACCATACTCTCTCAGAATATCAGCGTGAAATAGCAGCTTAATTTTGCTGTGTTTCGTATGGTGAGTGTAGAGAAGATAAATGTAGATGTCTATCAGTCACAGCACCTACTTACCATCAAGTGGACTGTGTGCTCGTTTGTCACCCTTATTCTACAAATGAAATATTACTGGCAAAAACATTATGACAATAATTACGAAGAGAAAGGGTAGTGATTGGAATGGCGCTACGGTCAATCATTAGGCTCGTCAAGAAATTTTAAATGTTTCTCATATTGAAAAGGTCTTGACAACCCTACGTGGAAACAAATCTTTATTAATAATAACGTAGGGACCGTAGCAGTAAAGGAATTGTGTAATTGCTTAATTAATTATAGATGTATGTAACAAAACAAATCATACTATTAGAACGTACCAGCGTAACGTACCAGTGCATAAAAACCAAGTAAATATCATAACTTTTACCTACTTTCCTCCGGATTTTTACTTTAATACTAAAGTTGTTGTCTCTAAATGTGCATTGTTCGTTTTTAAAATATCTCACCATAATATGATATTAGTAATTTATGATATAGTTAATTACAAAAGTTTTACTGGAATTCTCCAGCCTTAAGAACGAAGCCAATATTTATCTACAAGAACAGTTAGGATAAGCACTTTGAGTAAAAATTCGACGAAAAAACCCTGAAGTAGTGTGCAACGCATTAGCTAAAAGTATAATTCAAAAGTAGTGTAACATCATATACAATATAGTATAAAGTAGGACTATATAATATTTTGGATTATATTTGATCGTTTCAAGCAAATTGAATTTCAACGTTTATTAAGATAAGTAAATACAGAAAAGGTCATTGTTATTTAGGCAAAATTCACAAAACTACTATCTGAACCTCGCCTCCCCATTTCTACACCCCCTCAAGCACCGTTATCAAATAAATTTAACAACCCTGTTTGTGGACAAGTTAGTTTACGCACCATCGGTCACAAAGCGTACTGGAATTTTTGCTTGTATGCTGTAATCGTTTATTTAATTCGATTAAATTATAATGTGATAAGTTGTTAATAATAATGTGTTGCGTTTTATGGCTTTTATTTTACTACTTTACACATAATTTAATATTAATAATTAAATTTCAAATAATTTACTATACATAGAACTACGATAATTAATATAATCTAGCGTTTGTTTGCGGATATCCATTATGTTAAAGATTTAAAAAATGAAACTGCTTATATCTGTATAATGAAATAAAATTATGTGTCTTACCTAGTTTGAAGAGCACGTCTCGCCCTTCCTCAATTGCGTACACTATATCGTGTAAGGAGGGCGGGAGGTGGAGCTGATTAATTTTTATCATCTTTAATACATAGAACTTTTCTCGTGATCTACAAGTATGCTGGTGTTCCACAAGGCTGCGTGCTGTTACTACGCTGTTTCTTTGCATATCAGTGATATGTTGCAAACCAGTAACATTCCTTGGTATGCGGACGACAGCGTTGGTGATGCACACCGCTTACAAACTTTAAAAGGCGCAGGTTCGGCCTCACATGTATTATTCTTCTCATCTCTGGACCGGGGCACCCCAGTGCTAGCCCCTTTCACGTAATCGCATCCAGCGCAGAGCGGCTCAAAATGTCGACGACCGAGTTCTTTTTGATCGGTTTGATTCACTGGCGTTGCAAAGAGATGTTTCTTTGAATTTTCTATCGTATTTACCACGGGGAGTGCACTGAGGAATGGTTCGGTTCTCACTATATCGTCCATAATATCTGGATGCTTGGCGGTGCACCACTGTGCGTTTTACTAGGAGTTTTGTTTCTTGCACGACTTCTTTGTGGACTCGTTTTCTACAGTCGATTTATCCGGCCCGATACGACTTAGGAACCTTAAAGGAACGAGCTTAGTCCTTTTTAAAGGGCCGGCATTTCCTGCCTGGATTTCCTCTGGTGTTACAGTTTTGCATAGGCAGCGGTCGGCACTTACCATCATATGAGCCGCATGCTTGTTTGCCCTCTTTTTACAAAAAAAGTATGATTTTGAGGGTTCCGTACATCAAAAGGAAAAAACGGAACCCTTATAAGATCACTTTGTTGTCCGTCTGTCTGTCTGTCAAGACCCTTTTTCTCAGGAACGCGTGGAGGTATCACGCTGAAATTTATATCAAATACTCAAGTCTACTGTCCCTTGGAGCTGTGAAAAAATCAAACTTCTAAGCCAACGCAATCAAAAGGTACAGCCGTTTATGCCGCAAATTTTCGACATTCGCAAGGGAATTAAAACCTACAGGGTACTTCCCGTGAACTCAGGATCTTGAAATTTGGTACGAAGCAACGTTTCATAGCAAAGATAAAGGAAAAATTGCAAAAAGCATAAATTTTTAGTTACATCATATAATAAAAATATTTCTAATAATTATAAACTTATATACCTACGGATTTGTTCGGAACCCTCGGTGCGCGAGGCCGACTCGTACTTGACCGGTTTTTTTTCACTATCATTAGCAAGTGCCTTGTAAGAGTTTGCCATGGTTTCAAATATAGACATTTAAAATCATGGCTTAGTAATGCTTCATGGGTGTGGATAGTCAGATCACAGTCACCGTAATGAATATTTAACACTGTAAATATTGATCCACAGTATGAAGTGAAAATAGAATGGTGTTATGGATTATCTAAAACCGCCAAGTGGCGTCCGCTGCGATACAGTGATACATATTCCATTCATTTAAATATATTGTTATTCAGCTACACACTCAACAGGCGTTACTAAACACTTTCCCTGTCCGCAAAACAGCCAGAATAGTTAAACAATTTAAATGTTTATATATGATTTATAGGACAGGGAAAGGGTTAATATTCAACATTAAACAACGTCTGGTGTTATTTATATATTTATTAAATCTTTATTGTAAGGCAGCTTATAGTTAACGGCATGGTTATTTTGTGACTCAGTGACTCAGATGCGCTGTAAACTGCTTAAATGTAAGTAATTAGTGGAAATAGGAGACCGTAGACATAAATCATTTTTACCCAACGTAGTAACGTTACCCCGTTTAGTATAAACCGGATTTTACTAAAGCTGATCTTAAATTATTTCGGCATATAGGAAATGCGAGCTCGCTAAAATTTACTTGATTATTCCGGAGTTCGTATTGCATTGAGTAAATTTATAATATGAATACTCACAGGTCGTAACAGAGTAGTAATAATTAAGTTTTTCATACCAAATACGCCCTTCTCGGTCAAATTCTAGACCAGTAAATTTTGCACCTAATCAATTCAAAGGAGAATTTAGGTTAAAAAGAAAATGCGATACTTACGGTTAGTGAGAAGCAATTTGTCTACAATAGTATATATAGAGATATAATGTAAGATAAAATATGCACTTTCTACTTTGAAGTTAGATCAGTACTAAATGAAGCAGCGAATGCTGGGATCACAAAAAGAATAAAGAAAAAATTTAAAATGATGAAAAAGTTTCAGCAGTGACTAAAGAATTTTAGGCTTTAAAATACTAAAAGTTCTAGTAAAATATCATCTTTTATCTAGTAGACAGGTGAAAGAAGATAGTAAAATAAATTAGGGATCTTTTTATAGGAGAGGGGTCCAAGTGGCAAACGAGCATGCGGCTCACCTGATGGTAAGTGATTACCGCCGCCCATGAGCAACTGTAACACTAGGAGAATTGCAGATGCGTTGCCGGCCTTTTAAAAAGGAGTAGGCTCTTTTCTTGAAGGTTCCTAAGTCGTATAAACGAAACGGAACGGACGTTTCAAAGAGTTTATCATTAATATAATTTATAATTAAATTACACGCAAAATAATTAAAAGATGACCGAACAATGATTTAGAGCTTATATAAAAATATTTACTTTTGCCACTTGGACATGCGTGATGAGTTGATTCAATCACATGCGCACAAGTAATATATTTCTTGCCGCTCAAGGCAAAAACATCTTATATATCTTATCATATAATTATTAAAAAAAACATTTATTTTTTGGGCTTTAGGAGTACCTTTTTACAATAAGGCTTGAAACTGAAAAATAATATACATACATATCCTTATTCAAACCAAAATAAAATTTATTCGTTGTCGCACTTTTCACAGATGGGGGGGGGGGGGGGGGTCTCTTTCCCGTAAACATTTTCCACAAACATATTTTTTACATGTGAAACAAATGTTTATGGTTTTATTTTTTTTTGCAATATCCAATTTGACACGTTTTTCGTCTTTTAGAAATTGTAGTGGAATCTGCTGAAGTTGTTGCCATACTTTCCATTTTTTCTTGTTCATGTATATCGCGGTATTTGGTGGCAAGTTCCTCTGCCAACTGAAATAAAAATTCTTGTCGGGATATCCTTTCTCCAGTTGTTTGCTTAAAATCCAAGCATTTATAGGAGCTAAATCCAGAATGTTGAAAAATACCTGAACAGGCCATCTATTAGATTTAGATTTTGTGCTGTAATTTCTAGCCATTTGATCCGTCACATCGACGCCAAATTTGGTGTTATTATAAAAAGCAATAGTTTCAGGTATACATTTACCTGTTTTTCCAATTTTTACATATTTATGCTTCGAACTTAGTAAGAGAACTTTTTTGTTCGGTTTGCTTTTGTAAATTGTTAGAGTACTATTATTTGATTTATAAAGCTGCGTTAAAAACGTGCCATTTTGTCTTTCTTTTCTTTTGCAGGTTTGGGTAATTCCCTCTTATTCTTTTGCGGCCTGGCGTCATCATTTAAAGTGTGATGTTCGCTTGGTACGGAAAAATCGCTGATGGTAATCGATTCCACAAGGACCTTGTGCGAAGAAGAAAACTTCTAAATCGCACAGTGGTCGACCGCCAATCAACCAGATGATATGGGTGGTATCGCGAGTTTTGTCGCGATGCGCTATGGCGAAATTGAGCGGATAGTATGTTATTGACTAAAATATAAAAATATTTATTTATTACACATAAACAATGACTTTTATTAACAAACCTCGACAAAACTTTCATCTTCTTTTTCGCCGAATACGCGTGAAATCATAAAAGTATATATAAATATATATTTTGTCAAGTTTTACGAAAATATTTTCTTTACAATTTATTATCTTAATAAAAACTTTATAGAGTCGTGGGTTGCATAAATTATAAATGTAATTATACGTGTCTATTTAACACGTAAAGCATGATGAACATTATATACTATAAATGAAACTGTGAAATTTGTGCTACACTTTAGTCGCAGTTTACTTTAATGTTAGTTCGCGTTATGGAGTCACGCGTACCGCGTACTTATCATCAATTAACGTATCATCTCAATCATTAATTAGCATGGCAGTTACGGTTGGAAGATATTCTGTATTGTACAAATCTAAAAATATTATCATCTTTACTAATTTAGCAAAATAAATGGATACATACTCAGATTGTTGTAATGTATATGCATGTTTAAATAAGAACACATTAATATCTGTAATTATTATAACTTTTAACAAAAAGTAAAGACCAACTTCAAATTGCAAAAAAAAAGTTATTTATTTGCTACCTTTATTTATTATATTATATTATACCCATAAAGTATAACCTATTTAATAAAAAAAGATCATCAAAATTAGTTTACAATCTGCGTAGATATCTCGTAACAGATATACGAAAGAACCATACACTCAAATTAAGAATTTCCTCCATTTTAAGTCGGTTAAAAAAGAGACAAATCCCATAAACGTTGTTAACCAAATATAAATGACAAACTTGTTACTTGAATGGAGATTGTAGTGTTCTAGATAGTAGTAAATTTTAATGATATGTTACGTCGCAGTGCGGCATGCTTCCGGCGCCGAGAACGCGCTCGCAGTTGCTTCACGCTGTTACCAAATTATCTTACGAGCTAAGTACCACTACTGTAATCGATTAAAATTTTTAGACTTTCTCGAAGTATTTTTTACAGGAATGTTTATTGATTTCTAGCATTAGACATTAGAGTGACAAATTAAGTGCAATCACCTTCAAAAAAGAAGGAAATGTAAAAGAAGGAAGGTGACAAAGGAGCACGCAGTGGATCTGCTTACTACCTGTGGTAAGTGGATGCTGTGGCCCATATACATTTATATCTATTCTCGATTAAGTATATTCTCATTTCCAGTGAAAAGTTGTTCTCTTTACTCAGCATACGAAACAGATTTTTCTATGATAATTTCGACTGAAACAGTAAGCTTCGCGGATGGATATATTAAAGTTGATAATAACGGCTGAAACCTGTTGTGGAAACGATTTCATCTCAAACGGCATCAGAGCTAGTAGCGGCCTTCTACGTAAGAGATAAAACGAAATTGATTTATTCATGTTAAATAAGAAAAATAAAGAAGCCTGGAAAATGAATCCGAAATATAATTTTTTCGAAATTTGTACAACTTATTTCAGGAGAGGATTTCAACTAACAAGAGGCTATGAAAAACGCCCCTTAAATAATTCATCAAGTCCGCTTTACGAGATTTTTATAGCAGAGCGATCAATGAAATTCCAATATACAGTGGTTAAAGTAGATTGACAACAATGAACAATACTTTGACTAATTTATTAGATGATTTTAATAAAATAATTATTTAAAATTTTCAATACTAATAAAAATGGCATTTTTTTTTATCGTACAGTATAGCATTATGGTTACAGCCTATAACATCCCAATGCTGGGCTCAGGTCTCATATGTTTATCTGAGTTGTCTACAGTGTTGACATGCTTACTCAGCCTGCCATATAAGGCAGAGTCGACGCTGCCAATTATCGGCCAATCTCAATTACCTCCATACTTTGCAAGTTTACGAAGTGTATATTGAATGTCCACATTATAGCACGCCTACAGCAGAACGACCTTCTTAGCGACTGAAAGTAGAGGTTCCACAGTAATCGGACGGCATTGCCACCCAAATATGTGGCGAGGCTTTAAGGAAGAATTGCGTGTCATCATCGAAGGCTGTTTTTCCGAGCGTATTACAACTAACGCCGGAGTTCCTCAGTGGTCTGTTCTCTCTGCAAACTCTTCCTGTTGCATATCAATGATCTGCTTATAGCCGGTATGTAGATACCGTATACGTAGATGTAGATACCGTATCCGTAGGGGTACGCATATGTATGCACAGTTGTAGAGAGATATCAGCTGAGTCGTGCATGGAACATTCCATAAATGGGCTGGTGTTGCAAAATGCTACATAGTGGCTTTGGATTTCAATGGGCAGGCGTGCTAAGTGGCCTACTGTTGACACCAATATGGGTTGAACAAATTTTACTTTACTTCTTAGCACAGGCACAAAGTACCCAGCCTTTCGATGTTTTACAGATGAGGTTTCCTCATGATCACTTGCAGGTCCAGGCACCTGCAAGTATTGAATTGGAGTTACTGATATATCATACTGATCTAAGATGATATTATTATAATATAGATTTGGAATTTGTGAACAAAATTAATTAAAAGTTAAATTTGTGAAAAAACATATCATTTAAACAAAAATCAAAGATTTCTTAAACACGTTTCTTCATCATCCTTTTTAAAGACGGTCTTGTTTCTGGTGTAGATTTCGTCACTGATAACAGCTTTAAACTACGTTAATTGAATAAAACTTTTGAATTTGAATTAAAAGTTTGCTCCCAATTTTTAAATATAATATAAACAATGATACGAATCAAGGTTACTGAACGATGACATTTGATTGTGTGTTCATTTAAAATCTTTACATGTATACTTTAAGGAAATAAATATTTATAATATTAACTATGATAATAATTTATGTAATATAAATAAATTGACAGTTAAACTCGAAGTTATCTATATTTTCACAATTGAGTGAGTCCTTTCTCTAGTGTTCTTTCACAGCCTTTGTCTTTGTATTAGCGCACAATCTAAATCTAACATTCGTGAAGATATTTCCAGCTCGTCACACATAAATTTACCTCGAGAAAAGAGCTACAGAAACAATATTCTGAAATTATTTGCAACCAACAACGTGGTTTTAGGTGCATCTAGCAGAGAACTTTTACGGGTTGATAATGAAAGAAAGAAGAAAGATCACGTGAGTGTGTGTCAAGATGAGTTGAGAAAAGCTGACCATGGTTTCGGCATCACTTGTAATGTACGCAGATATCCGTCTCTCTTTCTTTATTGGTACGAGGCAGTGACACAGTAACCGACAATACACAACGAGTTGCGAGTTTGTAAGATTTAGTGATTTATGTTATTTTATCAATATAGAAGAGTAATTATGTGACCGAGTCATTCCTGGGTATGGCTGCAGGTTCTGGGAAGGAAAATTTGTTATCTGGCACTACGATTGTCAGTCCGCCTGACAAGCATGATGATAAAACGGCTCTTCACTACAACGGTAGAGGTCTTTGCATAGCATCGGACTTTTACGAAAAAACCGATAAAGAAGAAGATTTTCAAAATTTACAAGATGTAACTATTAAAGATAATAAATAAAATAACAGAAATTCTGCACACTAAAGAGGTTTTATTTGATCATTTAGTGTAAGGTCTTATACTTGGATTGCGATACTTGATATAAATTCCATAGAATCGTCATCTTCATACATTTACATTAGCTTTGTGCGTGTAAATGGGCTGTAATTATAATAATGATGAATAAGATTTAGTCAAACGACGGAAAAACTGTTTAGTGAAATATAATATAAAACATAAACAAAATCGCCAGCGAAACCTATTAAAACAATGCGCAAATAGCAGATCATTTATTCACTTCCTTTATGTAAACCGACGGAACAAATATAAACATCTATCAGTAGCAAACATGGCAAACATGTTCGTGAAATACTTTCCGTAGAGGATATATTTATTGTGTAATCAGTCTTATCTTCTTGGCGTTCAATCTTTATCAAATTTGTTTGTTGGTTGTTGCGCATGTAAATAAGCCGAACGTATTTAAGTAGGCGGGATCGTAACAATAGCTTGCTTTCCGCACTGCGACGATACATGGCATTAAAATTTACCAAAACCACTGCCTGCTTGGAATGGAACAGTACACGTACAGACCTATGAATGTTTACATAAAACTTAGCATGTGACGTTTAACCTCAGATATGGACCAATGGATTATATTGTCCGATAAATAATTATTGTGCGTGCATTAAGTTTTATTTAATTTAAATAAACTTGCGTACTTTCAACTAGAGATTTAAGTTTTGAGGTTTTTCTGTTATTATAAACAATAAATCTGCAATTCTAATTATTAAATGTTTTTGGGAATTTATAATTGAATCCTGATTACTTTTTCAAGTCAAAGTAAGTCATAATGTACACATGACAAGATCATATTTGAAAACTTGGACTTACTGTGCAGCAGACATCGTGTTAGTAAGCACAGGCTTAATGTGTTAGAGCCATGCTGCAGCTATATTTATAGTATAGTTGTAGCACGAATGTGTCGGCTCCACCGGGGAAGGACCATGCTCTCACAAAATAGCAGCGTAAAATAGCAGCTTAATGCTGTTGTGTTCCGTATGGTGAGTGTAGCTGACAACTCCTCAAGGCTGACAACGCATCTGCATTTTGATTCGCAAACGAGAAGAGATATAGATGTCTATGGGCCTCAGCAACCACAAACCATCAGGTGGACTGTGTGCTCGTTTGCCACCTTATTTCTATAAAATAAATAAAATAATATCAGGTCTATAAAATTACCTTTTTAGCTGTATTCAAAAAAAAGGAACGAGGTTCTTTATTCGACTTCATGTTCTTATTTTATATGTATGTTATGCGACATGTTCGTTAACTGCGAACCGATTTTAATGATTTTTATTGAATAGGTTATATTTCGGGAATAGTCCCATATATATTTTATAATCCTATATCACAAATGAAATTCTTAAACCCACTTAAGGGGCAGCGCATCGGACATTTCTTGCCCTAAAACACTTAGAAATAAGAGGAGACCTGTACCTAACTATGGGACTTATATAGGCTGTAACTTTAACTTAAAAGGGTCATAAAAGTAGTATTTTAATAAAAACTTAAAGCTAATTTCAAAGATTTAAAAAGATCAAAATATTTTCCACGTATGTAATAGCTTCTGAAATTGAACTTATATACACTATGTCTTAACACCACCTTTAGAAGTTATTATGTGGTGTACTAAATTATTTTATTATTTTTAGTTCTTATAATTCGGCTTTTTCTTTTTATTATAAGTCTCATTTTACATGGGTATATAAAATACAGTCTCATTTAATATTTATAAAAAAAATAGAAGACTGCTGCACGCTATTCGTTGGACTTTTTTAAGGTATTCTTTACTGCTTCTTTGGGATTGTAATGAAAAAGGATTTCTTGCTTTAGCTCTGCTATTTTACCAACGTCTGTTGTGCATGTAGCCAGTCGTTGTCATAAAGAAGCTGTGGTGAAATGCAGTTCACTTATCTGGGTTGTTTAAGCGTCAGCTTCTCCACCATCATTTAAAAAATTTAACAATTTCGGTCAGCAGTAATTGTGGCATCTAATGGCAAGAAGGTCAGTGCATTACACCAACGGTAGACCACCAAAATGTCACAATAATCTTCTTCTAGTAAATCGTTCGTTTGGGTAACTGATTGGCTTTGACAGCTAGATCTAACCACTGCAATGAACGCTTATAATTGATTGTCTTATAGGATTTACTTCAAGTAAAATAGTATCTCAAGTATTCATTTAAATACAAATATTCAAATATTTGAAAACCAGTCGTATGAAAGCTCTGATTTTGATGTGGTATCATAACGAATAGAGGTTTAGTTGACATAGTTTATGCCACGATCTGAGACAACTTGGCAATCTAAATTATATGAAGCAATGTTGTGTCTCCCCCTGCCCTCTATAGCCGAGGTGAAGTCGCAAAGGAAAAGATTATGCGCCACTCGTCCTCTACTGTAGCGGATCTGCATCGGGACCGCTGATGGGGAAGTGTTAAGTCGCAGATTGTAAGGATCGTCAGTATTAAGATTTACCGCTTAGAAAACGTGGTCGGTGACTGGGCCATATTACTGGAGCCGGAAAGGCCTCAAAAGGCTCGGTCGCCCGAGTCCGTGTGGGAAGGTACGTCTTGCTAAATACGCCTTGCATACGTGGTAGAGCCACGCTGAAGCTATATTATGGTTGTAGCACAAATGGGTCGGCTGACCGGAGAAGAACCAAGCTCTCACAGAATACCAGCGTAAAATAGCAGCTTAACACTGCTGTGTTTCGTATGGTGAGTTTGGAGAACCGGATATCCTTTTTACTTGAAATGAGGCGTTCCATATTGGCCTCATTTTTATTCTTAATCGAGAATAAATGTAGATGTCTATGTCCCACATCATCCTCTTATCCTCAGGTGGACTGTGTGCTCGTTTGACACCCTTATTCTATAAATTATCCTTGCTTCCGGTTCTTCCCGTCATTGAAAACCCTACACAGAATTTCCAAGAAATTTAACGTACTATAACACCCAGTAGCTAAATATAACTAGTAGTTAAATATTTTTGAAGGTTTTTTTAAGAACCACAATATATTGTACATAAAATGAGAAGAAACATCATCATTTAACAAAGAGTTTAGTAACTGTATCATATACTTATTAGATCCAGAATATTTTTTAATCAATTCAATGTTATCATTACTTCGTTACAGTTTCATTGTATATGATCATAATTTATATGAATAATGTTTCTTCAAAACTAGCTTTGAAGTAATTCTTTGTTTTTACAGTAGCAAGTTATAGACCATATAACCCCCCACGAGATGGAGTGACGACCTGGTAAGACATGCAGGAAGTCGATGGATGCAGGTGGCTCAGGACCGTGCTTTGTGGCATTCCTTGGGGGAGGCCTATGTTCAGCAGTGGACTTATGAAAGGCTGTAATGATGATGATGATGATGATGAAGTTATAGTTAATTAGCTTCAATCCAGTTGGAATATTATAAAATAAACAATTAATGTGTATGCGTAGATATATGGATGTAAAGGAGGCCAAAGAGGTGTGTCAGGATCGCGCCAAATGGAAGTCCGTAGTGTCTGCCTACCCCTCTGGGTGACAGGCGTGAGTGTTTGTGTTGTGTGTGTTAATTGATTTCATAATTCCTCGTATTCTTTTATAATAATATTCCATTTTTATTCTTTTGTTTCCCAAAACGATCTGTTGGGGCTCCTTTCAGTCTGGCAATTTAGATCGGTACTTTTAGGAGAGTGAGCTTTACATAAAGCAAAATTGTAGTCGACGGCTTAAAAAGGCAGGTCTATAACAATAGACTTCAATCGATTTATTCATTTTGATCCTTTTGCAAGATATAACCTTTATTGTGGTTATTATTTAATTTCCTTTGTTACGCATTAGCGTATATTGGCAAAGCGTTTAAAACATATACTCGTAGTAATTTACGTTATAAACACAATTTTCCTTGTAACAACTCAAAATAATATAGGCATTGCAACTACGAGTATTTCAAATATCCTCTCTATGGGGCATTTTAAATGGGAGTCCTATCTATGATTAGCAGTTGTTATGCTGTAATGATGATTGTGAACAAGATAACTAAGAGTTTTGTACGAAGAACAATAAATTACTGCAAATTATTCTTTGTCCTATCGAAAACTTTAAAGCTGCTGGCTGTGCTAGTTATCCCGTAAAGGTTCTCCTAACGACATTATTCCTGTAGCACTTGTCTCTGTAATATAATATGCTTCCTTGGTTTTAGAGCCTTGCCAATATTTTTTGATATGGCAGGATAGTCAACGGTATAAATTTTGTTGCTTGGGTGAGACTTAAGGTCTTTTTTGAAAGTCGTTCGTTTAAGGCCGTAACAGCTTCAGAGTCGGATAAGCTAAAGAAGGCGCAAGTGTGACTTTTTGCGCGATGACTATATTTTTATACTATTTTTTATAGATATTATCGTCACATGAGTAAAGATAGGTACTCATATGCTATCGATCCGTGGAATCTACTTGTGGTAAAGTTTGCTAAAGACACTGTTTCTGCAACTCGTAGACGTCGCTGGTGAAATGAGGGCTTCGTTGTCTAAACGTTAAGTATACCAATTAAGTTAAAAAACATGGCCATCTTTCTTGGTTATAACTATAACATTAGCAGTGGGGTTATATTGTGTAGATGTTTGAAATGTAGTTGTTCAAAACCACAAGTAAAAGTTTCTACCAATTTTATCAAGTGAGAGTTATCAATTTCAGAAATATTATGTATAAAAAGCACAGTTAGAAACCAATAAACAATTAAACTTGACGGTTCCGTGACGCAGTGACTTAGCAATAAGTTGCTGCGCTATGAGTCGCAGGTTCGAATCCCGCACAGAACAAATATTTGTATTGCATACAATGTTCCGGGTCTGGATGTTTGTCCTTGTGAAATATATGTATGTAAACTGCCTCCACGATGCAGCAGAAAATCCTAGTGTATAGGTAAAGTGTCTTAAAAAAACAATAAAAGTGCAGGTACCAAATACCATATTTTATTTATTCTTCATGAATAACTTCCAAGAGTGAGAAAGTAAGGAAAGCCTTAGTTTTCAATGATGATGATCTAAGCATTCGTAATTTAACTTACTTTCAAAATTCTACCGCTTCAAGCAACGGTGTAGTTTATTTCAATGTATAATATTCGCGTGTGTGTAATAAATAATTATAAAGGGTTATTATTCTACATTTTTTGCCAGAAATGATGACGTGCCGGCTGAGTTCGCGGCGGCTGGGCGGGTCGCGAGGCTCGCTGCATGCTGGCACTGCGTGCTCTGCCGCCAGCGAGCTCGACCTCTCCTCGCGCTCGCGACGTTCACACAAAGCTAGGTATGTTCAAATAGACATGTAATAATTTTTCCATTACATTAGTTTTTTAATTTATTATTTTATAGAATTAGGGTGACAAACGAACACACAGTCCAACTGATATGTGGATGCTGTGGCTCATAGATATATACATCTATCCTAGATTAAGAATCAAAATGCAAATGGGTTGTCACCCCTGAGGACTAAGATGGAATGCCTCGTTTCCAGTAAAAAGCATGTCCGCTTCTTTACACCCATCATACGAAACACTATCATATATAATATCAATTACCATTAGTTGGCATAAATGATTCTACCAAACATTAAATCTCTCTCAGACATACTATTTTTCATAAAATATGCTTATGATTTTGGAAATATTACACTTAGTTCACTGTGTTTCGATTATTGAACTTGTTCCTATTTTCAGCACTGGACTTGCGATAGGCTGTAATAAGTGAATCAATGAAGCTGATGTGCTAAAGAAAATTCATGTTATAAATGGCAAAGTTATCGATTTAAAGTAATTCTCCTCAGATTTTAGATAAAATGTCTTAATAAATTTGTTATTAAAATTTTTCAGTAATCCAGCTGAATTAAGTCATATTAAATACCCGAAATTGATACGCGATATTACGTACGAACTCCAATTTTCATAAGCAAAAACCTTACATATATTTGTAGTATATGAAACACGTAACTACAAACAAAAAAGTTGTGAGAGGAAAATGCAATTCATGTGTTCAATACAATGAATTAATGTTGGAGCGCTTAATAGCTATTGTTTCAAATCCACTATATATCCACTAAGTGCTCTGTCAGTTTACCTTACGACAGGGTTTCCCAAAGTTAAGCGGGACAGGCCTCCTTGCTATTAAAAAAAAAATTGCGCGCTCCCTGTCGTGTTTGCTTTCCTACAAAAGTATTGCGGGTTTTCATAAGAGTTAAGTGACGGGACGAGCACCTGATGATGATGGCCCACCTGATGTTAAGCGTTATCATTTGCGTAGAACAACAGCAATACGATTTAGGCCTTCTCATACTTGTGTAATAAAATACCCAATTAGCATCGCATTGCACCCGACATCTGCTTTGAGATAAGATGGACGTGAAGAATTTCTCATGTGCCTGTAACTTTACCAGCCTTTCCAACCAGAACAAGCAATGTGAGTGCAATACTGCTTGTCAGACAAACTCGGCGTGAGCAATATTTCAAATTAATTTTATTTAATAATTATATGAGTGAGAATACGATAGATACCTTTATACTACGTTATTATGCGTTTGTTCCGTGGAATTAAAACGTTTTCAATCCTAATATTTGACTCTATGCGGGTCTCTGCGCCCATCATGGGAGGCGCACCCCCACTTTGAAAGCCTCTGCCTTAGGGTGATGGATATAGGATGAATAAGCAATTGCTTGGATATTTTGCCAATCTAGTGTTGATTTTTAAAATGATTATTAAATACATTTTAAAATAACTTATTGTTTCATCCAAACTTATGAGTGAGGACCAGTGGAAAAAATGGAAAATTGATTTAAGGTACAAATTCATATTTTTTGAGAAACAGCATGAATACTGTCTTTAAACATATTCGGGGTTATTTAATAATTTGATTTTTCTTTTAGTTTGCATGTTGTCCTCGCATGGTCCAAAATATATTTTGTTTCTAAATATTGTACATTTTTATGTTTATTGAAATCATTTTAAAGACCATTTTTCAATGAATAGCCGTGGAGTAATGATTAAGATAACATCCACTACCCTATATTATCCTGAGTGTGTCGTAAGACGCGTCAAAGGAAAAACGAACCAAGAGACCACCAGCACTTGGGTCCCAGCATTTTCCTGATAACATTTTAAAATACTTCCAACCCACTTGTCAAGCGTGCCAACTATGGCAAATATTATTTCTATGAGGTATATCCATGGGCGAGGCCTATTTTCAGCAGCGAACTTTTGATGATTATTATAATAGTATTAATGGCAATGGCACGTTTATATTTTAAACGGTATTTCGTAAGTAAGTTGCTGAAATTAAGAACATATTTAATAACTGAAAAGAATTTTATAAAGAATATATTTTATTCAATGAATTTTTTGGATTGGAATACCGGTATATAAAGTTATCATTTTTTTATTATTTCTTCTTTATTCTATTTTATCTGAGGAAATATTACATAATTTCATGGTGACGTTTTAATAAAACATATATAAACTTCCGAACCCACTTAAGTGCTACGTGTAGTAGTACCTTAACTGTCAAGAGGGTTGCCTTAATCTCTTGTCCCTTTATCGCTGTACCCTCATCTCAAACGTCTTTAGGCCTTGTCTTAGCTGTATGTTTTATTTTGAATATATTAATTTCAAACATCCTGCTCACACAAGTACGGCATTTAAGTTATTTGCAACAACTTTCTTATCTTTAACAAATAAATTTATCATTTGACAAAGGTAAAATTTAGTAAGGGCAATATTATCTAAAATTTAGTATTTAAATATGTGTGACGCTTTAACTTTTAAAAATAAAAATACTAGTTTCTGTCTTATGAAGGAAGATGTCTTAGTAGGAAAGAATTATGTTGATAATATTTAATTTAAACTGTTATAGAATGTAAATGAATCAACAAACTTCAAATTGCATTCTCAAGTAATCAGGAGCATTGAAGAAACTATATAACTCAATGACGTCAAACTTGAATCGACCACGTCACAGCAAACAATAAAAGTGGGTATATTGTGCTTAATAACACATTCAGCTTTAGTGGGATAGATGGCCCTATCTATCTAATTGTTCATAGACAATAAAATTAGAGTTATTATTTTTTACAGTTTGGTGAGTACATCATGAAATATTAACATATGAAAATGCGAAACCACATTAACATATAAAAGACAAGAGCGCTCGTAATATTAAAGTGGAAATGTTAAAAATAAATAAATCGATGGAGTTAACAAACTTGAATAATTTTTAAAAGAAATTTGCATATGTTAGAATATTAAATATTATGTCTTTAATAAGAAAGTTTATCGAGCACCAAGAGAGTAACAAAACATCAAATTAAAATGTTGGATCGATAGGGATTAATAAAGGAGTAATTTTATATAGGATGGGAAAACAGAAAAAACAAACTAAATTATGAAAGATTTCTTTAATTTAGTTTTTAGAATTTTCTCAAATAATTTTTAAAAAAAAAAATAATTAAATCAGATATATAAGACGAAAATAAAAATGAAACAAATACAGAAACAAAAACCAAATTTAATATTTTCGTCACCTTTATGTTGAGACTGTTCTTTGTATGTCTTAGTTTGTATTGCGCTTGATTTGTGAATTGGTGATCGTGATATTAAACTCATCTTGCATCTCTTTTTATAGTAGCTAGTCTAACTATTTTACATTTACATAATACATACATAATACATAAGCGGGACATACTTTCTCCTTAAAAACCCAACCTCATTTGGAACGGTCCGCTCAGTTAACTAGAGGCGCTGATCGATGATTGGCGTATACTGTGCTAAAACCACTTATATAGGTCATGAAAGAGCATTACTCGTGCAAAAGAATGGGTTAAGCACTCACTAACCTCTCTCCTCACTGTAATGAATATGGGCAAATCTTACAAAGTTACATGACTTTAGTTGATATAAGTATGAAAAGATATATATTACGAGTATATTCAATAAAAGATTTTGAAGGACCTGTTAACAAGAAGAAGTAATTAAAGTTATCTTAACAGGTAATACTATTTTAATCGACTTAAAAAAAGAGGAGGTACTCAATTCGACTGTATTTTTTATTTATGTTACCTCTAAACTTATTTCTAGGTGAACCAATTTTGATGATTTTTTTATTTGAAAGCTAGTGCTTCTCATGTCAAATGTATATGGTCCCATATAAATTTGATCACGATCTGATCAGTAGTTTTTTAATTTATCCTTAATAATGCGTATTTAGCTGAATAAAACACAGACAGACACAATAAAATTTTAATTGAAAATAGATCACATATGTAATTCTTATTAAAAGTCATTTTTTACTTTACCACTGGTGCGAAAAAAACCTCTGTCTTGGGAAGAAACCCAGCGGGACTTTTCTTAAATAAAATTTACATTAATGGTTGTACAAACTACTTACAAAATTTATTAAATAGACTGCTTGGAAACGACTACCTCATTCCCAGGGGTTATTGTCAGTCATGTAATTATTTATATTATAATAACCCTTTTTACACAGGTTCAGCTTAACAAACCATTTAAACTTGGTAATAGAGAGAGCCTCTACACTTTGCGGAAACTTGTTGTAATAGCGTATACATTGCCCCAAGAATGAATTACTGACTCTGTGGAGTCGAGAAACTGTTATCACTGGCTTGTGTTTGTTCCTAGTGTTTACAGAATGTATATCACTTTTTTTTACTAAAACTACCTTTGTTTTTGTGATAATACCTTAAATTTTCGTAAATCTACTGAGAGAGCAAAGTTAATATATTTATTTCTTTAAATTTATCTCTAAGAGACTCTTTCGGTATTAGGTTGTAAATAGCTCTAATGGCCCTCTTCTGTAACCCAAAAATAGTTTCTGAATCAGCCGCATTTCCCCGTAGCAAAATTTATAAAAAAGACATTTTGCTATGGAAATAACTGAAATAAACTAATTTCGCTGTCTCGACACTAGTGATACCTCTAATATTTTTACAGCATAGGCTGCAGAACGTAGTCTGCTTGTTAATTTGGATCTATAGGGGCCCCAATGAAGCTTTGCGTCGAGAGTGATGCAAAGAAAAACAGTGGATTCAACAGGGCTCAGTGTTTCCCCATTTAAAAACACATTGGTGTTCAGATTTTTAATATTCGATGTTGTAAATTTAATACATTTAATTTCATTTCCGTTTAAATGCAGATTATTAACGTTAAACCACTGCACTAATTTTGATGTAGCATTATTCACTTCGTCACATTTAAATGATTGACGTTTAAGTTTAAAAATCAAGGAAGTATCATCAGCAAATAATACTATATCATGATTATCCCCTATAAGGGAAGGTAAGTCATTAGACACTAGAAATAGGAATGGGCCGATAATCAAGCCCTGAGGGACACCCATAAGTACAGGTGTCCCGGACGAACTTGTACTATTGATAATAACTTTCTGTATTCTATTACTTAAATATGAAATAATAAGTTTAAGCGCTGTGTTCTTGACACCATAGTACTGTAGCTTCCTGATTAATGTCTCATGGTGAACACAGTCTAAGGCATTGGAAAGGTCACAAAATATACCCAAAGCATCCTCTGAATTCTCCCATGCACAAAAAATAAGTTTAATGAGCTCAACTGCAGCGTCAGTTGTCGAGTGACCCCTTGTAAAACGGAATTGATTTTTATGTAGCAATCTATACATCTATACAAATAAATAAAATTGAAGTGTCTGTTTGTAATGTCAAAATACCAGCTTTTTACTAAATGCATATGAAAGTATATACGGTACTTATAACAAAAACACAATTTTTAAAATTTTTGTCTGTCTGTCGGTCTGTCTGTCTGTCTGTCTGTTTGTTCCGGCTAATCTCCGAAACGGCTGAACTGATTTCGACGGGACTTTCACTGGCAGATAGCTGATGTTACAAGGAGTAACTAAGGCTACTTTTATTTTAGAAAACAATTAGGGTTCCGCGCAAAAAATTTAAACTCTAAATAACACGCGGGCGAAGTCGCGGCGAACATCTAGTTTATTAATATTAAAGAAACTTAACATCTGCTCTAAAATTATTTTTTCAAAAAATTTACTAAATGTTGGAAAGTACAGAAATTGGTCTAAAATTGGCGGGGTCTAATGTACTACCAGATTTAAATAAAGGTATGACTTCATTATGTTTCATTAAATCAGGCAATACACCAGATTCGACGCATGTATTAAATATAGTTGCCGTGTAGTGGCGGTCAAGAATATCCATTACCCCATATCTTCCCGTGGGTGTCGTAAAAGGCGACAAAGGGAAACAGGCAGGAGATGGGCAGCAGCATCTTACTGATAATAGCCAAAATTACAATAAAATAACTGCGGTTACCAACCCGCTCGCCAAGCGTGGCAACTATGGCAAATACCCCCCTATGAAGAGAGTAACAAGGAGACGGCCCCCAGTCCCCGGCGGCCCCGCTATTCTTGGCTACGGTGGCGACCATGGTAACGGCGGGGCAGGGGGTGCTAAGAATCTCCGGTGGAGGTTCGGTTGCCACCTTAGACGACTCGACCTGGCAACGTACAACTCAAGCACCCTGAGGACTGACGAGAAGATCGTGGAGCTGGAAGAAGATATAGACTAGTTACGCTGGCATATTATAGGATTATCCGAAGTCCGAAGAGAGATGGAGGACACGGTAATCGTCGAATCCGGCAACTTGCTCTATCACCGCGAGGGCGACCATCTGTCCCAAGGAGGTGTCGGATTTATCGTCCACAAGTCTCTCGTTAACAATGTTGAAAAGATCGGGAGTGTGTCGACGAGGGTTGCGTACCTTTTACTCAGAATCACAAAATGGTATTCGCTGAAGGTCATACAGGTTTACGCACCAACCTCGGTATACCCCGATGATAAGGTGGAGGAAATGGATGAGGATATCTCTAGAGCCATGCATTCCTCCAAAACCCAATATACGGTGTTAATGGGAGACTTCAATGCAAAACTAGGCACAAGAGAGAACGGTGAGCTGAAAGTGGGGAAATTTGGAATAGGGCACCGGAACACAAGGAGCCAGCAGCTGGCCGACTTGGAGAAAGTGGAGAAAGAGGGACTCTTTATGATGAACTCTTTCTTCCAGAAGCGGCCCCACAGGAAGTGGACTTGGTCGAGCCCCGACAGTTTGACAAAAATGAGATTGACTTCATTATGATGACCAGACGACAACTGTTCGGTGATGCGTCCGTGATCGCGAGGGTGAAAACTGGTAGCGATCACCGAATAGTTAGAGGCACACTGAACCTAAACTTTAAGTTAGAGAGGTCTCGTCTAATGAAGTCAACGCTCCGTCCCCCTCGTGCTCTGTTCCAAAGTCCTGAAACCTTTCAGCTCGAGTTACAAAACCGTTTTCAGTGCCTAGAAGACTGCAATAAAGTGGACGATATGAATGACAAGCTCGTGGAAACTGTCCATACGGTCGGAGCTAAGTTCTGCAAGACCCGCCACAGAAGAACACAAACACTCTCGGATCACACTCTTAATCTCATGGCTGTTAGCGGGGGATGAAGCTACATTCTTCAACAGATTTGACAGCATACAGGCAACTGAAAAGACAGATCTCCAAATGCATGCGGCGGGACTTACGCAACTTCTAAACAGCTTGGAAGGAAGAAGTGATCGAGCTGAACCAAGGCTCCAAAGTCTTTTCCAGAGATCTTTCTGCCAGAAAGAGCCAACTGTCAAAGCTGAAGACCGAGTGTGGCAGCATTATTTCCGGGGCACCTGAGATTTTGAGTGAGATTGAGAGGTTCTACGGACAGCTCTACACGTCATCGTTGGAGCCACACGCAAGTGTGAGTTACGATCCAAGAGCAAGTCTTATCCGACATTATTCCGAAGATATCCCGGACGTCAGTCTGAGCGAGATTAGAATAGCTCTCCAGCATCTTAAAAACAGTCAGGCCCCAAGCGAGGATGGAATTACAGCGGAGCTTCTGAAAGCGGGTGGAAAACCGGTACTGGAAGTCCTTCAGAGGCTCTTTAATTTCGTCCTCCATGGTGGCATTACACCGGAGGCGTGGAGCAGAAGTGCGGTGGTCTTGTTCTTCAAGAAAGACAACATTGTTCTCTTGAAGAACTAAAGACCGATTTCCCTTCTGAGTCGCGTCTACGTGCTGTTTTCTAGAGTCATTACGAATCATCTAGCACGCAGACTTGACGACTTCCAGCCTCCCGAACAAGCCGGTTTCCGAAAAGGCTTTAGTACCATAGATCACATACATACCCTGCGGTAGATTGTACAGAAGACAGAAGAGTATAATCTGCCACTTTGCCTTACGTATGTGGACTATGAGAAAGCCTTTGATTCCGTCGAAATTTGGGCGGTGCTGCAGTCCCTTCAGCGGTGCCAAGTTGACTGTCGGTATGTCGAAGTGCTGAAGTGCTTGTACAGTAGGGCTACAATGGCTATCCAAGTACAGAACCAGAGTACGAAACCTATCCAATTGCAGAGAGGTGTAAGACAGGGTGACGTTATATCCACGAAACTCTTCACCGCTGCATTGGAAGACGTTTTCAAGCTTCTGGACTGGAAAGGATACGGTATTAACATCAATGGCGAGTACATCACTCACCTTCGATTTGCCGATGATATAGTCCTTATGGCAGAATCGCTGGAGGACCTAAGCACTATGTACAATGACCTCAATAGTGTCTCCCAACGGATAGGTCTTAAGATGAACATGGACAAAACAAAGATTATGTTTAATATCCATGTCGCACCTATGCCGGTAGTTGTTGGGATCACTAAGCTCGAAGTTGTTAACGAGTATGTTTACCTGGGACAAATAGTCCGACTAGGTAAGTCCAACTTCGACCGAGAGGTCAATCGACGGATTCAACTCGGCTGGGCAGCATTCGGGAAGCTACGACACATCTTCTCGTCAGACATACCTCAAAACCTTAAAACGAAATTGTACAACCAGTGCGTGTTGCTAGTGATGACTTACGGATCTGAGACATGGTCCTTCACTGCTGGCCGTATGAGGAAGCTCAAGGTCGTTCAGCGAGCTATGGAGAGGGCTATGCTCGGCGTTTCTCTGCGTGATAAACCTAGAAATGAGGATATCTGCAGTAGAACCAGAGTAACCGACATAGCCCAACGGATTAGTAAGCTGAAGTGGCAGTGGTCCGGCCATATAGCTTGAAGAACCGACAACCGATGGGGAAGAAAGGTTTTTGAGTGGCAGCCTCGTACCGTTAGGTGAAGTGTAGGGCAACCCCCCACGAGATGGAGTGACGACCTGGTAAGATATGCAGGAAGTCGTTGGATGTAGGTGACTCAGGACCATGCTTTGTGGCATTCCTTGGGGGAGGCCTATGTTCAGCAGTGGACTTATGAAAGGCTGTAATGATGATGATGATGATGATTAAATATAGTGGCTAGATAAGGTGCTATATTGTATCTATTATAGATACAATAACTTTAACGGAAATCCCCCTTTAATCTGTAATTTTCTTTACATCAAGGGTTTTGGAATATCTTTTTGGTGATACTTTTTAAAATATAATTTTCTTTAAATTGGTATTAACATTGTCAACAAGTCTGCAGTTTTCTTAATATCAATAGTTTTAAAATATTTAACGATATCTTTTGGCAATACTCTATTGATTGATGAGATTTTAAAGTATTTGAAGAAGTCTTTACATTTTGTTTAAGCTATGATTCGGCGACAGTAGGAGAAGAATTGAGTGGTTTTGTTATCAAAAAAGGAATATCAGTAAAATGTTTATCAAAAACCATAGCAACTTTTTGAACAGATCGAATTAAATTACCGTTAATATTCGATTGAAAATCCGAGTTGCGTGGTTTGACCGTGCATGTTTCGCTATTTATTATTCTCCAGGTCATTTTAATTTTGTTGGATGCAGATTTAATTTTGTTGCTTAAATGTAAAGCTTTAGCTGTGGAGCACCCTTTTGAAATATCTTAGAATATATTTTCACATGATTTATATTGAATAAAAAATATCACACTACTAATATTTTTTTTATAGGATAAGGGTGACAAACGAGCACACAGTCCACCTGATGGTAAGTGGTTGCTGCGGCCCATAGACATCTACATTTATCCTCGTTTGCGAATCAAAATGCAGATGCGTTGTCACCCGTGAGGACTAAAATGGAATGCCTCATTTCCAAGTAAGTAAAAAGGGCCTCCGGCCACCTGCACTCACCAAGCGAAACGCAGAGGTAAACCTCTACTTCACGCTGGTATTATGTGAGGAGAATATATGACCTTTCATTATAAAGCTCGTATAACCTTTGCACTACTTTTATAAATTCCTACTGTTGCCCATTCATTAAATGATTTGCAACTGTTAAAGAGAAAGTTTTATAAATAAATATTCTTCTAAATTCACAGTTTATAATTTTAAAAAACGTACCATACAAATAATCAGCTCTATTTTTAAATGAAAGTGATGGAAGTCTTTTTATTATACTACTTCTTAACCTCTCCAATCGATGTTCATTTATTGAAACAAACACAAATTTATTATTTTTCTGTTTTTTGAGTATGTAAGGCATTGATACCAACTGTCCACAGTGATCTGAACTAAATTTTGAATAATTGATTTATGCAAGGGCTTAAGAGACTGAAGACTGAAGACTGTAGCCTTAACATCTGTAAAAATGTTATCTAATAGAGGTCGCACTAGACCTAGCAATATTTGTTGGTTCTAAGAATAAATTAACAAGATTATACGATTTAAACAATGAACTAAACTTATAATACTAATGGAAGAAGTTTCAAGGAGATTGATGTTAAAGTCTCCTTTAGTTGAGTTTGAATACATCATTATGTTCTCATTTTATTTATATTGAAGTCGATTGTACAAATTTCTTAATTTTACCACTTGTTCCTGTTTTTTTTTTCTACATATCATTTGTAGGGTATTATTTTTCACAATATACATATGTGGTAAGGTATTCATTATGTTTTTACGTCTTAAAATAATTCTTCTAAATTTAGTCCTTAAAGTGGAGGAAACCGGGTTTCTTATATTTTATGGAAGTAAGGGTGATAAGCGTGCACGCAGCCCACTTGGTGGTAAGTTAATGCTGTGGACCATAGACACCTACCGTTTTTATTTTTCAACCAACTATATGTGGCTAGAATAATTTATGAAGAGCATTAAAAATAGGCTTTTTGAATTAACAGTTTGTATTATGGTCTGAAATTTTCGATAAAAAGCCAGTTAAAAAGCAAATTCGAGTAAATTAAATTGCCAACTACATATTAAAATTCTGCGGGCTCTTAACACGGTCCAGTTTCTATAGTTACTGTTTTAACCATGTTTAATAATTTAAAACAAACCCCTGAGTTTATAAAAGTATTAAAAATATTACTTTACTTTTTCCAAAATAAGAGGG
The DNA here is from genome assembly GCA_033319125.1 of Parnassius glacialis. NCBI lineage: Eukaryota > Metazoa > Arthropoda > Insecta > Lepidoptera > Papilionidae > Parnassius > Parnassius glacialis. The sequence continues at coordinate 35,283,161 of JAVANC010000001.1, read as the reverse complement.
ATGCTCAGTAGTGACATGTTTATAGAAAATATTATAAACATTAAAAAAAAAAACTTTTTTTATCAAACCAAATAACGATTACTATGAGTAGATAAAAAAATGGTACAGCGTTTAATAGCAGTATAAGAAAAAAAATTTGAAAGTAGCTGTTGTAAATGCTTTATGTTTCATTCAATCTGTTGCATACATAAAAAGATTTTTCGCAATGTTGTTGGTGAAGTTTTTTAGGTATCAATTTTCTTAATGTGAAAAATTTTAACCATTTTCTTAACGTGACCATTAAGACGTGCGTTACTAGTTTGAGAGCCTCTCTCTTGTTTGCTGAAGAAAAGGAGCTCTTAATTCAAGTACCGACTTAATCATAGCGATGGCTCGATAGATTTCCGAAGACAAATCGTAAGTTTTATTTGAGTAATAAACACAATACAATAAAAAGATACCACAGAATTATGTGGCCTTCAATAAATGGCCATATATATATATATATATATATATATATATATATATATATATATATATATGTTACATCGAAACGTTAACAAAGAGCCTAATGCAAGACGTCTGGTGCTACGATTCACTTTCTTAGCTTCAACATTACGACAAATGCTCCATAATGTGCTAATATGCGCTAATATATACAGGGTTCTTTCCAGGGAGTATTCATATTTTATATATAAGTCCAAATATATAAATACTGATGTACCGATATTGCAGTTTTAGAAAATACGAGTAAATAACGCTTCTATTTTTATTTGAAATTATCCCAAATTGAATGTGATTTATGAGCAACAACTACGCGAAGGCGCCATCCTCTGTCTGCGATTCAATTCACAACGTTTTTGCGACCGAGTTACCATTATGAATGTGTGCATGCGTAGTAAAATAGTAGGCGTTAGATATTTATGAATGACAATCAGTTAAAATAATGAATTATCAAGTATTCTGAATTTAATAGATAAGAAGGAAACAACGTTGGAGAATGTTTCTAATTTACTTTTCTTCACCATATGCCTATATTACCTATTCTGAATCTTTTCTCGAAATTTGGGCGTATATTGCGTGATAGACTTAAAAACGAGGATATATGTTGTAGAACCAGAGTAACCGACATAGCCCAATGGATTAGTAAGATGAAGTGACAATGGGCCGACCATATAGCTCGAAGAACCGACAACCGATGGGGAAGCAAGGTTCTCGAGTGGCAGTCTCGTACCAGCAGGCGAAGTGTAGGACGTCTCCCCACTAGATGGAGTGACGACCTGGTAAGACATGCAGGAAGTCAATAGATGCAGGTGGCTCGGGACCGTGCTTTGTGGCATTTCTTGGGGAAAGCCTATGTTCAGCAGTGGACTTGTGATGGGCTGTAATGAATAAATGAATGAATTTATTTGAAAAATATATTTATCATGATTTTCAAACAGAATGTTTATACTAGTTTGAAGAAAATTAGATTTGGAAAAGTATTACCACAAGATATTGTACAATATTTCAAAATCCTTCATCTAAAGAAAACCGCAGCTTTATGGGGGATTTCCGTTACAGTTATTGCGTCCGTAATATAGTTAATTGCACCTCTTCTTACTGTTATTTTTAATACTAGTATCGAGCTTTGTGTGTTTCCTGATTTAATGAAACAAAGTAACTACTAGCTACTACTACCTTTATTTAAATCTGGTAGTACATTAGGCCGCGATAATTCTTGACCTGTTTCTGTACTACCTAACTCTTAGTAAATTAAAAAAAAAAATTGAATCAATTGTTAATTTTTTTTAACATAAATAAATTACTTCATAAAAACAATTTGGTTTTACAAGGGGTCGCTCGATGACTGTCGCCAGTGTGGAGCTTATTAAATATATTTATATTATATTATTCCTGTTCTTAATCTATATCTTGTAGGGGACAATCACGATATAGTATTATTTGCTGATGATACCTCTTTTCCAACTCAAGCGGTAGTCAATTAATTATGACGATGTTAATAATGCTCCATCAAAATTAGTATATTTGTTTAATACTAACAATTTGCTCTTAAACGGCAATAAGAAAAAATGTGTTAAATTTACAATATCTAATGTTAAGTATTCGAATACCAATTACGATTCTTAAACGGGAAGGAGTTGAGTTTGAGGATGCTACTGTTTTTCTAAGTATTACTATCGACGCGAAGATTCAATGGTTCTGCAGCATATGATATAAAAATCTTTGAAATCTCACCAATATTGAGACAGCTAGATTAGTTGATTTTAGTTACTTTCATAGCGTAATGTCTTATGGAACTTTGCTATTGGGTAACATTGGCTGGACATTGAATTCATATTTGTTTTCCAAAAGAGGCCGAACGAGCGATTTATAGCTTAAATTGTAAAGAGTGCCTCACAGAAAAATTTAAAGAATATACTAATTTTCGCATCGCAATATATTTATAAAAATGTCATGTGTACATAAAAACATGAATAGCTTTGATAAGAATAAAGATGTTCATACTTTAAGCACAAGGAACAAACATAAGCTTGTAATACCAGTTACTAGAGTACACAGAATTGTAAATCAGCACTTAAACTGCAATACAATGTATAAATTTTTACATGTAAAAGTTTAAAAGTTTTATTAAAGAAAAATTGTACAAAAGAAAAAGAAGAAAAATTGTATAAGACCCTTATTAATAAAGAATACATGAATGAAAATACCCCCTGGGAATGAGGTCGTCGCCACCATGCTGGTGCTATTACAATTCATTTAAAAATTGTACAAAATGATTGTAAAGTGTAGTAATCCCGCTGGATTACTTGCTGGTTCTTCCCAGGACAGAGGTATTTTCCAAATCAGTGGTAAATAAAAAAATACTTTTAATAAGTATTATGAAATAATCTATATTGAATAAAATATTAATTCTATTCTAGTCTGTTCTATAAAGTTTCTTTGACTTTCTAAGTTTCTGATAGGGTTTTAGGGCAAAGAAAAACCTCCGTGCTGCCCCATGCGTGTTGGCGAACATCACATGTCTTCGAAATATTTTTTTTCTTATTTCTCAGATATGCAGGTTCCCTTACGATGTTTTTCTTCACCGCCGATCATATGGTAAATCAGCACTTAAAATGCAATTAACAATTTCATTGATTCCTGCGGGGATAAGAAGCCGGGTTTCTCGTGTACTGTGATATTTTTAGGATCTAAACTGAACTACCACGACTCTATTATTTTCTATATGCTGATGATTTCAGATTGCGTATGACATTTTTTTAATCTGCGAAACACGTTCACATAGAAACTAATTTTATCTACGTAGCTATTTTTCTAAATGTTATAAAAACCGTTGGCGTCCACGAAATCGTCAAAGATCTCTTTTACGGAATGACACCCTTCAAATCTATCATTTCGCTTCGGCTACGTTAAGACGGTGTTTTCTGTATATAGAAAGCGTATGAACGTCTCCCTCAATAAAAGCGATCACATTTTTGAACGGTTTGGATCTCATTTTACGCTACGACAGCTCAGCAGGCGGTTCTTTACATTTGAGCGTTTCGACGTAGCAATGAGAAAATCGATTACAAACGATGGCCGCCCGTGCGGCACATAAGCTATTGGACTTTCAAGTATTATTTATTTTTGAAATTCAAACTTTTTATGAGTTAAGAGTATTGTTTATAATAAGAACAAATTATATGTGTTGAAACTAGTACAGTTTTTTTGGCAAGTTTAGTCTTTGCAGTAACTAAAGTTAAATAAAACCACCAACACAATCTTATACATATTTAAAAACACAGGGAATTTATCGATAGATTGACAGTCATCTAGGTGATTTCCTAAATGTCTATTTTGGCACGGAACACTAATGATGTTGTTAAACCGAACTCCACTCAAGCGTAGTCGCGTGAAAAAGCTAGTCTTTATTATTTCTACGGTATACTATTAAAATATGTACATTTTAGTCATTTATGGACTCTTTGAAAAGATACTATAAAATATCCTCTCTATCTTAAATGATCCATCCACTCCTTCTTATCTCAAGGAGAAATTTCAGTATAATTCCTTAACGCATGATAGAACTCTGCGTTCCTCATAATATAATAATAAACCTAGCAAGCTAACAGCATAGCAAAGTGGCGAAGCAATCAGCTTTGTAGCGGTTTCTAACGGTTGCCGTTGAGCAATCAGTTTCAAAATAGGAGGTTCAGATGCCTGGGTGATCAGTAATCGATTGCTGAAAACAGAATTTGAAAATTCGAAACCGTTCTCCAGATAATCGTGGGGCAGACGGACAGACGGACAGACATCATGAAATCAATAAGTGTCTTCACAAGCTTCGCCACTTAATAAACTAAGTCTCCCACTCCATTTTACTAATTTTGTTGGTAAATCCTTCACCATTCAGGCTGCACTGCTCTGGAACTCCTTGCCCGATGACATCAGAAAAACATCTAATAAGTCTGCTTTTAAAAGATTTTAGAAGATTCACTTTATGAAGATATTAGATGATAGTTAATTTGGTTACTTTTGTTGTTACTTTATTTATAGATTTATGTTATATATCTATTTGTATTTATAATATGTATATATTTATGTATCTATGTATTTGTATGTAAATATAATATATTGTCTGTATTATATTTTATAGTATATAAATTTATTGTATTTATATATATAATAATAGTTTATTTTTAAGTTTATCAGTAGTTTTTTTCCTGGATTTACTCTATTGTTCATTTTATTTTGTCACCTATCACTTAATTTCCACACGTCTCGGGTTGACTTGGGGGAGAATGCCTAATGGCATTAAGTCCGCCCTTTGTAATCCTTTAATAAGGTTGGCAATAAAGTATAAATAAATAAATATTCCTCAAATACTTATTTCTGACGCCAAGTAGCAGTACGTGCTCAGCTGCGACCTGCTTTGAAGTGTATAGAGCCAGTATAACTGCAGGCTGTGAGGCAATCCATCTTCTTCCTCAAAGGTGACAAAGCGTCTGTAGCCTTTTAAGTTGTTTGAAGTATGTTGCACCTGTAGGTCACTTCAGTTTATGTATATGTATTGTATTTATTTTCGATAAACATGCCATTATATTATGATGTATAAATTAAAAACCTCAATCACATTTTAAAAACGAATGTTATACCCTTCATCATCATCATTATTACAGCCCTTCACAAGTCCACTGCTGAACATAGGCCTCCAATAACGTATGCCACAAAACACCTTCCTGAGCCACCTGCATCCATCGACTTCCTGCATGTCTTACCAGGTCGTCACTACATCTAGTGGGGGGCCGGCCTACACTTTGCCTACCCGTACGAGGCTGCCATTCGAGAACCCAATATGTATACCCTTAAGCAATACTAAATTATTTAAATGTAGAAGAAAATTAAAATAAGATGTGTATGGTTTATCTGAACAGATTAAAATTGTTGGGTGCCAGCGGAGAGGCGCCACTGCTGGGCGGATGGCGCAGCACGCCGCACACGCCGCACGCACCCGCCACTCCCGCGCCGCACCACTCGCACAATCACCTCGCCACGCCGCATTGCAACGGCACCGATAGGTATTACCTCTATATTTAATCAATATTTGATTAATTTCTTTCTTCGTTTCTTTTTTTTTTAACGCTACCCCACACTCGGATTTCCTCCTGTATCGTGGCGGCAGTTTACAAACACAATTTGCACAAGGACTATCATCCAGACCCGGTACAATTATTTGTAGGCCATACAAATACTTGTTCCGTGCGGGGTTCGAAACCGCGGCCTTCAGCGCCGCAAGTTGATGCTAAGCCACTGCGTCACGGAGTCGTCAAATCTAAAATAAATTATTTTAAATTATGACTGATAATATAAAATGATCATTTATTTTATATTTTGTCAATTATTGAATTCTTTTAGTTAGTATCGTCTGTGACGAAATGAGAACAATTCATTCATTTATTCATTCATTACAGCCTATAAAAAGGCCACCGCTGAACATGGGCCTCCTCCAAAGATTACACTCATAGGGCGGATTTTGCTATAGTTGCCACGCTTGGCAAACGGTAACCGCGGTCTTTATGATTTTGAGTTATTATTATATTATATGAAGATTATATGAAGATGCTGCCGCCAATCTCCTTTTTCAGTTTCCCTCTGTCGCCTCTTACGTCACGCACGATACGATATGGGGTGGTCGTTATTCTTACACCGCGGACGGACGCGGGCGAAATGAGAACAATAAGCCAAACTAATTTTATAAAAATAGGGCGAATAAAATAATTTTCAGTTAGTGCTGTTGGACTTACTATTTATAAATTGATCCAAAAAGTAGGTTTCAATTATTTCCTGGGGAACAAAAAATTCGAATTATTTTAAATGATATGTGCTATTTTCAAGTTTAATGTTTTTTGTGCGTTTTGATATTAGGCATTCTATCTATATTACGAGTATATGTGTACACAGAATTGTAAATTAATACATTCCGATACTAAGCAAGACGATAGATATACTATATTTTATCATCATGTGGGTTTTAATAGCTATTAACAACGACTGGTTGTCGTAAAATATATATATCGTGGTTGATATAAAATAAAAAATAATAAAATATGTCATATATAATCATAGATAATATTGGACGCAAAATAAATTTTCGTTGAAAACACTTTCTTCACAACCCTTGTCACATTGTTAAAACCGGTATTACTCGCAACTTACTCTGATCGACTAAAGGATAAAACTGCTAGTTATGTATGTTAACATAATAACTCCCTAGCCGGCTCAGCACTATTTCAAAATTTATCTATATTAATCTTTTTTACTGTCGGCTTATTTTGGTGGATATTGGTGTTATAAGTATATATTCCATTTTTTTCTCTAATATTTACTATAAGGTACGTGAGGGTAATATGGTCACCTTAAGCATTGCCGCCCTATAAACCAAAACTAAGAGGAGGACAGAGACATATACACAATGTCGTATACGATAACTAATATAGAAAAAAAAATAACAAACAAACATGGGCAATAATTAGCAACAATTTGAAAAATCCACTTAAAAAGAACTAAATATAGTACGTGAGGGTAATATGGTCATCCAGTTAATATGGTCACTTTCTTATAACTCAAAAACTACAGCCTAATTTGCATAGAACGCTTTGTGATACGATAGCTATTGATCAGTCTATCAAATAATAAAGGATCAAAAAGGCGCTCCTTTATCGACGCCATTTTGACAGTTGATATTATTGTAAACATTTTAGTCGATTTTTGTATTGTGTAGTGTAGTTAGTTTTTTTATGTAGATTTTTCGAAGTGTTTCTAATTATTTCCAAGGCTTGTTTACTATTTTTTTTCTTAATATATTAGTTATAGTATACGACTTTGTGTTTTTGTCTTTGTTCTCCTCCTAATTTTGGTTTTATAGGGCGATAAAGCTTAAGGTGACCATATTACCCACACGTACTTACTATAATATCAACTGTCAAAATGGCGCCGATAAAGCGGTGGCCTTTTGACCCTTTATTATTTGAATGACTGATGAAGAGCTATCGTATCACAAAGCCACCTATGCAAATTAGGCTGTAGTTTTTGAGTTATAAGAAAGTGACCATATTAACCGGATGATTATATTACCCTCACGTACTCTATTACTTATTGAACTGTGCTTTAAATATTTTAAGATTTTTGATAGATAAGGTCTGCATATTTTCTGGGACTGTTGTAAAAGCGTATACATTGTCCAGTGAAGGAATTTCTGGTTTTTTATAGTCGAGTAACACGTATAACTAACTTGTGCTTGTTCTTAGTATTTCGAGAATGTATATCACTGTTTTTAATAAAACTATTTTTGTTTTTGTGTACATGCATTCAATTTTCGTAAATACATTTAGAGGCCAAAGTTAATATATTTATTTCTTTAAAATTTTCTCTAAGGGGTTCCTTCGGACGTAGGTTATAAATTGCTCTTATGAATCGCTAGAATAGATACTTCTAATTTTTTAATGTAGGATTTTGTTGTGTAGTTTACATGTACAGTTTGAAATGGTTTATTTCAATATCTTAATTCATCAATATTATATAAAGAAGTAAATATTTAAACAATACTTATAGCAAAATTAAAATATTCATCAATTTTAATTATTAATTTAATATTATCTCGCGGGTAACATACTTGTATTATATTATTTTAATTAAAATATGATGTTTGTAATTACGTAGCCATAATAGACAATATTAACTACAATAAAATAACTAAAAACTTTAATTATCCTACAATTCTATTCCCCGTGGTAAAGCGCCAAGAAAGTTGGAACCGTTTCCTTGCTAAATAGCTACAGTAGCGATGACCAGTCGCGGATAAAGTTACTTTAAAAACTTTTCCACGTGTGGAGCTCATGAACCGATAATCTGTCTACAGCAAATGGCACAAAGATATAGCCATCTCTCAGACTTATATTTACGCTATTCATTCAGTTCAGTCGCCTGTGATGCCATCCCAGCTCTAAACGAAGCACCGCTTAGGTGAAAGGTTGCTAGTATCTACTAAAATAAATCATGTAATAATGTTTCACAAAATAATTTTTCTTTGAACTGCTTTCCATCTAATTTACATATTCTATAATTTATTAAAATACCTACTCATATTTTTTGATTTATCTTGCAACATTTCTGTGAATTGTATTGATCTATATATATAGGAAATCCATCTAATCAAACATAGGTACATCAACAGCACATCGCAATATTGGAAAAGTTTACGAGAATAGATTCCATTAGGAGGTTCATTTGTTTTATTGTCTCTATTTTCTTATAAAATTCTTGTTTTGTCTCGTTTCAAAGGTAGAGTAATATTTAATAATGATGTATAAAAAAAATCTTGTTTTGTCTATATTTTAGATAGTAAGCTCATTCTTTTTAAATGTAACATAAAATGTTACATTTTAAAACAATGCACTATTTTAGTAATGCAACATAACAATATTAGTACAGCCTGCACACAAAATAAGTTAGTTAACGGGATTGTAAATACGAGTTTAATAACACAACACATACTTGTTAATTACGTAGCATACAATAAATACAATTTGAATAGCTTCAACCGCACTAATTGAATGCTTTATTTAACGATGAACACTGCTAAATGCCATTGTACATATTTATTTGATTAATTTTGAAAACTGGCATCAATTTGTAAACTATAGCCGCAATTCAATTCAGTGGAGTCTTCCACCTAAACGCGATCATCAATCCGAATACCATTTTGGAATAATGTTCTGAATATTTAGTTAGGTAATTTATTAGTGCTCACACAAAACAATGGCTTCCACTTGAACATTGTTTTGAACACTAAATTAAATTACAAGACGTTCATATGACGCTGTATGATGGTGACGTAAGAAAATTCATAACCCCTTATCATAGGCAACTAAAAGAAATGCTAAGAAAATTTAATTTAATTAATTTAAATTTAATATGTGCGTTCCCTATCGCTATCCGCGTTTTGCTCGTAAGATTACACAGTTGACTAGACCTCATCGTAGAACAGTGTTTGGCTCCAATTCTCCAATTGCTAGAATGAGTAAAATTGTTAACAAATTTAGTGAAACAATCGATATATTGCTCGACCCTCCTAACAAGTTCCGTTGCACATTAAGATACCATTTCTTGTAATATTCTATAAGACATTTTCTTTTATTTCCACTAAATGTATTTTTATTACTGTATATCATTATCAATTTTTTTTATCCTAGAAATAAAGTTACACAGTGCTGAGATCGTTATTAGCATGTGGTTATTTGTACATTTTAGTTCTTATTGGTTCATTGTATTTAAATAGCATGTAAGGAATGATACAAATGTTGGTGGATCAATAAAAAAAAGAAGATTTCACAAGAAATATGACGACGAATAAAACGTTGACAAAGAGCAGCTTCAAAGAAGCGAGACGTCAATCGTTATTTTGCCCAACAAGCATGACGATTCAGCAAATAGCTACTACAATTGGATAGATCCATGATTAGCAGTGGTCTGTTACTAAAGAAGAATAATAACGTACAAAATTGTATGCTTATCTTATTTTAAAAAGATTGTCATTACCCTCGGACGGAAACACAGGCTGGCAAATCATTCCACTACTTTGCTGTACTTACGCATTACAAAAACATTTGCAAACTGTTTGGTTCTAATGCGTGGAATATCGACAACAAAGGGGCGAAGACCCTTCGAAATTAACTGGAAGTACCGACAAACACTAAAGGATCAGAAAGTTGAAGTGGCAATGAGCCGAACATATAGCTCGAAGAATCGGTAAGCGATGTAAGAGTGTAGCGGCCCCTGCTTCATGGAGAGACGACCTGGTGAAAGAATTGACGACTGCAGGCGACTCAGGATCGTCGTTTGTGACATTCCTTAGGGGAGGCCTTTGATCAGCAGTGGGCTCGATGGTAATAATGATCACATAATTCTATATTTTAGTTTGTACTTGCGATCCGCCCCGGCTTTGCACGGCTAGTTTCTGGATCTCGACAACAACGCCACCTACTAGATCCAAATATAGCAATGAACTCTCCAGGTGACCTCATAAGCACCCCAAATCAAAATCAAGCAAGCCAAAAGGAAGAGAAGAATTACAAACATACGTACACCAAAACTTTTTATACATTTATAGATAGTTTTGTTTTTAAAATATTATGATATAAAATATATTTAAAATATTAAAATATATGGATAATGACGTCATACAATAGCTTAAAATAGGCTAAAAATAGCCTGTGAGTAATAGGTTTATTTAAAATAATTGCTAAAACGTTCATACCGTTATTTAACTGTTGTTTGCTTTGCATACTTTGGCGGATTAACCCCGCACAAATTGGTTGATAAAGAAAGTAAAGTCAAACTTTAAGAGAGACAGAATCTCGTAGCAAAGCTTACGCAGGGGTTATTGTAAATTAATTAAGTTAGAAATGAAGCAAAGATAAAATCGTATTTCATAAACAAAAATCAAGAATTTGAAATGATTACTTTTAATCAAATTGAAAAGGCAAGTGAATTATCACCCCATCTGATGATAAGTGGCTAATGCAGTCCTGCTGGAAATGGGATGGAATAGTTTGATGTCAAAAGAGCATGGAGTGGCGTCACTCCCGTTAAATACCAAGTTTTGTAAATTCGCGACATAACCGTTCGATAAATATGCTCATTTATTCAAATAAACAAAATTGAAGTGTCTGTTTTTAATGTCCAATTAACAGCTTTTTACTAAATGCATATGAAAGTATATACGGTACTTATCACAAAAACACAATTTTTAAAATATATGTCTGTCTGTCTGTCTGTTTCTTCCGGCTAATCTCCGAAATGGCTGGATTTATTTTGACGGGATTTTCACTGGCAGATAGCCGATATTATAATTTTTCTAAAATACATATAACTTTTATTTTAGAAAAAGAGTTAGGGTTCCGCGCAAAAAAATGAAAACCCTAAATTACACGCGGGCGAAGTCGCGGGGTACATCATTATAAATAAGCATATGTATACATGATAGTTAACTTCATTAAAAGTTCTGTAAGAGAGAACTGTTAGTGGTCCCATGAGAACTACAAGTGTGTTCATTAAACCGTTTTACTTCTGTGTAAGTGGGGAGACACATATCAGTGTGTGTGAGTGTGATAGGATTGGGTATGTGGATGGGTCACTGCAAGCAGAGACCCATCCATTTCTCTATAATATGGTCAAGGAGGGTGATGGCAGCCACGTGCATCATACTTGTGAACGGGTGCTTCTCGCGGTGGCTGATCTGCTCGGGTTAGCTATACACCGATTAGCGTCAGGTTTTAATGATCTCAGGTGCCCTGAGTGTAGCGCTGCCACAGTCTATAAGACAGTTTCCACGAGCTTGTCATGCATATATATTACTATATGTGCATTAAAATGATTTAGTAATTCAAACTTAAAATTTTCGGGCTTTTGGAGGGAGATGGAACGTTGACTTCATTTGATGTGATCTCTTGAATTAAACGTTAAGGTTTAGTTATGTTTTCTTTAGTTTAAAAAAGTTACCCCCACATTAGGATTTTGCATCGCGGAGGCACACATACATAAATTACATTAAGACAAACATATAAGTGAACAAAGGTTCAGTGTGCCTGTCATCATTCGATGACCGCTACCACTTTTCACCCTCGCGATCACCGAATCATCACTCATCAGTTCCTAACTGGCTGTCGTAATGAGTTAAATCTCTTTTTCTAACTTCTAACTTTCTCTTTCCCTTCTAACATTTCGTCCTTCACCTGCATGAAGTCGGCCAGCTGTTGACCACTCGAGTTTCGTTGCTCTACTTCAAATTTCCCTAATTTTAACTCACTCTTTTCTATAGTATTTTTCTAACTAAACAAATTACACTGACGGGTTACTTTATAAATTAAATACATTTAAATTTCATCGTATAGCCAGGTCCGTTATCTACAAATAAATTGCTTGCAACTATGCAACCCTTGTAGTTGATCTCTCAATCTTCACAACTGCGTTAACAAGAGACTTGTGGACGATATAAATTTAACACCTGGGGACAAATCGTCACCATTTCCCTCGTGCTCCGCCGTTACCATGTTCGCTACCGTAGCCATGAGCAGCGGGATCTCCGCACCGTCGCCCCCAACCTCCATTAAAAAAGGCTATAAAATTAAAGACAGCACGTGTCCAGCTGTGAGATGTATTCCTAGTACGGTTTAGGTTCTGTTAAAGATTACATGTATTTTATAAAGAACCTGCGTAATTATAATAAAATTTGTGCATTCATATTAATCGAAGTCTAAGCGATTGATCAAAAGCAGTTTCCTCTAAATAGCCGCCTCGGCTTTTATACAAGCCTTTCATCCCTCTGGCCACGAATATATGGACTGATTAAATGTCTTCACGAGGAATAGCCACTAGTATTTCTAAAGATCGACGATCGATCATTCTGCTCATCATGATACACTTATCGGATACGACATCTATCAAATACGCGGTTATATATGGATCGGGGTGTATCAAGCTACGGCGTGTAACATGATCGCGTATCATTTTGCATCCACACTAGCGAAAATAATACACGTCGATACCACGCGTCGGAGATCTGATACACTATCATCATCATTACAGCCTTTCATAAGTCCTCTGCTGAACATAGGCCTCCCCCAAGGAATGCCACAAAGCACGTTGCTGAGCCACCTGCATCCATCGACTTCCTGCATGTCTTACCAGGCCGTCACTCTATCTCGTGGGGGGTCGCCCTACACTTCGCCTACCGGTACGAGGCTGTCACTCAAGAACCTTTCTTCCCCATCGTTTGTCGGTTCTTCGAGCTATATGGCCCGCCCACTGCCACTTCAGCTTACTAATCCGTTGGGCTATGTCGGTTACACTGATTCTACTGCGGATATCCTCATTCCTAAGTTTATCACGCAGAGAAACTCCAAGCATAGCCCTCTCCATAGCTCGCTGAGCGACCTTGAGCTTCCTCATACGGCCAGCAGTGTAGGACCACGTCTCAGATCCGTAAGTCATCACTGGCAACACGCACTGGTTGTACAATTTCGTTTTAAGGTTTTGAGGTATGATAACTGATACACTATGGATACACTAAAATGATACAATTGTGGACACAGCTTAATGGTTGAATGCAGCGAACGCCATTGTTTCAAAGATCAATTCTTTCTCATTCACAAATAAATCGATTTGGATTTGACAATCATGGTGAAAAATAATTGTTATAGCATAAATTGAACGAAGTTTCTTACATAATAAACACATAATAAAGGAACAAGAGAAGTCAATCGACGGATTCAACTCGGCTGCGCAGCGTTCGGGAGATTACGACGAGTATACCTCATCTTCTCGTCAGCTATACCTCAAAACTTGAAATCGAGATTGTACAACCAGTGTGTGTCGCCTGTGATGACTTATGGAGCCGAGACCTTCACTGCTGTTCGTATGAGTAAGCTCAAAGTTATTCAGCGAGCTATGGAGAGGGCTATGTTCGATGATTCTCTGCGTGATAAATTTAGAAATGAGGATATTCGCAGTAGAATCAGAGTAACCAACACAGACTAACGAATGGCAATGGGCCGGCCATATAGCTCGAAGAACCAACAGCCGGTGGAGAAGAAAGGCAACCTTGTACCGGTAGGCGAAACGTAGCTGATGGTGGCCCTCCACTAGATGGAGTGACGACGTGGTAAAGCATGCAGGAAGTCTATAGACACAGGTGGCTCAGGATCGTGCTTTGTGGCATACCTTGGGGGGGGGGGGGGGGTACATGTAAATAAAATTAAAGTGTCTGTCAAGTGTAAAGTGAATGAATGAATGAATGTACTTTATTGTACACCACAAACAAAGAAACAAATTACATAACAAAAGACAGATTAAATGTATGATTTGGCGGCCTTATCGCTACATAGCGATCTGTTCCAGGCAACCAAGGGTGTAAAGGAATAAACAATGAATACCAGGTAGGTGGTGCAATATAATTATACAAAATATAATATCAATACATGCGATATATAGGCAATAAATGCAGTAAAATAACATATAAATAACTAATACATGAAAGATATAAATTACTAATACATAATAAAAGATAAAGTAAAAAAAGTGTATGCCATTAAAACATAAACAACTACTTTAATTTTTTTCTCTGTCTGCTAATTTTCGGAATGACAACCGATGGTGATTAAAATTTACAAACATAGAGAGCAATGCCAGGAGTTATTTAGGCTATATTTTATCCGAAAACCTTGGAGAAATTTAAAAAAAATTAAAAAAGTATAAAATAAATGGTCCTTGATGATTATCTTAAACCTCAATGACGCTACATTAACAATTCCATGTCAGGCGAAGCCGGGGCGGATAGCTAATGGAAAGTAATAGTATAAGGCGTCAAGACTTTTTTTCTGTTTAAGAGTCCGTCTTGGTACGTGGTAGAGCGATGCTGCAACTATATTACTGATGTATTTAAAGCACAAATGGGTCGACTCGACCGGGGAAGGACCGCGCTCTCGCAGAATGCCAGCGTAAAATAGCAGCTTAACGCTGCTGTGTTTCGTATGGTGAGTATAGAAAACTGGAGAACCTTTTTACTGGAAGTGAGGCATTCTATCTTAGTCCTCATGGGTGACAACGCATCTGCATTTTGATTTGTAATCGAGGATAGATGTAGATGTCTATGGGTCACAGCAAACACTTTTTTGTAAAACTAAAATTCACACCACAATTTTGTAAAACTGTTATAATGTTAATTATTTTGAAAATAGCTAAATATGTAAGTTCGTAACATAAAGCTAAGTAAGCGCATTTACGGAAACGGAAACTAGTCGAATGCTCTGTGTGACTCATGAAATACTTGACGCTGGCAGAATCCATTGGAAGTTACCAAACTAGGGAAAAAAAAAACACTTACTATTAGGTGGACTGTGTGATCGTTTGGCGCCCTTATTCTATAAAAAAGTAGCATCCTCTTTCCTAAAGCGTCTTCCACACATAAGCGGCTTGCAGTGGCGGCTAACCGTGAGCCGCGACTCCAGCCGCTGTAACAACATACCACCGCGGTCGCAGCGGCGGCCTGAAGCGCCATTCGCTGAAGTGTCTGTGCTACGATTGGACGTCAGTAACATGACTAGCCGTGGCGAAGTCTTATTATATTCAGCAATATTACCATATATTTTGTTTCTAATCCTAATGCTTTTGTAATTACGATGCAAATTATCATAAAGTACTGGATAATTTTGCGTTATTTCTATTTAAATCTCTGAATTTAGCATGATTTTTCACGCGGTGCACGCGGCCTGTTGTAAAAATTTGCAACTGACCGCGCTGCGGCCACCGACTAACCGCGTACTCGCTAACACACACGCGTTGGCAAAAGGGGCGGGGCATGCGGCCTCGCCCAGCCGCTCGAATACAACTGGCCGCTACCGTGGCCGCCACCGCAAGCCGCTTCTGTGTGGGAGACGCTTTACACAGAAAAGCAAGCACACTGCTATTTAGCAGCAGAAACAATCTGCTGCAGCAATGCAATTGCTGTGTCCTGGTCTGAAGGCTATAGAGAGCTAGTATAGTTACAGGCTGCGAGGTACTCTATGCTAACCCTCAGTGGCAACAAGGCATCTGTAGTATTCTCTCTATGAACTTAGCTGTTGGTGTCCATGAATTGCAGTAGCCAGTCACCATCAGGTGAACTGTAAGTTCGTGTGTTACTTCAGATTTGTAAAAAAAAATTAGATTGTATTTTTCAAGCGGTTGATGATATAAAACAATGTAAAGCGCAACATTAGTATGGTACAAGTAAACACTTCTAATCGAGGATTTTGTCGTATATTACGTTGACCGAAATGCGAACTATTAGTGTAGCTATAACCTCTCAAAGGATGACTACATATTGCACCACACATTGTTCTGCAAAATCCGGGATCCGTAATTTAAACATTACATAATTTTACCCACGTAACAACAGTATTGCTTTGAACGCAGATTTAAATAAAACAAAAGCACCTTTTTCTGATATTTTAAAATACTGTCTAATGGAATATAAAATTGAATAATTTGGTGTTTAATTATGTAAGAATTTAGCCATGAAACAATTTTTTTTAATTGTATGTAACATTTTTTATATTTTGAAACTAAATAGTATGCTACTAATCATGGAATCAGAATAATAATAATAATATTATAAAACAATATAAAATACGCAATGTGCACTTTCACAGTATTTTTACAGTATACTGCTGACATATCGATACCTCCAATTTACACTACGCCAACTAGGATTTTGTAGGTTTACAGGAGAAGCGTTTAAAGAAAAAACGTACATAATTTTTTTATTATCACACCTATATTAATGATATTTTCAGGATAAATAAATAATTTATTTTTGCTTCTAACTGCATAATTGGATTTTAAATTATTTTTAAAATTTTAAAATTAGCTATAGTTAGCGGAGTTTAAGACGGAAAAATGGCATTTGATATTCCGTTACACTCCGCCAAGTCACAGTTAGCGGAGCTTATCTCGGAATTTGAGAGAACACAAAAATCTTAATTAAACACACTAGGATATAATTACGTATTTATTTTAAAGTACATCCAATAATAGACTTATTTTAGTGTTTCAAATAACATACCTTGATAAAATGTTCTCTTATTTGTAAATTAAAAAAAATTGCGTTTTGTAATCGGGAAAGTAATAAAATCAACTACCGTGTTACATGCCACTAACACTTACATAGCGTAGAATAACACGACCAGTGTTAGCAGTTAGCGTTTTGTTTGACACAAGATATCAATAAAATCGAATGGTTTTCCGATATTATATATTAAAATTTACAAAATTAGTAAAATAATATTATTTGTCAATAATAATAACATGTTACAAATATACTGAATTATCAAAATGATTTTTAATTAAACTTTGTTTTTCTAGAGGGTAATATACCTAAGTTGGAAATGAAAAAAATGTTTTTATAGTTCAATAGTAAATATAAAATTTTAACCTTATATACTAATCACTGTATAAACGTAATTATTTAATAATATAGAGATGAATCAGAATAAGTGTTGTGAACTAAATTAACAAATATTATTTTCAACAAATTTTCATATTTTTAATTAATACAAAAGAATTAGAACAATCTCAATTACAGTCAAGATTCAAATAAAATTAACATGAACATTTTTATGAAGTAGTATACACGTGACATGTTTCATCACATAACTATGTACGTACTAATTTAAAAAAAAAACTGAAATAATTACGAAATATGGAAGCAAGACCTTCAGATGACATCAATCCTCTTCTTCGCTTCCATCAACTTCGTGATCGACCTCTGCCACTGGTAAATTATTATAAAACTTATGATATTTTTGCGGTACGACATTATCATCATGGAAATAAACTAAATCTTTGTATTTAACCCTATTTATTTTCAATAAATGGGCATATCCTTTGACAAAGATTCTGGAGTGACTGTCTCCTACTCGATTGTTTAAAATATTGTATCTGCTGACTTTCTACATCCCCTTAGCTGTATTTATAACGTCACATTCCTATATTTTCTGGAGAAGCCCCGATCTCTTTGACTTTATTCCAAGAAACCTTATTATCCCATACCTTATTAACCCCACTACAAACACTTTTTGTTAATTTTTTTCTAAATACCCTTTTTTAAATCTAAGATTATATTTTGATTTACTTCTATGACATTATACGGCATATCATTTACTTTTGCCCATCATACTAACGAATACCATTCATCTGGCGAATAAATTTTCCTTCCTTTGGCTGATTTTTCATTCATCAGGGCATGCACCGAATCGCCTTCGTATTGTGTATGTTCCTTCACCATGGAGTGATGATAAATTTTAATTTTCAGATTAATTGCCGCTAACAAGTACTTGTGGTTAGCTATCTGGTTACGGTTTTGCCCCCCGCAATTATCTGACCATAAATATATTTCAGTAACTCCCATTGAAGCTAGTTTAGTCAAGAAATCATAAAAACAACTAGAGACATTTGCCCCTCTCTTTGCGATTTATTCGTCCCACATTTTTTATATAGGATAGGGTGACAAACGAGCCACAGTCCACCTGATGGTAAGCGGTTGCCGTGGCCCATAGACATCTACATTTGTCCTCGTCTGCGCATCAAAATGCAGATGCATTGTCAACCGTGAGGACTAAGATGGAATGCTTCTTTTCCAGTAAAAAGGGTCTCCGGTTCTCTACACTCACCATACAAAACACAGTAGTGTTAAGCTGGTATTCTGTGAGAGCGTGGTCCTTCCCCGGTGGAGCCGACCCATTCTTGCTACAACTATACTACTAATATAGCTGCAGCATGGCTCTATCACGTACAATGTATGTAACAAAATGCTTTTTTATGCGCTGTCATACACAGTAAAATTATATACGTTAAGTTTTCGTCTGTAATAATAAATACTGGTGTTTCCATGTGGTTCCTTTAGCACTTTCTGAAAATAAAATACAATGCATGCAAATCTTGGCATTCGTTACATTTTTGTAAATCAGTATAAACAAAATCCTTACTTGTGCTAAAAATATTTAAAACATAGTTTTGCATACCTTTCTTTATATCATTTCATTATCATTTGACTTTATTAGGAGCTGATAATACAATGTATATAATCGACGAATACATTACAACTTACATACATTTTCAAGATTAGTACAAGTTGGCGGCGTATAGTCGCGCGATTAGCGCCCGCGCATCCCGAATAAACAGCGCTAAAACGAGTAGTCGTGGTGTATGTCGCGTGTTTGTCAAAAGTACATTTACTTGGCGTTATGTAATTTTCAAAACTTTTTATTTCTTTAATTTTTTTTACGAAATTTAGGGAGCATAACATTATTACTTTAATGAGTCATTTTACATTAAAACCTGAAAATGAGTAAAAATTGAGTTGGCGTAGTGTTCATTGGAGGTATCGATATTAACTATTAGCTTTTTTACATGCCTTCGCACGCATAGAATACGGTTTAACAACAATATAGTTCGTGCTGCATTTATCAACACGGAACAATTAAGGCATCACCAACCTCCATATACTGGCTTTCCAGCCGATGGCGCTGTTTTTTTAGATAGATTATAGACCCTATATTCAAACTATACCACAACAGTTAACATATTATGTACTTTAAAAACGGATATAAAAGCTAACCTGCACGGTAGACGTTTTGACTTGACTTTTCAAGTATGTGGCGTGATAAGTTTGATTTGATTAAATTTTGTAATAACTCAACTGCAACTTAATCTACATATTTTGTGATTTTCTTTTTTAGCACTAATACAACATTTATTGTAAATATGCGTCATTTATATAAACATAGAATATGTTAATAACTTGATTACAGTGCCACCTATCGGTTCCTGACATAGCTGTGAACCATTGTCCCGACAGTAAAAATATATAATATGAATATGACCGAATCGATTCAAGGATTTTATATACTACCCGTGCGGTTAAAGAATGGGATTGAAAATGGCGTCGCCTCTATTCACCTTTCACTCGCACACTATTGCTATCTATACTTACTTACACCCGTCGGTAAAGACTGCAAAAAAACTACATTGCGATTTGCGTCTTTCGTACGTTCTGTAACTCTTTAGTCCAACTTGTCATTGGAATCAATGATAACAAAATTCTATAAATTACAAAAAAAATCAGTTCAACTTAGTGTCAACTTACTCTGAGCGTTCGCGTTCTGAAAGTTTTCTTAATTATTATTATAGTTTGTCTGTCTGTACAAAATCGGAATGGCTCAACAGATTGTAATATAACTTCAGGAACAAATAGAAAGTAATACCAGAATGACTAAATTTTATCCAAAAAATTTAGGTGAAGATAAACGTAGAGAAGATAAAATAAATGGTTTTATCTCAAGTCTAACTAACGCCACATTATAAATCCCGCCCAGGCGAATTAAGAGCGGATCGCTAGTTATAAATGTTATTTTAAAATAATGTCATGTCACGATCATCGTCATGATCACCGTCATGATCATGGTTATCGTCATAGTGATCGTCATAATCATGATTTTGTACGTGGTAGAGCCATTGTGCAGCTATATTGTGATTTCAGCACGAATGGGTCGGCTCCTCCGGGGTGGGACCACGCTCTCACAGAATGCTAGCGTAAAATAGCAGCTTAATACTGTTTTGTTTTGTATGGTGAGTATAGAGAACCGAAGACCCTTTTTACTAGAAACGAGGCATTCCATCTCAGTCCTCACTGCATTCAATTACAATCAGGTGGACAGTGTGCTCGTGTGTCTCGTGTGTCCTTATTCTATAAAAAAAATTATCACCGTCATGATTACCATTCATCTCAGTAGGGCAGCATTCGGGAAATTACGGCACATCTTCTCGTCAGGTGTACCTCAAAACTTGAAAACGAGACTGTACAACAAGTGCGTGTTGCCAGTGATAACCTATGGAAATGAGACCTGGTCCTTCCCTACTGGCCGTATGAGGAAGCTCAAGGTCGCTCAGCGAGCTATGGAGAGGGCTATGTTCGGGGTTTCTTTGCGTGATAAACTTAGAAATGAGGACATCCGCAGTAGAACCACAGTGACCGACATAGCCCAACGGATTAGTAAGCTGAAGTGGCAATAGACCGGCCATATAGCTGGAAGAACCGACAATCGACGGCAAAGAAAGGTTCTCGAGTGGCACCGTTGTACCGGCAGGCGAAATGTAGGGCGTCCCCCTACTACGTACTACACTACCCGACCTGGTAAGACATGCAGAAAGTCGATGCATGCAGAGCCTCGGGACCATGCTTTGTGGCATATCTTGGGGGAGGCCTATGTTCAGCAGTGGACTTGTAAAGGGCTGTAACTATGATGATGATGATGATTATCATCATGGTCATCGTTATGGTCTTCGTCATGGTCATCGTCATGGTTATGGCATCGTCATAATCATCGTCATCGGCATCAACATGGTCATCGTCATGGTCATCTTCATCGTTAACGTCTTCGCCATCGCTATCGTCATCAAAACGTCATCGTCATTGTCATCGTCATCGTCATATTCATCGTCATGATCATCATTATGACTATCGCCCTCGTCATCATCATCATGATCATCGTCATGGTAATCGTCATCGTCTCGTCATGATTATCGTCATGATTATCATCGTGGTCATCGTCATGGTTATCGTCATGGCCATCGTTATCGACATCGTCATCGTTAACGTCATCGTTAGTGTCATCGACGACTTGCGTATACAATTATTTTCAAATATTTTCCCAAACTTCTATATACTATATTTAAAATTTTTCCATTTTTTAAATTTCAAATTATTCCCAGGTACTATATTTTAAAAAGCTCTACGCTATTTTCATTTGTTGTTTTTTAACTTTACTGTTTCTCTTTTAAAGAAAGGAAAAACATATCCCTCCTTTTTCAGATCCAGCCTTTGGTCACGCAAATTTCATTGATATCTGTCTAAAAGTTTTTAAGTGAATCGTGAATATACAGACTGCAAGAGATTTGACTAGACTGATTTTTTTGCTATTCTAGGAAATACAAGTTTTGCTAACACAACTTTTCTACATATTTATTATATTATGCATAGTATTATTATAAGATAATATGAAAAATCGAGCCTTATATATATTAAATAGTAACACTAATGTTAACCTACGTTATAGTTCCTATAGAGAATGCACAGATGTTATTTTGAACCTATTGAAATCTCACAAACCGTAGATAATGAATCTGGCATTGCTGTTACCACAATCTAGTGGCGTGGCTCCTTCCGTCGAGTTTCCGTTAGATTAATTGGATATAGAGGCCCGAGAGGCTTGCGGATTGAACACAGGTGCTAAATACGGATTCAATAATTTAGACGCGAAACTGTTTAAATATTAACTCTTTAGTCATTTGAAATGCCTTGTGTAACTAAGTACATTATACATATATATTTGCGAGTCACAGAATAAGAGCCGTTATTACTTTACCATAATATATCACAGCTTTTAAAACTAAATTATTTTTTTTTCGGACTTTTATTATGTATTTTTTTACTATTATAAAGTTTTTTAGTATCCCGTGTGAATGAAACTGATGATGGTATCAACTAATACCAGACATATAAGACCTAATAATTTCAAATTTAAAAATCCCATCACACTTCTGAATATGTGCTTAACCCAAGGTGCTTTTCTTACTTACCAGGTCGTCACTCCATCTAGTCGCCTCAGACTCCTTACCGTACACTTTGCTTACTGGAACGAGGCTGCCACTCGAGAACCTTTCTTCCCCATTCGTTTTTGGTTCTTCAAGCTATATGGCCAGTCCATTGCACTTCAGTTTACTGATCCGTTTCGCTACGTAGATTAATAGGGTTCTACTGCGAATATTTTACAAGTCTAATGTAACGCAAAGAAACTCCAGGCTCCTTTTTCAGATTTTCACATTCTCAGGCTGCCTGCCACTCGAGAATAAAATATACATTTTTGATATTGTCTGTAAATAAGTTCATAACATTACAGCATTGTAATTTTCGTGGCCCCGATTATTAATTCCGAAATTATTAATTCAGATTCTTTTAGAAAAAAGTTGAATGAAAGTGAAAAAAAAATGCCATTATTTTGATATTAAATTTACTTATAAAATATTAGTCAACTATCTTATTAGTTTAGCAATGCTCATTATTATCAAAGATAGGTGTTGATTGGCAGATTATATTACGATATTCTTTATAAAACATAATATTTACTTTTGTACGTGAAGAATGTTATTGTTCCAAGACAATTCACGTTATTTACTTCATAAAACTCCCATATTCTATAGTCACGTCCACATGAAATTAATTGTTCGATAGCTTATAATAAACACATACTAATAATATAGCAAATATAATACTTTATTCTATATGCGAGCGAAGTCAATCAAAGAAAATAATGAAAACAAATTTGTTGAAATGTAATTACAGTAAGTAATTGATTTCAATAACAACATTTTTTATGAACGTTATAATAAATTAACCGTGTAGTGGCGGTGTAACAATACCCCTAATCCATCCATATCGTTCTGAGGGTGTCGTAAGAGACGACAGAGGAAAATAAAACTGGAGATGGGCAGTATCATCTTCCTGATAACAATTCAAAATAATTAAAAACTGCGGTTGACAACCCACTTGCCAAGCGTGGCAACTATAGCAAAATCCGCCCATGAGGTAATCTATGAAGGAGGCATATGTACAGTAGTGGACTTTTACAGGCTGTAATGGGTGGATAATGGTTATAATAAGAAAATAATGAAACAGACATTTTTGCGTAGATTTTGTTGAATCATTAAGCCCTACAATGACAATTTTGATAGAATACGAACCGTAATAAGTCGTTTAAGATTTCTAGTCACTATAGAATAGAATAGAATGATTTCTTTATTCAATATTGATTATTAATTAATACTTATTGAAAGTCATTTTTTATTTACCACTGGTTCGGAAAATACCTTTGTCCTGGGAAGAACTAGCAAGAAACCCATCGGAACTTTTTTTTAAACATAATCTCATTTAACAATAATTTTGTTTATACATTTTTAAATGAATTTTCATAGAACGAGCATGGTGGCGATCACCTTATTCCCAGGGGTTATTTTCATTCATATATTCTTTGATATTATAATAACCCTTTTTATATAGTTTTTCTTTAATAAAACTTTTAAACTTGTTTATTAACAAACTTTGAACATGCTTTGGGATTTTGTTGTAAAAGCGTATACATTGCCCCATAAATGAATTACTAATCCTGTGGAGTCTTGTAACTGGAATTACAAGCTTATCTTTGTTTCTAGTATTTAAGGTATGAACATCCTTATTCTTAACTATACTTATAATAAATCTGTAGAGAGGTTAATTTTGTACATGAAATATATTTCCAAAATAACTATCAGGGGGTGATTAGTGATCGATACTGATGCCAAAAATGCAAACAGTAAAATTTTTGTCTGTCTATCTGTCTGTCTGTATGTTCGTTATAGAAACAAAAACTACTCGACGGATTTTAACGAAACTTGGTACAATCATTCTTCATACTCCTGGGCAGGTTATAATATACTTTTCATAGTGGAAGAGCCAAGCAGCAGTTTTTGCTGTTGCACGTATGGGCCGGCTCGAGCCGGGTTAGTACCACGACCTCACAGAATACCGGCGTGAAGTAGAAGCTCTGCTTCTGCGTTTCGTCTGGTGAGTGCAGGTGGCCGGAGGCCCAATCCCCCCCCCCCCCCATCAACATGGTAGTGGAATTACACAATAGACTACCCCAGGAGGGTACCAGTACCCCTGGAGAATCCCTCGCTGAGCATCCACGACCATGTTATTCCAATCCTGAGCGTGGGTGCTCAGGCTGCCCCGCGTATTCTGGGGGGGGCAAAATTCCGCTCAAAAACATAACTGCTCGGGGTAAACAGAGCAACAATACCAAGGCGACCCCTGCCACGCTATCCGTGAATTTCTGCAACATCAGGGGACTTCACTCTAACCTAAACGCCGTCCACTACCATCTCGAGACGGCGAAGCCGGCCTTGCTCTTCCTGACCGAGACGCAGGTTTCCTCTCCGGCTGATATTTCGTATCTCTCCTACCCTGGGTACAAATTGGAGCACTCCTTTGTGCCTCGGGCTGGAGTTTGCGTGTATGTCAGAGAGGACATCTGTTCTCGACGCCTCGGCAGTCTTGAAGGTTCGGACCTGTCCATCCTTTGGCTACGCGTAGACAGCGACGACCACCCGCGCGTCTACGGGTGCCTCTATAGGTCCCATAGCGGTAATGCCGAAACAGACCGACTCATCGACCACGTCCAAATGGCTACAGATTCCTTGCTACAACAGGTCCCATCCGCAGAGATCGTGATCCTTGGCGATTTTAACGCCCACCATGCCGAATGGCTCGGTTCACGTTTAACCGATCATGCGGGGAGATCTGTTTATGACTTTGCCTTGGCATATGGTCTGACACAACTGGTTACTTCGCCTACGCGGATTCCAGATGTGGAGGATCATACACCTTCCCTGTTGGACCTTCTGCTGACCTCTCATCCGGACGGATATCAGGTTTCCGTCGATGCCCCTCTCGGCTCTTCGGACCACTGTTTGATCCGGAGTATGGTGCCACTCACGCTCCCTTCGCGGTTGCGTTCTGCAGGTTGCCGCCGTGTTTGGCATTACAGGTCGGCGGATTGGGACGGAATGCGGTCTTTCTTTGCATCCTACCCATGGGGGCGGGTTTGCTTCTCGCCGGATGATCCCAGCGCTGTTGCTGACTCTGTCACTGATGTGGTGCTACAGGGAATGGAACTATTTATTCCATCATCTGTGGTACCCATCGGAGGCAGATCTCAGCCTTGGTTTGGTCGCTCCTGTAAAACTGCATTACGCAGTAAGCAGGAGTGTTATCAAGCCTGGGCTGCGGCTTCGGCGACTCGGGATGTAAACACCAGCACACTTAAAAAGAAGTATAACTTCGCCTCCAGGTCCTTCAAAAGAGTTATTGCCAAGGCAAAGTCAGAGCACATAGGCAGAATTGGCGAGAAACTAGTTCGCCTTCCTTCGGGAACCCGTGCATTCTGGTCTCTCGCCAAGGCTGTCCAAGGGAATTTCTGTAAGCCATCACTACCATCTCTGCACAGGGAAGACGACTCACTGGCCCATGACGCAAAAGACAAAGCCGACCTTTTAGGCTCCCTTTTTGCGTCCAACTCGACTCTTGATGACGGGGGGAAAACACCGCCGACCATCCCGCGGTGTGAGTGCTCTATGCCGGACGTGCTGTTCTCACAGCGCTCGGTTCGCAAAGCACTTCTCTCCCTGGACATCCAGAAGTCGAGTGGGCCTGACGGAATCCCCCCAATTGTGCTGAGGACGTGTGCTCCGGAGTTGGCACCGGTCCTAACGCGTCTTTTCCGGTACTCCTACTCCCAAGGCGTAGTCCCGAATTCATGGAAGACAGCTTTTGTCCACCCGATCCCTAAAAAAGGCGACCGCTCAGACCCGTCCAACTATAGGCCTATCGCGATCACCTCCTTGTTCTCCAAAATAATGGAATCCATTATCAACTGCCAGCTCATCCGGTACCTTGAGGATCACCAGCTGATTAGTGACCGCCAATACGGTTTTCGTCGGAGTCGATCAGCTGGTGATCTTCTGGTCTACCTGACCCATAGATGGGCGGAGGCAGTAGAGTCCAAGGGGGAGGCGTTGGCCGTTAGTCTGGACATTGCGAAGGCCTTTGATCGGGTTTGGCACAAAGCGCTTCTTTCGAAGCTCCCTTCCTATGGGCTTCCCGAGAAATTATGCAATTGGATCACCAGCTTTCTTGCAGATCGGAGCATCAAGGTTGTTGTAGACGGTGCATGTTCTGACTACAAGCCTATTAACGCTGGTGTTCCACAAGGCTGTGTGCTATCACCAACACTGTTTCTTCTGCATATCAATGATATGTTGCTAACTAGTAACATTCATTGCTATGCGGATGACAGCACTGGTGATGCTCTATACACCGGCCGTGCTAATATTTCTCGGGAAAACGTCTCCGAGTACCGGAACAAACTTGTGTCTGAAGTCGAGTCTTTGCTGGACAAAGTCTCGAACTGGGGGCGACTAAATCTAGTCCAGTTTAATCCTCAGAAGACACAAGTTTGCGCGTTTACCGCTAAAAAGAACCCCTTTGTCGTATCTCCTCAGTTTCTAGGCACTCCCCTGGTTGCCTCAGCCAGTATCGGAATCCTCGGCGTCGACATATCGAGTGACGTGCAGTTTCGTGGTCATTTGGAAGAGAAGGCCAAATTGGCCTCTAAAAAGCTTGGCGTGCTCAGCAGAGCGGGACAGTATTTCATGCCGGCACACCGCCTGCAACTTTACAAGGCGCAGGTTCGGCCTCACATGGAATACTGTTCCCATCTCTGGGCAGGGTCTCCCCAGTGCCAGCTCCTTCCACTTGACCGCATCCAGCGCAGAGCGGCTCGAATCGTCGACGACCGAGTTCTTTCCGATCGGCTCGACTCATTGGCGCTGCGAAGAGATGTTGCATCTCTTTGCATTTTCTTTCGCATCTACCATGGGGAGTGCTCTGAGGAATTGTTCGGATTAATCCCAGCCGCCAAATTTCACGAACGCACATCGCGGCAGAACTCCCGATACCATCCACACCATCTGGATGATTGGCGGTCCACCACTGTGCGATTTAGAAGATGTTTTCTTCCTCGCACGACTTCCTTGTGGAATCGATTACCATCAGCGATTTTTCCGGACCGATACGACTTAGGGACCTTCAAGAAAAGAGCTTACTCCTTTTTAAAAGGCCGGCAACGCATCTGCAATTCCCTCCCTGGTGTTGCAGTTGTTCATGGGCGGCGGTAGTCACTTACCATCAGGTGAGCCGCATGCTCGTTTGCCCCCCTCTCCTATAAAAAAAAAAAAAAAAAAATCACGCTAGAATCAATAGGAGCAGAGCAGTGAAGGTAAATGTTGGGGAAACGGGAGAAATTACTCCATTTTTAAGCTTCCGTCGCGTGTGCAGCCTTAATGGTTAAAGCTATACAGAAATCATGTATGACGGAAATGTTTTCCTTAAAATTATATAAAAAATATCTCACGACAGCATATGTCTATCTTTTATGGTTGACTCACAATAACACGTGTAGCTCCCGATAGCTTTGCAGTTCAGAACTTTCTGATTATATTTGTCTACTCTTACGTTTATAACACTCTCACTCATCCCTAATTAAAAAAAGTTAACATTATCATCTATTCAATAAAAAGGAATCATAGAAATCGGTATAGAAACACCAAATATACATGAAATACGCTAATAAGCCATCGCGCGTGAATACTGAATCATGCTATAAGAAT
This sequence comes from Parnassius glacialis, assembly GCA_033319125.1. NCBI lineage: Eukaryota > Metazoa > Arthropoda > Insecta > Lepidoptera > Papilionidae > Parnassius > Parnassius glacialis. Next base: position 35,254,784 of record JAVANC010000001.1, on the reverse strand, counting down.
TGCGATCCGATTGCGAGCTTCATACCATAGATAAATATATATGTAGCAAGCTAGCTTCATACAATATTTGGCTGTTGATGCGAATAGACGTTCGAGTGTTCGACGTTATTGACAGACAATAATTGATTTTAACAAACCGTGCTTATCAGCGCGACTCTTAGTCTACTCTTACGTTTAATAATTTATTTTTAGATTTCTTTGGTTGTTATTTTATAAAATAGGTATTAGTTATTTTGGTAGTGTTTAAATATTTCTTAGTGTTAGCTTAATTATAAATTAAACTTTTTTATTATTTAGCTGTAGTTTTAAATAGGTACCTAAGTATCAAATAGGTTATTTCACTCTATTAGACGTAGTTTAGGTACCTACTTATATATTTTTAAGAATTTAATTTTGGATTTACGGATTAGGATTTGGATTAGGATCCGTTTTATTATTTAAGTAGGCATTTAGATTTTTTAAGTGTATGGTAGCTATAGTTAGGACCTCTAACGTAGATTATTTTGTTAGGTAACTGAACGCCGTCGATTAAAAATAAAATACACAATGCCACCTAAAAACGATTAACTTTATCTCGAAATTCGATAGAAGCTAAGAGAATGAGAAATGTGCGTTCTCAAGAATCGGCAGAGGAAAGAGCACATCGGTTAAACTCTATGAGAGTTAGTGCCTCAACTTCTCGAGGCAATGAAAGCTCTCCAGAAAGAGAGATGCGATTAGCAGCTGACAGAGCGAGACGAGCTACATCACGGGCGTCTCAAAATTCAACGAGAGCTAAGGCTTACCATTGACCGAGAACAACATGTGTTATCCCGAGAAGCTAAAACTGCTTCACAACGAGAATTGCCGCTCACAGCTGACCGCGACCGGCATACATTATCTCGCGAGTCCGAAACCTACACTGAGAGGGAATTCCGTCTCACAGCTGACCGCGAACGGCATACATTATCTCGCGAGTCCGAAACCTACACTGAGAGGGAATTACGTCTCACAGCTGATCGCGAACGGCATGTACTTTTCCGTGAGTCCGAAACCTTCACTGAGAGGGAATTACGTCTCACAGCTGATCGCGAACGGCATGTACTATCCCGTGAGTCCGAAACCTACACTGAGGGAATTACGTCTCACAGCTGATCGCGAACGGCATACATTATCTCGCGAGTCCGAAACCTACACTGAGAGGGAATTACGTCTCACAGCTGATCGCGAACGTCATATTTTATCTCGAGAATCTGAAACTATTACTCAATATGAAGACCGTTTGACAAATGATAGGGTGCACCATAATATTATTCGATCTCTTGAAGATGAACATGAGTATGAACAACGACTAGAGTCGGGACGCGAATATTATAATTCTTTGAGACAAGAACGATTAATAAGTTTGTCTAATGAAAGATTAAGAATTGAAAATATTCGGTCCCTTGAAACGGACGAACAGCGAGAGGCCCGTCTTACTGCAGACAGATTTAGACATAGTCTTAATGACTTAGATGTACACATAGAAGATCAATCTACAAATTCGGTGGCGTGGTCCGACAAATATTAAAGTGGGTTTGCTTATAACCTCACAATTGATTACAGATCATCTTCTGTAATAGGCGATATGAACGTAGTATGTTCTTTTTGTAATGCTTCAAAGTGGAGTAAGGAGTTGGCTGGTTTCTGTTGTTCTGGAGGTAAAATAAATTTGCCTTTGTTCGAAGATCCAACGAAACCTTTGAAGTCACTACTTTTAGGGGAACATGTGCAATCTAAACAGTTCTTAGACAATATTCGCACTTATAATAGTGCGTTTCAAATGACATCCTTTGGTGCTCAACAAATCTCAGAAGGACCTTTCATGCCTGCTTTTAAGATACAAGGTCAGGTTTACCATTTGATAGGATCCCTATTGCCTGAAGACCAACCCAAGTTTCTTCAAATATATTTTGTATCCGACTACAACGAACAGTCGAATATAAGAAATCAATATTTCCCGAATTTAAATACTGAACTTATTTCACAACTTCAGAACATGTTGCATCAGGTTAATTCGTATGTATGCAGTGTTAAATCGGCATTAGAAGCTCTTCCTCAAGATGGTGATAACAATTATAAAATTGTTATAAGTACCGATAGGCGTCCAACTCAGAAACACCCTGGGCGTTATAACGTTCCATCCACGAATGAAGTTGCTGTAATATTGGTCGACCAGGAATGTAGTAGGCGTGATATCGTTATCCGTTCCAGAGACAATCGTTTGCAACGTATTTACGAAACCCACAGGGCTTACGACAGTTTGCAATATTCTTTGATATACTCTCGAGGGGAAGATGGTTATAATTTCGCTTTATACCAAACTGATCCGCGTACAGGCGCACCTAATTATAATAAAAAGATGCCATGCCTTCAATTTTATTGTTACCACTTGCAAGTGAGACGGAATAGATTTGTATACTTTCAACGTTTTCGTGGCTTATTCAATCAGTTTATTGTTGACATGTACGCAAAAATTGAAACCGAAAGATTAGTTTATATACGATCTAATCAAAGGCAGCTGCGCGCTGAAGAATACGTGCACCTTCGTGACGCCATGCAGCAAGATAATGATACGGTGAATATGGGCCGTTTAGTTATTTTACCCTCTTCTTTTACTGGTGGTCCACGCTACATGCACGAACGTACTAAAGATACTTTTTGTTACGTAAGAAAATATGGACGTCCCGACTTATTTATTACTGTAACTACGGATCCCAAGTGGAATAAAATCACTCGGGAGCTTATTGAGGGTCAAGCACCGCATGACTGCCATGATATTATCGCAAGAGTTTTTCATTTAAAATTAAAATCATTGATAGATCTACTTACCAAAGATAACATTTTTGGAGATGTATTAGGTTATATGTATAGTGTTGAGTGGCAAAAATGCGGCTTACCTTACGCACATATCCTGCTTTGGTTAAAAGATAAGGTTCGACCTAATGATGAAGACAGTTCAATCAGTGCTGAAATTCCAGATCCGATTGCAGATCCCGTGTTATACGACATTGTTAAAACTCATATGATACATGGTCCATGTGGTGCATTTAACGCGAATGCTCCTTGCATGCAAGACGGTCGTTGCACTAAAAGATATCCAAAAGCATTAGTGGATGAAACTGTAACAGGACATGATGGATACCCATTATATCGTCGCCGTTCAAGAGACAATGGTGGTTTTACTGTTGAAAAGCAAGTGTCTGGACAACAGGTTACTTTAGATAATAGGTGGGTCGTTCCGTATTCGCCTGTGATGTCTAGAGCATTTCAAGCTCACATAAATGTTGAAATGTGTAATAGAGTCAATAAAATATATTTGTAAGTATATTAACAAGGGCAGTGACCAAGATACATTTGCGTAGAGAAATGAACATGATGAAGTTACTAGATTTCAGTTAGGCAGATATATCAGCTCTTCAGAAGCTGTGTGGCGGATCTCAAGTTTCAACATTCACGAAAGATATCCACCTGTGACTCATTTGGATGTTCATCTTGAAGGCGGTCAATGTATATATTTTAACGCCGAAAATGTTACAGAACGATTAGAGAACCCTAGACAAATAACTTTATTACCATTCTTTCGACTTTGTCAAACTGATGATTTTGCAAAATCTCTTTTGTATGAGGAAGTTCCATCGTATTATACCTACGATAAGCAACGAGGTGTCTTTAATCGTAGACGCCGTGGCAGGCCTGTAGATGGCGAGTCAGGTATTTTCAAAGAACATGTTCTTGGTAGAGTGTATACTGTTCATGCTAACAACGCTGAGTGTTTCTATTTGCGATTATAATTACATACAGTGCGAGGACCAACATCATTTATAGATTTGAGAAAATTAGACGATGTTGTTTATCCAACTTATCATGCAGCTTGCCAAGCGCGTCGTTTGCTTGAAAATGATCAGGATTGGGATGACGCTTTAGCAGAATCCTGTGTTAGTGATAATCCACGACGGTTACGCCATTTATTTGTAACATTACTCATATTTTGTAATTTGTCAGATGCTGTACAATTATGGGAAAAATATAAAGAAAGATTTGCAGAAGATTTTCTTCGGAATATATCTCACAGTGATGAAGGCGCAAGCGCAACTAATGATAATTTCCGTGATCTTGCCATAAATCTGTGCTTATTAGCTCTTCAGGAAGACTTAACAGCAGTAGGCGGTAAATTACTCTGTGAATATGGTTTGCCAACACCAACCTCAGTCGGAGAGGTTACCAATAGGGAATATTCTGCAGAGAATGGTTACAACTCTATGGAACTGCTGGCAACATTAGAAAACGGTGTCCCAATGATGACTGCAGAACAACGTTCAGTCTATGATAGCGTGTGCGAGAATGTTCAGAATAATTTGGGAACAATATGGTTTTTAGATGCACCTGGAGGAACTGGGAAAACCTTTTTGACTAAATTAATATTAGCTTATGTTCGAAATCAGCGTAAAATTGCTCTTGCCGTGGCTTCATCAGGTATAGCTGCAACATTGCTACCAGGAGGTAAAACTGCGCACACTATGTTTAAAATACCAATTGATATAGATCGCACGGAAAGTCCAACCTGTAGTATTTCAAGAAATAGCGACAAAGCTAAGTTATTACGTGAGTGTAATTTAATCATATGGGATGAAAGTACGATGGCCCACCGAAAAGGAGTAGTAGCGGTAGACAGAACTTTAAGGGATATAAGACAAAATGATCGACCAATGGGCGGTATCACGGTTTTATTTTGTGGTGATTTCCGACAAACCTTACCGGTAATACCACGGGGAACCCGAGCTGATGAGGTTAGGGCTTGCCTAGAAAGCTCTTATTTGTGGCGTGATATACAATCGGTACATTTGACTATAAACACGCGAGTGAGTACTGGAGATAACCCGGATGATCGTCAATTTTCTGATAAATTATTAAAGATTGGGGAAGGTACCTATCCATAACTACACCAAGGAAAACTTATTGACGCCTGAGTTATGTTGTATAGTGCAATCCCAACCACATCTTATATCTCGGTTTACGGTGACGTAACAATTATATTAAATAGGGACAATTTTTGGCTATGCGAAAGATCCATTTTAACTCCTCGCAATGACCAGGCATCTGAGATTAATAACAAAATACTGTCGAATATACAGGGGGAAAGCAAAGTTTATAGTTCAATAAATAGAATGGTCGATGAACAGGAAGCCACCAATTACCCGATAGAATTTTTAAATTCTTCAAATATGCCCGGACTTCCTTCTCATGAAATTTGTTTAAAAATTGGTATCCCGATTATTCTGCTCCGAAATTTAAGACCACCACAACTTTGCAATGGAACTCGGCTAAAAGTAACCCAGTTGCAACAAAATATCCCGTCTTTGTTCCCAGAATTTCCATAATACCAAATAATTTTCCATTCCAATTTAAAAGAACGCAATTCCCAGTATCATTGTGTTATGCAATGACAATTAATAAGGCTCAAAGGCAGACTTTTCGTGTTGCTGGAGTAGATCTCGGTGTCACTTGTTTCTCGCATCTCGCATCAGTTGTACGTCACTCTTTCCCGGGTTAGCATTTCTAGAAATCTTTATGTTCACGTGCCGGACAGGTCATCTTTCAACATAGTTTACCCGGAAGCTTTGCGCTGAAGTATTTTTGTTCTATAAGTACTTAAGCCTCATGTGAACGTGATCTTAATAATATTACCAATATATTAACTAAATAACACAGAAGGAGTTACACTCCATCCAAAGCCCAGCGACACTATAACATATATAGGAATGACGTCTTAGCAAAAGTTGTTTAGTCTGATGGGCATTTCCTGTTGACTTACAAAAATGAAAGATCGAGAACGTCTCGAATCGTCTCGCGAATCACGTTGTTTTCCCGTCCCCGGGCTCTTAGAATTCAACATCAGACGTTTCAGATCTTCGATTTTGACGACCCCGTTGTCGCTGGCATAAGCAACAGGATCCGCGTACGAAGTCGCGGGCAGAAGCTAATTCTTATTAAAGCTCTTTGTTTTTATGTACATACGTTATATAACTTTCTATACACGGTCTTAACCATTTCGGCACATGCATAATAATACTCTTTGTATAAATTAATATGCAACAACGCCTATTAGACTGTTTCACCTAACAAAGAGCATATAATAATCACTACGTTAGTCACCGACCAATACCATAGCCTCCTATCATCGAACCGACCTAAATCGTGCTTTATACGTTCATAGCATGTTCATAGTATGAGTCGTTGTATTTGGACCGAGATAATTGGGATTTATTATTTTCAAGTGCCAGAAAAATCTCATGACTTCCGATATGTGGCGGTATAACCATTTGGTTTTCACCAGACGTAAAATACCGGCGATTGTGTACTGCTTCAAAGGCACGATAGCTACTTCTAACGATACTACAATCGCAAAGCATGTCAGTTAAGGAAAATCCTCTCTTTAACAGGAGAGGCCCGTGTCAGCAGTGGCTCTGGATATCGGCGAGAATGCTTCTTGCGTTTTCGATATAAATGTTTCGGTTTTTATAAAATTTGATATTTTTATTCCACAAGTTGTCGCAGGGAAATAACCAGGAAATATTGTCTGGATGTGTTTGCCGTGCTGCTTACTGATTTACGGAAGAGCCTCCGAGGATGAACAATTCATCCAAAAACGCTAAACCAAATCAGTCAACGTCCTTTTCAGTTCACTGCTGCACATATGTCTTTACAAGAACGTGTCACTCCCGTTGACCAAGTTAGTAGATGCAAATGGGACTGCCAATCGGTTGTCCTGGTTTGCCAGTTGGTTGTCATGGCAATTGGCTGCTAGAGGATATGAAGTTGACATGAGGAGAATAGTTGGCGTATACCTTTTAATAATGTTTCTAAATATTACGGAACTGGTTTTAAATTGTGTTGCTTTAGATCTTATAATATGCAGATGTGATTTTGCTTCAAATTTTAGGAACACATTTTGAAGCGTTTTGAACTTCAATTCATTTGAAAAATATTTATTAAAAAGCATTTGATTGCATTATTTTATGGGAAAAATGAAACTAATACCTAGTTAAATAATAAATAGACGCTCTTTTTGTGCTTTTACCCGATTCACATTTTAAACTTTTGCTTACTAAGTAATATGTTTTCTGTATAAACGGACGTCTATTTGAAAGTTGTCTATTTAATCTAGCACAAGTTGGTTCGTTATGGCACAAAGAGTGAGTCAGAAAGCAGATTAACAAAACTACTGTAGATTAAATTCAATGCATACGAAAAGTTTGTGTGCTGGTATTGTTTGAGTAAAACTTTGTTGTTTTTACTATGTTTTTCTGTGCAGTGGTAGCAGAGGAGGCCTGAGGAGACGTTCTACTTACACCAGTGGGCGGTTACGCTCCGGGCCACATTGGTCCTTCGTGTTCGACCCTGCTGGCCGGCTTTGCTACTATTGGTCCATGGTTGTTTCCCTCGCCTTTCTGTACAATTTATGGGTCATCGTCTATAGGTTCGCCTTCCAAGAGATCAATGGTATGTGTTTTTTTTAAATATATTAATTTTACGTATATTTTTGCTGTAAAATGTGTGTACGAAATAAATAAATGAAATAAGTAAAAACTCACTATCACTATAGCCAATCACAAGTCCACTGGTGAGCATAGACTCCCCCGTAGATTGCTATAAAGTACATTGACTACCTGCGTGTTTCATCAGGTCTTACTCCATCTAGTGGGAGCAGCAAGATACCTTCCCTTCCCAGTACAAGGTTGCCACTCGAAAACCTTTTTCAGAAAATATGCGATATCCAACCGTAGCAACTATGACATATTCCCTGTAGAGGTACAAAAAATACGCATTAAGTTGGAATTCATAGGTTAGTAGTAGGGTTCGAAGAATCTCTGGTAGAGATTTAGTTGCCATCAACGCTGTTTAGATCTGGAAACCTATAACGCACGCATATGGTGTTAGACTTAATGATACTAGTATTGTAGGTAGAGATATACAAGTACAAAAATTAACTAAGACTAATCGGCTAAGGCTAAATGTTGATCATTATTCTTGATATTTTATACTTAAATAGAAATATGCATATATGTACGAGCATATATATAAATACTATCCAAAATATAATAATATGTAGGGAAGTTAACAATATTAAAAAAAATAAAAAATAATATGGGTTTGCTTTAACTTACCTATATTATTAGTTATTATTTTTTTTAATTAATAATAATGTCCTCCAGACCGAATTTCAGCCACGGCGGCCAGTCTCAACGGAGACTAGCCATCTGCGCAGGACAGGATTATAGTGCCCAAGTGTATGCGCGAGCACAGGTGCACTCTCTATTCCCTCACTCTCATAGCCTGATGGAACGGTAAATCGACACGACCGGAGAGAGATCAGGCGCAGGGCCAACGGCTTTACGTGCTTTCCGAGGCACGGGGGTGAAACACCGCCAACTTCCTGACTCCGGGCAAGATACTGAGAATTTCTTGATGGAAAACTCAATAACTGATTTTTTGGCCCGACCCGGGATTCGAACCCGGGACCTCATGATCAGCAGTCGCACTACTACAACCACTAGCCCAACGAAGCAGTTTTTAAATTAACTTAGTAAGAAAAATAGTTACGTAATAACTTTTTTATTTCATTTCTTAATAAGAGATGCTTAAAATTCAAGTTAATAGTTCATATTAACTGAACTTGAAAGGAAAACTTAAGTAGATAAAAATCCAATTTTGACTTTCGTTCTTATGCTAAAGACGTATCCACTTAAGATAGCAACCTAGATTAGTAGCAACGATCTGGCTGCAACGACTGAGCGCACTCTGTGCATAGTTTTCCTCAACTTGTTCCGCCGAGTATTAAATTACTTACGTAAATAGCTTCTCTGAGTTATATGTCTTGCGTTGAAGAGAATGCAATATTTTGAAACATACTTCTTCGTCATATTTCACCGCTGACTTTTATTTTGATTAGTTAATGTCTTATAAGTTACAGTCTTTTTCAACACGATAAATGTCTTATATTGTGTTTAATCTAGCCAAGAATTATTTAAGATGCCCAAGTTTTTTTCTTTTCCAGAAATGATAATTATTTTTTGACGCGCGCTAACTTCAACAAACTAATGTTACTTTTTTTTGTTTCAGGTGAAACGCTAATAGTGTGGTTCTGCTTAGATTACTTTTCGGATTTTCTTTATCTCGCGGACATTTTATTTCATTTTCGAACGGGCTACCTGGAAGATGGCGTGTTACAAACAGACGCTGCAAAGTTACGTGCGCATTATATGAACTCTACTACATTCTACATAGACTGTTTGTGTTTGTTGCCGCTTGACTTTCTTTATCTCTCCATCGGGTTCAATTCCATATTGCGCTCGTTCCGGCTAGTGAAGATCTACCGTTTCTGGGCGTTCATGGATCGTACGGAACGTCATACAAACTATCCTAATCTATTTAGATCGACCAGTTTAATTCATTATTTGTTAGTGATATTCCACTGGAATGGGTGCTTGTACCATATTATATATAAAAACAATGGTTTCGGTAGTAAAAATTGGGTGTACCATGATACAGAAACTGCAGATGTAGTGAAACAGTATCTTCAAAGTTATTACTGGTGTACATTGGCGCTAACTACTATAGGTAAGTCGTTTCAATATATCCTTTTAGTATTTCGTAAATAGTTATGTTCAATCTGTCAAACCATAATTAAATGATTTCTTATATTTACGTGAAAACAAAAAAAATATTAAAACTTAATTTAAGTACGAAAAGTAATTTCACTAAGTTACACACATAAATTTACAAAGTTCATTCTATGTGAATCGAACCAATTGGTTCCATCTACACAGAATGAACTTTGTTAATTTATGGTTCATTACTATTTAGTCATGAAAAGCCAATGCTAGCCTGGCTCAACAAAAACATCATCAAGTTAAAACACCTTAGTTCTTTCTTGCATGCCTATGTTGCATTAAATCACTTAAAATGTCTAACTAATATAAATCGCTTATTGCGTATGTCGCTTAACCTGTACGTTTCATTTTATTCAATGTTTACCATAGCTTATTATAAATTCAGGGTTACTTCAAACATGTGTGCTATTATATTAGTAAATGTTGGTTTTGTCCTTGACAACATGAACCCAACTTCAACACAAGGGCTCTTAATTTACCTTTAGTTGTATGTATAGTATATATTTTAGAGAGGTGGTTTTGGAGCACCTGCAACGTTATAAGATATTAAATATTCATACTCCTATATTTAAACAAGTAAGCAACAGTGTCATTGATCTTTTTGAAGTTTTGTATGTCGAATAGTAATAGTACACATTTAAATACTAACCAGCTTTTCACTTCGTTTTAGAATGGAACATCTCTTTAACAACATCATTGGCGTTTAAATGTTGAAATTCGCACGGGCGTAGCAATTTAAGAAAGAGTTTAAATGTGAATTAATATAGAATTAGATTACAATATTTATAGTATAAAATCTATAGATTATTATTAATTAATTTTTATCTTAAAAATTAATTAATAATAATCTTTAGATTTTCAAACTAAATAATACACACACATTTATTTTAATATTAAATTTCAATAAATATTATATGTCTCAACTATTGATCATACGTTATTCATATAATTTTGAACTAATTGATTTGAAATTTTGATGAAAATATTAACAATGTCAAATAAGTAAATAGAAATAATTAACTAGGTCAAATTATTTAAATTGATTTATAATTTATCAATGAAAATTCATTTAAATTATTATAGCTTTTCACAATAATATATTATAATATTATGTACAAAAATTTACTTCAAATTTACGACACTGTTGTCTGTCCGTCTGTACTAAATTATCTTCTCAGAGACAATTATTATAATGCAGTTACTCAAATAAGCATATTCAATTTTGGGGAGTAAAATGGGAAGTTACTATTAACTTGCGGTATTATTATTTTTTAGATAATAACGTAAGTAGGGTGTAAGAGAATTGAACCATAATTTCAAAATTATATAAAACATTATTTTGTGTTAATCTATATAATTAATTTAAATTCTTCATCATATATACAAAGTCGCAAATATTGTGAATATGGTATAAAATTAAAGTAAAATAGGAGTCTATGTTCGTCCCACGGCTGACCACAGGCCTCTTCTTATAGAAACAAGATAATCTCAGGCCATAGAGCATTATAACATTGAACCCACTGCGCTGCTCAAGTTCATGTTGGCGGCGATTTTTTCACGTGTTTTCTTTCGTCGTCGAGCACTTGGAAAAATCAGCACTTCAAATTGCAAATAAAAATTTCATTGGTTTGGAGACGCGTATTCTAAAATTTCATTGCTCGTCGTTTAACAGCATTCTTGAGCTGTATGACTAAAGGAAAATTATCCGGTTTGCCGTGTTTTATTTTTCCTCTTTTTGTTATTAGTTTTCTTAAAACAATGTAGGATTTTGTGATTTTTGTTTAATCGAAAGCATAATGCTTATTATCGACAACTTGAACTTTACAATATTGGCTCTCTTGATTGACACCATAAAATAAATTCTTATTTTGGTTCGATTCCCTACTCTGACAAAAAAGAACCTTGCCTTCCAACATTTCATGTCTTTATTATTTATGGAATTTGTAACCATATCCCGTTCGTTCGGGTTACTTAAGTGAGCTATAGAAACGGGTTGGTCGTGAAAATATTTATAACTCCAAAAATAAACTACAAACTGGTTACTGGGTACTAAACGGCAGGACACAAGCCACCGCTCATAACTGGGAGGTATTTTGGGATGGGAAAACGTCCGCAATGTTATCCTGTAGTATGATAGTGATTTTCAATGATTTCGAAATATTTTTATAATTTCTGAGACATCCAGGTTCCCTTACGATGGTCTGCATCACCGGTAGCGTATGGTAAAGCAGCACTTACATTTAACTTGCTTTTCGCCTGGTGTTGCAGTTGTTTATGGGCGGCGGTCAACAGGTGAGCCGCATGCACGTTTGCGGCTCACCTTATGAGCCTGACCTGACCTGAGATCACTCTACTATATATAAAAAAAACAAGAATCGCAATTAACATTTTATTTATTTTGGCGAGAATTTATAGAGATTTGCTCGTGCTCGTGTACTATGAAATTTTCAGGCAAGTTAACTAAACTTGCCTAAGATAAACGGCTCCCATTTATAAGTGTTCAACTATAATATATACATAATTGAGTAATATTTACTTAATTATATGAAAGAAAGAAAAAAAATTACAATAACAAAAATACATATTATACATAGTACAGTGCAACATAAACCTATACAAGATTTTTCTGCACACTGCAGTTCGCCGTCTTTCGAACGTCAAACATTTTAATATTATTTAGAGTAAGAAGGTAGTTCGCTCGCTTCTATAACATTATCATGAGGATGAGTTGTAGTATACAGGTTGTTCGGAGGAAAAATTAATTTTTATTTTTGAAATATACAAATAGTATACATATATAATAGTATATAGTACACAAATAGTATATAGTATTAGTATTTAGTTACATTATGTTAGTATTAGTGTTAGTATATATAAAACAAATACTTGACACGGCCTGTAGACTTGTGGAAGTAAAGCTTGCACTTAACCGATTTCCTTAATGGCTAATCTTTATATATAAAAACTAGCTTTTTTTAGAAAGGGGATGGGGTGTACGGATCAGGTCTTTTCCATGCGCATGATTGCGGAGAAATTTTTGGCCAAAAACCAGAAAGTTTTTTGTGCGTTCATGGACTTGGAAAAGGCTTATGACAGAGTGGACAGGAACGTGTTATGGCAAACACTGACCTCATTTGGGTTGAGCGCTGGTCTGATACAGGCATTGAAGTCTCTATATAGGGACTCTAGTGCTTGTGTCAGGATCAACGGGGCCTACTCGGACTGGTTTGGCATCCATAAAGGTGTCAGACAGGGCTGTGTGGCTTCCCCGTGGCTGTTCAACCTATTTATGGACAGTTGTTTGGAAAATTTGAAAGTAGAAGAATGCGGGTTAAGAATGGGTGAGTTAACCGTCAAATGCCTTTTGTACGCCGATGATCAAGTCATACTTGCGTCTTCGGCGGCCGAGTTGCAAATGATGGTTACATTAATGAACAGGACATTAAAAGAAAAGGGAGTGAAAGTGAACGCAAGTAAGACGAAAGTTATGGTTTTTGAAAGAGAAGAAAGTAAAACGATATGTGAAATAAGAATAGAAGGGGAGTTGGTAGAGCAAGTAGATGAGTTTGTGTATTTGGGAAGTGTGTTTAGCAAGGATGGTAGATATGATAAGGATATAGAACGACGAGTGAATGCAGGAAATAGAGTGAATGGGGCTCTACACTCTATTGTGAAAAGTCAGAATGTGTCCAAAAAGGCACGTATGGCAATTCACAATGCTGTGTTAGTGCCTACTTTAATGTATGGTAGTGAAAGTTGGGTGTGGCAGAAGAAGCACGAGAGTAGAATAAATGCTGTAGAAATGCGATCACTAAGGAGTATGTTAGGGATGAATCTGAATGACAGAGTGAGAAATTGTTTAATAAGAGAAGAGTGTGGTTTGCAAGATGATGTTGTGACCAAGATTAAGAAAGGAATGCTTCGGTGGTTTGGTCATGTAGAAAGAATGAATGAGGAAAGAGTGACAAAGCAAATTTATGTTGCAGAGGTGAATGGCAGAGTCGGGAGGGGTCGCCCTAGGCGAAAGTTTATCGACCAAATTGGCGATATATTGAAAATGGGCCAAATCAATAGTACCTTTAACCGACGAGCGTGTATGCGTAGGTATATGGATGTGGAGGAAGCGAGAGAAGTCTGTCAGGATCGTGCCAAATGGAAGTCCATAGTCTCTGCCTACCCCTCTGGGTGACAGGCGTGAGTGTTTATGTATGTATGTAGCTTTTTACCCGCGGCTTCTCTCGCGTGCGCTTTAATTTAGGAATATCATTAAAAAGCTGTTCCGTGCCAAATTTAGAAAAATTCTATCACTTTTAGAGTCACCTCGGTGTCTTGTCTCTATGTCTGTCAAACATTTTTTTCATTCTAAAATGCTATTAGACCTAGATGATTGCTAACATGCTACAGAAACACGTGAATATATATGTCTAATAACACCCACTATTTTTTCTTAGATTATTTTTTATATCGGGCGTGTCTTCCGATTCCGATGTATCCATAAGAAAGGCTTGAAAATAGTCTTGAAATCAAAATGTATTATTATTATTTACATTTATTCATAGTTAAAGTAAATTAAGTTTTAACAAAGTAATATAATGTTTATTTGAGACATTTTATTCATATCATTGGTCCTATTTAATATTGATTGGCACCATAAAATAGATGTAGATTTTTTTTAATTCGAGTAGACTTCTTTCTTTTCTTTCTTTCTTCTAGAATTTCATAAATACAGTTCTATAATAATGAATACAACACATGGATTAAAACTAATGTTACGGGTTTTTTTTACGCATCTTGGATGAAAGTTCCGAGTAAAAGAACATATCGTTGATGTGAAGCACCGAAGCTCCGGGAAGTCAAGTATGTCAACATGTTTAGTATCGTCCCAACCATTAAATCGGATCTGATAGACAACAAATCCTTGCAATAGAACATTGAATCCTACCAATGATGATTCGCGAGGCTATTGAAATTAAAAATATCCTAATTTTAATAGGGAAGATGGCTGAGTGCTACCATCTGCTAAGAACCCCATAATTAATAAAATTAAATTCAAACTACTACTGCATTTATTCTATTCTATTTTAACTACGACATCAGGTCGTCAAACACCTCAGTTCTCCACCCGTGACCATGGATGCTGTAGAGTGCCCAAAACATCGGGAATTTAAAAAGTTAAAATTAAAGGCGATAGAATCCTTCAAATTAGTTTTATTCCTTATAAATATTATTCACAGTGAACGTTAGGATCACTACACTCATGAACGGGAGTAGAAAAATGTTCGCCCTGTTGTGGCGGTGAAAGAAAATCCACCACCTCATATCGTCCCGTCGTAAGAGGTGACATAGGAAAACAAACTGGAGATGGAATGGGCTGCATCATCTTCTTGACAACAGATCAAAATAATAATAGCTGCGGTTGCCAACCCACCTACCAAGCGTGGCAACTATAGCAAATATCCAGCTACTTGACAATTTATGGGGGAGGCTATGTTCATTTCAGTGGACTTTTGATAGGCTGACGATAATGAGTTCTACTCATCTTTGCAAGCCATAATATTTACGTTAGAGTGAAAACAAAAAGTAACATACCCGAAAACATGAATGAAATAAAAACTGCATATACTGCCCTATGAAAACTAAAAAAATAGCAGCTTACATACATGTTACTAATCGGCACAGGCCGCAGAATTTTTGGCCAAAAAAGTGTTCGCTGCGCTGATTCCAACGCGGGATGAATGTAATGTTAATGATTCAATTATTTACATCGTATATTCAGTAGCATTGTATTATTTCATTTTATCAATGACTTGCCATTTTAGTTTATTTAGAAGTAAGTAGATGGCGCTAATATTAGATGAAATAATGAAAGCCAAAACCATACCATCTAGTAATATCAGCAATTGAAGCGAACATTTATTTATTATATCAAGGGATAAAGTGATGTCAGTGTTCTCTTAAAAGTTCTGTTTCTGTTAAAAAATATGTTATCAGCGCCGCTAGCGGTGAAAAACGATTTAATGATATCGTCATAATATGACCATATTATGAAATAGCAACTTTGTGTTTAGTTATTAATATCTTCAAACGATTTCTATTCATTGATTTGGTCATGCTATATCATCAAATAGACAAATAGTGTTAAATATTATGAAATGACGACACCATTTCACGAAATGATAGACTACTTTATCATATATGATCAATGAGGGCATCCACGACTTTTTCTGCCACCAGGGCGGCGCCACTTTCGAGTGAGGTAAAATATTTGACAGATTTCATAGCGGGGACGATAATTTCTTAGGAAAATATAATTTTTAAGGTTTCTTTCTGTATTATTAGTTATATTTTATATTAATTACATTAGAAATGAATAAACCAAACTATAAATATAACTAAAAGACGACTTTTAAAAAAAAGAGTTATAATGTGCAAAAAATTTAAAATCAAACCACTGACGCATTATGTTATATATTAATATAATACTCTAGACAATGATAAACTATTATTTGAAACTAATTTCTCAACTAAATGACACTGTGTAACAAAAAACTTTACCTCAGTCGCTAGTGGCGACATCTGGTGAGTGGAAGATTATTAGCCCTCATTCTACGATCTGGCCACGACATATATAAAAATCTCTTGAATAAAACTATCATGATAACGAAAATTTTGCAACAATTGTAGACAGACCAGTTTTAATCACTTTAGTTATATATTAGTAATTGCAATAAATACCTTATCAATTTTCATATTTTTGATAGATGTCACTATTGTCTATTGAAATTATTACACTTTTAAAATAAAATAACAAAATACTAAAAAACTAAACGTTAGTTTTTTTAATAATTTTAAAAATCTAATCATTTAATCATATACATGCAAGTTATTTATATTATTTCATTTATTAGTAACTGAAGGCAAAATATACTACTTTTTCCATTTGATGATAGATGGCGCTGTTTTAAATACCAAATAGGTGTAGTTTCAAATTATTTTACCAAGATTACAACTATATTTTAAACTTTATTTACAAATATGGTATTTATTTGAAAAGCAACAGTCATCCCGCCTATAACCAAGATTTAATAGACAGTTAACATCTAAAGGAAATAAAAAACTTAACCTTCCTTTTTTGAAGTTCCGTAATCGGATAAAAAGTAGCCTATAAGTTGCCCCAGGTTACTCACTACCTATATACAAGATTTCATGTAAATCGGTTCAGTAGTTTTTGCGTGAATCCGGAATACACAGACAGACAGACAGAAAGACAGACAGACAGACAGACAAAAATTCTAAAAACCACTAATTTGGCTTCAGAACCCTTTATTTAGTCACCTGGACTTGTTTTTTCTAGAATATATTAGAATTACAGACACGACTTTTCTACAGATTTATTATATGTATAGATTACAAGTCACGCTGTTTGTCCGTGATGAACTCTTAAACTACTGAACTGATTTCAATGAAATTTTGCACACTCTGTGCAGTATGGTCCAACTTGAGAGATAGGATAGTTTTTATCCTGATAAAAGACACTCAATATTTTTTTATTACGAATTTAAGCATTTTTTATATGAAGGGTTGTCGGAAAGGGCCGAGCAACGTCTGCCTGGTCAGCTAGTACTACTATAGAGTGAAAAACTTTATAAGTAGTAATTAAGCATTTTACGATGTCACGAACTGTCATACCAATTTTTTCCCATAATAAACTTAATCTTCTATTACTTTCATGAGATAACTTGTTAGCAAAAGAAGTTCGTGAACTTATTACCGTGCTGATACACAACCAACATGTAATATTATTACATCGTAAATATTATGTTCATATATATGGAAAACTATTTACGCTAGTATTATGTGTATTGCATATACTTTTGAAAATCTTACTAATGACCACTGGTCTGGAAGTTTTAAGTCAGTAAATATTTTGATTTGATTATAATATTACGCTGCCCGAATAAGTATTCAGTAGCATTTTCTCTGTATTTATTTCCTGGGCAGTTATTAGTCTCACATGGTGTTTGGGTCTACCTTTTTAATTTTCCGCTTTGCTTCATCAGTTATCATTTTCGGTTAACGTGCAGCTACAGTTATGTCTGGCAACTTTACCAATGGAAGTTAACTTTGCCACCAGCGGTGTACTGGTATAAAATTACAATTAACACGGAAAACGTAACGTTTTTTGAGATACGCCATTTTTTTTTGGATGAAAATACAATAACTAATTGACAGCATTGCTTTAGATATGGCAACATGAGAGTTAATTTTGGCATTTTATTATAACGCGGAATTGTGCCGGCAAAATAACCTCTTTGTTGAGTACTCGGGAATTTTGTTGATTTTCTTTGAAGTATTGAATGTAGATATTTATATCTTTATAGTAACGTAATGTTAATGGTTATCAAATGTAAAATATCGTTTTTAATATGTTGGTCTTAAAATTTATCTATAAAATTAACTTGGCAAAGTTACCATACTAGTGATGCCACGATGTGACGGTTACTTTGCCATATCTTGCTACAACCAAGGGTTGTCACTTTCAACCAATATTTTTATCCGATTACAACTATTTTAAGAAAGGGTTCTATACTTGACATTCGATGTGTGTATCGATATTTTTTATATAATATGGGTGACAAACGACCACACAGTCTACCTAATGGTAAGTGCATGCTGCAGCCCTTAGACATATTCATTTATCCTCGATGAATTATCAAAAAGCAGATGCATTGTATATGTATAAAGTTATCTGCAGCAAAAGTGAAGGAAAAGAAAAGAGAAATCTATATTATTTTTACTGCGTTGTCGGGCATTCATGATGTTATTATTACTCAGTATTTTTTATAATTTCAACTTAGTGTATTGATATTAATTTGCACTAAAAAACAGTGTCATTTTTAATGATTATGAAAGGTTTGCTATAGTGAGAAAACAATATATAGATTGAATACAATAATTATTTTTTTAACATGACAACCTTTTTTACGACCTGTAATAAAATGATGATGATGAGTAATAAAAAACAAATACTTGTTAAAAATGATTGTGCCAAACGTTTTTTTATCTATACTACCAAAATATAGTGTTGCTTTAAGTTTATTATTGCACCAATTTGATTTTACATCTTAGACGAGAGTATTTTTGTTTGATATATTTTAGATTTTCGCTTAAGAAATTACTGTGTCAAGATTTAAATAAAAAATTAAGTAAAGTACATAATCAAGGATTTTTGACAACCCTGACACAAATTTTCAAGTTTGTGTGAAAAATTTAAAAATGGGAGGGCAACTTTGCCACAAGCGTAAACTTTGCTATTCTCAACACAATTAAAGGAGCAAATCATAGCTCTAGTGTTGTGTATATATTATGAGGTAAACTTACCTTCAACCTTCAACTTTTAACAGTGGTAGAGCCAGGCGGCAGATTTTGCTGTCGCACGGATGGGCTGGCTCGAACCGGGGTGGTACCACGACCTCACAGAATACCAGCGTGAAGTAGAGATTTACCTCTGCGTTTCGCTTGGTGAGTGCAGGTGGCCGGAGGTCCTTTTTACTGGAAATGGGGCATTCCATCCTAGTCCTTACGGGTGAAAACGCATCTGCATTTTGATTTGTAATAGAGGATAGATGTAGATGTCTATGGGCCGCAGCGACCGCTTACCATCAGGTGGACTGTGTGCTCGTTTTTCACCCTTATCATATAAAAAAAAATCTTCTCCTATTACTTGCATTATAAACCTTTATGGAAAGTTGCCACAAAGTGAGGTTAACTTTGCCATTTTCTATTTTTTAGTATTTTTTCCATAATGTTTGTACTTATTTAAATCACTAATAATTACCAAATCTAAGAAGAATATAATGTCGCATTTAATATTGACGCCCAGTGTGACACATTTTTTGTTGGAAAATTGTTCTTAAACTTTTAAGTCCTTCCGAAAACGGCAAAGTTGCCAGGTTTCACGGTACTGAGATCTTTACGTGATAGAGCCACGATGCAGCTATATTAGTGGTAGCACGTGGGTTGGCTTGACCGGGGTAGGATTACGCTCTCTCAGAATACCAGCGTAGAATAGCAGCTTAACGCTGCTGTGTTTTGTATGGTGAGTGTAGAGAACCGGAGACCCTTTTTACTGGAGGGGCATTCCATCCTTAGGGGTTACAACACATCTGCATTTTGATTCTTAATTGAGGTTAAATGTAGATGTCTAGGGGCCACAGCATCCATTTATCATAAGGTGAAATGTGTGCTTGTATTTTACCCTTATTCATTAAAAGTCTTTGCTGGTTACATCTATCCACCTAATTTTCGTCTACCCACTCTTCCAGGTCCAAAGATGTTCAGAATTAAGGCTTTGTTTGCGATATAGTTCAGGGGTTACCGCTTTAAGTGTCTATACCAAAGAAATTTGCTTTCTTGGATCTTTTCGGTGACGTCACATCAAGACTTCCGCAAACGTACTAGTTGCGAATTCTGTAGAGTTTTTTCACATCGCACATTCACCAAAGCATCTTCATCTCTTCTTCTTGGATGATATGGCCATGATTTTGTGTAATGGTACACGTTTCTCTTTTAGTATTCAGTATTCAGTAGCATTTGTATTTTAGTAATATCAGTTACAATGAAATACTTGGTTTTGCTTTAATAAAAACGGATTTATTTTATTAAATATAAAGGCAAAAACATTTTTTTCGCCCATTTTCAATCTTATAAGATAGATATATAAATATCTATCTATCTATAAATTTAAATCAAAAATGTTTAATCATTTTTAGGGTTCCGTACCCGAAGGGTAACCAACGGGACCCTATTACTAAGCCTCCACTATCCATCCGTCTGTCTCTCTGCGGGCTATATCTCATGATCCGTAATAGTTAGACAGTTGAAATCTTCACAGAATGTGTATTTCTGTTGTTGCTATAACAACAAATAACAAAAATAAAAATAAACTAAAAATTAAAGGGGGCTTCACTACTATAAACGTGTTTATGATGCTACGGAACCCTTCATGCGCGAGTTCGACTCGCACTTGGCGTATTAATATTTTTGCGTCTACTCATGGGAGAGTAGTACATAAAGGAATAACTTATTTCTTTAAAATGCAATGAATAAAATACTACTAAACTATGTTTTGATAAATTGAAAGAGTTTTTGAATAAGATTATAGTTTTATGGCTGTGCTAATGAACGGGGCATAACGTACGATTACGTCATTAGCTCCATCACTAGATCAACAACCTCAAGAATTTAATAAAAGTAATGTAAATTCAGCACTAACATCACAAAATATAGATAAGAAATTAAAGAGCACTTTTAATGACACGAAAAATTAATTTACCTATACATATAGGTGGTCGTCAAAAGTTGGCTATGCATAATGTCTGCAAGTAATACGTTTAGTGAAAATACCCCACTAACTTACGAAAAATAACATCAAATCATAATTAAAAATCTATTTCTTAAATAATATAAATTATACGACCTACCTTCAGAACCTATCGATAATGGTTAATTTTATTTGCTATCCATATTATTATGTGTTTCTTGTTCCCTTATGTATATATCCTACTTCCTAATACAATGTCAACATACAAACACAATTCATCACTAGAAAGCAACTTTAGTGGTTTTGCAGGTGTTATTTTTTGTAATCTTTAATTAATAAATTTATTAAAAAATACAACATATTGTCGCATAAGTTCTAACACCGCGTCACTCAAAAAATGGTTATTGTAAGTCCAATCAAAGAAAAGACTCTATCACGTTAAAGATTGTCATAGTAAAAATATGCTATATATTTGCCTGCCTCGTTGATAGAGCGGTCGTTAGCAGTAATGCTGATCACGTTATGACTGGTATAAATTCCAGGACGGCTCGAAATTGGTAATTCAGTTAATCTGTCAAAAAAATTTCAGTAGCAGCCCGAAGTCCGGATGTTTCACCTCCGTGCCTCAAAAGCACGTAAAACCGTGAGTCCTGTGCCTGATTTCTCTCTGGTTGTCTCAGATTTTCGTTCTATTGGACAATGAGAGTGTGGTAATAGAGAATGCACTTGTGTTTGCGCACACACCGTGCACTTTAGTCCCATCCTGCGCGGATAGCTAGATTGTCTCCGTTGAGGTTGGCCGCTGCTGGGATCGGTTTAGTGCATTATTATTATTATTATTTTTACCACAGTGGTTCGCCAAATATAGATGTGTAATTATTAATTTTAATCATAGAAATTGAGCCCATTGAATTCTCATTAAATTGACGGATTTTTCAATTGGTGTTAGCTGTATCAGACATCCACGTATACGTGGTAGAGTCACGCTGCAGTTATATTAGTTGTAGCACGATAGGGTCGGCTCGACCGGGGAAGGACCACGCTCTCACAGAATACCATCGTAAAATAGCAGCTTAACGCTGCTGTGTTTCATATGGTGAGTGTATAGAACCGGACAGCCTTTTTACTGAAGAGGCATTCCATCCTTAGGGATTATAATGCATCTACATTTTGATTCTTAATCGAGGATAAATGTAGATGTCTATGGGCCACAGCATCCAGTTACCATCAGGTGGACTGTGTACTCGTTTGTCACCCTTATTCTATAAAAAAACATCTTGCCTACTCACAACAAATTTTCTGACTTTTTGAATATACGCACTTCTATATTTTTTAAAGTCATCATATAAATCACCGTTCAAACACAAAATTGAAATCCATACACGTGCTTTTCATTCGACTTGCAAAATTGTGTACTCGTGAAAATTGCCATTATTTTCTCGAGGATCTCTTAACACAAGCCAGAAGCGGCTGCCGTTAAAGTAGCTACACAGATTACAAGATTACATCGTTACATTAGCTTATAACATAATAATCAACATTCTCATTAAATTATGTCATGACGCAACTAATGGATAATTTTGTTTTAAATGTTTTAAATATATTCAAAGTCTGGTACCTTTTATATAACAGTGTACATTATAAAATACAATTAATAAATTGGAATCGACTATTGGTGTTAATTTTGGTGTACAAGTGTTCGTTATACAATTAAATTTCGAACAAATTAGATTTCGAGTCGATATAATTTTGTTCTAGAGGTATACGAGACTGAACAGTTCGTTAACTAAAAATGTATGAAGGAACAAAGATACAGACAGACATTTTTAGGAATAGCTGAATCAAACTTAGATGATCTTAAATCGTGCATGTAAATATCATCACCATCATTAAATTTCATCACAAGTGTAGTTGCTCAATATAGTCCTTCTCATAAATTACATAAAAGCACTTCCCTTTGCTAGAATAACGATCATTTATCCGTTTTTTCTTTTTTTTATAAAATAAGAATAAGGGTGACAAACGAGCACACAGTCCACCTGATGGTAAGTGGTTGCTGTGGCCCATAGACATCTACCTCTATCTTCGATTACGAATGAAAATGCAGATGCGTTGTCACCCGTGAGGACTAAGATGGAATGCCTCGTTTCCAGTAAAAAGGGTCTCCGGTTCTCTACACTCACCATACGAAACACAGCAGCGTTAAGTTGCTATTTGACGCTGGTATTCTGTGAGAGCGTGGTCCTTCCATGGTCGAGCCGACCCATTCGTGCTACAACCATAATATAGCTGCAGCATGGCTCAACGTTAGAAGTTAAAATCCCGCGTATTTTAAAAATCTTTCATTCTATTAGGTTATAGGGAGTAGAAACGCAGTGTCAGTAACTCTTATTCATATAAAGATGTTATACCGACACCCTGAGCTCTCCAGGTCCACTTCACTACTAGCAGCTCAACAAACATCGTGACCAGACAATCACAATCCATCTTCTAACTATACGGTCGGCCCAATGCCGCTTACAGTACATTAATTCTATGAGCTATGTCAGTAACTCTTAGTCTTATAAAGATATTATACCGACATCCTGAGCTCTCCAAGTCCACTTCACTACTAGCAACTGAACAAACATGGTGACCTGAAAATCTCAATCCATTTTCTAACTATACGGCCAACCCAATGCTGCTTATAGTATACTAATTCTATGAGCTATGTCAGTAACTCTTATTCATATAAAGATATCATACCGACACCCTGAGCTTTCCAGGTCCACTTCACTACTAGCAACTTAACAAACATGGTGACTCTAAAATCCTTTCGTGTTAATGTCTCAGAATACCACACTTAAATCAATTGTCTTACAGTTCGTCTTCGTTAGAATACTCGTCGTTCTAATCGAATCGTCTTATGTCCTATTTAGTATAACAAAATAAAATTTAGTATATCAATATTTAGTATATTATTGATATTGTTTTCACACTAATAACAAAACACAATTGTACTACTGATCACTTTAGTTTCCAGTTGTATCGCTTCGAAGTTTTCGCTTGTATCGCTAATTCAACACTGACCCCGGTAACGCCGTCTATACCGGCCTTATATAGGGCCTCAGATAGGTCTAGAATCTTCTACTGTAGAAACATCTAGAATGTTCGAGTACATACCGATCCCGATTGACTAGGTGTCAATAGTTCTAGAAAGTTCTTCCATGGAAATTTCTAGAAGGATCTTGACTCTCTTAGTTCTGCTACTCGATACTAGAAGGCGCTAGTGGTAACTAGTATCGCCATGTATCGGTCATTAATGGTGGCGCTCAACAATATTTTTCCTTGTTATTCTTATAAGAAAAGGCCACTTTAATACTAACCTTATTAATTTCGTAATTTAGTTTGATAGCAATGTTAATTAATTTAGGTTCTGTAATTAATCCTGAAGAAAATAAAGTTAAAAAGGGAAAAGAGAGATAAGATACTTAAAGGAGCAAAAGATTTTATAAGCTTTCATTATGCAAATGAATTTTAAAGGAATGTAAATGTTTCTTTGAGATACTTGAAATAAGCTTTATCGACATCAAGTAGCTGAGACGGTACCCCTTATTTATCGACAGATACTGCCGCGCCAGTCGTTGTGCCTCTTGAGTAGTCTAGACTTGCTTTATCTGTGTTCAGATAATTTCTGATATCGATATCAAAGTGAGGTTTATCTGATAGTTTATATTTTTGTTTAATATGTATTTTTGGTAAAAATCATTATTGAGAATAATTATCATTAAAACTTGTGATATTGTTTCACATATTATTTTGGTTTACAACATTTGCTTTAATTACTTTAAAAACAAATTGATTGGTATATAATTAGCCTAATGCTTTATTTTAACAAGATTTTGGTTTTTAATTTTATGATTAAGGCTTTTACAGTAGTCTATAAAAATGTATTTAATGATTAAAGATTTTATCTTTGGTTTGGTAGATATACTCGAAATACTATCTACCTGCTAATTAGACTAAAAATGTTACAAAACACGAATAGCAAAATAAATAATAGCTTCCATGTATAGATACGACGCAAAACAGCTTACGGGGATACCGCTCGTAATACAATCGTTAATTAGATAGCAGGTAAAGTTCCTAAGGTTACAATGATTAGCGAAATTAATAATAAACTGTGCGTGACTCCCCACTCCACTCGATACGGGCAGCACTGCTTTGCCGGAGGTCGACATTTTCCGCCTGTAAATAGGGGAGATAATTGCAGGAAAGATAGCGTTTATTTATATTGCTAATACAGTATAAAATATTGTCTGTATCGTAAATATCGTACGATACGACAATATTGAAAATATGTTTTTGATAGAATATTAAATATTGTAAATATTTGCTGCAGTTTTTATTTTGTTAACGATTTCGAAAGTATGATGTATATTTAACGTATAAGGTCCATGTTCAGCGGTGAGTTATTACGGGCTGATGAAGATGATGATAATAATGATAATGTAGTATATTTAATTACGAGTGCGGAAAGACTGTCATTGCAGAGAGTTCCAACAAATGTCTACCCGAGCCGAGGCGCAGCCGAAGGTGAGGGTTGACAGTCGGAACAAGTTGCAATGACGGTTCCGCACGTGTACTGAAAAACTATTTTTAATATAGTTGCGAAAAAATGCAGCAATTTAATAAAGAACATTTTTTGAAAATGGCGCCAAACATAAAAGAATATAAGCAGAGATTTTTTTGTTTTCTTCACCCATTCTGGGTAGGCAAAGGGAACTATGCCCATACAGCCAAGTCTTTAGTAGAACTTTTTTATTGATATGAAATGAAAATGAAATTTAATGAGATGACCTAATCTAACTCATTGAATCAAATCATTAAATCTGATATTGAAACAAATTAGTAGCTTCTTTTTAGAAATATTTGCATGAATCATAAAAACTTCTACGATTTTTTTTAGTAAAAACTTCGCAGTTGGTTTTTTCTTTTTAATAGACATTATTTTGACAGGAAAGAGAATGCGGAAAAGGTAAAGAAAAAGCTCGAGTATGTAATAGCCCACATCCCGAACGCTATACGACCCTGCAATACGCCACTTTTTGAACAACTGTATTAAAAATTCTTTTTCAACTTAATTTTAAATACATGCCCTAAAAATCAAAACAGAGTTTTATTGGGTATGAGGCTGTTTATTTTCTCTGGTATTCTGTTAAATAATGGTCCTACAGCAGCAGCATGGCTCTAGCACGTAGTCGCAAGTGCATTATTAAATAAAAGTTAACTAAGGTAATTATTAAGCCAGTCAGTGTGCTTCAACATTTTCGGCTGCATCACCACTTATCATCACGGGCGATGATAGTGAAGCACTGGCTCTTAATAGTAAAAATAAATAAATGCTGTTAATTTTAAATGGGCGCTTCACTCGATTTAAATGATGGTGAATTTTGGCAAGATTTTGTGTCTATTATATATTTTTGTAGCATGAAAGTCAACGTATGTACTATAATTATTATAGCTTATACTTTTGACACTTGATATTACATGAAAAATTAAAGAAAATGACTCCATTCCGATGTTATTCTTTTAAATTTTTAGTGTTTCATGAATATTCTCCCTTCTTTCTCTTTCTCTTTCTCTCTGTATCTCTCTCTCTCTCTCCCTATCTATCTCTCAAGTATTTTATGAAAATCATTTCTATATGTATATTATAAGTATTATTATGGCTCTAATATATAAAAAATAATTTTTGTCTGTTCGTATTTGATTATTTTGCCATACCGTTCATCAGATTGCGTAAAAAATTTGTCAACTAATTGCATATACTTACGCGAAGATTATAGGGCGACAAATTTATTTGAATATTATATATCACCAACATTAAGATTACTAATTAAACAATATAGCTCTTTTAGATTTAAAATGATATTTCTACAATTATTGCTCCGAAAAAATTTAAAATAATAACTCATAAAGTTTTGCTAATTTACATAGGCCAAACTTTATGTATGTTATGTATAAATTACTCAAAGTTCGTATCAAATCAATATTTTATTGATTTGGTACGAACTTGTACGAAAATGCAGTATTTATACGTCCCACTGCTGGGCAAAGGTTTCCTCACTTCTGAGGTGTTATAGAGCAGTTAGTTCTTCGCGCTACCCCAATGCCAAAATGGCCGACTTCACGTGTTTTCGAAATATTTTATTTCTTGAACCTGCAGGTTTACTCACGATATTTTTCTTCACTGACGAGCACGTGGTAAATCAACACTTAAAAGAGCAATTAACAATTTTATGGTAGGTGCCGGCGCGGATCAAACTCGGGTAGAGCGCTTACTGTGAAATTTACAGCGAGAGCTTAGCCTCTGTGTTACTACGGCTCTATTTTAAACGTACCATTTCTTTATTGTATATGAAACTATTAACTGTTGTAATTAACTTTAGCGTAGCGATTATAGTATATATTTTCTGTCGTGGAAGAGATAAATGTTAAAAGCTGAAAAAGAAGTATGAAAAAGTTTTAACGGAACTTATTAACACGTTGTTGTGAATTATTCGTATACTCTTATTTTCGTAAAATGTGTAAATTTAGCATCTACGTTTTGAAAAGATTAATATTTTTTTAATAGAATAAGGGTAACAAAGAAGCACACATTGATGAGAGATGGTAAGTGGAAGCTGTGGCTCATAAACATCTACAACTATCATCGCTTAAGTATCAAAATGAAAGTGCGTTGTCGACCCCTTAGGACTAATATGGTATGCCTTTTTTCCAGTAAAATTAGTACGCTTAGCAGCATAGTATTAAGCTGCCCCGATCAAACCGACTCATTCGTGTTAAAATAGTAATTGACTGACTATTTTTCTTAATATTTTAACGATAAAAACAATATTTAATAAAATATTTGGCGGTCCACCACTGTGCGATTTACCAGATGATTATTTACTCCTTTGTGGAATAGATGAACTAGGTGGTAGAGTCCATCTGGATAGGTTTCTGGCGCCAAAAATAGTGTTTTTACATTTGTCTTCCAGCCTGAAGTGTATAAAGAGCGAGTATAACTACAGAGATACGTAGTAGAGCCGTGCTGCGGCTATATTAATAGTATAGTTGTAGCACGAATGGGTCGGCTCGAACGGGGAAGGACCACGCTCTCACAGAATAGCAGCATAAAATAGCAGTTTAACGCTGCTGTGTTTCGTATGGTGGGTGCAGAGAATCGGAGACTCTTTTTACCGGAAACTAGCCATTCCATCTTAGTCCTCAGGGGTGACAACACTCTGCTTTTTGATAGATGTCTATGGGCCACAGCAACCACCTACCATCAGGTGGCTTGTGTGCTCGTTTGTTACCCTTATCTTACAAAAATAAGATGAGAGGCATTCCTACTTAGCTCTTAGAGGTAACAATGCATATGTAGTCATCTTTGTTTAAAATTGGCTGCAGATGTCCATAGACTGCAATAGCCACATACCATAGGTGGACTGCAAGTTCGTTTGTCAGTTCAGTTTTATAAAATAAAACAAAGAATTAATTAAATAATAGGCTACCACCCGCAATTTTCCTGACCAGTACTATTTAGATGCCTTCAAGTAAAGACCTTACTCCTTTTTAAGAGGCCGCTAACGCACTTGCAATTCATCTGGTGTTGCAGTTGCTTATGGGTGGCGGTAGACGTTCACCATCAGGTGATTCGAATGCCGTATTTCCCCCTCTTCTATATAATACTACCACCAAAATAATAGTAATAGTTTTATTATGCATTAAATAATTAAAATAAAAGTGAAACATTTTTTATATATATTTAGATACGGGATGAAAAAGAAACACGTGTAAATATTGAAACGATTACTATGCGGAAAGGAAAACTACTAAGAAATATAAACCTACCCACCGGGGTATTCCAATGTTAGCGAAAGCAATACAATTAGTTCAATATGCTGAGAGGCGAGGGATGAAAGGAAACCTAATGGAGTTCAGATATTGAAGGTAGCGGAAGGTTTCTATTCCCATTGTGTCGGTTGTTCAGTCCCTGATATAAAGTTGTCATACTTTTTAGACTAGCACAATTGAATGTGTTTGCAATCGATATATAAATATTGAAATTGTTGGGCATCGTCGAATAAATTTTAGATATTGTTGATAAACATGATAGTGATGAAATTTTTAACGTTAATTTAGGAGACTAATGTTTTAGTATGATCCACCAAACTTAAAATATATATGTGGTAGTAGAATTTAGTAATAGAATTTACATGTGATAGAGCCATGCTGCAGCTTTATTATGGTTTGTTGCACGAATGGGTCGACTCGGGAATGACCACGCTGTCACAGAATACCAGCGTAAAATAGCAGCTTAATGCTGCTGACTTTCGTATGATGAGTGTAGAAAATCGGAAACACTTTTCAGTGGAAGCGAGGCATTCTATCTAAGTCCTTAGGGCTGATAACATTCATAATTGAGGACAGATGTAGATGTCTATCGGCCACGGTATCTACTCACTATCATGTAGACTGTGTATTTGTTTGTCCTCTTTATTCTATAAAAAATAAAAATTGATAAGAAGATTTAAAGAAAATTTTGCCATCAAAAATTTATCATAAGAGACAAGAGATTAGGTAATAAATCACACCTTAGAATATTAAAAACAATGTTTGCCTGAAAAATTAGACAAAAGTTTTATAATAATGAATGCGGATACGAATGAACAAATATTTTTGAACACTGCGTCTTACATGTTCATGCAAAATTTTAATTCACAATGTTAAAAAAAATATAAGCACTCGTTTCACATATAATTGTGCTACGAGCCGAAATTAGCTCGATACGTTTCCAGCAAACAATAGATACGGCAATAGAATGGCCAGTTATATTGTTCCTTGACTAATTAACAAACTACCCAAATCTTTGGTAAAAATCATAACGAAGGATAACAAAGGTATACCCAAACATTTTATTTCGGAAATGAAGTTACCATATAAATATATGATGGATCTGGTCTAGGTCAATCCTACAATGCCCTTGGTGTTGCAGATTTTCATGGGCGACTCTAGTATCTTACCACCAGGAAAGCCGTATCGTTTGCCTCCTCTTGCATAAAAAAAAACAGTATTTAGTTGGTTTCTTTTTGTAACCTTATTAAATATTTCTCTTTTGTTAAACTTAGTACGTAAGTATGGTTTTAAATTACGAAGTTGAATTAGTTTTTAGTTTACTGCTTGTTGCATCGGGCGAACCTCTGTGGTTTAAAATGCTACATAAGTTTAACGTAAACGAATGTTTTCATGTGATGAATAACTAAAAAAAATCAAGAATATTAAAATTGTTTGATGTTGGGGTTATTTAATTTAACTGTATAAATGTATGATAAATTGTGTTATAAACAATACAGTTCCATTCATTCCATCTAGGGGATTGGTAGCTTAACATAAATCTAAAGTATCTAACAGTATTACCTATGCTGCTAGATATATATGTTTAAATATTTCTATTTGGCATTATTTCGTAAAAAGTAAAGCTATGCTGTGACTTCAGCCCGTATTGATCAATATTCCTGCGTACTTCAATGAATTCAAAATGACGGAATTAGATTTCTTATTTTTATGCGAACTCTACACATTTAAATAAAACTAGTGTCATTTAAAATAATAGAAGTTGTTCTCGCGTTGTTTCTTCTGATAGAATCTAATTCGCCAAATAAGTCTTAATTAATTTTTATAAAACAAAAGCACGACTTTTTTGTAGAATCGTTCACCACCGGCAATTTTTCCGGATCGATACGACTTAGAAACCTTCAAGAAACGAATAAATGTAGTAAACATTTTAAAAGGCCGGCAACGTCCTTTCGATTTCCTTGGTATTGTAGATGTTCATGGGAAGCGGTCGACATTTACCATAAAGCGAGTCGATAACTCGTTTGCTCCCTCTTCTACAAAAAAAATATTTTGGACAAATAGAAGTGGTACTATTTCAGATATTATTACCTATTTTCGTCAATTTAAAAAGAGGTTAAAAGGGTATTTGTAGTAATTTTGTATGGTAGTCTGGCATAATTTGCATGTGTACACCGAAAGAATTTAATCGAAATAATATTCCTTTTATTTGGAAATATGTAAATCATTCCACGTAAAGCTAACGACGGATAATGCTCTTTATGAGTATGATAAAAAGGTGTTACACGCTCTTTATAGGCGATCGTTTCAGGCAGCAAGCTTGCCAAATGTAACACCCGCAATAAGCTTTAATGCTCCACTTTCATTGTCGCATATTAAAACATCCATCGAAGTGAATTGAAGGCAGTAATGGCAAAGGTAAATAGAAACCAATAATATATGCTACTTTAAACAGGGTTATTTTGCAATAACCGTCCAAATTTGCAGAGAAGCTTCAGAATAAGTAATATAGCCAAATGGTGAAGAAAAGTTAATTTAATAATCTCAAACATTGCCCTTTTTATCTTTTAAATTCAAAATGCGTGGTAATAATGTCTTATTTTAACTGATTTTAATGCGCACGCACACATTCGTAAGGATCGATCGGTAGGCAAAAACGTTGTTGCCCATAAATCATATTCAATTTGGAATAATTTCAAATAATAGTAGAAGCCTTATTTACTCATATTTTTAAAAAAACTGCAATAACGGTATATCATTATTTATGTATTTGAAGTTGAGCTTAAAATTTGGCTACTCTTTAAATAACTAAAACTCTAAAAATAACCCTGTACATGTACAACAAGTTACGTTATATAGAATCAAGAATAGTCTTTACAAAACATTAATCGTCATAGTTCAATGGTTAGCATATGTTATCCTCATTTCTAAGTTTATGACAGTTTTAATAGTGGTAGAGCCACGCTGCAGCTTCTACTGTAGCATAAATGGGCCGGCTCGAACCGGGGTGGTACCACGACCTCACAGAATACCAGCGTGAAGTAGAGGTTTACCTCTGCGTTTCGCTTGGTGAGTGCAGGTGGCCGGAGGCCCTTTTTATTGGAAATGAGGCATTCCATCTTAGTCCTCACGGGTGACAACGCATCTGCATTTTGATTCGCAAACGAGGATAGATGTAGATGTCTATGGGCCGCAGCAGCCACTTACCATCAGGTGGACTGTGTGCTCGTTTGTCACCCTATCCTATAAAAAAAAACATACATTCCGTTGCTAGGTGAAAGGGCAAAAGGCCTTTCTCTCATTTTGAAGGAGGTATTAGGGACGGAAAAAGTACGCTGCACTGCCGCAGTGCACGTTCGTGGATTACATAATTGTATATGTGTATAATGTTGTATATGTATGATTTTTCAATTTCTTGGACATGCAGATTTCGTCCATGTGTCGTTTTTTCCTCCACCGTTAATTTCGTGATAAATCAGCACTTAAAATTGCAATTAATTTTATGTCGATGCATCGAACTCCGGTCCTTCGTGTACAAAGCAGTTTTAAGGCAAAGCTTAATACATAAACATAAACTAATTTAACATAAAACTTAATGTTTCATTTAGAAGTTGAACCTCTAAATAGAACATTTATTTTTATGTTTATTTGTATATTTACTTTATCATTTTTTTGCTGTATTGTAATATATTGTATATTAAAATAGGGTGTTACGAAAATGGATGTATGTTTGGCGACCCCGACGTCTCAGTCATCGCTTGAGATGTGATCTGTCTTCCAACGTCTCCTTTCTTCCCATTGTGTGCTTGTACATCAAATATATTTCCTTTGCTTATCAAAATGAGTTATGTTTAAATTATAGCTTTATGTGCGTTCATTGTTATTCAAATTATTTAGTTTGCTCATAGAAATATATTATTTATTTCTACATTCTTCTTTGCCTTTAGCTTTTTAAGCCCTCGGCTACATATAGGCCTATTCTAACTGCCTTGTTGGTCGTAAACACGATTGGTGATTATAAGGTTCCGTGTTCGTATCCCGGAAATCAATTGTTGAGTTTTTCTGTGAAGAAATTCTCAGTAGCTACCCGAAGTCAGAAAGCTGGCGGTGTTTCACCCCCGTGCCTCCGAGAGCATGATTCCGTTGGTCCTGCGCCTGATCTCCCTTCGGTCTTGTCGGTTAACCGTTCCATTAGACTATGAGAATGAGGTAGTAGTGAGGTAATTATACTGAATATATAAAGACTTTCACAATCGACGTACGTTATCATTAGCTTATGGGAAATTAGTTCAGCATTTTGGGATGGTGATTTCCCAAATCGTTCTTAAGTGTTGTTTTAACCCATGCTATAAAATAGATATAAGAATAAAAAATAAGGTCAGCACGGTGGACTCTTTTTCGCTGTAAAAGCTCTCTCTCAGAAATGAAAAGAGCAGTGGGATGTGTATTGACTGCTACTTTATTGTAGCACGTATTTATAAACTCGCTTTTTACTCTGTTTCTTTGTTCGGTACAAATTTTACAATCGTTTTTAAACTTACTTCCTAATGAGTTAGCGTTTTTAAACTTTCAACATAACTCAGAAGTGTAGTAAACGTGGTAAAACATGGCCGCCATTTGAATTATAATTAACTCATTTCTACATTGTACTGTACATTATATAAAATACATACTTCTACAAAGTGATAATCATAGAAAGCCAAAGAGTACTGTATTTCTCTTAATATTATTTCCCCTAGTTTCTCACTAACGAAGGGACAAAGCATAGCTACCATGTTAATAAGGGCTTGCATATTACTCGTCTATCAGTTGAAAGAGCTTTCGTGTCGCTGGCCTGTGACACAATAGCTCGGCCAATAACTTAGTTACGAACTATATAGTGAGGTGGTGCTTTTGTTTTTACTAGAAAATGACATATAAAAATATTTATGTTAAATGTTTAGTTAAATATATAGAATTTTATTTCTGGTGAAGTAGAGATGCAAGAAGTCGATGGGTTACGATAAGGCTGACATATCCTTGTAGGATAAAAACCTTTTTAAATAAAGATAGATAATAATAAAAAAAAGAAGTCGATGGATGCAGGTGACTCAGGACCGCGTTTTATGGCATTCTTTGGTGTAGGCCTTTGTTCTACAGTAGACTTGAGACTGGATGTAATGATGATTATTGTATCTAAGTAAATTCAATTTGTAATCCAGGTAGAGGAAATGTAGTGAAATTTTTTAAAGATCAACAAAATTTTTGTTTACGATTTTGAGGTACATTAATTACTGCAACTATTTAAGAATAACTAGCAATTATGTTAACGATATCCGTTACTCCCTCCAAAGAAGCGTAAATTTTTGTGTTAGATGTATTTAATGACAGTAGACGAATGTGAATTTGAATTTAACCAATGGAATATTTTAGTGCACATTTGTGTCCTCACCAGTGCCAGCCGTTATTTTGCGGCTCATTTGTGGAGAGGACAACTCCTTTCGTCCTTCTTAGTCAAGGCGCGCCGTAACAGAGGCCTAAGAAAAATATGATTCGAAAGCACCAGGCTTCCTAGTCCTGGTGGTGGGTTTAGCCTATAGCTTGGTTACCGTGGGGGTTAGGTAGAACAGCGTATCGTAATACCGACACTCTTCTCGATATGCAGCACTATCGCGCCATCAGTGGTGCGGCCCTGTAGAATTGCGGAGGATAGGTTGAGTGGCGCCCACTCAATACTACTGTTCCCCCACGATTTCACCTCGGTGGCGGAGGACAGAGTACCGACGCTAACAAGACTTACGAAACGAGCTAGAGTACTAACAAGATACACCCCTAGTGTGCTCAACGAGACTACTGGTTATGGCCAGCCATATGGGTTCTTTTTCGTTCGAGGTGGGTGACAAAGCTACAGCTGTAATCCCTTCCCTGTTCGCTTGTTAGGGTGTTCGCCTTTTATTTCATAAGTACGTGGGAAACACAATTTAAACGTACTAGACGGTGAAGGAAAATATTAGTAAATCTACTTGTATTAGAAATTAATTATATTCAATGTTCATGTAGAAAATTTTACAGGAAGTTGCACCTAGCAGAAATAT
This sequence comes from Parnassius glacialis, assembly GCA_033319125.1. Lineage (NCBI taxonomy): Eukaryota > Metazoa > Arthropoda > Insecta > Lepidoptera > Papilionidae > Parnassius > Parnassius glacialis. The sequence continues at coordinate 35,219,814 of JAVANC010000001.1, read as the reverse complement.
TTTACTTTTAATTTATTTATTTTTAATCTTGATTTGTACGTGGTAGAACCATGCTATAGTTGTAGCACGAATGGGTCGGCTCGACCGAGGAAGGACCACGCTCTCACATAATATCAGCGTAAAATAGCAGCTTGACACTGCTGTGTTTCATATGGTGAGTGTAGAGAACCGGAGATCCATTTTACTGGAAAAGAGGTATTCCATCTTAGTCCTCACGGGTGACGACGCATCTGCATTTTGATTCTTTATTGAGGATAAATGTAGATGTCTATGGGGCACAGCAACCACTTACCATCAGGTGGACTGTGTGCTCGTTTGTCACCCTATCCTATAAAAAAAAAACAATCCCCTATATGAAAGGATTCAAACGGACGGATTTAATGGCTATAGGCGTCATCTACCCTTGAAATCATAAGAGTGGTGAGAGTTTGATATAGGTGTAGCAATTCGAACTAAGTATAAAAATATTACATTATATAAATCAATTTTATTTAAAATTTATTTTAACACTTATGCGCTTGCCTTATAAAATCATAGTTAGTGAGCACATCGAGTTCGATCCTTGTGTAAATTGCCATGTAGTCGAAGCGTAAGAGGCTTGCTTGTGTAATTGCCGCCTGTCGGCAATTACACAATCACACAAGTAGGTTACTTCTATGTGGCTTGTGTAAGGAGGCGACAGAGGACTAACTGAATTATGTCATGCGCAGCAGTATCTTTCTGACAAGAACGCAATAACAATAAAAAACTGCGGTCGCCAGTCTTGGCAACTATGGTTATTAATTCCCTCTATTAGGCAATTTATAAGGGAGGCTTGCGGTAGTAGGAAAACATTCTTTTGGAGTTTTATGCAACCCGTGGTTATATAAATCGTTTCCGTAAGTATTGTAATATCTTGCGAAAATCAGGCCATTGTTCATTGTTCAACTTATGACGGGTTGTAACGAATGAATAGTAAAAAAATTAATTGATAATTGCTTTTATAAAATGATGAATTTACCATATGTTTTACAGAGAAAGATAGCATAACGAGGATCCTTTATGGTCTGAGAAATAAAAACATATTTCGAGGATTCACATGTCCTGTATTAGTTGCCACGCTTGGTAGATGGTTGGTTTTTTATTCTTATTGCGTTCTTATCAGGAAGGTACTGTTGCTCGTCTCATGATTCAGTTAGTCCTGCAACATACAGTGTTAATTTTCAAAAAGTTGCCAAATTTTAAACTTATGTTCAAATATATAAATAATGATATATCGTTATTGCAGTTTTTGAAAATACGTGTAAATAAGGCTTTTACTTGTATTTGAAATTATACCAAATTGAATGTGATTTATAACGTTTTTGCATACTGATCGACCCTTACGAATGTGTGTGCGACGCTCAACTCAACTTTGTAGTCTATGGATATGCTTGTATAGTTTTCTTTTAAAACATTTTTGGCAGGTATTTTTCGCAGGCCAACAGGCAATTTTTTCCAGAAGGCAATGGAAGTAACTGTGAAAGAATATGACATAAAACCAGAATGGTGGAGAGGAGTGGATAGTACTAAACTGTGTGAATAACGGAGGTTGAGAGAATGAGTGTCACTACGGAATTGAAATCTTTCGATAAAGGGGTGAGGAGGAATCGTTAAGAAATGAAAACAGGGTGGACAGGATTCGGAAATCTCTGCGCTGGCGTATAGTCAACCACTTTAACTGAGAGCGAAATTTTGAAACGTGATCATATTTGCGCAGGCCAAAGACGAACCGTATACAGTTGTTAAGTAACCTGTCCAACCTGTTTCGCAGCTTCTGAGAAATATTACTGTTACGGCCGGCAGCTGCCTATCCCAGGAGTAGAATCCTTCCCATAGCCCATAGACGAAGAAGCTACAGGCAGATGCTGGTCGGGCGTCCTCACGCCACGGTTTAAAGTTTAATTACACTAAACAATCCGGGGGGAGCGTTACAAATATGGAACAGAGCTTACTTACCTCTATTCAAGGCGACTGGTCCCTCAGGATTCGGTCAGGTCTCGTGTGGATGTATTGTGCTAGAAAGTAAAGGTCAGTGATGTGTATTTGGGTGTGGCTGGTAGTGTTATTGACCTTATTTGACCGTTCCCCCTGCAGCAGTTCGGCCCTCAGCTCCTCTCCAAGCTAAGGTCGCCTTCCGCAGTCACTTTCTTCCTTTGTTACGATTGACTCGCGAAAATGAACACAGAACGTACGGGTCAAAGGTCACCGTTATTTCTAGAATATTAACTACCGCACTAGTAACTAATACAGTCGAATCCACTTATACAGATTCTGCGTTAAACCTAAAGTCCCGGGTAAACTCTCAACACGCGCCACCATTCCCAGTGGTATATTCACTATACGCGCCTAACATAAAATCAGATCTAAGAGCTCCCAAACAAAATGGACTGCCTTCTCTTTCGACGCGAAGAAGACTTCTAATCTTTCGCTCTCGACTCCCACCGTTCAGTAAGCTCGGACGTTCAACACGCGCGACGTCATCCCGTATCAGCCGAGCCGAGAGCCATCTAACGTCGATGCCTGACACCAACGCTTTTGCGTAAACAAACCCCCGTCCCGGACATAAGGATTTAGGTCCGCGAGCAAACCGGTCAGCGGGACAGGGTCGCGACGGCAAGTTGCAAGATCGAATCTACAACCAAACTAGGCCACCCTACGCACCCAATCAGATCTTGCAACCCTGACCAACGCCTCAAAATTACAGCCCCAACGTGGGCTAGCCGGAAAGTTGAACTGGATGCCCTTCCTGGTCATCGCAGCACATAAATAAGTCCTATTTCTAGACAGAAGTCAGACGACCTCCTTCAAACACCTATCTGCGCTCCTATGATTAGTTCCGCAACTCGAACGGATCAGGTCTGCAAACAGCGACGCGACACGAAGCGGCCCAGAGGGACCTTCAAGCTTCAGTGCAGAGAGCACCCCCAAATTCCCCATGAACGTCGTCTGTGGAGAGCTGAACGAAACGCACAGATGGTCCCTAGCAGGTGATCCTATGCTCATATTTCAACTAATTTTTCAAAAGCATCAATGTTCAATTACAGAATTAATTAAAACAAGTAATCACCGATGCACATAGGTCAAATTGGCAAAGTAAACAAAACAATAAACGTAAGGGACAGCCCTATTTCTTATTTCAAATAAATATCTTAGACAGTGCCAACAAAATCTAAACCAAAAGAGAATTGACTCCTATTTCCTTCGGCAACCACAGGGTTATCTAATTTCAACCTTCCTTATCACAAAGCAAAATGATTAAACACTATCACAAACATATACATAATTTTCAAAATAGAGCGCCATTCAAATTTCAAATGAATTCAAACTTCCCTTCAGCACAGGCGCGACAATCAAATACAATTACAAGCATACGCACAAGCACTCAAAAAGGGCACACAATTTAATCTCCATTTTCCGTGCAACAGCAAACGCAGTGATCAAATGTATTTACAAAACATATGCAGCAGCATTTAAAGGAGTATTTTAAATTCAATTCTTTTAATCACAACCGCTACAATATGAATTTCGCGAAAAACTCAAAGCATTTTAATTTAAATTTAAAGAATTTTTAGCTAAGTGCTCGACCAAACCAAATCTAATACCCCTTGAGAGCGTGATTCAACGCTCCAGGGGGCCCTAATCTTCCCACCACCAAGTGGAGGCCACACCGCGTGAACCCGATACTGACAGAGCGCAACCGCTAACGGTCGCCACTCGGGTTGTACGCCCTCACTGAGGCCGTCGGCAACAGAACAGCTTGACAAGTGGACTGTTGACGGCTTAAGGCTCAGTAGAGGCAGCCATGGTGGGAGCTAAGGCGGCAGCTAGCTAGGGCCGCCTCCATCAAATGGGGTACAGTGGTACACCAGTCGCGGCCACTCAGCTAACGGGAGTGGGAAGGGTCCAGCGGACCGATGAGTGGCCGTGAAGTTCCTCTTCGCACGCTGAGGGGGGGTGATGACACCCCCGCCCCTGGGGGAATTACCCCCCGACTGGTCGGGGGAGGGACCCCTTTCAAACCTAGGGGCCTGGTGGCTAGCCGGCGGGCGCCGAGCGTCGCCCGTCAGAGGTAGTGGCGGAGCGCCCCCGCCCGTGGGGGTCGAGGGCCTGGCAGTGCCCCGAGAGGAGACGCCGTTTGCACCCAGGCACAGTACGGCATGGTGATTGCCCTGGCAATGCAGACAGAGCCGCTGGTGCGGACAGTCTCGCTGAAGGTGCCCTTCCAAACAGGAGTAGCACCAGCGGCGCTCCTTGACGATAGTTTGCCTCGCCGGAACCGGCTTACTTAATAATTTTGGGCAAGACGTTACCCGGTGATCAGATGCTCGACAATAGGAGCAGGGGGGGGTTGACGACGACTTGCCCGGCGGATTTCGCCTCTCACTGGGCACGGCTCGTAAGTCGTCAACGGTGCCCGCCGCGTGCTCGATCTGTCGGCACTGCTCCTCCAAAAACCGCAGCAGGTCATAGAAGGGCGGAATATAGGAGGCCTCGTCCCCGCCGTACCTCTCCTCAAAATGCATTTGAAGGTCGAGAGGTAGACGGGACAGCACGATGCGGAGCAACAAGAAGGCCCATTCGCCCACTGGTAAATCCAGCCGCCTCAACATATTACAGGCCACCAAGACTGGATCCAACAGGTCCGGACGTAGTCTGGCCCGGTCACTCAGCAGCGGGAGGCTCAGAAGCTGCTTAACATGTTCGTCCGCAATTCGCCGGACGTTGGCGTATCTTCTGGCTAGGAGGTCCCGAGCAGTCTGGTAGGCGTCGTCCGACAAGCTCAAATGGCTGACAACGCCCAGGGCCTCCCCCTCCAGTGAGGCCAAGAGGTACGCCATCTTCTGGCTCGGAGTCAAGTCACTCCGGGCGTCCACTAGGCCGTCGAAAAGACCAACGAAGGTCAGCCACTCGGAAAGGACCCCGGAGAACTTTGGCAAGTCCAGAGTTGGGAGTCGTCCCAACAGCTCCGGCTGAGGCTGCTTCCGAACGGACTCGGGCAGGCCACTCGTCCGAGCTTCACGCGCCTCTTCGGCATACCTGCCTTCAGCCTCGATCAACTCGTCCGTGAGCCACAAGAACTGCTCGTAGTCTGCGAAGCAGGAGTCCAGGACTCCCTTTTCCACATCCGAATCCTCGAGCTCAGCGTAAGCCTCCTCCACTGCAGCCCTTCGTGCATCAACCTGCTCGAACCGCTTCATCAAATTATGGACCCTATCCGGTCGACCTATCAAAGCATGGGCGCTGGTGGCCCAGCGTAACTCAGTCCGCAGGCAACGGATTAGCATCTTGGGCGAGGACATCACTACTAAATACAAATACAAACGACGCCGCTCGAGCACAATTACAAAAATAACAAATAAAAAATACAAAAAAATTAACAGCTAACCAATGCAGTTCCTATCAAATCGAGTTGAATAGAAATTACACAAATAAGAACCGCTATTTATTAAATCAAACACAAGTTAGTACAAAAGAAAAGGCAAATCAAATTAACAATAACAAATACTAGTGCGATCAAATCAAGTTAAATTCAAATTACGTAAATGCAAATTACCACTCTTTAGTTCAAATACAAATTACAATACGAAAGATACATAACGAAGATACACATCAACAAAAAATACCTTGCTCGGAAATCGACCCTTCGATTAGTAATACACTACAACCATCCGACAACGATAATTAACCGATTACGTAAAAATAACCATCTACCTACATGACGCAATCTCCCGCTTGCGCGCGAACCGGGCGTGGTTTTTCAAATTTACCCGCAAACAACAAAGCAAGCTAACAAAGAAAGGAATTTTATTATTACGTATATAATAAAAAAAAATATTTTTACGTATTACGGACGGGCGTGATTGTAGACACAAAATTAAACCAATCAACCCAACGCTCCCTGCTACCAAAATTATTTAATTTTTATCAAATACTATGGTCGGTGGATCGACCGGGAATCGATCCCAGAACCACGCTCTGCTACCAAATGTTACGGCCGGCAGCTGCCTATCCCAGGAGTAGAATCCTTCGCGGCCCATAGACGAAGAAGCTACAGGCAGATGCTGGTCGGGCGTCCTCACGCCACGGTTTAAAGTTTAATTACACTAAACAATCCGGGGGGAGCGTTACAAATATGGAACAGAGCTTACTTACCTCTATTCAAGGCGACTGGTCCCTCAGGATTCGGTCAGGTCTCGTGTGGATGTATTGTGCTAGAAAGTAAAGGTCAGTGATGTGTATTTGGGTGTGGCTGGTAGTGTTATTGACCTTATTTGACCGTTCCCCCTGCAGCAGTTCGGCCCTCAGCTCCTCTCCAAGCTAAGGTCGCCTTCCGCAGTCACTTTCTTCCTTTGTTACGATTGACTCGCGAAAATGAACACAGAACGTACGGGTCAAAGGTCACCGTTATTTCTAGAATATTAACTACCGCACTAGTAACTAATACAGTCGAATCCACTTATACAGATTCTGCGTTAAACCTAAAGTCCCGGGTAAACTCTCAACACGCGCCACCATTCCCAGTGGTATATTCACTATACGCGCCTAACATAAAATCAGATCTAAGAGCTCCCAAACAAAATGGACTGCCTTCTCTTTCGACGCGAAGAAGACTTCTAATCTTTCGCTCTCGACTCCCACCGTTCAGTAAGCTCGGACGTTCAACACGCGCGACGTCATCCCGTATCAGCCGAGCCGAGAGCCATCTAACGTCGATGCCTGACACCAACGCTTTTGCGTAAACAATTACTAAAACAAACATCGGCATTGTCAAATAATGGAAGAATTAGAAATTGGACGAGAAGAAGTTTAGTTGAAGGAGGCAGAAAGAACTTAAGTCGTTAGATGGAACGAAGTATGCCTGTAACTTTACGACAAACCTCTGATACCTATAATATCCAAGTAAGAGACGGGTCGATAACTAAACCCAGATACTTGACACTAGTGCTGAAGGAAATTACGCAGTTTTCATAGTGAATGGATGGTAGTTCAGAAATGTTTAGTTGTGACACCAATCGACGACTCCCAATGAGAATAGTCTGACCTCTCTATGCCCTCTCTAAAGTCTTCTGTAACTTGAAGTAATGCTGTGGTTGTACTGTGTCGCGGGCAGAAGCCAGACTGATATGTACTAAGGAAGTTGAATTTTGAAATGAAAGAGGTGCCTTTTTTGTACTAATAATAAGGAAAGAAACGACAGTATAGAAATAGGTCTAAAATGGGTAGGAAGCGATGGATTTGGTACTTTTAGAAAGGGGCAAGACAAAAGCGTTTTGCCATAACTTGGGGAAAACACCAGTAAAAAGTGAGAAATTGATGATGTGAGTGAGAACTGGAGAAATTATATCGAGTATGAGAAGTATCATAGATCTACCTACTCACCTAATAATAGCCAGTCGCGGAAGACTTTATTGAAAGTATGCCCTTTCTAGTATCCTCAAAAGTTACTGAATGAAGTTGAAAGAATTACTCGGTAACAAAGGCATGGAATTAAGTTCCTGGACAGTCGTAACTTTGGTGGAGTAATGCAGGCGCAAAGTAGAAGAGAAGTGTATGTTCAAGTCATTGAATGAAATATTTGGAATTAGAGGTTTGGAATGTGATTTTACGAATTCCAGGGAATTAAAGAACTTCTTTATGTTTGCAGAAGAGGAGTTTAAAATAATTTGTTAATAGGTTATTGCAAAATAACCCTGTATATAGAGACTGCGTTGCGAACTCTTTTTTGTACCAAAACCCTCTCTATATATTGTATACTTTGGTAATATGCATCTACTCAAAAGTGGAACTGTAGGAATACTACCATAGTAGAGTTTATGACTTATAAAGAAGTATCTTTATTACTTGGTTATTATATAGCGTGATAAGAAAATAAATAGTACTCGTACTATAGAGAGGAACTTAAGATTAACTAATTACATAGGCTGCACTAAAAGTATCGGGAATGGAATATTTCCACTGTTCCTGTCATATTAAAATCTTTTTAATTGAAAACTCCTTGGTTTTAAAATCGAATACCATTTATTTATTTAAAAAAAGATTCTCGGTCTTGTCACAAGGTTTTGTCAAACTTGTTTAGTCGTTGAGAAAATGGAATTGACTCCAGAAAATTCAAGAGCGATGATTTATTATGACTTTCAAAGTGGTTTAACACAAAAACAGTGTGTTGACCGGATGATTTCTGCATTTGGTGATGAAGCCCCATCCAAAACCACAATTTATCGCTGGTTTGCTGAATTTCAACGTGGACGTGTCAAGCTCAGTGATGATCCCCGTCAAGGTCGTCCAAAAACTGCAGTCACCCAAGAAAGCGTTGATGCTGTGCGTAAGCTGATTGAGGAAGATCGACATGTGACATACCGCGAAATTCAGGCAGCTTTAGACATTGGCATCAGTCAAATACAAATAATCTTGCATGAACAATTAGGTGTAAAAAAGTTGTTTTCCCGATGGATACCGCATTCGCTCTGTGAAGACCAAAAAGCGGCTCGCGTTACTTGGTGCGTCAGAACTCTCGAAAGATTCCACGCAGGATCCTCAAATGCTGTATACAACATCGTATCAGGTGACGAATCCTGGATATAATAAAATCGGGACGAACCCGAAACAAAAAACCAGTCACGAGTTTGGGTGTTCGAAAATGAGTTAAAGCCAACAAAAATTGTTCGTTCACGGAGTGTTGCAAAAAAAATGGTGGTCACGTTTGTCTCCAAAACCGGCCATGTTACAACTATTCTTCTTGAGGGACAAAAAACGGTTAATGCAGAATGGTATGCTAGCATTTGTTTGCCACAGGTCGTTTCTAAACTCCGTAAAGAGAGCTGCAACCGCCGCATCATCCTCCATCACGACAATGCGAGTTCTCACGTCGCACACAGAACAAAAGAGTTTTTAGAGCAAGAAACCATAGAATTATTAGACCATCCGCCGTACAGCCCCGACCTAAGCCCTAATGATTTCTATACTTTCCCTAAAATAAAGAATAAATTGCGTGGACAGAGATTTTCATCACCTGAAGAAGCTGTGAACGCCTACAAAATGGCTATTTTGGAGACCCTTACTTCCGGTTGCTTCAATGATTGATTTCATCGTATGGAAAAATGTGTCAAATTTCGCGGAGAATACTTCGAAAAGCAATAAATACATTTTTAAATAGTAATGTTGTGTTACTTCCTTCCCGAAATTTTCAGTGCCGCCCTTAGCAGTGTTATAGGCAATGTAATGTACTTATTTTATTTGAAGCTTTTTGTCTCATTGCCGCTTATTTTTCCTTCTTTTGCCTACTTAAGATATATATTTATCTCTGTCACACATCCGCTATCTCCCCAGGCAACAATGGTTGCGTAAGCGAACGCCGGTTTAGGTTCATTGAGAAAAAATACACTTGGCAAAAATAAAAATGTATGTTTCATACATTTAAAGCTTTTTATATATTGATGATATAGTATGTGTTTTATTTTCAGTTGTAAGATTATTACACTGGACTATTATTTATAGATTTCTAAATGAGATGTTTCTGTTGTCGCCTGGTGTTATGAAAAAGACGCTAGTATGAATAGCCAGAAATTCGTAAAATGCAATATAGTAATTTAATAGGTAGTTATAACCTTATTGTCTCGAAATTGCTATCATTAAAAGTGCCCTTCGAGAGCCCCTAGTTGTAAGTGTAGCTCTTTGAGAGTCACTGAGTGTAGAGCTCATAAAATACATTACACCCCTGCAGGCAGTAACGGTACAGACTTCCCGGGTGATTTTCGCAAGAGGTTACAAGTTTGTAATTTCATCTCAGCGCATTTTATTGACTTTGCATATTCATTTATTTTTCTTTGTTATAATAACGGGGACCTTGTGCATGTGAATCGCACGTAATATCTGTTGAAACTGAATCCATGCTCGTTACTAGTATTAAACTTAAAGTCCTATATACGATATTTCGTTTCTGCGTTTAGTTTGAAATTTGCACATGTTTTTTGCATACCTTTAAAACAAAACAATGTCATAATGCGTCAAGCGAAAATTATGACCTGAAACAAAAGCTGGACGAATTCGACATTCATTTGTTACGAGACCGTTGCTACCTAGTGAAGATGTGTGACAATGATAAATATGTAAGCTGTGCGTAAGCAAAAGAGAGAAAGAAGTAGAAATAACTTTGTTTCTCAATTATTAATCCTCGAATAAAGTTTTTAAATATGAAATAATTTTAATTGGTAAATTTACCGTCTTATTACTACATCGAAATAATATGCCAGTAATATTTAATCATATTTGTTAACTATTGAATAATTTATGTTTATCTAATACATTTTAAAAATATTTTTTTTATTTATAGAAAAACAACAGTGCGACAAACGAGCACACAGTCAACCTGATGTAAGTGGATGCTAGATGTAGACATCTAGATTCAATTACGAATCAACATGCATATGCGTTGTCAACCGTGAGGACTAAGATGGAATGCCTCGTTTCCAGTAAAAAGGGTATCCGTTTCTCTATACTCACCATACAAAACACGGCAGCCTTAAGCTGCTATTTTACGCTGGTATTCTCTGAGAGCGTGGTCTTTGCCCGGTCGGGCCAACCCATTCGTGCTACACCTATGATATAGCTGCAGCGTGGCTTAACACGGACAAATCTAGATATCCACGTTGTATTGTAATATTATTATGATATCATAGTTAACTGTTTAGTTTGGAAACTAACAATTTTGTACATAACTATAACAATAAAGTTGACAACAGTAACCTATTCATAGAAGTATGTTGAATGACCATTGTGTAATGGACACAAATGGGGTCAATATCTAGGCTAAGTTCGTAAATGCCATCGGTCATGGACATTAAAGGTCACATGCTACGTAAATATATATATCTGCATTTAGTTCTATCTGAAGTTTATGAGTTTCAGACGACAGAAAGGAAGCAAAACTGTCCTTTGGTGATAGCAAAAAAGTTTTATGGGTCGTTTCGTCTGTAAATTAAGAAAGCCTCGTTGAAACCATTTTGCTATTTTAATAATTTTAATTGGATGTTTCAATTTATTTTTGTAGTGTAAGCCTGTTTTTTGTTTCCTGTTCTTGTAATTGATTATATAATATCTTTTTTTTTGTTAATGGCTTTGTTATAATCCTCGTTATTTATTTCGACAAAAACATCGTATTGAGGGTAAATAGTTGAAAATAGTTTTTGAAATCGCTTTTCCAAAAATAAGAAAGATAATCGCGTTTAAGGAGGTGTTGTAAAGGATGATAGAGTATTCCTTTGGTGTTGCGTGCAACCTGTCATTGTAAAAATCGTTTCCGTAATTATTAAAATATATTGCGAAAATCTGCCTTCACTTTTTGTAATTAGGGAAAGGCAGATGGGTAAACAAAACCACAACACGATTAAGTGAACGTAAATCTGTTGTAATTAAGTTAAAAGTTTTCACGTAAATATTCGATACTTGAATATATTGTGAATCTAAAAAAGTTAACGTTTTTTGTAATGTGATAGCAAGCCTTAGCTTTTTGAATAAATATTTATGAGTTAGCATGGCTATAATTCATTGAAAGGCTTACAAGTTAATCCTTCGCCAACCCACACGCAAATCCCAACTTTTATTTAACGTTTACATTTTTAGAACAAAAAGATAGCTATGATTAAAATACAGTAAATAATACAGTAAAAAATGTAAGAAATAAGAAATAAATTTGTTAATAAATGAGTTTTTCCTCACTTTCGACATTATTTATTAGTAATAATATTAAGCTAGTTAATTAGTTTAATAGTGATATGGATAAAAAATTAAATCCCGTTAAAACTTTTATCATAACCTTAAATTTAGCATACTGTTCGTTATTAATCCAGATTTCATCAGTAATTTAATATTCATGTATTAATAATGCAATTTGCAACTTCATTCCATTTTAAGCAGATATTTGAATTGTATTGTTCCGATATGAATTCCACAGATCCCAGTGCCATTGCTGACTGGAATTATTTACCTACTGTTAAAATTACAGGCCGTTTGAAATTCAAATTGTTAAAATTTAGGCGTTTCCTTAAATTATTCAGCCATTCATTGTATTGTACTTTGTTTCATACTTTACGCATTTTTATAAAATCCTATTGTGTTTTTTTGTAGAATAAGTTTTATACATATATTTTTATATTTTAATGTAAGTTATCTATAATTCATGTATTTTTTTTTTGTTATTTTTGTTGTTATGTATTATTTACTTTGAGCGTAATTTTTGTGAAAACTTATAAATATTATTTAATAAACAGTCAATTAGTAAAAGAAATCTATTTGTCTTTCAAAATAAAAAATAAAAGGAATTCAACGCCAATTTCGGATTACATTCTTTGAAATAATTGTACATTTATGTTGTTTTTGCCCTATTAAAATTTAGACTTTTATTATCTTTAATATAGAAATGACATTGTGATAAAACATAAGAATATATATATATATATATATATATATATATATATATATATATATATATATATATATATATCTTGAAATTATTTTCAATCTCAAAAATGTAAAATATGCTTGTGTGGTTTTCGACAAAATCATCATTACAGTCCTTCACTAGTGCACTGGTGAACATAGGTCTTCCCCAACGAATACAACACAATCACATAAATATGATGAGACGGAAAAAGAGAATTCGCAAACAATATGAGATAAAGTGGGTAAAACTTAATATTTTAATTATTCTAGAATACTTATTACAAATTATATTTTATCCAGGAGATCTACCACGACCGCGAAGTAAAGGGGAGTACGTATTTGTAATCGCTCAACTATTGTTTGGGCTTCTACTCTTCGCCACAGTGCTGGGGCATGTTGCCAACATCGTCACCTCCGTCAGCACGGCAAGGAAAGAATTTCAAGGTAAGTTTTATAGTAATTTTAATTCTATACGAATAAAATTCTTACTTGCACTAAAATACAAATTTTATATAAAAACTCATGACGGGTGAATTTTTTAAACTGTTAACTTTAATTTGTTGTTAGCAACTGAAACAGGTATATTCTTTAGATAAAAAGAATATGAAAAAATATTAAGAAAAAATTAAAACTTCACACATCTCTATCTCCTTATCGTTACAGCCTATCAAAAGTTCACTGCTGAATATAGGCCTTACCCTTTATATTGCCTTAAAGTTTTTTTTTTTAATTTTTTGTTGTTGTTATTAGGAATATGAGTACACTGCTGCCCATCTGGTTTGGTTTCCTCTGTCGCCTCTTAAGACACTCACGGGACTATATAAAGATTCTTAGTGGATGTGCCACTACACGGTCTATTTCTTTATGATCATGACATATTATCTTTATTTATTAGTAGTTAATAATTATAAGTTTTTGTTTTGTTTACTTTTTGTTATAATGAAAGGAGTTCCAAATTAATGTAATAGTTCACTATTTAAGTAGGTAAGTTATCAGTTAAGTTACGGCCCCCGCTGTGCAATTCTCATTTATTAGTTCCTCCGCCGCGTTTAGTCTGAGCTGTGTCAATACAATAAAATATAAATAGATAAAAATGTTTTTATGACAGTAATTTTGACATGTAGTGGCGGTGTAACAATATCCACAACCCCATATATCGTCTCGTGGGTGCCGTAAGAGGCGACAGAGGGAAATTGAAACGGGTGATGGCCTGCATTATCTTTCTGATAACGTGGCAACTATGGCAAAATTCCCTTGTATGAGACAATCCGTGAGGGAGGCCCATGTTCAGCAGTGGATCTTTATAGGCTGTAATGGAGGGATGGATGGACAGTTATTGTAATTAATCCATCAAAATTGATTGATTTTACCTTCATGATTTATCTAAATTATATTACTCTGTTTCTAATACTTACTAGATTTTCACAGAAAGGGCGTAGAAAGTAATTATTAATGCATTTGTTACGCGATTGTAAGAAGACTTTTGTTAAGCAAGTCAGTGCGCTCTACTATCTTTGGCTGCATCTCCTTTTACCAAGCCGGATAGAATCAAAGAACCAGCTTATAATTAAAAAGAAAACAATAATAATATATTATACAATAAAATAGGGAGCTGCGCGAAAACGTTGGCAGCAAATGTTTCTTCGAGCCTGTTTCTTAATTTAAAATTTTCATATTTTTTTTAATGTTTAAGTATAAACATTTCTTTAGCACGTAAAATAGGTTACCAGCAAAATTTGAAAAAGGTAAGTTTGAGGGTTCGTTCCCTTGAGAACTAAGATGGAATATATTAACTCTTGTAATAACACGGACTTTATCACTTTGTAAAAGGAAACAATACTGCGCTTTAGAAATAAAAAAATAAGTATTTGTTTTTCTGGCAAATTTTACGTATACTTATAGCACTAAATGATTTTCATTAAAGTTTACGAGTAATAATCCTACTTAAGCGCCGGCCATTAGAGTCCTGGGCCCTTAGCGCTAGGCTAAGGAACAAAATTAATACAGTAACGACCCGCTTAAAATATTACCTGTGTGAAACATTTAGATGTTGATAGCATTAATTTGCAGAGTGCAAATTACGGTAATAAAATTTTCCTGTTTATGATAGTAATAAGCTCGTTTTTATAATGAAAATGAATACATCATGGTGTAAAACAATCCCTAAGAATGAAGTAATAGCTTCTAATCTGTTTCCAAAATTTATAATTAATTAATTATTTTATTGTAAAATGTTAATTAATAACGAAATTCCTACGGCCTGATTCTTCCCAGGACAGAAGTTTTATTCATAACCCAGTAGCCAAAGTAAAAGAAAAAAAAATCAAAAAGTACCTAGGTATTATAAATAATTTAAATTAAAAAAATATTGTTCTATTGTATTCTAACCTATTCTATCCTGTAATGACCTTTCCTGCCCTGTTCCATTCTAGTCAATTTTACAATTTACTTCAACCATCGTCACACGTATAGAACGATCAGAAAACTGTTTTATAAATAATCCTACACAAAATATGAACCATTCCGCGAACTATATGATAGACAACACATTATTTGATAGAGCTTAAAGTGGCATCTATATGTTGTTTGTAAGTGTTCTCGGCGTGCCGAGATAATCACATTAAGTCGCTAAGCAGGTGAACGTGGTGACACGTCCCGGTACGTGACATGTCCGTTCCGACCCCAAAAATCCTGGATATCAACAAAATGAATTAAGAATTACATTCACATTAAAACACGGTAATGTTGTGGTCAGTTATAAGAATATAAATTTTATGTGACTTTTAATTTGCTACATCAAACAGAGAAATAACACTAGAAGCAGCTTATCTATAAACTGTTTGGCGAAAGGATTTTGGGAGCATTATAACCGCGGAAAAACCAGCAGAGTGTCAACAGCTTTAATTAGCACTGCAGCACGGTTGAAAAGACAATGGCGCCGCGATGGCAGAGAGCAGGCTGAATCCGTGACCTTCCTCGCTAGCGCTGCAGCGAAATAGGTCAGCGGCTTTATGCTATAAATAGCTCGGCGAAAGTCGGGCGCCGCGCCCCATCCCAGCGGGAGCGGAGCGTCCCGCGCGCGTCCCCCATCGATCCGTACCGCCACAGCGCCGTGCGCCCGCCGCCCGAGCCTAACAATTCGACAATAATTGATCTACTCGCCCGGCGCCGCTGTCACCAACATCAACAAACATTGTCAACACTGTCCATCATAATCGCATCCTGTCATGCACATAGTATGTACCAATATCGCACGACAGGCTGGTACTCTTTCTATAATGCTCTTATATGTGCATTAGGTTGTTTGTTAAAACATCAAAAAAGCCGTTTCTTATATCTTTTGCTTCAAGTTAAATTTTTAGAATATTTATTATAGAATTTGTGTGACAAACGAGCACACTGCCTTCTAATGGTAAGTGGATACTGTGGCCCATAGACACCTGCATTTCTTGGTTAAGAATCAAAATACAGATACGTTGCCACCCCTGAAAACTAAGATGGAATGCCTCGTTACCCGTAAAAATGCTGCTTCTCTTCACTCACCATACGAAACAACACCATTATGCTCTCTTTTTTATATATATTATATAAATATAGAGCGCGATAGTTTATATGTGGTACAGCCATGTTGCAGCTATATTAGTAGTATAGTTCTAGCATGAATGGGTCGGCTCGACAGGGGAAGAACCACGCTCTCACAGAATACCAGCGTAAAATAGCAGCTTAACTCTGCTGTATTTAGTATGGAGAGTGAAGAGAACTTGAGACCCCATTTTGCTGGAAACGAGGCAATTTATCTTAGTCCTCATAGGTGACAACGCATCTGCATTTTGATTCGTAGTCGGTGATATATTATGTAGATGTCTATGGGCTACAGCAACTACTTACGATCAGGTGGATTGTGTGCTCGCTTGTCACCCTTGTTCTATAAAAAATATCCTTCCTGTATATTTCCTTCCCCGTTAGAGCCAATTTATTTGTGCTGTAGCCATAATATAGCTCATCATCGTGTAGTCAGCATGTAGTCAGCTGCATAATATAAATATAACACTACCGCGTAATGGTTCTTCCACGGTCGACCCGAACCATTCGTGATGATGCCACAGGCTATGATATATCTCCACCATAGCTTTGCCTCGTTAATATTATTATCATCAGTTCAAATAAGTAATAATAATAATATTAACGAAGTAACTGATGCGCTTAATCATCTCCTATAGTTTGAAGGGTTCGCCAATAAAAATATATTATTCGGCATACTTGGCAGGCGCTAATGTTTTCGGCGACCCTTGTCACATTATTGACAAAATAATAATGAGCAGAGAAGTTCCTGATTAAGTTAATACTTTCAGGTTTAAAAATATAGTTATTTGAATGAACCGAAAACTGACGGGGAGAAAGGTTTCTAGAGTGGCAGCCTCGTACCGATAAGGGAAGTATAGAGACAGTGCTTAACAGTGCTTAAGCAATTTGTAACTTATAAGTTAATGTTTAACTTCAATAATCATCAGGTGGCCAGTTGGTTCAAGAGAGAAACGGTTTGAAGAGGTGGCTCGTTGATATTAGCTAGTAAATTATTATTATGGGATATTGTGAGCCTTTCTGTTGAGCGAACTGTAGAAATGGCATGTATTGAGTTTGAGCACCTCATTGTTGACTGCTGATTGCTGATTGGGTCTACAGACCCCCATGTTCTATACATATGATACTTTTGAAAAAATTATGGAGGAAGTTTTTGTTAGGCTTAATAAACAGAATAAATCTGTCGTAATACGTGGAGACTTTAATATCAATCTCCTAGAAGCTTCCTCAATCAATATTAAATTTAGATCATTGTTTAAAACGTATGGTCTTTTAATTTATTTTTAAAGCCAACGCGTATTACTGAATGTAGTGCAACATATATAGATAACATTTTTGCAAATGTTAAACCGTTGAATAAATGTATAATTCAAAAATTGAGTTCTGATCACTGTGGACAAACTAACTGTCCACAGTGATCAGACCTTACGTTCCTTATGACGTTACCTTATGTTCCCAAAAGGCCACATTACACGAGAAAATTGTGTTTGTTACAGTAAATGGAGTCGCTTGGAGAAGTTTAGAAGTAACATAGTGAAAAAGAAATACATAACTTTCATACCAAAATGATCCTAATTTTTGTATGGAACATTGTTTACGCTTATGTGCAATTAATTCGATAATGAGCGACAGTAGGAGTCCTTAAGAGCAGACAAAGGTTATATGATATTTATATTATGAATGGTCATGTAATCCTAGCGTCGAATTTAGGGAATATGTAAAAAAACATTTAAAAATATTTAAAATTTGCGCATGATCGCGGAGAAGTTTTTGGCCAAAAAACAAAAAGTTTTTTGTGCGTTCATAGACTTGGAGAAGGCTTATGACAGAGTGGACAGGGATGTGTTATGGCAAACACTGAACTCATTTGGGTTGAGCGCTGGCTTGATACAGGCATTGAAGTCTCTATATAGGGACTCTAGTGCTTGTGTCAGGATCAACGGGGCCTACTCGGACTGGTTTGGCATCCATAAAGGTGTCAGACAGGGCTGTGTGGCTTCTCCGTGGCTGTTCAACCTATTTATGGACAGTTGTTTGGAAAATTTGAAAGCAGAAGAATGCGGGTTAAGAATGGGTGAGTTAACCGTCAAATGCCTTTTGTACGCCGATGATCAAGTCATACTTGCGTCGTCGGCAGCCGAGTTGCAAATGATGGTTACATTAATGAACAGGACATTAAAAGAAAAGGGAATGAAAGTGAACGCAAGTAAGACGAAAGTTATGGTTTTTGAAAGAGGAGAAAGTAAAACGATATGTGAAATAAGAATAGAAGGGGAGTTGGTAGAGCAAGTAGATGAGTTTGTGTATTTGGGATGTGTGTTTAGCAGGGATGGTAGATATGATCAGGATATAGAACGACGAGTGAATGCAGGAAATAGATTGAATGGGGCTCTACACTCTATTGTGAAAAGTCAGAATGTGTCCAAAAAGGCACGTTTGGCAATTCACAATGCTGTGTTAGTGCCTACTTTAATGTATGGTAGTGAAAGTTGGGTATGGCAGAAGAAGCACGAGAGTAGAATAAATGCTGTAGAAATGCGGTCATTACGTAGTATGCTAGGGCTGAATCTGAATGACAGGGTGAGAAATAGTGTGATAAGAGAAATGTGTGGTTTGCAAGATGATGTTGTGACTAGGATTAAGAAAGGAATGCTTCGGTGGTTTGGTCATGTAGAAAGAATGAATGAGGAAAGAGTGATAAAGCAAATTTATGTTGCAGAGGTGAATGGCAGAGTCGGGAAGGGTCGCCCTAGGCGAAAGTTTATCGACCAAATAGGCGATATATTGAAAATGGGCCAAATTAAGAGTACCTTTAACCGACGAGCGTGTATGCGTAGGTATATGGATGTGGAGGAAGCGAGAGAGGTGTGTCAGGATCGTGCCAAATGGAATTCCATAGTCTCTGCCTACCCCTCTGGGTGACAGGCGTGAGTGTTTATGTTATGTTATGTAAATATTTAAAAAAGTGTGCTCCACAGCCAAGTCTTTGCATTTGAGCAACAAAATTAAGAACGGTTTTTAATAAAACTAAAATGACATGGAGTATAATTAATAGTGAAACGAGTAAGGCCAACTCTCGCAATTCAAACTACCGGTTAAGTTTTAACAATAAATTAACTGAATTAGATTAGGATGTTGCAATAGTTTTTGAGAAATATTTTATTGATATTCCGATCTTAACCACTAAGTCACTGAATTCTTCTCTTTCTGTCGCCGAATCATTACTTAAACAAAATGTAAATGCGTGTACAAATAATTTTACATTTCATAAAATAACATCAAGAGATATTTTAAAATATTTTAAAACTATTGATATTAAGAAAACTGCAGATCTGTGGAGTATTTCCGTTAAGTTATTGCGTCTATAATATATTATTTTTTTCAAATCTGGTAGTACATTAAACTCCGCCAATTTTAGACCAATTTCTGTACTGCCAACATTTAGTAAGATTTATGAAAAAAATATTTTTGATTAAATGTTAAATTTTTTTAGTGTAAATAGTTTACTTGTTGTCATTAATAGTTGAGCTCTTCCAGGTCGATAGTACAAATGGGCGTGCCTCAAGGCTCAATTCTCGGCCCCTTTCTGTTTCTTGTATATATTAATGACTTAGCTTACATAGTAAGGGATAACCATAATATAGTATTATTTGCTGATGACACTTCATTAATTTTCAAATTAAAACGACAATTATTAAAATATGACGAAGTAGAAAATGCAATATCTAAATTAATAAATTGGTTTAAGGTTAATAAATTGCATTTAAACGGCACTAAAACGAAATGTATGAAATTCATGACTCCAAATGTCAAACAAATACTTTTGGAATAATACTAGACGAGAAGCTTCAATAGAGCCCCCATATATAAAAAATAGCAAGCAGATTTAGTTCTGCAGCATATGCTGTAAAAATGTTTAGAAATCTTACCAGTGTGGAAACAGCTAGACTTGTTTACTTTAACTATTTCCATAGCGTATGATATTATCTATGGGGATATGCGACTGACTCTGAAATCATATTTATTTTACAGAAGAGGGACATAAGAGCTATCTATGATTTAAAACCTAAACAATATGTAAATAAATTTAAGGAAATTAATATATTAACTTTGGCCTCTCAATACATTTATGAAAATCTAGTGTACGTACACAAAAATAAAAGTAGTTAACCAAAAATAGTGATATTCATTCTGTAAATACTAGGAATAGACACAAGCTAGTAGTACCAGTTACTCGACTCCACCGAGTCTGTAATTCATTCTTGGGGCGATGTATACGCCTTTACTACAAAATCCCAGAAAATATACAAAATTTAACCTGCTCAAAGTTCAAAAACTTTATTAAACAAAGTTTGTATAAAAAGGGTTATTATAATAATAAGGAATTTATGGATGATAATAACCCCTGGAAATTAAGTGATAGCTACCAAGCTATTTCTCATTTGTTTTGTGTGGTTAATTGTGATTACATAATTGTAAGCAGTTATTTAAAAAATAAAGTCCCGCGTTTCTTGCTGGTCTTCGCAGAACAGAGGTTGTTTTTCGAACCAGTGGTAATTAAACAAAAGAGTGACTTTCAATAAGTATTATTTATAATCCATATTGAATAAAAAAGTTTCTGTTTCTGTGGTATTCCTTGGGGAGGCCTATGTTTAGCAGTATTCTTGTGACGGGCTGTAATGATGATGATAAGAATTATAATAAGTAGAGGTAGCATTTTTAGAGAGCACGTAATGGAATTAGAAACATTTTTTCACTTTTGGGCGATATTGTAAAAAAAATTAAGCAACACAATTTTACTTGGTAAACATGGGATAAAATTATAAAGTGCTATACTTGAAATAACGCGTGAAGTTGAAGTGGATTATTATAATTTTCTGCTACGATGAGTGTTAACGTCGTCTTTTACTGCCTTAGGCAAGTATAATATCCAACTTATGTTATTTCTCATCCTAATAACGTAAATATATTGTACAATAATTTTATCTTAAAAAAAGCTTAATATGTCCGAGGGTTGAAAGCTGTCATTGAGATGATAACAAAACGCATCAATCATGAAAACAAATACGGCATGCAAATTTGTACACATGCTCTTTCTCAGTGTATAATGGAATATTGCTGGGGGAGACATAGTTGGGCAATTCGTAATGTTAATCAATGCTGAATCGAACTGTTAGTAACATGTCATGCATCGAACGTATCGTGAAGAGAAATTGTCAGCGGGAACAGGCGGAATGTAAACATGGCGCAGATCAGTCGGTCTTGCAGTAATCACCCACATACTTTATATTCAAATTGGTGGACGAGTTGTGTAGTCGTAACTATGCAATCAACGTAGTTAAGAGTGCTTGCTTGGTACATGTACGGACAAAGTCATGTTGTCGATCGTAGAATTTTATATTATGAACCTCGGCAACAAACTCACTCTGTTTTGTCTATTGCGGCTTTAGGGAAGGTACTCGTTGCTAAAGTAGAATGGGAGTTTTGGGCCTGAAGTTAACTAATTTGTTTATACTTTAAAAATATTGGCTATATTTTTCTAAAGTTAAATACAAAAAATTAGCCCATTTTACAATCTAGATTTCGAACAACAATAAAATAATAAGTAAGTTAGAAAATCGATTGTATTGATGCAATCGATTTTATATTTATTCGGATCCAAAAAAATGAAATGATAAAGATCATATATTGATATGATATATTCATTTGGAAATAAAGTATATTATTATTCGCATAAGGAAAAAAGAAATAAACATTTTATGGAAATAAATCGATTACCATAAAGAATACACTTGTGAAATTCTCTTTTCTGTACACTACCTACCACTAGTAATTTCTATTAGTTTGTTTTGACAAGTCAAACTTCAAAACTATTCACTTAAAAGAAAAAAGAAAAAAGATCCATTTTTCGATTTGCATTGAAACGAGTGCAATATAATCGATTCTCGATTAAATCCAGCATTTTAATATCTATTTTTAATTATTTATCTGTGTTAACTAGGCAGATAAAAAAACATATCTACAAAATAATATGAAAAATACAAAGTATCAACATGCCAACAAATAACAGTAACAACAATAATTCAAGTAATCGATCTCAGCTCGATATTTCTAATATTTATTTCAATAAGTTGTTGTTGTTTTAATTTTCGTTAAGTTTCACTATTTTGTTTCCTAGATAATCACAGCTTTTCTTTGGTGATTTTATACTGATCCGGCTTTTATATCTTTAAGTAATTATAGTGAAAATAACCTGTTACAGTGTTATTACAGTGAAAAATCGCCTGTTACAGTGTAGGTAATATATAAAATCACTTATTTATTCTTCAATAACTCAGCTCCTAGATTGAAAAATCTAGCCAGATTTTCAGGTATGAATTATAAATTCAAATGGTCCGACTTTCATCTTGTTAACATCTGGGCCCAAAAATGTATGGAGATGTCCCCTTCTCCTTTACTTGTAATTAAGACTGTCGGTATTGTCTATGCTACTGAAATTTATTAATATTACTAATAATTATTAATATGTTGTTATATTAATTAATATAGTGTAGGTATAATTTGAACTATAAGAACTCTTGGTACTATTATTGACACATTGCTTTCTTATATTTACGTGAATACGCGTAAATATAAGAAAGCAATGTGTAATATGTCGTAATATTTGAAATAATTGTCGTGGTAGAACCATGCCGCAGCTATATTAGTAGTATAGTTGTAGCACGAATGCGTCGGCTCGACCGAGGAAGGACCACGTTATCACAGAACACCAGCGTAAAATAGCAGCTTGACACTGCTGTTTCGTTTGGTGAGTGTAGAGAAACGGAGACCCTATTTACTGAAAAAGAGGCAATCCACCTTAGTCCTCACGGCTGACATCGCATCTGCATTTTGATTCTTTATTGAGGATAAATGTAGATGTCTATAGGTCACAGCAACCACTTACCATCAGGTGGACTGTGTGTTCGTCTGTCACCCTATCCTATAAATAAACTACAAATACATTAAATGAAATTAATTTTACGTATTTTATCGCGTTGAAATTTAAATTTCTGGAACGAAGTTCCTTATCGGACGGTAGGAATTTGGTGGATGGATGGGGGTTAGGCGAGAAAAGTGTAAGATTTTTCCGGTACGACCCCTTTTGACGTAGTGTAAACGGTCTTGGCGGCTATAAAAAGCGAGATGGAATAATATCCATCTCCATCGCATTATTTCTTATGAAAGAAATATTATTTTATTTTAAATGACGCTTCATTTTAATACCCTCTAGTAATTCATTTATTTGTATTTGTTAATGAATAATATAATACGTTTATCAATAACAATATGCTACGAAAGGAACTTCGTTCCAACCGATTGTTCCACGACACTCAAGAAATACATATTCTGTAAAGATTTCAACTGTCTACCTATTACGGATCATAAGATACAGCCCGCTGACAGACAGATGGATGCACAACGAAGGCTTGGTAATAGGGTCCCGTTGGTTACTCTTTGGGTACGAAATCCTAACAAGAAAAGGAGCAAGAAGAAATATGGTACAATGGAGAAAATCCTACATTAATGGGTAGTAATTTCATAGAGAAAAACCTAACGTGACGGAGTTTCACCAACTAAGGCCCCATTGTGTTCTATATTCGCTTTCGTACAACAGTCCTACGTACCAGTGCCTGCCATGTTTTGGCCGCGGAAGATAATGTGAGCAGAAGCTTGCTACTCAAGAAACTTTTTCTCATTCGCTTGAAAGTTTCTCGAGCACTTTACAGTTCAGAATAACATTTACTAATGAATCGTCTACTAAAATCTATCTTTCTGTTAATCTCAATGGTGCAAACATAATGAAATTCTTGTTTATTTCTACAGGAAAAAGATCTACAATTTAAATACTACCTAACTATGACGGTGAAAAATAATTTTGTAATAACGTATACTCTATACTCAAAAATTTTGTGTTGCATGTATTACATAGCACATTACGTGCTATAATCCTATTAAAATATAGTAAAATTTTTATTTCCGTAATAAGCTAGTTAGGTATAGGCTGCCAAAGCACCTGCTGTTCCCCTGGTGGTCATGGGTATATACCATCAGGTGAGCCGCATGCTCGTTTGCAGCTTCTTATATATAAAATATTTCATATGAACGTCTTTCTGGACTACTATGTAAAAATACCTATGCGGCAAGTCTTACATGTAGTTTATATCCGTTAGGTAGTATTCATGCTCACAGGCTGACGGCAGGGCTCGACCCGAGTGGAAGTGAGATTAAATTACTCCGAATGTCTGCAATAATAACACTTAGGGTTGCCAGAAGTGATTGTAGAAATTACTTGCGCAAGAAAGCCTTTGCAGCTAGAGTTTGCGTTTTATGGTAAAACGACTGGTTTCTACTAAATTGAAAATGTGAAACGAAAAAATTGTGCAGTTAAGAACGCTCTTTATGGAATTATTTTTAACCTATTGAGAATATTATGTAAATGCTTATTAAACTTTATGAAAATAATTATTACCCTTCGCATAAATATAATCTTTATCTCTATATAGAGATAGAGATTATATTTATACGAAGGGTAATAATTTTAGTTTTAGCGAAACTAACGTACCGCAATGAGGGCTAATAATCTTCCACTCACCAGATGTCGCTACTAGCGACTGAGGTAAAGTTTTTTGTTACACAGTGTCATTTAATTGAGAAATTAGTTTTAAATAATAGTTTATCATTGTCTTGAGTATTATATTAATATATAACACAATGCGTCAGTGGTTTGATTTTTAATTTTTTGCACATTATAACTCTTTTTTTTTTAAAGTCGTCTTTTAGTTATATTTATAGTTTGGTTTATTCATTTCTAATGTAATTAATATAAAATATAACTAATAATACAGAAAGAAACCTTAAAGATTACATTTTCCTAAGAAATTATCGTCCCCGCTATGAAATCTGTCAAATATTTTACCTCACTCGTAGGTGGCGCCGCCCTGGTGGCAGAAAAAGTCGTGGATGCCCTCATTGTGCTGTCCGTTAGTCTCGCTAAAACTCGCTCGACCGATTTAGATTAATTTTTGTGTGTGCTTGAATGGGTCCCTAGGTGGCTTAGTTTCACATTTGGACCCAGTAGGTGGCGCTGTTGTCGAGATCCAATAATCACCGGTGCGAAGTTGGGGGGTTCTGGAATAAGCACTAGGTGGTGTTTTATCGATGATTTTTCAGACTAAAATTCGTAAAACAACGTAGGTTTTTCATTGATTTACGCACTATTTATTTAGAATTTTGTGCGAGGAGTTAAAAATTGTAATAAAATGTATGACTTGTATTAGTTTTTAGGGTTCCGTACCTCAAAAGGAAAAACGTTATCCTTATTGGATCATTTTGTTGTCCGTCTGTCTGTCTGTCTGTCAAGACCCTTTTTCTCAGTAACGCGTAGAGGTATCAAGTTGAAATTCATATCAAATACTCAAATCTGCTGTCCCTTAGAGCTGTGAAAAAATTAAACTGCTAAGCCTACGCAATCAAAAGATGCAGCCGTTTATGCTGCAAATTTTCGACATTCGCAAAGGAATTAAAACCTACAGGGTACTTTCCGTGAACTCAGAATCTTAAAATTTGGTACGATGCAACGTATTAAAGCATAGATAAAGAAAAAATTGCGAAAAGCATAAATTTTTAGTTACATCATATAATAAAAATATTTTTAATAATTTTAAACTTATATACCTACGGATTTGTTCGGAATCCTCGGTGCGCGAGTCCGACTCGCACTTGGCCGGTTTTTCCTATAGCTTGTGACACCATTTTTTTCCAAATTAATATTCTTATTCTTATATCCCTTCCCCCCGGACTTCCAAAGAGTGAAGACGTGTTTATTGTTTGTTCTATTACTTGTATTTTCTAATAAATGTTGTGACAAAATAATGATAAAATATTAGGAGTGCATAAAGCCCAAGGACGTTTACAAAGTGCTAGTGACATCTACGGAAGTGATTACAACACTGACTAAATTATACCTGTGAGTAAAATCATCACATCTACTCAACAAATAAATAGGACACAGCATAAGACACCACACGTTTGCAACACAATAAGAAAAGAGAAGGTTATATTTTTATTTGTACGGTTGCATTACGGGTACGCGTTCGCAAATCCATTGTGTTCACACTTCC
Organism: Parnassius glacialis; assembly: GCA_033319125.1. Lineage (NCBI taxonomy): Eukaryota > Metazoa > Arthropoda > Insecta > Lepidoptera > Papilionidae > Parnassius > Parnassius glacialis. Next base: position 35,193,610 of record JAVANC010000001.1, on the reverse strand, counting down.
TAACTCATATTGCCCTGGTAATTAAACGCTGAGGCGTCTTTTTATTCAAAACCGGTTGGTTATAATATACAATGCCGATCAACCGCACACCGCCGCACGCCTCGCCCGTGCCTATGAGCTCCGATGACACACCGCATACGCGCGCAATCGACGCGATGGAACGGACGACGATACTTCATAGTGAATCTGCGCCTGATATTCCACCGCTTACGTTAAATGTCACCGAGCGTAAAAAAAGGAAACATGACGGAATGAATCCTAATATTGTGTCTTATATGAGTGAAATGTTTTCAGTTTATACGAATGAACAAGCAAAACTTTTTAAAGATTTACAAACTATAGTTTCTAGTATAAAGGAACAGAACGATGAATTAAAAAAGAGCGTTGATACTATGTCAAGCAAGTATGATGAGTTTCTATCACGGATATCTGTTCTTGAGGCAGAGAAAAAGCAGGATAGATATATTATACAACAACTACAAGAGAAAATAGAAAATATGGAACGAAAGTCTAGATGTTCAGGAATAGAAATAAGAAACATACCTAAAATCAATGAAAAAACAAAAGAAAATCTATGTAGCACTGTAAAAAAATTAGGGGAATATTTGAATGTAAATTTGCGGGATTCGGACATAAAAGACGTGTATAGAACTTACTCTAAAACAGGGACTAGACCGGTTATAGTGGAATTCAATTCAGTCATCATTAAAGAAAAGATGTTAAATGAAGTAAAAAGATTTAATAAAAGTAAACCAAAAAGTGAGAAATTAAATACTTCGCATTTAAATTACTCACAAAAAAACATCCCCATATATGTCACGGAGACGTTAACACAAAATACTCAAAAACTGTTCTATCAAGCCAGAATTTTCCAAAAAAATCATAACTATTTATTCTGCTGGACATCTAGAGGTATTGTATACTTACGCAAGAATGAAAATTCTTCTCAAATTAGAATAAATAATGAAACAGATTTAGAAAATCTACGGAAGACCGAATGACTAGTATTAAGCTTTAGATTAGATTTTTTCGCATCCTTTCTTTTCTTTTTAACTAGCGTAATAAGAATAAAGTTTATTTTAACCTTATAATACACATAGTCACAGTTTACACACAATACACAAACAATATTCAAACATTATGTACACATACTTTCATTACATTACAACTCACACAATCATATTTTAAATTACACTTATATTTTACAATAAACCAAATTCATTCATTTCATATATGCAACTTACAGTTACATTTTTCAATTAATTTATATTATAAAAGATATTATTTAATCAATAATGCGATTTTGTTAGAGAAATTTAAAATAATAAATAATAGGCGATAACGATCAAAGTTTCACCATTAACTTAGATAAAGTTTCGGTATCGAAATCGATAGATTGTGACGTTGAAGATTGTCATAAGTATTTGTCATCTAATGAATCCAACTTCACAATTATTACACAGAATATACGAAGTATTAACTGCAATATGACAGATTTTGAAGTATTGTTAACAAGATTAAAAATAGATTTTATGTCATTGTACTAAGTGAATGCTGGCTGCTTGATAAGGACAACTTACCTAAAATTAATGGTTATAATTTGTGCTCCACCAATTTTAATAACAACCAGAATGACGGATTAGTAGTATATATAAAAGAAAAACATTTGTTCACGGCTGAAGAGCCTCATTTTCAAGAAGGGAATTGTATGATAACAACATTGAATGATATTGTTATAATCTCAATATATAGGTCACTGTCATATAAAAACTTAGAAAACTTTTTTATCTCTTTAGATAGTGTACTACAGAAATATTCGAAACATAAAAACATAATTATAATAGGAGATATAAATATTAACATTAAGAGTGATAAAACAGATATTAATTCCGATAAGTATTTGCAACTGACAGCATTCCATGGGTTGTTACCTACTCATACTCTAGTAACACGTGACGTGAGCGGTTCGTGTATTGATCATGTTCTTCTAAAAACGAATAATCCTTCAATTACTATGGTTCCTCAAACATCAACTGATCTGATGAATTACTGATCACAAACCTGTAATTCTATGTATTAAAAATAAACAACGTCAACAGTTTTTTACAACTACTATCAGAAAAATTGATCATGATAAACTTCGTTTAGATATGCAAAACATAGACATTTCACCCATATATGATGTTAAAGATCCAAATAATTCTCTTGAATACTTAGTTAATAAAATACAATCAATCATTGAAGTTAATACTAAATTAATAAAGTTGCCAAGACAAAAAAAGATCATCAAACCTTGGATTACGACTGGACTTCTTAGATGTATTTGTCACCGTGATAAACTACATAAGAGGGCCAGACGTTTTCCAGAGAGTGAAAGTGATCAAATTATATACCGACGATATCGTAATCACTGCAACGCACTGCTAAAAAAGATAAAAAGAAATTATGAAAAAGAGCGAGTGAATATGGCTAAAATAATAATAAAAAGCTATGGGACGTACTTACTAATAATTTAGGTAACATGAAAAATAAAGGGTATAACAGAGAACTTTTGAATATATCCAGTACGCCACAATTATCTGTTAATCTTATAAATAATTATTTTGTAAATGTAGGTAAAAGTTTGGCAGAGAGTTTTAATATAGGAAATAATAATAGTGATAGTTTTAATAGTGACATTGGTGAAAAATCAAATTATTATTTAAATTCATTTGTTTTATTGGACACGGATGAAAGTGAAGTAGAACAATTAATTGACAATTTGAAAACAGACTGCTCAGTTGGTTAGGATGGAATTTCAAATATATTTATTAGAAATTTTAAATATTTGTTAATACCTCCTTTAACTTACATATTTAATCAATGTCTAAATAATGGTGTATTTCCTAGATATCTTAAAAAGTCTGTAATTCGACCTATTTTTAAAGATGGTGACAAAACCTGTATAAGTAATTATAGACCTATCTCTATTTTACCTGCTTTGTCAAAACTTTTAGAGAAAATTATAAATAATAGACTTACAAAATATCTGGAGAAAAATAAGTTACTCTCAAATACACAGTTTGGTTTTAGACATGGCAAATCGACAGAGCATGCCGTTCATACTCTTACAGATTTTATATCATCGAATTTAGATAGTGGTAAAAAGTGTATCTCAGTTTTCTTAGATTTGGCCAAAGCATTCGATACCGTTTCAATAAAAATACTATTAAAACGTCTAGAAAATCTCGGTATCAGAGGCATTCAACTCAAATTATTTAAAAGTTATCTTTCTGAGAGATATCAATGCTTTGGTGTAAATAATATTAATAGCAATGATCTATTAGTAACCCATGGCGTGCCACAAGGAAGTATACTCGGACCAACCTTATTTCTTATTTATATTAACAATTTAACAAAATTTGATCTCTCTCAGGGACATATAATTTCATATGCAGATGACACTGTTTTGATATTTGCGGCGGATACATGGACAGATGTATTCTTATCAGCACAGGCAGGTATAAATGCAATTACTAATTGGCTTTACAGTAATAAACTCTCACTCAATATTAGGAAAACAAAATATATAGTTTTTTCATTAAGAAAACCTAGTCGTAATCTTGAAAATTTTAACTTAGTGATTCATTCATATAATTGCTCAACAAGACACAATAGCTGTTCCTGCCTTTCACTTGAGTGTGTTGAATATATTAAATATCTGGGGGTTATAATAGATAGTAATTTAAATTTTAAACAACATATTAACACACTTAGCAGAAGAATTCATAAACTTATATATATTTTTAAAACCATTAGACACGTTTTGGATCCAGATATATTAAAGCGAGTTTACTTAGCTTTATGTCAGTCTATTATAACATACTGCATATCAACGCGGGGTGGAGCTTCTAAAACGGTGTTACAAAAGATTGAGATCTCTCAACGTGCTATTCTCAAAGTGGCAACATTTAAACCTTTCCTATACCCTACATCACAACTTTATGATAACTGTCAGGTCCTTACGGTAAGACAACTGTTTATATTAACGATCATTCAGAAACAGCATAGTTTATTGCTATACAACCCAACGAACTTAAATAAACGCAGGAAATTTTCCGTAGATACAACTAATTTTAAAACAACTTTTATAGGAAGATTTTTTGCATTTTTAGGACCACACTTATATAATAAACTAAATAAAATATTAGACATTTACCACCTTAATAAAGTAGATTGTAAAAAAACTGTACAGATTTACCTACAAAAATTAAATTATAATGAAACTGAAAACCTTCTTAGTATTCAGAATTAAACATAAATTCTTATATAACTCACACACAATGTTACCCGTATAAAAGTAATAATATAAAAGTAATAATATAATCAAAACACACACACACACACACACACACACACACACCACACACACACACACACACACACACACACACACACACACAAACACACACACACACACACACACACACAAACACACACACACACACACACACACACACACACACACACCCACACACACACACACACACACACACACACAAGAGAGAGGAATGACATTATTAGTATAAATTATTTTCTTTTTTGTGCCTTATATATATTATATATAGTATAAGTAATAACTTAGCATATGGAACATATGATCCATTAAATTTCATTGTACCTAGGCTATGTTAGCATAAAGTACAAACTCGTTAAACAATATTAATTAATAAACTTTTGTTTTCATCCTAATATTCATGTAAATTAACGGTGGGGATATGGCGCTGTCAGCTGATGCACAGGTCTCCTAGTTCGGCTGCAGATGCTATGTTTCAAATATATGTACAAAATTAGCTTTATTAAGTGTTAAGCAAATATCTGGTTGTACTATGTACCTTTTGGAAATAAAGAACTTATTATTATTATTATTATTGTTGTTGTAAGATATTATGTTTCACCAATATTTGCTGGAATTTGTATAAATAAGAATTATTATCAATAGTTAAAATGTACATCGGCGTTTCCTAAACACGAAAGATTAGCTGCAATAGTGGCGTTGGCAGACAGATTGGCAATTGTAGGTAAACTAGGCATTTTGTACTTAGGAGGGTGCTTTGTTTAAGATGTTGGAGCTTTTTCGTTCCGTATATGTAGAAAACACAAATGGAATAACTGAGCCGCAATAAGTTCTTTTATTTTCACTGCATAGTTCCTTGCTTTCTTTTTAAAAAACGTTACCTCCACAGTAAGTTTTTCACCTGTATCGTGGGGGCTGTTTACATATATAAATTTCACAAGGACAAACATCCATACCCGGAACAATTATTTGTGGGAGATACAAATACTTGTTCCGCGCATTCGAACTCGCGGCCGTTAGCGCTGCAACTTACTGCTAAGCCACTGCGCCACGGAGCCGTCAAAACTTTATATTACGAAGTAGAGCCACGTTACAGTATTTCTTATGTTAAAGATGTTAACAGGATCCCTTTTTTGTTGTTATCGAGGCTTTCTATCTTAGTCGCTTAGCGGTGACAATGCATCTACATTTTTAATTTCTTGCGAGGATAGATGTACGTGTTGGGCCACCATCCTTTAAATTACTGCCGCCAAGCATTAGTGCGAGCTCTACTGTATTCCGGTATTAATGTTGAAGAAAGCCAGTATAATTACAGCTACAGAAGCATACCACCTTAGTCCCCAGTGGTACCACAACGCATCTGTAGTTCAATTGACGGTTGCAACTCGGGTGATCAGCATTCGAGAGATTGAGAACAAATATTCTCGTCACGTATACCTCAAAACTTTGAAACACGAGTTGTTCAACCAGTCCTTGCCTTTATATATTCGACTGTATATGTATATGTATTCGACGTGCTCTGTCCCTTTTTCCTTTCAAAAATCTACTCAAAACTTTTTACTTGGAACTCAAATTTTTGCCATCATAATTGCCGCTCTTAATTGTATCTGTGCTATCTATCCTGAACCATCATCATCTTGTGTGTATTTATATACTTATACTTTTTTTAACCTGATTGTCAAATTTATGTACACCTTCCTTATTTGCAATTCGCTGTAAACATCAGTTCTTCGCTTATTGTCTGGAAAAGCTTCCAGAGCGATAAGACCTCCTATTGTACCTTGTAAATATTTATTTCATTTTGTCTTGTTATAATGTGTAAAGAATATATGGATTGATTGCGTGTTGTTGACAGGGGTGATATTTTGATCTGGTAATTAAACAAAAGATTTACTTTCAGTAAGTATTATTTATAATCTATATTGAATAAAAGAGTTTCTGTTTCTGTTTCTTAGAAAAAAAATCGCATAAGATATATTTTTTTTATTTCTCAAACACAAACCACCGTATCAGTGATTTGCACTTCAGCGGTAAATGTCAACTCAGGGCTGTGCGCTAGTCGTGCATTTATTCATATTGACGGAGGAAGGTAATCACTTCGTAATTTGATGATATACATTCAATACTTAACGTAAGCGGAATAGTAAAAAAATATGTTAGATAGTTAGAGGCTAGAAACAACCATATTTTAACACTGATTTCTAAGCAAATTTGAGAGCAAATAAATAAGAGAAATATGAAAACTCCAAAATAATAGTTAGCAAATTTTATTTAGATAGTTTGTACAGTTAGTTTGTTTAGTAGAACTGTCTTGAAAGGTTTGAAACTCTTTTCCTACATTTATGTTGGTTTTCCAATATTCTGAGTCACCTGCAGCCATCACTTCCTGCATCTCTTATTAGGTTGTCACTCCATCTATTGGGGTTCCGTACTCGGTAAACTGTCTTCCCCATTTCGTTCTTCGGCCCATCGTAATATTCTTAGAAATGATATCCTCATTTTTAAGTACATATATCTGTAATATATCCAGAGTAACCGACATAGCCCTACGAGAATTTTATCAACATGCATTCCAAAACTCTTTTAGAAACGAGATAAGACTTGTTTGGGATACATTATTTTATTTACTTTAATATCATAAGTAAAATATCTACAAAATTACGTTTTACATGTTTTTTATGGCTGATACTCTACACTAAACATTTCTGCATTTATTCCACAAATTTTCGAAATATATATGGCTATTACAGAATAAACTACAATAGTGGAATACATATAACAGTAATAAAAGCAATCAAAAGCGTCTACAGATTTCATCTTTATGAACGCGTCGTGCTGAATCGATTTTAATATAGCCCTTTTGGCAGCTTTCACATTTCAATAGCGGCAATGACATTTATTTCGTTTGTAAAAACAAGGAATGTTTTTTAATGTTAATCACATACAAATTTCGTTAGAAATCCACTGGATGTGAAAACATTAGTATTGATTCTCGTAATGTAATATTAAATTTATAAATAAACCGTCTTTTTAGTAATTTTAAGGTTATTCAAATCTTCCTCGTTAAGGTATTATAATTTATTAATTTGTATTTTTTTTTGGAATGTTGTAATTAATTATATGCTTACGGTTGTTGCAGCAAAATTGGACGGCGTTAAAACATATATGCGGATGAGGCGAGTACCAACGCATTTGCAAGTGAAAGTGATAAAATGGTTCGATTATCTTTGGCTCACTCAAAAGTGTTCCGACGAGGAAAAGGCTGTCTCCTGTCTCCCCGACAAACTTAAGGCGGAAATTGCTATCAACGTCCATCTTGACACGTTGAAGAGGTTTGTTTTTTCAGAAAATCTTTCTTTTAAAATATTTCTATTCTGACTTATTTTTATGTTTTCATCGTTCTTAGTTTTATTTTTGTTATTTAACATTTACCTTTTAACGTATTTCAATATTTTACAAATATTGTAAGTATAAGAAAAAATAAGTTAAAATTTATGTGTATATTCTGCTCATATTTTCATATATTAAAAAAATACTGTTAGTTTTGTTAATATATCACTTCTTCGCTAACGCCGCACCTTTGCGGCATCCCTTGGCGAACCTCAATTTTTCAAAAAATTACAGGAGAGCAAGAAAACATTAATTATTCCCCGATTAATAGCTTCTTTTCATCGGAAAATTAATATCATTTGTAATTTTCCATTAAGTCTAATATATTGATGCACGAATTGGTCGGCTAGAACGGAGTCGGCTCACACAGAATACCAATGTAAAATACTTAATGCTGCTGTGTTTCGTATGGTGAGTGTAGAGAACCGGAGACCTTTTTGATCCTTAACGGCTGAAATTAGTAAGAGGGTGACACTCACCCAGACGAACTTCTAGTCAAGAAAGGAGTCCTACCACCTATTTTTTTGTTTTTGCTCTGTGAATTTAGATTTTCTGCTATGTTTAAGGAAAATAATGCTTTAGAAAAGTTTTAGCCGTCAATTGTAGTATACCAATACGTGCGTTTTAATATATTTTCAAGTTAAACTAATAACTAAAAACTAAATAAAGCATTGCTTTAAATACGGGTGTTTATAGCGCATACAAAACAAACGTTATTTTATTTGTGTTTGCTGATATTTATGTTTGTATTTTTGATATTGGTAAAATAAAACAAAGTGTTTTGGGGTCCTTTTTGTTTCCAATGCATCGTGGCAATATATCATCCATTGCATAAAATATCTTTTCTTAATCTTGTTCAGAACAAACACTTTTTCGTTAACAACATTACATTATTCAGTGTTAAGTTTTTTGTCCTCGTTATACTGCTGGCTTAACGCTCATGACATATCCCTAACAAGGTGGTTTAGACTAAAATGGGGCCTACAATAGGAATGGAAAATCACATGTTAAAATATAGTAATATTTTATTTAGAAGAGAGATAAGTTTTGGGATTTGGAATCTTTATCCTCGTAAAAAATATATGCTTGGGTAACAACTAGATGCCAAGAGTTTGAGTACAATCCTCATTAATGCAGCGTCGGAGTGGCAGTTCAAGCTTAATACCCCGTGTTGTATAATTAAAAACAAAAACATTCTCTTTTTACGTCCATGAATAATGCAAAAGTGTTCGTAAACGACTGGTAAATTTTTGCATCTGAATGACTGCGTTTTTATTTTTCTTTAGAGACTAGTGTTCATGTGGAAAAATCATAGACGTATTTTATACATTATTACACGTGGAGGACGTGGTATGTCCTTCGTAATGTGCCGTGTTCTTTGATTCAAGTTCGAGTGATTTCAAGTATGGCCACATCTACTTTTATTAAGAGGTGTTAGAAGCGAGGAGCTTTTGTTAAATCCAACACATGATAGTTGTCGTTTAATTCTGATCATTATTGCAATACGCGATACGGAAACAAATAACTTGTCTGATGCATGAATACAAGAATTTAAACTCTTGGCCACCAATTCAATAGGCTTTGGTATCTACATCTGGAACTGCATCAAATACTGATGCATGTTTATGTAGCATAGTTACGTCAGTGTAGTTGTCCGTTATATATTGTAATGTATAGGTAAAAAATCTCAGCCTCATTTTCACCACATTGCATTGATATGAGTTGCATTCATACCACATCGAATCATATAGACAAATAGATGTCAATGTAGGTGGAGATTTATGCATATATGTATATATTATCGTAATTTATTTATTTCTCCGAACTAAGCAAACGTGAAGTGCAAAGTAAAGTAAAGTAAAGTAAAAATCAAATAGACGGTAAGTTAAAAATTTACGCGATGTAAAGTGTACTTTACACAATATAGGTATTTTGTTGCTTACTACGTGATAGAAAGTAGAAGTAGCTGTAATGTTAAGTTTCTAGTTTTTCTTACTTCTCATGAAAATATAAAAATTAACAAGCTCCACCCTTCACATTCTAATCATAAATATTTCACCGTATGATGGACACAATACACACACCACATCACTGTTACTTATAATGTTATTGCTTATGTGAAGATAAGAAAACGAAAACGTATTATATAGTTACATAAAAGGATCCATCCATTAAAGCTACTTTTGAAGTTTGTGTTGGTATTCAATGATAATGGCTCGTTATGATTTGTCTCTAAATTTGCTCGTCATCGTCTGCGACATTTTCTAAAATTTTTGTTAGTGTGTTAAGAACCTAAAGATTATGTTAATAACCTTTGGAAGATTACTTTGAATCCTTTTAACGTATGCGAGCGTAACCCAAAATTAAAACAATTTGGCAAGATTTCAAAATAAATAAGTCCCTAAAATTTAATAATTATAAAATTGCTTAATTTGCCTAAACTGAGTTCGAATTTATTTTGAAATAAAGTAAAATGAAATTTTCAAGGAAATTCTTTCTTTTTCTGCTATAAAACAAGTTGTAAGGAAAGACAACACATTTTTGAATATTCAAATAGATAAAAATATCCATATAGAACCATTCCATAAACTGATACATATTTTTTTATTGTTTATAACTTTCCTTTGATGACAAATTAAAAGTGACTGATCTTTTGGTCGGCTCTACTGTATGAAGTAGTTAATTAAATAATATGTATTTCATTGGACAAAAATACTATATACAACTTGAACTAACTACTAAATAATGTTTATTATATATTATTTTATTATGTTTAATGTTTGTGTCGACAAACATTAAACATAATAAAATTAACGTGAAGCAGTGAAGTGACAGCGTGATTGACAACTTTTTAAGGATTAAAGCGTCTGACTCAATCCATTATAAATGACGTTTCTTGGCGCTTCGGCTAGTAAGAAATTCAAATTCAAAAGTCCATATTTACTTTATACGACCTAATTTTGAAAAGAATGAAATACTTGTATCCTAATCTTAGATTTACGATATGAAACATTGTTACTTAAGATGAATGTACGAACAAACGTGCAGTAAGTACAATCAATTTCAAAACTCATTAGTTCATATGTATCTACATTTGACTGACTAAACAGTCATTTAATACTCTTCGAAAGCGAATTTTAATATATGTAGCTGCTAATACACGGGCACAATATCTAATCTAAACAACGTAGTTTCTGTATAATGAACTAAGTCAAGAGCGGTAATAACTGAGTTGAGAAGTAATACCAAGATACAACAACATCTCGTGAAAAATATACAAATATACTAATTGGCCGCCGGTTAGTGGTGGCGTAGAAATATTCACTACTCTATGTCATCCCCTGGGTGCCGTAAGAGTCGAAAGTGGAGAAACAAAGCCAGGAAATGAGCAGCAGTTTTCTTTTGATAACATCTTTATAGTAAAATTTTTTTTTACTATAAAGTGTTGTATAAAGATTTAAAATTAATTTAAGATTTAATGCATTAAAATAAAAAAAATAAGTTTGGTAACTTAGCAAACATTCCTCTATGAGAAACAACACAGTTAAACGGCTTCCGTCAAAGCACTCTGTTGCCGGCCCTATTAAACCTGACTTCGGTGCTGATCATGGTAACGGCGAATATTAGGTCGCCATGTTAGGTCGTCACCTTCAACGACTCGACCTGGCAACATTTAATAGACGCGACCTGAGGATTGATGAGAATGTCCTGGACCTGGAAAAAGATATAGAGAAGCTACGCTGGGATTATATGAAGTCCAATGAGAGGTGGAGAACACGGAGATCCTCGAAACCGGTAACTTTTTCTACCACCGGGAGGTTGATAACTTTTTTTTCGTGGGGAAATCCTCATATATGAGATACCTGCGGCTGCTTCTCGCACGTGCGCGCGGGGCCGCGGGAATCCAAATTCTTCCGCAGCCCCACACTAGTGCTGGCCCGGTCTGTCCGGGCTCGTCTCCTGCACGAGGTAGCGAGGTGTTCAGCTACCCCCCTCCACAGCCCCCAACTCCACCTGCGTATCGGATCCCCCCGAGTCCGATACGCGGAGGCCATGGGGCCAGGAAAATCGAGCGCTTAGTAGCGCCCGCTTTCCCGACCCCAGCGACGGATCTAGTTTCGGGTTCCGCCGCCTACCAAGTTTCGGCCGCGGAGGGTAGGGAGAGCGGCGCCTCGCAATACCGGCACTCATCTCTCCCCGCGGCCCCACCACCACCGCATCAACGGTGCGGCCCTATCTGAGTCGCGGAGGATAGGGCGAGTGGCGCATCGCCATACCAGCACTCCTCTTCCTCCGCGACTCCACCTCGGCTGCAGCAGTAGAGGGAGCGGACACCCCTCTCACCGCAGCCCACCAACACACATCCGAAGTGGGCTCGACAAGCCCACTCGGAGTGGCCACCTTGGGCTGGCCCTACACCTCGGGCCAGCCAAGGGGTTCCTCTTTGTTCACCGCGGTTGACCAAGCCACGGCTACTAAGCGCTCCCGCCACGACAAGGCGGGGGGGGCTTAGTAGCCCCCCGGGCGTTGGGGGGAGGTTGATATCTGTTCCAAGGAGATGTTGGATTTATCGTCCACAAGGTTATTAACGTGGTCAAGATCGAGACTGTGTTGACAACGGTTGCATAACCAATAATTATCAGACATTATTAGTTAAAGGCCTTACAGCAGACACCAAATTAGGAAAATCTTGGTGAGGATGTAAAGAATATAAGGATAATAAGGATAATATCTTGTTTCCCTTTAAAATCCATTATATGGTGTTCATAGAAGACTTCCACCCAACACCAGGCACAAGAAAGGACGGTGATATAAAGGTAGGGAAATTTGAAATAGTTCAACAAAATCTAAGGGATCAACAGCTGGTGTACTTTATAGAGAAGAAGGAACTCCTTATAATAAATTCTTACTTCAAGAGACGGTTCCACGGTACACATCGTCATTGTAGTCACACGCAAATATTTGTAGTGATTCAAGATCACGTTTCATCCGATATTATTTCGATGGTATCCTACGTCAGTTTGAGTGTGATTACATTGTGGCTACCTTAGCCACCTTATTCCGGCAAGCTCCCGGGTGTGGTTGGAAACACAGTACTGCTTCTCAAACTGGGTGGACACTTGGTATTTGAAATAGTTAGAAACTGTACAATGCCTTCCTCCATGGTGGTATTACTCCGGAGGCGTGGAGCAGAAGTGCGATGGTCTTGTTCTTCAAAAAGAAATACAACGTCTTATTGAATAACTATAGACCGAATCGTATCCTATGAAGACTTGACGACTTCCGGCCTCCTGAATAAGCCGATTTCCATAAGGGCTTTATTACCACACATAAACCTTTGGCAAATTGTACAGAAGACCAAAGAGTACAATTTGCCACGTTGTCTTGCGTATGTGGATACGCTTTCATTCTATCGAAATTTTAGCGATGCTACAGTCCTTTCAGCGGTGTCTGGTTAACTCATGATATATGGAAATGCTGAAATGTGTATAGAGTGAAGCTGCAATGGCTATCAGAGTACAGGACCAGAGTACGAAACCTGTCTAACTTCAAAGAATGTGGACATTACATATGATCTTGGTCTTTGCGACAACGATATGGATATCGCTCCCATCCCGGTAGTTGTTGTGAACATTACACTCTAAGTTGTTGACGAGTATCTTTACCTGGGACAAGCAATTGGTTTTAATTCGACCCAGAGGTCAATCGGCTATCGCAGAGCTGAAAACTAGAGTAAAATCAGTGCCTGTTGCCAGACGATGAAGGTGAAACCTATATTAATTTTACATGATATTCATAGTTTTATATATTACAAATTAAGTATCAGACATAACAACTGTATAGTCTGTTACTATACAGTTGTTATGTCTGACTATACTAATTATACATAATAGTTTCTCCTCCATACAATGGGAGTGACCTATGTTCAGCAGTGTATTTTTATGATTTGATTTATAATATTTATTTTTTATTTTGTTGGCAGGGTGGAGATCTTTCAGAACACGGAAGCGGGGTTTTTATGCGAGCTAGTTCTCAGACTTCGACCAGTACTTTTCTCGCCCGGCGATTATATTTGCAGAAAAGGTATACGTGTACAAAAGTATTTCTTTTTCTTATATAACCGATAATTTCTTATGAATTCTTGCTTTGTTTTTTTTTTATAAATTAGGTATACGTTCGGACAACATAAATTGTTTGACAAAACTAAATCACGAGACACCAAGTAGATAAACTAAAAAATAATTCATTTCATTTAAATTGTCTACAGGTGAAGTTGGAAAAGAAATGTACATAGTGAACCGAGGGAAACTGCAGGTGGTAGGTGACAATGGAAAAACTGTTTTGGCAACACTCAAGGCGGGTTCTTATTTTGGCGAAATTTCCATTCTGAACATGGGCACGGCAGGTAAACAACTTGGTAAATATCGCCACGGCCCGAGACGCCACGCCATTATTATTCTATTTTATTATTTCTTGAAAAGTTTTGAAAAGCAAAAGCAAACCTTTCGAGGAGACGCTGCAGTCAGGCCGAGGGAGCGGCCGCGACGTTACCAACAGGTTCTGGGACATCATTCTTGAACGATTGTTAGCGTTCCTTTTATACCTGCTATCATTAGGATGACCTCCTAAAAGTAGTAAAGTGGGATAAGACCAGCGCTAATACGGCTTGTAATGGAGTTGTTATTAGGAAATGCTTCTACATTTTATATTTTTTTTACAACAACTGTTCGCATTTTATAATTATTATTTCGTTATGTACGCTTTATCTAGTTTCCTATTTATCCCGATTTAAAATCATTGTAGAAACATTTACTTTACTAATCATTATAGTGTATGGTAAGCTACTTTGTTATATTATTTTCTTTCCATTTTCATGTAGCCCTAATTTACAAGTAGAGAATATTTGAAGATTTTAGAAGCTTTTAGCGATAAATTTTATTTTGCATTATTGTTTCATCTCCTTTGGTTGTATTGAAGGCAGTGTCCCCGATCGCTTTGCATCCTCCCCGAATACTTCATATATTTGGCGTGACCTCTTGGTGCATGAAATCCTAATAATAATGGTACATGTTTATATTTACAAATTAAAATTTAAGATCTCTTTAGTCGTACTGTAATATTATGATAATTTAGTTTTTATTGTTTTCTTGGAACAGCAGTGATTTAATAAGTAGAAATGCTTAGTAATTTTAAAAAGTATAGACAAGTTTTTACTTGCCCTTTTCTATCTGGAACGCTTGTTCTTTGTAATAAAGCACTAACAATCCAATAGAAGTGGCTTCTTTCAGTTTGTTTAAGATTGACTTATTGTATTTTTCTCAAATTATCTTTGTTTGTTTTCCGATTTCTTAATCTATGTTCATACGTGAATTCTTACTTTTCTTCACCTCTTAATGTACCTACGTATTTCAAGAAAGCGCATCCTCTCTCTTACCCTACCTGCTGGTGTTATCGGCATTCCTTAATACTGTACTTGTGTATTGCTCCGGCTTTAATCAAACCTATTGAAAACTTTTACGTTTCAATGGTCGAAATTACAAAAGTCGGAACAATGCATGAGACATTATATGCCGAGCACCGGTTGGCACGGAGTGTGTGGATGGCACGTCGACAGGCAACCGGCGGACAGCGTCGGTGCGTTCCGTGGGCTACTCTGACCTGTTCGTGCTCAGCAAGAAGGACATGTGGGATGTCCTCAAGGAGTATCCCGCAGCCAGAGTTCGCCTCGAGGCGATCGCTGTCAAGAGACTTGAGAAATATAAAAAAGCACCACTAGAGAAAGGTAATTATCCAAATCCATGTTATTTCTTTGTTAAAAATAATACAATTATATGATCTAGATTATACGATGCGATATGATCGTGATGTCTTCGAGTATTGAACATCTCAATATTGTCCGAATAATAGAAAGCAATTAAGTGCCAATTCAGTCAACATAACAAAATTAAGACCCGATAAAAAGCAACTATTTTGTGTTTTGGCATGTTTGCTTGTCTTAGTATGTAATCAGAGTAGTGGATAGTCAGAGTGACGGAAGAGAGGAAACAACAACATTGTACATATCAACTATAACTGATGTATGTAAAAAAATGTTTGCACACCGCTCCTACATTTACTTTATTTGCATAATTAATAGAATCAGGCAATACTTTGCAGCAATCCATTATAATGGGGTTGTTATAAATTAATTTGCTTAATTCCGCGTAAAGAAAGAAAATGATGTGTCCTGCCCAGTTTTAAGGGGACCTCCCACCCTCCCTTTAAGGGGACCTCCCACCCTCCCTCAATCGCGCGCACTATACCCGTCGCCGTCAATCCCAGCACTACCATCCCTAGCACCACCACACTAGGCACGACACACCACTCTCGAAAATACGACACGATCTAGAGGCATCATTTTCTTTCTTTACGCGGAATTAAGCAAATTAATTTATAATAACCCCTTTATTTGCATAGCTGTTTTAAATTCATATTAATATATAATGTTATTTTAGTGGCAATGGGACGATGCCAATCTACGCCAGGACTAGTGGAAACGAGTGGTCGCGTTCCAATAGAAGAAATGCAGCTGCCGCCTGCTCCTATGCCCCCACCTTTGCATTCTTCACACCCGCCTTCCTATCGGGACCAGCTTTTTAGGTAAAGTAATATAATATGTATTATGTTCTTCCCATACCTTGATTTTTCTCAATAGGGAAACCACTGTCTTAGTCTTCATACTGTACTTAATACAGCACTGCTGAATAAATGTCTCATAAGCGACTATTTACATAACCATTTCTTTGAAATCGATCCAGTTATTTTTGTAAGCAGTACAAAATATACTCGCCATTGAGATTTTTTGTAATGTCGTAATTAATGACCCACTTTATATTTCTTCTTTAACAGGATACTGGCCGTGAGCCTCTCTCATTGTAGAAATGATTGTTTTACAATCGTTACGTATTAGAAGATTGATAAATAGGCTTCTCGTTACTTTTCAAGTTACTACATGTCTCTGGTCTGGACATTTTACATCTTAGATAAATATAAAAGTCATTGTACCGCCATCTGTCAGGTCAGGTGGCCATGAAGTCATTCTGATGTTTCCCTCGATATATTAAATTGGACGATATATGAATAATAGTAAATTATTGAATAACGACAATTGATTGCAATAATGGATATTGTTGTTAAGTTTTTGATTCACTATTTAGTTTCATCTTACTGACCCTTTATTACCAGTTCGTCAGTAAGCCCCCTTCGCGTAGCATCTCCCGTTGCGTCGTGTGCGTCGAGTGCTAGAAGCAGTGCAGCGGGAGGTGGAAGTGTCGCCGCGGGTAGCATCGCGCCGCGTGTACTACTCGATTCGCATGAAGTACTTGAGTGCGAGATCAAAAGGCTACGTGAACGTCTTTATACAGTCGAGACCGAGAATGCTGCAATGTCAGCGAAACTAAGCCAGCAGCAATGGGAAGTTGATCAAAGGTTAGTGTTATGTGTACTTGAAAGATATACAGGGTTATTTTTCAAATAGTACCAAAATAAACTTAAGTTATGATATAAATAATGATATACCGTTATTGCAGTTATTGTGAAAATACGAGTAAATAAGGATTCTACTTTTATTTGAAATTATCCCAATAGTGATTTATGGGCAACAACGTTTTTGCCTACCGATGGATCCTTACGAATGTGTGCGTGCGCAGTAAACTCAGTTAAAATTACCACTCGTTTGGAATTTAAAAATAAAAAAGACAGAATATTTGAAATTTTTTAAATGAACTTTCTTTGCAATTTACCTATATTACTTATTCTTGATTCTTGTGTCGTGTAGTGGCGGTTAAGAATATCCCCTACCACATATCTTCCCGTGGGTGTCGTAAAAGGCGACAAAGGGAAACAGGCAGGAGATGGGCAGCAGCATCTTCCTGATAACAACAAAATACAATAAAAAAACTGCGGTTGCCAACCCGCTTGCTAAGCGTGGCAACTATGGCAAACCCCCCTCCCAATAATGAGAGTAACAAAGACACGGCCCCCAGTCCCAGGCGGCCCCGCTATTCCTGGCTACGGTGGCGACCATGGTAACGGTGGGAAAGGGGGTGCTAAGAATCTCCGGTGGAGGTTCGGTTGCCACCTAAGACGACTCCAACTGGCAACTTATAACGCACGCACCCTGAGGACTGACGAGAAGATCCTGGAGCTGGAAGAAGAGATAGACAAGTTGCGCTGGAATATCATAGGATTATCTGAGGTCCGAAGAGAGGGAGAGGACACGGTAATCCTCGAATTCGGCAACTTGTTCTATCACCGGGAGGGCGACCATCTGTCCCAAGGAGGTGTGGGATTTATCGTCCACAAGTCTCTCTTTAACAACGTTGTAAAGATTGGGAGTGTGTCGACGAGGGTTGCGTACCTTATACTCAGAATCACCAAATGGTATTCGCTGAAGGTCATACAGGTTTACGCACAAACTTCGGCACATCCCGCGAGGTGAAAACCGGCAGCGATCACCGAATGGTGAGAGGCACACTGAACCTAAACGTTAAGTTGGAGAGGTCACGTCTAATGAAGTCAACGCTCCGTCTCCCTCGTGCTCTAATCCAAAGTCCCGAAACCTTTCAGCTCGAGCTACGAAACCGTTTTCAGTGCCTAGAAGATTGCAATGCAGTGGACGATATGAATGACAAGCTCGTGGATACTGTCCATGCGGTCGGAGCTAAGTTTTGCAAGACCTGCCGCAGAAGAACACAAAAACTCTCCGATCACACTCTTAATCTCATGGCTGTTAGACGGGATATGAAGCTGTAGTTTTCAGTAGATTTGACAGTATACATGCAACTGAACAGACAGATCTCCAAATGCATGCAGCGGCACTTACGCAACAGAATAGAATAGAATAGAATAGAATATTTTTTTATCCAATATTGATTATTACATAATACTTATTGAAAGTCATTTTTTATTTACCACTGGTTCGGAAAATATCTCAGTCCTGGGAAGAACCAGCAAGAAACCCAGCGGGACCTTTTTTTTATATATAATTTCACTTAACAATAATTTTGTTTATACAATTTTTACATGATTTTTCATAGAACCAGCATGGTGGCGATCACCCTATTCCCAGGGGTTATTTTCATTCATGTATTCCTTGATATTATAATAACCCTTTTTGTACAGTTTTTCTTTAATAAAACTTTTAAACTTGTTTATTGACAAACTTTGAATATGTTCTGGGATTTTGTTGTAAAAGCATATACATTGCCCCATAAATGATTCTGTGGAGTCTAGTAACTGGCATTACAAGCTTATGTTTGTTCTTAGTATTTAAAGTATGCCACATCCTTATTCTAATTAAAGCTATTTATGTTTTATGCACATACATTACATTCTCATAAATATATTGCGATGCCAAAGTTTTTTTTTTTTTTATAGAATAGGGGGCAAACGAGCATGCGGCTCACCTGACGGTAAGTGACTACCGCCGCCCATGAACAACTGCAACACCAGGGGAATTGCAGATGCGTTGCCGACGTTTTAGAAAGGTGTAAGCTCTTTTCTTGAAGGTTCCTAAGTCGTATCGGTCCGGAAAATTCGCTGGCGGTAATTGATTCCACAAGGAAGTCATGCGAGGGAGAAAACTTCTTTTAAATCGCACAGTGGTGGACCGCCAATCATCCAGATGGTATGGATGGTAACGCGAGTTTTGTCGCGATGTGCGATGGTGAAATTGAGCGGCTGGAATTAGTCCAAACAATTCCTCAGAGCACTCCCCGTGATAAATGCGATAAAATACGCAAAGAGATGCAACATCTCTACGCAGTGCCAGTGTATCGAGCCGATCAGAAAGAACTTGGTCGTCGACGATTCGAACCGCTCTGCGCTGGATGCGGTCAAGTGGAAGGAGCTGGCACTGGGGTGACCCGGCCCAGAGATGAGAACAGTATTCCATGTGGGGCCGAACTTGCGCTTTGTAAAGTTGCAAGCGATGTGCCGGCATGAAATACTGTCTCGCTCTGCTGAGCACGCCAAGCTTTTTAGAGGCCAATTTGGCTCCCCTTCCAAGTGACCACGAAACTGCACACTATTCGATATGTCGACGCCAAGGATTCCGATACTGGCTGAGGCAGTAAGGGGAGTGCCTTGGAACTGAGAAGATACGACAAAGGGGTTCTTTTTAGCGGTAAAGGCGCAAACTTGTGTCTTCTGGGGATTGAACTGGACTAGATTTAGTCGGCCCCAATCCGAGACTTTGTTAAGCAAAGACTCGACTTCAGACACAAGTTTGTCCCGGTACTCGGCGACGTTTTCCCGAAAAATATTGGCACGGCAGGTATATAAGGCATCACCAGTGCTGTCGTCCGCATAGCAATGAATGCTACCAGTTAGCAACATATCATTGATATGCAGGAGAAACAGCGTTGGTGATAGCACGCAGCCTTGTGGAACACCAGCGTTGATAGGCTTGAGATCAGAGCATGCACCGTCTACTACGACCTTGATGCTCCGATCAGCAAGGAAACTGGTGATCCATTTGCACAATTTCTCGGGAAGCCCATAGGAAGGAAGCTTCGAAAGAAGCGCTTTGTGCCAGACCCGATCAAAGGCCTTCGCTACGTCCAAACTAACGGCTAATGCCCCTTGGACTCTACTGCCTCCGCTCATCTATGAGTTAAGTAGGCTAGAAGATCACCAGCTGATCGACCCCGACGAAAACCGTACTGGCGGTCACTAATCAGCTGGTGATCCTCAAGGTACCTCATGAGCTGGCAGTTTATAACGGATTCCATTATTTAGGAGAGCAAGGAATTGATGGTGATAGGCCTGTAGTTGGACTGGTCTGAGCGGTCGCCTTTTTTAGGGATCAGGTGGACCAAAGCTGTCTTCCATAAATTTGGGACTACGCCTTGGGAGTAGAAGTACCGGAAAAGACGCGTTAAAACCGGTGCCAAATCCGGAGCACACGTCTTCAGCACAATGGGAGGGACTCCATCGGGCCCACTCAACTTGATGACGTTTAGGGAGAAGAGTGCTTTGCGGACCGAGCGCTGTGTAAATCGCACATTCGGCATGGAGCACTCACATCGCGGGATGGTCGGCGGTGTGTTCCCCCCGTCATCTAGAGTCGAGTTGGACGCAAAAAGAGAGCTCAACAGATCGGCTTTCTCCTTTGCGGCATGGGCCAATGAGTCGTCCTCTCTGTGCAGAGATGGAAGAGATGGCTGACAGAAGTTGCCTTGGACAGCCTTGGCGAGAGACCAGAATGCACGGGTTCCCGAAGGAAGGCGAACTAGCTTCTTGCCAATTCTGCCGATGTGCTCAGACCTTGCCTTGGCAATGACGCTTTTGAAGGACCTGGAGGTGGAATTATACTTCTTTTTAAGTGCGCTGGTGTTTACATCCCGAGACGAAGATGCGTCAGCCCAGGCCTGGTAGCACTCCTGCTTATAGCGTGATGCTATTTTGCAGGAGCGACCAAACCATGGCTGGGATCATGCTGAGTAAACAGAACAAGTCTGTTGTAATATGTGGAGACTTTAACATCAATCTCCTTGAAACTTCTTCCATTAGTATTAAGTTTAGCTCATTGTTTAAATCGTATAATCTTGTTAATTTATTCTTAGAACCAACACGTATTGCTGGGCCTAGTGCGACCTGTATAGATAATATTTTTACAGATGTTAAGCCCTTGCATAAATCAATTATTTAAAATTTAAGTTCAGATCACTGTGGATAGTTGGTATCATTGCCTTACATACACAAGAAACAGAAAAATAAGAAAGTTGTGTTTGTTCCAATAAATGAACATCGCTTGGAGAGGTTTAGAAGTAATATAATAAAAAGACTTCCATCACTTTCATTTAAAAACAGTGCTAATTATTTGTATGGTACGTTATTTAAAATTATAACTTGTGAATTTAGTAGGATATTTACTTCTAAAACTTTCTCTTTTAACAGTCGCAAATCATTTAATGAATGGGCGACAGTAGGAATTTATAAGAGCAGGCGAAGGTTATACGAGCTTTATAATGAAAGATCATTTAATAGTAGTGTTATATTTAGAGATTATGTAAAAACATATTCTAAAATATTTAAAAAAGTGTGCGCCACAGCTAAGGCTTTACATTTAAGTAACAAAATTAAAACTGCATCAAACAAAATTAAAATGACCTAGAGAATAATAAATAGTGAAACGGGCAAGGTCAAACCGCGCAACTCGGATTTTCAATTGAATATTAACAATAATTTAACCCGATCTGATCAAGAAGTTGCTATGGCTTTTGAGAAACATTTTACTGATGTTCCTTTTTTGACAACTAAATCATTTAACTTTTCTCCTACTGTCGCCGAATCATTGCTTAAACAAAATGTAAAGGCTTGTTCAAATACTTTTAAATTCCATAGAGTACTGCCAAAAGATATCGTTAAATATTTTAAAACTATTGATGAAGAAAACGGCAGATTTATGGGGGATTTCCGTTAAAGTTATTTTATCTATAATAGATATAATAGCACCTTATCTAGCCACTATATTTAATACAAGCGTCGAATCTGGTGTGTTTCCTGATTTAATGAAACTTAGTAAAGTCATACCTTTATATAAATCTGGTAGTACATTAGACCCCGCCAATTTTAGACCAATTTCTGTACTACCAACATTTAGTAAAATTTTTGAAAAAATAATTTTAGATCAAATGTTAAGTTTCTTTAATATTAATAAATTGCTACATAGAAATCAATTCGGTTTTACAAGGGGTCGCTCAATAACTGACGCTGGAGTTGAGCTTATTAAACATATTTTTTGTGCATGGGAGAATTCAGAGGATGCTTTGGGTATATTTTGTGACCTTTCCAAGGCCTTCGAGTGCGTTCACCATGAGACATTAATCAGGAAGCTACAGTACTATGGTGTCAAGAACACAGCGCTTAAACTTATAATTTCATATTTAAGTAATAGAATGCAGAAAGTTATTATTAATGGTTAAAGTTCTTCCGGCTCACCTGTACTAATGGGTGTCCCTCAGGGCTCAATTTTTGGCCCATTCCTGTTTCTAGTGTATATTAATGACTTACCTTCTATTGTAGAGGATAATCATGATATAGTATTATTTGCTGATGATACTTCTTTGATTTTTAAACTTAAACTTAAATCATTTAAATGTGACGAAGTGAATAATGCTATATCAAAATTAGTGCATTAGTTTAACGTTAGTAATTTACATTTAAACGGAAATAAAACTAAATGTATTAAATTTACAACAACGAATGTTAGAAATCTGAGTACCAATGTGTTTTTAAATGGGGAAGAACTGAGCCCTGTTGAA
The DNA here is from genome assembly GCA_033319125.1 of Parnassius glacialis. Lineage (NCBI taxonomy): Eukaryota > Metazoa > Arthropoda > Insecta > Lepidoptera > Papilionidae > Parnassius > Parnassius glacialis. Next base: position 35,170,576 of record JAVANC010000001.1, on the reverse strand, counting down.
TCCACTGTTTTTCTTGGCATCACTCTCGACGCAAAGCTTCAGTGGGGCCCCCATATATCCAAACTAGCAAGCAGACTAAGTTCTGCAGCCTATGCTGTAAAAAAGATTAGAGGTCTCACTAGTGTCGAGACAGCTAGATTAGTTTATTTCAGTTATTTCCATAGCATAATGTCTTATGGGATTTAGCTATGGGGACATGCGGCTGATTCAGAAACTATTTTTGTTTTACAGAAGAGGGCCATTAGAGCTATTTACAACCTAAAACTGAGAGAGTCTCTTAGAGATAAATTTAAAGAAATAAATATATTAACTTTGGCCTCTCAGTATATTTACGAAAATTTAATGTATGTTCACAAAAACAAAGGTAGTTTTAGTAAAAAAAGTGATGTGCATTCTGTAAACACTAGGAACAAACACAAGCTAGTGATACCAGTTTCTCGACTCCACAGAGTCAGTAATTCATTCTTGGGGCAATGTATACGCTATTACAACAAGGTCCCGGAAAGTGTACAGGCTCTCTCCATTAGCAAGTTTAAATGTTTTGTTAAGTTGAAACTGTATAAAAAGGGTTATTATAGTATAAATGAATACATGGTTGATAATAACCCCTGGGAATGAGGTGATCGCTTCCAAGCTGTTTCTAAAATAAATTTTGTACTTATATAGTTAGTACAACCATTATTGTAAAATTTGCTTTAAAAAAAAAGTCCCGCTGGGTTTCTTGCTGGTTCTTCCCAGGACAGAGGTTTTTTTTTTCGAACCAGTGGTAAAGTAAAAAATGACTTTCAATAAGTATTACAAATGTGATCTATATTGAATAAAAAAATATTCTATTCTATTCTATTCTATTCTGCCTCCGATGGGCACCACCGAGGATGGAATAAGAAGTTCCATACCCTGAAGTACCACATCAGCAACAGAATCGGCAACAACGCTGGGATCTTCCGGCGAGAAGCAAACCCGCCCCCAAGGGTAGGATGCAAAAAAAGACCGCATCTCGTCCCAATCAGCTGACCTATAGTGCCAAACACGGCGGCAAGCTGTAGATCGCAACTGCGATTGGAGCGTGAGTGGCACCGTACTCCGGATCAGACAATGGTCCGAAGTGCCCAGAGGGGCATCGACGGAGAGCTGATATCCGTCCGGATGAGAGGTCATCATAAGGTCCAACAGGGAAGGTGTATGATCCTCCACATCTGGAATCCGCGTAGGCGAAGTAACCAGTTGTGTTAGACCATATGCCAAAGCAAAGTCATAGACAGATCTACCCGCATGATCGGTTAAACGAGAACCAAGCCATTCAGCGTGGTGGGCGTTGAAATCACCGAGTAACACGATCTCTGCGGATGGGACCTGTTGTAGCACGGAGTCTGCAGCCATTTGGACGTGGTCGATGAGTCGGTCTGTGTAGGCATTACCGCTATGGGACCTATAGAGGCACCCGTAGACGCGGGGATGGTCGTCGCTGTCTACGCGCAGCCATAGGATGGACAAGTCCGTACCTTCAAGGCTGCCGAGGCGTCGACAACAGATGTCCTCTCTGACATACACGCAAACTCCAGCCCGGGGCACAAACGAGTGTTCTAATTTGTACCCCGGGTAGGAGAGATACGAAGTATCAGCCGGAGAGGACACCTGTGTCTCGGTTAGAAACAGCAAGGCCGGCTTAGCTATCTCCAGATGGTAGTGGATGGCGTTAAGGTTTGAATGAAGTCCCCTGATATTGCAGAAATCCACGGTAAGCGTGGCAGGGGTTGCCTTTGTCTTCTTGCTCCGCTTGCCCCGAGCAGGTTTCGTCTTGAGCGGAATTTCATCCCCCCCCCAGAATACGCGGGGCAGCCTGAGCACCCACGCCCAGGAGTGGACTAGTTTGGTCGTGGATGCTCAGCGAGGGATTCTCCAGGGGTTCTGGTACCCTCCAGAGGAAGTCTTTTATTTAATTCCACTACCATGTTGATGGGGGGGGGGGGGAATTGGGCCTCCGGCCACCTGCACTCACCAAGCGCAACGCTAATAAAATACACTAATCTAGCTGTCTCAACATCTGTGAGACTTCTAATCTTTCTTACAGCATATGCTTCAGAACTAAGTCTGCTTGCTAATTTAGATATATGGGGGCCCCATTGAAGTTTCGCGTCAATAGTTATGCCAAGAAAAACAGTGGTATCCACAAGACTCAACTCCTCCCCATTTAACAGCACAAAACAACAACTTTAATACTGCTCGTATTGAAGAAGCGACCGAGCGGAACCAGGGCTCCAAACTCTTTGCTAAAGATCTGTCTGCCAGAAAGAGCCAACTGTCGAAGCTGAAGACCGAGTGTTGCAGCGTCATTTCCGGGACACCTAAGATTTTGAGTGAGATTGAGAGGTTCTATGGGCAGCTGTACACATCATCGTTGGAGCCACACGCAAGTGTGAGTAACGACCCAAGAGCGAGTATTATCCGATATTATTTCGATAATATCCCGGACGTCAGTCTGAGCGAGATTAGAATGGCTCTCCAGCACCTTAAAAACGGCAAGGCCCCAGGCGAGGATGGAATTACAGCGGAGCTTATGAAAGCGGGTGGAAAACCGGTACTTGAAGTCCTTCAGAAGCTTTTTAATTCCGTCCTTCATGGTGGCATTACACCGGAGGCGTGGAGCAGAAGTACGGTGGTCTTGTTCTTCAAGAAAGCTACAAGCGGCAACGCTCTCTTGAAGAACTACAGACCGATTTCCCTTCTGAGCCGCGTCTACGTATTGTTTTCGAGAGTCATTACGAATCGTCTTGCTCGCTGACTTGACGATTTCCAGTCTCCCGAACAAGCCGGTTTCCGAAAAGGCTTTAGCACCATAGACCACATACATACCCTTCGGCAAATTGTACAGAAGTCCGAGGAGTACAATATGCCACTATATCTGGCGTATGTGGACTATGAGAAAGCCTTTGATTTCGTCGAAATTTGGGCGGTGCTGCAGTCCCTTCAGCGGTGCCAAGTTGACTGTCGGTATATCGAAGTGTTGAAGTGCATATACAGTAGGGCTACGATGGCTATCCGAGTATAGAACCAGAGTACGAAACCTATCCAATTGCAGAGAGGTGTAAGACAGGGTGACGTCATATCCCCAAAACTCTTCACCGCTGCATTGGAAGACTTTTTCAAGCTTCTGAACTGGAAAGTATACGGTATCAACATCAATGGCGAGTACATCACTCACCTTTAATTTGCCGAAGACATAGTCCTTACGGCAGAATCGCTGGAGGACCTAAGCACTATTCTCAATAACCTCAATAGTGTTACCCAACGGATAGGTCTTAAAATGAACATGGACAAAACAAAGATCATGTGTAATGTCCATGTCACACCCATACCGGTGGTTGTTGGGAACACTAACCTCGAAGTTGTTGACGAGTATGTTTAACTGGGACAAATAGTCCGACTAGGTAAGTCCAGCTTCGACGGAGAGGTCAATCGACGGATTCAACTCGGTTGGGCAGCGTTCGGGAAATTACGGCACATCTTCTCGTCAGGTATACCTCAAAACTTGAAAACGAGACTGTACAACCAGTGCGTGTTGCCAGTGATGACGTATGGAACTGAGACGTGGTCCTTCACTGCTGGCCGGATAAGGAAGCTCAAGGTCGCTCAGCGAGCTATGGAGAGGGCTATGCTCCGAGTTTCTCTGCGTGATAAACTTAGAAATGAGGATATCCACAGTAGAACCAGAGTGACTGACATAGCGTAAAGGATTAGTAAGCTGAAGTGGCAATGGGCCGGCCATATAGCTCGAAGAACCGACAACCGATGGGGAAAAGAGGTTCTCGAGTGGCAACCTCGTACCGGCAGGCGAAGTGTAGTTCGTTCCCCCACTAGACTGGAGTGACGACCTGGTAACATATGCAGGAAGTCGATGGATGCAGATGACTCAGGACCGTGCTTTGTGGCATTCTTTGGGGGAGGCTTATGTTCAGCAGTAGACTTGTGAATGATGACTTATTCTGAACTTTCTCTGGAAATTTGGCTGGTTATGGCTAAATAACCCTGTATACGTTGTCTGAAAACTTAGATAAGAATTTATTTTTAATTTTCCTTCAGCTGCTGCTAAAAAGCTATTATACCCTCGCTATCCATTTTCACTATGAAATGCGTCTGCTAGTAGTGTTTAACGACAGCATTTTAATGCCAGATATAAAAATCTTTTTCGTTTTGCAGTTTCCCTGATCAAAAACCGTTGCTTGATAATACTCAAAATCACTCAAAGTCAATATTAATTTTTCGCTTATGAAGTTACTGAATTCGTTTTTATTGTTGGTTGAATTACTTAATAATTAAAATTATTGTGAAAAGTAATGTCTACTTAAAAAAGGCTGTGAAGTCGGCTGTCCTGTGTTAAGTAATAAATAATGTTTTTCAGACTGAATTTCGGTCACGGCGGCCAGTCTCGACAGAAACAGAGATTTATAATATTATGTATACTCTTAAATTTTATGTAATTCGGTAAAAATCCTAAAATTTTGATGCTGTGCTATGTTTTTGGACGGAATGTTATTCTTCTGATTCCCTGTGTTGCAGCGGAACCCTAAAATGAAGTCGCCCGGAAGCGTACGTTAGTATTATTCGGATAAGCTTTGAATTTTTTGATTTTGGTGCTATAAAATCAAGTAGACTAGTATATTGTGTCAAATTACTAAAAATTAAAAATTTTGTACAACCGACTGCATTATAAATTATTAAGAATAACTCAAAAACTATTGATCAGACCTTCATCACATCGGTCATTTATATCGAACCACATGAGAAGCACCAGCTTTCGAATAAAAAAAGAATCTTCGAAATCGGTTCATCCAGAACAAAATTATGAGGTAACATACATTAAAAAATACAGTCGAATTGACCGTGTCCTTTTTGAAGTCGGTAGAAAATACATAGGTAGAAGTTAAATAAAACAAACACAGTCATCCTTATAGCTAGAGTAGAGCTCCGGTTGATTGTATTAAACGTATTTTAGTAAAAAATATAAAATAGTAACAGGGATTAACTTTGTTCTTTCTTACGACAGATTGCAGGAGATTGAAATGCAAATTTGCGGTGGCAGCTCGACAAGTTCACAGGAGGAAAACGAACGGAATCGTGAGAGCATTATTTAACGGCGCGCCTATGTTTCGCGCGCGTCGCAACGTCCTCGCGTGTTTTCACCTGTACCCATGTCTCACCTCTCCGAGGTGTATTGACACACGGGACATTACTCGACGCGAAATTAAGCGTCGGTTACATAACGTCGGTAACACTGAATTACCGCCATTCGCGACGTACGCTCCTATACAAACGATATATGACTATTGAAGTGTTTTTATGAAGAAATAATATTATTACGGAATATTTAAATACGAATTAACTTTATCAAAATTTATATACATATACTTAGTATGTACGACTCGCTAATAAATGACGAGTGTTCGCGGAGTGAGATTTTGCCCAGACAATATTATCTTTAATCTAATATCCTTTAAGTACATCGAGGTGTGTGGAGTGCTCGGAGTGCATGTGACCGGGTGCAACGTACATATTATGCGTCTACGCATTCTCCGTTCATTTTATGCGATTATGTTCCGTGCTTATGCAACTTTTAAAATGTCTTTGACATTTTAACAACATGTTATGATTGTTGTATATAAATTCTGTCTATGAAAGTTATTAAGTTTATGTTATTTAAAATGCTAAGGTGATCAGTGGTTTCAAATACATCAGATGTATTTATAAATTTTATTTTGTTGATTCGTTGTTTTACTATCTTGTATGTATCACATATACAGTCTCTGTACAAAGTTATAATAAGTCAACATGTATTCAACTATTGTACCATGTGCCAAACGACTGCGCCAAAAATGCAAGTGATGATGATTTTTGTTATATTTGTACTAGATAAAAGGGGACAGGTAATTCTTATCTACTAAATTTGAGCTTTAATAGTTAAATCTCGGAAGTCAGAAATTACATTCCAATCTTTGTAAACTATCACTCCACTTCCTCACTTGTTTATAATACATTTAGTAAGGAATTAGGTAGAACTTTCTTTCATAAATTTGATATGTTATCTGTGTATATTCTTAAATACTTAAAATAAAAACAAAACATTGTTAGTTCTTTCGGAATCATTTGTTCTGACAAATAAATCGACCATAGTATGTTGTAATTTGTTATAAAAAACCTACGTATGTAAGGAAAGTAGCTTAAAATTGATAGGTACATACATCAGGTTGGTGTATTAAAATTCACTACTGCCAAATAAGATTTAAGTAGATAAAAATGTTTTAATATAAAATTATTAATCAAGTAACTGAATGAAGTGTTTTATACTTAAATTCTTTATAAATTGTCAAGAATTTGGTTAACTCGTTGTGCAATATTAAATGCTTAAATGAGTTTCAATTGTTAAAGCTTTTGAAAATGATATTTTATTCTCTTCTTTTTTCTGCATCAATATGATAAAAATTGAAACGGTACCAAAATGTAAGAAAGATTGAAATAATTCAACAATAAGAGGATGTAAATACTGTTTATGATATACACGTATTTATAAGTCATTGTTTTCCAGTAGATTTCTATTTAGTTTTTGTGCCAAAAAAGACACAATGGGACTGTAACGAGGGTTAGTAACGAGATTTTGACGGCAGTCATGTATTTTTTATTTTCACGGCTGTATATGTTTCATTAAAAGTGTCATAAATATGCCATTAATAAAACCGAACTCATATCAACACGAAATGCGTAAATATTTATATTGGGGGTTTTCCATTTGTCATTCCTAGTTATAATTTCATCGATGGCTTTATTTCCTCGAACGCCCAAAAATGTAATAGATAGGGGATACAATTTTTATCTGTAAATAAAATTTATTTATTGTTACATATATTCCATAAATTTTTCTTCTTACATATTTCTCGATTATAAATTGGTAAGTGAGGTGCATTTTGCGAATAAATAAATAAAATGAAAATGCAAGTGCTTTTTGTCGTATAACTGTATATTATGTACTTGATAATTTGGGATTTGTGTATCAGATAGTTTCTGCTCAAGGCAAGAGACCAAACGTAAATTAATTTTCGATGAACACAACCAATGCTAGTGTTAATGTTTATTAATTTATTAAGAAGCCGGAACCTGATTCGGAAATCCTTCGACAAAGGATTGCGTGTAAATTGGAAGTTCAAATATGTATGTATCGCACATGATTCATTTTATTGTTAATAAAAAGATTACAATAATTAAGTTTGTGTGTTTGATTTATAATCTTAAGAAACACAGTAGGACAAAAATGTGTAATGAAGCGATAGATGTCACTGATGTTAAGTTAGAACCAGTTAAATCTCATGGCCGAACCAGTTATGTTTCTACCACTGTTTCTAAATAAAGAGTTGCTTGTGAAAAATGGAAAGGTTGGTTGGGTGAATATCTTATCTTATTAGTCCTCGGGAATAAATGCATCTGCGTTTTACTTTGACTCTTAAGCGAGAATAAATATAGGGTGTCACTGACCCATAAGATCCCCTTACCATCAGGAGGTATGTGTGCTCTTTAGTTATTTTAATTTTAATATATAAAATTACCTTGCAAATTGATCCGTGCTTCTAAATTCCCGGGATTTAAATATCACTGAAGCAAGTATTCCATTTTAGTCTTTATAACGTAATTATCTTTTACTACTATTTTGAATTTTATGACTTTATTAAATACTATCAGCCTAATGACATGATTATTATAATCATTATTATATCTCCTTATTTATTAAATAATAACATAATAAAGTTTCAGCTTATATACGTCCCACAGCTGGGCACAGGCCTCCTCTCACTTCTGATGGAGTTTTAGGACAAGGAAATATCCGCCGCGCTGCCCCAATGCGTGTGGGCGGACTTCACATGTCTCTGTCATTTTTCAGACATGCAGGTTTCTTCACGATGTTTTCCTTCATCGCCAAGCACGTGGTAGATCAGCACTTAAATTTGCATTTGACAATATCATTGCTGCCAGCGGGGATAGAACTTAGCACTCACTAAATTGTGAAATTTACAGCGAGCGCTAAGCCCCTGACCTACCACGGCTCTTAACAGAATAATAACATAAGGTAGAAATAATGTGTAATTAATTGCAGAGTAATTCTTATTAATTAATGCATATCCAAATTTGCTAAAAAATATTAAATTAAAATATATTATAATAAATTTTAAAAATCGGGTCTAGGTACATGTTGTCCATGGACCTTAAAAAATTAGTGACTATGTATAAGATTATTCTCAGAGGTCCCAAAAAAGTGAAATCGCGAGCTTTAAGCTGTGTATTTATTATGTCTGAATCTACATAGTTCTGTGAATGTAAAAGTTAAGATTCCCAATTCCAATTTCCCCGTGTAGTGGCATCGTAAGAGCGCTCACTGCCCCAATATCGTACGGTGGGTGTTGCAAAAGCATTTTCCTGATAACAATTGACAATAATAATAACTGCAGTTGCGAAACCGCCTGCCATGTTTGGCAACTATGGTAAATATGTGACAATCTATGGTGGAGGCCTATGTTCAACAATGGACTTTAATAGGCTTTTGTAGTGATGATTTATATTTCGAGCAAACACTGCGAAGACGCAGTCAACTAGCAGGAAAACTACTAACCACTCTTGGAGGTTGAATTTTCCAAAACTCTTTTCTAGTGGATGCCTACGTAATAAAAGGCAGCTACTGACCAAATTTCAGATTTTTACGTTTTCTTGGCTTGGATTGTGCATTGATAGATGAGTACTCAGGACATACTCTTTTATATACTATATATAATATATAATACATAACAGATATGTAGTGGACTAGATACGAGTATCGTAACAATATTATGGTAAATATAAGCAGTTTTAAGTGAAAGAAAAATTAAATTGTTTTTCCGTTTCACTATAATGACGAAGGACTAAGTTAGTAAGGGATTTAGGAATTCTTTTGGATTCTAAAATGATATTTTCCGAGAATAGATCACACCGCAATCTGGGATTCTTTATGTGGACTTTTAAATATTTTAAAAAACATAAGGAGTCTAAGCCTATCTAATATGCTTTTTTGTCGCAGTATTCTTGAATATGATAGACCCATATGATCTCTGCTATATGCTACATATATCAACAAATTAGAAAGAATACAAAAACTTTTCACGAATCACCTCTATTATATAACCGGCATGCGTCTACATGGAATTTTCGATGAGGGTTGATGATCTAGACGAAAATTGCTCGGTATGTGCCATTTGCATGACGTACTGTAAAAGTAACATAAATAGTCCTTATAGTCTCAGTAGCATGCAGTCTGCACTATTATGTAGCGTACGAGAAAGTCTCCTCCTTTCAATATACCCTCAGACCAAATTTCGATTACGATGGCCAGTCTCAACGAAGACTAGCCATAACGCAGAACAGGTGTATAGTGCCCAAGTGTATGCGCAAGCACAGGTGCATTCTGTGTTCCTTTACTCTCATAGTCCAATAGGACGTAATCCGAACGACCGGAGCAGGACCTACGACTTTACGTGCTTTTTGAGGCACATAGGTGAAATGCCACCAATTTCTTGAGAACTTCATGACAGAAAATCAAAATAACTGATTTTGTCCCAATCTAGGATTCGAACCCTTTGATTGTATCCTTGGATTGTAGCACGAATGTGTAGTCTTCACCGGGGAAGGACCGCGCTCTCACAGAATACCAGCGAAAAATAGCAACTTAGCTACTGTGTGTCGTAAGGTGAGTGTAGAGTACCGGAGACTCTTTTACTGGAAAGAGGTACTTCTTAGTCTTTAAGGGTGACAACGCATCTGTATTTTAATTTTGAAACAAAGGGATATGCAGATGTAGGTGTGTCTATGAGCCTGAGTATCCACTTACCTGTTTGTCACCCTAATTCTATAAAAATACGAGATGCGCGTTCCACTAACAAGAGGTAGTCACACGGTAATATCTGCTCCACCTGTTGTTGCGGATATTCTTGTAAATGTTTGTCATGGAGAGAAATCCCAAAATAGCCCTCTCACTATATCTGATGTTATAAACGTAAAATAATTTGAATAAATATGACAAATATATAATGGAATTCAAAAATAACTATGATAATCTGTTTCTCAAGTTATCGGCAAACAAAAAATAGTTTGTGCAGTAATCGATCTTTCAAATAATTATTTGCTTTGTAGTGTTTATGGCGATGATAACGCGTTTAATCCCCACTGGTACCGGCTTTTGTTTCGTACGATAAGAGTAGAGAATCGGAGACCCTTTATACTGGTAACGAGGTATTCTAGTACTTAGAGGAGATAACGCATCTATATTTTGATTCTTATTGTATATAGATGGCTATGAACTACAAGCATCTACTTACCATCAAGTATACTGTGAGCTTGTTTTTCTCTCTTATTTTTATAAAAAAGTGCTAATTACTACGACCTATTCGGATATAAACGAAAAAATTGTGAAAAACCCCGCATATTTACTAAGTTAATGTTTACTCTCAGGAATAAAGAAGGCTTGTGCCTAGTATACCCATGGACATACAGGCTGTTACAGTATTGAAGGTTCGCAACTTATTATACCAGAACCAGAAGTAGAATCAGACGTTTATGATCGACTGACCGCCAGGTAATTTTTCCCTATAATTGGAACATTATATATTTAAATGTCGTTTTTAAATGTAATTTAATTCATGTCTTTTCTACTGCATTGATGTCACTAATAATAGAGGAGATTTATACGTGTGTTATCAGACTCTTGTAGTTTATCCGTTAGTACTTTTTTATTCACTTATAGAAATTTAGTTTATCGCTGTTAAATGAATTGTTAACCCGTGCGAAATCTTCTGATTTTCGTGGCTGAAATTATGAAGGTTTTTCTAGCTAACGAGGTTTATGAACACTGTCTTCTGTCTTAGATATTTATTGCCTCCTCTTAGACTTGGGATATCTTGGAAGATAAAGATACCCCAATCACTTTGGTTCACTGCTTAATAAATACGAATTCTGCCGAATTTCATGGCCTACATGATGAAGGCTTTTCATGCTAACTATATTTATGAAGTCTGCTATTCGGAAAGTATCTCAGATATTTATTGCATGCTCTTTCATCACTTGGGGTTATGAATTATACCACATAATTCATCGAATAAACTATTTTTACTGATTTTATCGTGTTTAATTGACTTATTTGTACTTAGTTTTAATTCACGGCGTTTCACGGGGGAGGGGGAGCTGACATATGTGTCGTAAATATAAGAAATCTTCATGTCCGCCGCTGTATCACTTTATTAGATTTTTTTATTTCTTAATTTGTTTTCTCTCCTATGACAAATGTAATTGATGTCATAATATCTTTAATTTGTTAAAGTGCTGTTTTACCACTTGTCGGACGACAAAAGAAAAAGAAAACATAGTTAGGAAATCTGCACGTCGCGGAAATAAAGCGAAAATAAAATACATTTCGAACATGTGTGAAGTTCGCTATACCCTATCTGTGAGCGTAACGGACTTTTATTTGCACACTCACTGAAAATGTAATGGAGTTACGCGACTAGTAGTACATGTAACACGTTTCGTATGTTTATAAGCAGTTATTTTACACAATATCTTCAGAAATTGCGCATTATTAGCTGTAAATATATTATTATAATTACGTGTTCTTCTAGTGGATCACTCTCCTAACAATTGAAGGAATTGTTTACCGACAAATGGCAGTATATACTGATATTTTGTACTTACCACCAATGGGCAACCGCCTCGTCAAATTTATGCGAGGATTATGGTGTGAGTAGTCCATTGCGCTACTCCAGAGCTTAGCGTACTTTACCATTGATACGTGGTAAATCAGCACTTTTTTATAGTACAAGGGTGACAAACTAGCACACAGTCCACCTGATAGTAAGTGGATGCTGTGCCCCATAGACATCTACATTTATCCTCGAGTAATAATCAAAATGCAGATGCGTAATCAACCCTGAGAGCTAAGATGGAATGCCTCATTACCAGTTAAAAGGGTCTTCAGTTCTCTACAGCCGCCGGACGAAACACAACAATATTAACCTGCTATTTTACGCTGATTTCTGTGAGGGCGTGGTCCTACTTCAGTTGAGCCGACCCATTCGTGCTACAAACATTGTTAGGGTGACCTTTAATAGTCAGCGGAGCTAGTCTAGATTTTCGTCTGGATCTCTTAGTCTAGTGGAACAAAGGGCACTCACCTTCAACCGTCCTTGTGGAGCCGCCGCGGTTTTTTCACTATTGGTGAAATCAGCACTGCCGAATGTCTATCCGCGCACTATAAACTTACGGGGACTGCCGCAATTAACTTTCAAGGACATATATTGAGATATTCAGAAAATAGTTCAAACACAGGGAGAGAGAATTGCGCCGACGCTGATCAACCGAAGAATGGTGGGGGCGAATGACCTTAAGCGAACGGGAATGTATGATAGTTCTTTTCGATCAATTCGAATACCCGAATGAGGCCTCCGTCCACAAGACCGTAAAACCAGCTGAACCAACTATAATTTTTTTTTAAAACGTAACCCCCAGACTAGGATTTTCTCCTATGTCGTGGAGGCAGTTTACAAACATAAATTGTACGAGGACAAACATCCAGACCCGGAACAATTATTTGTAGGCCATACAAATACTTGTTCCGTGCGGGATTCGAACCCGCGGCCCCCAGCGCAACAACTCATTGCTCAGCCACTGCGCCACGGAGCCGTCAATATATTCGTAGTTGCAGCATGACTATCACGTGTAAAATTCATTCGAAAATATTTAATCTAAATCTCATATAGTGAGGGTGGATAGTAGATGTACGTTGAATATTGGATCTACATTCACCAAACACTCTGCTCAATGTGATGGGTAAGGAAAAGTCTTTACAGAAATGAGTCATTCGAATTAAGTTTTAAATAAAGATTTTTTATTATTATTCAGCACATTCTCGTAAAGCTATCCAACAGTAGCTTCAAAAAAGTGTCATTGAAAAAAATATTTACAGAATTAAAAATATAACATTTACACTTTTTTTAATGTAAAAAAATATTATATATACTATGAGAAAAGAACAATACAGTTGAAAACCTTAAAATGTTAAACACTAGATCATTTTTATAAATATATAGCTTGCCTTGATGAAATAATCATGAAAATAGTTGTATAGTTTTTGCAAAAATTGCGGAAATGCAAACACAACATACAGTTGAAAGAGAACCTTAGCTAAAGTCGATTGAAAAATAATGTCCATGCGATGTTTTCATATTTAATTAATCCCTTACATCTAATCCAAGACCGGTATGCCTTTCTGATTTTCAAACAATTTTTTATTTACTTGAGATCAGGTTTGCTTGTTAAATATGGCAGTGATTTTGACAAGGGTTGTTTATCACCGCAAACGAAACAAATTTTATATCACATTATTTTTAGATCATTAATAAATAGTTATATGTTGATTCTTTATACTAAAACGTTGAGAACAGGTTATATCTTTATATTTCAATAAGTAGATATTAATAAGTATGAATGAGTAACCTTAACCGACGAGCGTGTATGCGTAGATATATGGATTTAAAGGAAGCAAGAGAGGTGTGTCAGGATCGCGCCAAATGGAAGTCCGTAGCCTCTGCCTACCCCCCTGGGTGACAGGCGTGAGTGTTTGTGTTGTGTAGATATGAATTATATTTTATAATTTGATAATGTTATTTTAATTAAGTTTTTTTTTATAGGATAAGGGTGACAAACGAGCACACAGTCCACCTGATGGTAAGTGGCTGCTGCGGCCCATAGACATCTACATCTATCCTCGTTTGCGAATCAAAATGCAGATGCGTTGTCACCCGTGAGGACTAAGATGGAATGCCTCATTTCCAGTAAAAAGGGCCTCCGGCCACCTGCACTCACCAAGCGAAACGCAGAGGTAAACCTCTACTTCACGCTGGTATTCTGTGAGGTCGTGGTACCACCCCGGTTCGAGCCGGCCCATCCGTGCGACAGCAAAAGATGCCGCGTGGCTCTACCACTGTTAAGTAATAACTATATAGTCTCTGCTACTATCTGTACTTTTTTTTAAATGTCGGGCGCTGACTGACACTTTATGTTAAACAGAAATGTACTCATAAGTAGTGCTACATTCTGTAAGAATCCTTAACATCATAACATATAGTTAGTCTCAATATGTCAATATACAGGTCGGTAATCGAGGGCAATGCCAAAACAACAAAAGGCGATCACCAATTAACCTAAAAAACATAATCACAACTACGATGAATCATAAATGATATTTACTTAACATTCTTTAACATGTAACATTCTTTCCAGGTACCTGTGTCAGAAGTAATAAAAGAGAAAGGAAACTAAAAAATTAAAGTATTGATTACTTATTTTACCTAATTAATATCAGCCCGTAATAATCTATTGGTGGACATGGGCCCCTCTCGTTGAACGTGAATTTGCTCACTCAGGCGGATTGACGATCACTCGACGTTGGACGCTGCTACTCGTTACCGATGTGGACATCTTACGCTGAAATTTAAAAAAAATCAGTTAAAGCTTATAAGCTCTATTTGCTATTGATTTATTAATTTAGGCATAAAGAGATTTTTTTATAGCATAAGGGTGATAGTCGCGCACACAGTGGTACATGGTAAATTGATGCTGTGGGTCATAGACATCTACATTTCTCGTTTATTAAGAATCAAAATGCAGATGTGTTATCACCCGTGAGGACTGAGATGGAATGCCTTGTTTCCAGTAAAAAGTCTCTTATATTGTATCAGTGGCGGAGCTGTCGTCGCTCCACAACTGTGCAAAACGACAAAACTATAACCGAAGCCTAAATCGCGCTATTGAAGTTTCGGAACAGCGTTGGCTGCTTCCCGCGCTGCGCACCTAGCCCAGCGGGTGATTTCCCCTTTTCCTTCACGGCCAAAGTGGTAAAAACTCCAACTTCAAGCTATCGCCATCGTCATCAAGAACCTGTTCCATTTGCTCTCGACTGAACATCGCCTATTCTCTTCAGCTGTTGTAAGCTAGCCTAGCTTTACAATGTTCTTCGCAGCATTGGAATACCGCTCCTGTTCTTTCAAGCTACTCTCTGCACTAGTGTTTGGCTCGGCTCAGAGCTCTTACTGCTCGCCTCCGTTTCAGGACATCCTCGCAAATGACTTGCCTCGAGTCTCACAACACAACTCACAGCTGATATCCAGGCAATTATAGGTACTTGCACTTTCCTCGTATACATAAATCTGAACTGTGATTTCTTGGTCATTCCTTTAACAAAGGGTTAATTTGGAGGCGTTGTCGACGCGGTGGAATAACGTAAACGCACCGAATTATAACCTTAGTCTAAATTACGCTAATGAAGTTTCGTAATTAGCTGCATATTATATAGGACAAGCTCTACACTACCACACTGAGCGAAGACCACTCTCTGAACTGAAAATTTTGAAAAAAATCGTTTCTTTATCGAGGAAAACAAAAAAGTCATATCCTACCATTTATACGTCTCACTGCTGGGCAATAGCCTATTCTTTGTTTTTGAGATAGTTTTGGAGCAAAGAAAAATTTGTCTATTATATACCTATTTATGTACGCCTTATTTAGATGGCTCGAAATGGTTTTCAATAGCTTAAACCTGCATATTTCCTCACAATGTTTTCCTTTACCTATAAGTGTCTGGTAAATCAGAATTTTAAACTGCGACTAATATTCTTAGTCGTGCAAGCAAAGACCAAAGTTGGGTTTGTCATGTACTATAATTAGGTCTCTGAGCTACCCACTCTATAGGTGCTAAGACATATGGATTACTACTATAAAGCTAATTCTGCTTATTTTTAAAGTGGCATATTGCACAAAATAAAAATTATAACTATGTATTTAACGCAAACTCGTAAATACATGTATTTGAATTGAATTGAATACATTATTTTGAAGAAGGAACAAACGAAATTGTCTCCGAGTTACAAGAATAGAAACAGCCGAGACTGTAAAATTGGCTGACATCACTAATTAATTAAAGAGATTTCCGGCGCTGCGCAAGCTTACAACAAAGCTTTTAATGCTAAAAGTAAGGAATGTAGATAAATAATATAACATTCTGAATCAAGCCCAACAAGAAGTATTTTGCACTAATTATAAACATAAGTCAGGAGAGTGGTTTTGCTAATTTGTAACATGATTTCAGCAGGCTGGTGTTATTATTATTTCTAATGTTACAGTTTGAATTTTAAAGGAAATTTTTAACAGGAAATATTTGCCTTATTGATAAGTTTATCACGTGGTATCGGTAATCGGTATTGATAATCAACCAGCCACCTGAAACATATCAAACTGTCCTGTAACCCCGAAGACGGTCGATCACGCCTGATATACAACTAAAAGGTAAATGTTCTCTTTATCGATTGTTTTATCCGAATCGCTTATGAATAAGTGTAGAACGAAGTGGAGCTATTTTTTAGATCTAGAAATGTGGCCTAAAGATCCGCCATTTACTTATTTTAGATCTTTTTGAAGTAAAAACATCTTTAGAATCGTTGTGATTTGAAATTCAATGAAACGAAAAAGCGCCACTAAAAAGAGACAAACATAAACATATATAGGATTGGCTCTGCGATGGAATGGGATAGAATATTATATTAAAGCAATTTTAATTTTAGAAAATATTCTTTTGATTTATTACACTAAATTTAGGTTCTACGTGTCTAAAAATAAGGATTGTAATATTTATTTTATTATATTTGTATAAAATAAATATTACATAAAACATTTCTTTTTTATTAATAATCTTAAAATAATATTATTATAATTAAACGTTATACGTAATAATGTATACGTAAAACAAAATTAATTATTTCATAACATATACATACATAAACACTCACGCCTGTCACCCAGAGGGGTAGGCAGAGACTACGGACTTCCATTTGGCGCGATCCTGACACATCTCGCTTCCTTTACATCCATATATCTACGCATACACGCTCGTCGGTTAAAGGTACTCCTAATCTGGCCCATTTTTAATGTATCGTCGATTTGGTCGATAAAACTTCGTCTAGGGCGCCTCTTCCCGACCCTGCCGTTCACTTCTGCAACATAAATTTGTTTTGTCACTCTCTTTACTTCTAGTTGAAAATTATCATATAATAATATATACATACCATTTACCGTAAAATATTTTTATTTTATATTTCATTTCATTTGAAGGTTTCAATTCCATCGCGTGTGAACTGCACACATGTTTTTTTTAAATGACACGCTTACGACTTGTCGGAGCTTTTGCGGCTTAATGTGTCTCTATACGATACAGTGCTAGTAGTTGAGTGTAGTGTTAGAAGTTTAGTCAATTATCTTGTGGGGTAATTCAGACAGTCGATAAGGTCGAGCTCCGCTTATACTGCAAGAATTTCTTGAACTTGTTGCAGTAGCTGGTGTAGCAAGAGTTGAGAAAAGAATTACCATAAAGAGTGCCAGTCTAGCAGGAGATCTTAAATGACGGAGGAACTGGGATAGGCCTGCTATCCAAGTTCACCATCATTTACTAACTGCCTAAACGCTGCTTCTCTGATTTAGAGAGACGTTTAATTATTTCTTCCTTGAATTTAACTTACCTGTCTTGTAAAGGAGGATTTATAATTATGTCCTAAATCTAATTGGCCTAATTTTGGACAAACGGGCCATCTACGTAATTGTATATTGTTGTGCTTCTACTTAACAACGTAATTGTATATTGTTTGGCTTATCTGGCCAGAACTTTGTTAATTTTACTCTTACTTTACAATCTGTAGGTTGTAAACTAAGTATATTGTAATCACACGTAGCATCAGAACATCGTAGATGAGTGAATGAAAGAAGAGGTGATTGGGGAACTACAACTACAAAGGAAGGGGGCAAAAATATGTATTTTATATACATATATAAGTTGAAGAGGTAGTCTTTTCGACTCGCAATGTATACCATGTAACTCGCAATATATAATATTATACCTATTTATATATTTTGTATATAGTAGCCCAACTCTGCAGCGTATTATATCTGCAGAACGACTCGACCGGAAAAAGAACCACGCTCGCACAGCATTTTATTTTTTATAAAACTGGATTGACAAAAAAACTTACAGTTCAGTACAGTTACGATAAGTAACTACTACAGTACATAGACGCCCGCAGTCAACTTCAAACAAAGAATGCTACAAATGCGTTGTCACCTCTGAGGACTGAGACAAAATGTCTCACAGCCATTACTTATTACTGGCTCTCTACATCATTCAGAATGGAATACAGCATTACAAGCACTGCTATTTGGCGGCAGATATAGGTAGAAGGGTGATGCCTATCCAGAAGAATTCCTGGGCAGAAAAGCAGTCCTGCCATCTAGAAAACCCGCGTGAAATAGCAACAAAACCTGCTTTATTTCGTATGGTTAGTGACAAGAATCGGAGACACTTTTTACCCGACTGTCAGGGAAGGGTTATGTTTTTCGCGCGTATCTTGTATGTTTCTTTGTTAATTTCTTTATTACCTCGTATATTCCCAACAGCTGGATGGATTTTGACAATGAACGTATCTTTATAATCGTCTTAAAACCCAAGTCTTCTTAGATAGCTATTTAAAAAATAATGGCGAATTTTTGGCGCGAAGTAGTAATACTTTAATAAAAAAATTAGCAAACCTATCGAGTAAGGTAATTAAAAGAGGATTAAAAAAATTATAAAAGTTATATCATTAAATTTAATAAGGAATAATAACTTGATTGTGCCGGGAGACAACTTTTTTAAAAATAAAATAAATAATTAAAAAATCGAAAACCGACTGCAAGAAAAAAAACATTTTAAAAGTAATACACCAAAATGACAGAAATAAGATTCAGAATAGAAAACAAAATTAAAATACAATATTACGATGTGGGGAACTATTCAAGAAATTAAACACTGATTTGACTGACAGGTTAACAATTATGAGTATTTTTCGAAATAATTACACCTGTTCGAAATAAAGTATGTCACTAACATTTAAACGTTATTTTAAAATGTGTAGGTAGTGGTCTTTCATTTTTTTTTCAATAAAAATAGCTTATCACTTCATTCATTATCAAAACGATATTAGAATGTTCTAATTCGTCCTAATTATTTATTAGCATTTTTTTTCTTACACCTTGCCTTTTAACCTTCATACACATATGAAATGTCCCTGCTACTCCCCACAAGATTCCCGCCTCACTACATAAAGTTCTTTTACGTTGTTTTATTTTTTACAACATTCATCTATTATAGTAAATTCTAAGCTATTCGGTATAATCATAATTTTTTTTAGATATACTAATAAAAGAAACAAGAAATTGCAATAATAACATGTCACACTTTTTTACCATTTCGTTATACAAGCTTAGTAACACTAATTGCTCGATCGTGTATCCACTTTCTGAACGCATTCTGATTTTAATACACTAGTAACACTCGGCCATCTCTGACTGGTCAATTTTTAGCTGTAGCGCCATATTGAATTTAAAAGAAAATAAGACTTGTAGCTCACGCGTTGTGCTTAAATAATATTCTAACAATTTAGTAACAGTTGACTTTTCTTATGGGTATTTTTAAAAAAATATATATTTTATGCTTCATATGTTAAACAGACTGATATATCGTAACATATGCTTTGTAAACGATAAACTTGACGGTTTGATGTAAAAACTAATTTAACGTTACTTTTCACTAACAATTTCGTAACTTTTCGTTTTGTTACGAAATTGTATAGTCTTAAGTAACGTATACACTGGTGTAGTAGTGATAAGTATTACTTTAAACAGTGGTAGAGCCACGCGGCGGCTTTTAGTGTCGCACGGATGGGTCGGCTCGAACCGGGGTGGTACCACGACCTCACAGAATACCAGCGTGAAGTAAAGGTTTACCTCTGCGTTTCACTAGGTGAGTGCAGGTGGCTGGAGGCCCTTTTTACTGGAAATGAGGCATTCCATCTTAGTCCTCACGGGTGACAACGCATCTGCATTTTGATTCGCAAACGAGGATAGATGTAGATGTCTATGGGCCGCAGCAGCCACTTACCATCAGGTGGACTGTGTGCTCGTTTGTCACCCTTATCCTTTAAAAAAAATAATAGGTAGGTGAGGAAATTGAGCCCTTTTGCACATTATAAGAAAATTTCTTCTGTTTTATGAGAAATGTCTTATAATAATTTCATTCGCATTTGTTGTTATATGAGACCATACATATTATAAGATTGTTTTTCTTATGTCGCATCAGACACCCGCACTCTAGTCATTCTGTCGGCTGTACGTTCGATGTCGTGTCTAAGCAAGACGTTTTGCTTAGACACGACGTCTACTCAACTATGTAAAAGGTGAGTTGATGAAAATTAATGAGATAGAGGAAGAGTTACAGATTAAGAGTGATAAAGAGCAGGATGAAATACAGATTGGTGAGACAGATAAAGAGATACTAGCAAATAAGGGTAATACAGAGGAAGAAATACAGATTTATGATTTAGAGAAAGAGCCAGAGATGAGTAATGAAGGAAAGGAAACAAAGCGGTATTACTCTGAGACTGCGGAGAATGAAATATTTAATATAAAAGATACTGTACTATTACGAAATTATATAGGACATTCTTGGAAATATTATGTTGGTATAATTGAACATATCAATGTAGCAGAAACATTATACACAATATCTTTTTTTAAACTATCGGTAAAAATAAAATTAAAGTTCCGTAAAACAATCCATGAGGATAAGGACACGGTAGCTAAATATATAATTGTAAAACATATTATAATGCTTCAAATATCGGAAAACCCCGTTAAATATGTATTATATTGCGACGGAAATCTGATTAATTTTTATAATATTAAGTAAAAAATTAGATAAATTTAAATAAAAAGAGAATAATTAGTCAAGTAATGGTGTTTTATTGATAATTTGGAAGTTATGTTGGTAGAGCTATAATTCACACACATACACATAATGTCACTTAACCACAAACTGACAATATAATTCTATGAGTATTTATCACAACCCTTTTTTACTATACGTAGTAGGGTAATCAGTAATTCGGAATAGTTCAGTAGACAGTGAACACGTAGCTTAATAGTTACAATTTAGTAACAATTACAACGATTTCGTTACTTTTTTCGTAACTACAGATTCGATACGTACAATTATTTTGAACAACACTTTTATAATTCATTAAATTGAAAAAGGCTTGTATACAGTAATTATGACATACATAGGTGCATAGGTAAGGTACAGGATTCGTGTTACGTGGTTACAGATAGAAACACGTGAATGGTGTCTTCTTCTTAAATATAATATGATATTACTGAACTAATTAGTTATTATTTCTACATTTCATGACGGCACGTTTACTCCACTAGTAGTAGGAAGATATCATTTAATATTTTAGTTACATTGTTTCGTCATAGTACCTACATTACACTATAAACAAGTAAACTTTGCTTCGGTTTAACAGACTATATTATGAGCTGAAAGCGTAAGTTAAATACCCGTATTAAGTTTAATAGCAAGCGGAAGCCATTAATTTTCTTTCGGTTTATAATTTGCAATTGGGTCCCGCCTATATAAATATTTTTTTTATAGAAGAGAGGCAAACGAGCATGCAGCTCACCTGATGGTAAGTGACTACCGCCGCTCATGAACAATCGCAACACCAAGGGAATCGCAGATGCATTTTCGGCCTTTTAGAAAGGTGTAAGCTCTTTTCTTGAAAGTCCCTAGGCCCTTGAAGGTCATATTGGCCCGGAAAAATCGCCGGTGGTAAACATTTCCACAGAGAAGTTGTACGAAGAAGAAAACTCCTAATAAAACGCACAGTCGTGGACCGCCAAGCATCCAGATGGTGAGGATGGTATTGTCAATTTTGACGCGATGTGCGTTCATGAAATTTGGCGGCTGGAATTAATCCGAACAATTCCTCAGAGCACTCTCCGTGGTAAATGCGATAGAAAATGCAAAGGAATGCAACATCCCTACGCAGTGCCAGTGTATCGGGCCGATCAAAAAGAACTCGGTCGTCGACGATTCGAACCGCTCTTTGCTGGATGCGGTCAAGTGGAAGGAACTGGCACTGGGGTGCCCCGGCCCAGAGATGAGAACAGTATTCCATGTGAGGCCGGATTTGCGCTTTGTAAAGTTGCAAGCGATGTGCCGGCAAAAGTAATAATGTAACGTATTTAAGATAAACAAATATTTAAAGGTTTAATTGTACGAATATAATGAAAATAAACAAAAGTTGACTGACGTCAAGTATCTACTTTTACTTCTTGTTTGCCCCTATTTTTTTAAAGGGTGACAAATTCTATTTGCTAATCAATACATTAAAAATAACTATTATAAGAGTAACTGACTGACGTGGCCCTGCGGTTGATTAAGCTGAGCCAACCTTATAGTTCGAAGAACCCCTACACTAAAATCCTTACCTAAATAAATTTTCGTAACTTTCACATCCAATTTTTCTGACAACTGCAAAAACCAAGTAAGCATATGAAACAGATGCGAGCGACCAGCAGTTTCTTCTTCGGCAGTGTGACGTAGCTACCTATTGCTTTCGCAACCACTCGAGATCGAAAATGTATATATGGATACTGCATTTAGCGCAAATAGAAACAACTTTATATATTTATTTTTGTAATTCCCTTTTAATTTCCTTTATTTTAATAGTTTACTCGATAGGTTTGCTAATTTTTTTACTAAAGTATTACTACTTCGCGCCAGAAATCCGCCTTTTTTTCGAATAGCTATCTAAGAATATTTGGGTTTTTAAGACGATTATAAAGATATCTTAACTGTCAAAATCCATCCAACTGTTTGGAAGATACGAGGTAATAAAGAAATATACAAGATACGCGCGAAAAACAATAAATACCCTTCCTTGACAGTCGAGTAAAAAGGGTCTCCGATTCTTGTCACTAACCATACGAAATAAAGCAGGTTTTGTTGCTATTTCACGAGGGTTTGCTAGATGACAGGACTGCTTTTCTGCCCAGGAATTCTGCTGGATAGGCACCACCATTCTACTTATATCTGACGCCAAATAGCAGTGCTTGTAATGCTGTATTCCATTCTGAACGGTGTAGAGGACCAGTAATAATTAAGGGCTGTCAGAAATTTTATCTCAGTCCTCAGAGGTGACAACGCATTTGTAGCCTGCTTTGTTTGAAGTTGACTGCGGGCGTCCATGTACTGCAGTAGCTACTTACCTAAACGCGAACTGTAAGTTTTTTGTCAATTCGGTTTTATAAAAAATAAAATGCTGTTCGAGCGTGCTTCTTTTTCTGGTCGAGTCGTTCTGCAGGTATAATACGCTGCAGCGTTGGGCTACTACATACAAAATACATTAATAGGTATAATATTATATATTGCGAGTTACACGGTATATATTGCGAGTCGAAAAGACTACCTGTTAAACTTATATATGTATATAAAATACATATATCTAATATTTATAATATTATACTATAACAATTGGAGAGTCACACACCGACTTGCCAGTGAAATCACTAGATTCCAACTGAAAACCAGCGCTGCCTTTGCAGCATTATGCTGAATTGGAGACCTATTTCATGTCACATTTTAATTTTATATTCTTTATAAAGGAGATGTATGAAATTGGGTTCTTGACATCGTTCGTAACAGTTATACAAAAATATTTAGGTAATATAAAGATAAATTATAAGCATAATTAAATGGTTTTTATTTCTGTAATGTATGGGACAATTATAAAAAACATTTCTTAAAACTGAAAAACGAAAACTAATGCTTTTACCACAGCAAAAACAAAACGTTTTTAAATATTTTTATGTATTTTGTCTATGGCATTAGATAATAAAGGCTATTTTCAGTATCAAAAATACTCATAATAATGAAACGTTGAGGCGAATCTGTAGATTAATACTAACTAAAAGAAATCTTTTTAGAAAATCGATTGAATAGGCTACGTTATTAAACTAAACAAAATGTTTTAATAATATCGGACACAATTGAATAGGCTGTATGGTCGTTGATCATTACATGTTTCGAAGGAGACTTGGTAACTAAACGTAGTGATTATATTCTCTTTGTTGGTAACTTCAAGTTTAAACTTGTCTTGAGTAAGTCTATGTCATGAGTACTTGGCATTGTGGATATATTTCGTGTTTTTATTATCGTGAATTAATTTAACTTGACCCTTAACTTTTCTCTTGATTTACAGGTCAGTAGATTGTTGCACCCACATAATGACAATAATGTGTTTTATAATTAAACAATTAAAAAAGTTTGAGTTGTATTTTATTTTATTTAATAACAACTAAAAACTGCATTCTTTTGTGTCCTTTCAATTTATTGAAACAACTTATCCCAAGAACGAGTGATTTTACTACATAACATACAAAAAATGAACCAAAATAAAAACAAAACCCCAGGTCAGGCCAAATCTTTAAAATAAGATATATTTAAACT
This sequence comes from Parnassius glacialis, assembly GCA_033319125.1. NCBI lineage: Eukaryota > Metazoa > Arthropoda > Insecta > Lepidoptera > Papilionidae > Parnassius > Parnassius glacialis. The sequence continues at coordinate 35,146,092 of JAVANC010000001.1, read as the reverse complement.
TTGCTCACGCCGGGCCCAAGCTTGTATGGAACCAAGTTCATCTCCTTTATTTTTTGTTTTTTTTATGCATGTAAACTTTTGCCCCTTTTGTTTGTATATTTCTTGAATTGTGTATAAAATATATGTATCAAATAAATATTTCTCTTTTGTTTTTTTCTTTCAGTATCTTCGAATAATGTGATAAAATAATAACACATGATCAAAAAAACTTCTAAGTAAAACTCGTACAGTATTATTTGAGTCACTTTGTTCTAAGAATTCTGAAAGCAGGTGGAAAACCGGTACTTGAAGTCCTTCAGAAGCTCTTTAATTCCTTCCTCCATGGTGGCATTACACCGGAGGCGTGGAGCAGAAGTACTGTGGTCTTGTTCTTCAAGAAAGCTACAAGCGGCAACGCTCTCTTGAAGAACTACAGACCGATTTCCCTTCTGAGCCGCGTCTATGTGCAGTTTTCGAGAGTCATTACGAATCGTCTTGCTCGCAGACTTGACGATTTCCAGCCTCCCGAACAAGCCGGTTTCCGAAAAGGCTTTAGCACCATAGACCACATACATACCCTTCGGCAAATTGTACAGAAGTCCGAGGAGTACAATTTGCCACTATATCTGGCGTATGTGGACTATGAGAAAGCCTTTGATTTCGTCGAAATTTGGGCGGTGCTGCAGTCCCTTCAGCGGTGCCAAGTTGACTGTCGTTATATCGAAGTGTTTAAGTGCTTATACAGTAGGGCTACGATGGCTATCCGAGTACAGAACCAGAGTACGAAACCTATCCAATTGCAGAGAGCTGTAAGACAGGGTGACGTCATATCCCCGAAACTCTTCACCGCTGCATTGGAAGACGTTTTCAAGCTTCTGGACTGGAAAGTATACGGTATCAACATCAATGGCGAGTACATCACTCACCTTCGATTTGCCGACGATATAGTCCTTATGGCAGAATCGCTGGAGGACCTAAGCACTATGCTCAATGACCTCAATAGTGTCTCCCAACGGATAGGTCTTAAGATGAACATGGACAAAACAAAGATCATGTTTAACGTCCATGTCACACACATGCCGGTAGTTGTTGGGAGCGCTAAGCTCGAAGTTGTTGACGAGTATGTTTACCTGGGACAAATAGTCCGACTAGGTAAGTCCAACTTCGACCGAGAGGTCAATCGACGGATTCAACTCGGCTGGGCAGCGTTCGGGAAACTACGACACATCTTCTCGTTAGACATACCTCAAAACCTGAAAACGAAATTGTACAACCAGTGCGTGTTGCCAGTGATGACTTACGGATCTGAGACGTGGTCCTTCACTGCTGGCCGTATGAGGAAGCTCAAGGTCGCTCAGCGAGCTATGGAGAGGGCTATGCTCTTGGCTTCTCTGCGTGATAAACTTAGAAATGAGTATATCTGCAGTAGAACCAGAGTAACCGACATAGCCCAACGGATTAGTAAGCTGAAGTGGTAGTGGGCCGGCCGTATAGCTCGAAGAACCGACAACCGATGGGGAAAAAAGGTTCTTGAGTGGCAGCCTCGTACTGGTAGGTGAAGTGTAGGGCGACCCCCCACTAGATGGAGTGACGACCTGGTAAGATATGCAGGAAGTCGATGGATGCAGGTGGCTCAGGACCATGCTTTGTGGCATTCCTTCGGGGAGGCCTATGTTCAGCAGTGGACTTATGAAAGGCTGTATGATGATGATGATGAAGTTCTAAGAATTATATTATTACGATTTAATATGTATAAGATAAAATGGGGCAGGGGGTGCTAAGAATCTCCGGTGGAGGTTCGATTGCCACCTATGACGGCTCGAACTGGCAACTTATGACGCACGCACCCTGAGGACTGACGAGAAGACCCTGGAGCTGTAATATTATATGATTATTCGAGGTCAGAAGAGAGGGGGAGGACATGATCATCCTCGAATCCGGCAACTTTTCCTATCACTGGGAGAGCAACCATCTGTCCCAAGAAGTTGTCGGATTTATCGTCCACAAGTCTCTCGTTAACAATGTTGTAAATATTGGGAGAATGCTCGTATTTTATACTCAAATCACCAAAAGATATTCTTTGAAGGTCATACAGGTTTACGTACCAACCTTGGCACATCCCGATGAACAGGTGAAAGAAATGAATGAGGATATCTCTAGAGCCATGCATACCTCCATAATCCACTATTAGGTAATGGGAAACTTCAACGAAAAATTAGGCACATGAGAGAACGGTGAGCTGAAAGTAGGAAAATTCGGAAAAGAGCAACGAAAACCAAGGGGCAAACAGCTGGACGACTTCATGGAGAAAAAGGCACTCTTTATGATGAACTCTTTTTTCCAGAAGCGGCCCCACAGGAAGTGGACCTGTTCGAGCCCCGACGGTTCGACAAAAATAAAATTGATTTCATTATGACGACCAGACAACAACTGTTGAGTGATGTCTCAGTGATCGCGAGGGTGAAAACTGGTAGCGATCACTGAATTATTAGAGGCACACTGAACCTAAATATAAAGTTGAACAGGTCACGTCTAATGAAGTCAACGCTCCGTCCCCAGATTTCAGTGCCTAGAAGATTTCAATATAGTGGACCATATAAATGACAAGCTCGTGGAAACTGTCCATGCGGTCGGAGCTAAGTTTTGCAAGACCCGCCGCAGAAGGACACAAAAACTCTCCGATGACAATGACTGCAGTCTTCAGTAGAATTGATAGCATACAGGCAACAGAGCAGATAGATCTCCAAATACATGCGGGGGTCTTACGCAATTTTAATACTGCTCGTATAGAAGAAGCAATCGAGTGGAACCAGGGCTCCAAAGTCTTTGCCAGAGATCTGTCTGCCAGAAAGAGCCAACAGTTGAAGCTGAAGACCGACTGTGGCAGCGTCTATTCTGAGACACCTGAGATTTTGAGTGAGATTTAGAGGTTCTATGGGCAGCTGTACACGTCATAGTTGGAGCCACACGCAAATATGATATGATGATAAGTCTTATCCAATACTATTCCGATGATATCCCGGACGTCAGTCTGAGCGAGATCAGAATGGCTCTTCAGTACCTTAAAACCGGCAAGGCCCCGTGCGAGGATAAAAATACAGCGGAGTTTCTCTTCTGAGCCGCGTCTACGTGCTGTTTTCGAGAGTCAATACGAATCGTCTCGCGCGCCGGCTTGACGACTTTCAGCCTGCCGAACAAGCCGGTTTTCGAAAGGGCTTTAGCACCATATACCACATATACATGCCCTTTAGCAAACTATACAGAACACTGAAGAGTACAATCTGCCACTTTGATTTGCGTATGTGGACTATGAGAAAGCCTTTGATTCTGTCGAAATTTGGGTGGTGCTGCACTCACTCTAGCGGTGCCAAGTGAACTGTCGGTATATCGAAGTGCTGCAGTATTTGTACAGAAGGGCTACGATGGCTGTCCGAGAACAGAACCAGAGTACGAAACCTATACAACTGCAGAGAGGTACAAGACCGCGTGAAGTAATATTCTCGAAACTCTTCACCGCTGCATTGGAAGACGTTATCAAGTATACATCACTAACCTTTGATTTGCCGACGATATAGTTCTTAATGCATAATCACTAGAGGATCATAGCACTATGATCAATGACCTCAATAGTGTCTCCCAACGGATAGGTCTGAAGATGAACATGGACAAAACAAAAATTATGTTTAAGATCTATGTCACACCTATACCAGTAGTTGTTGGGAGCACTAAGCTCGAAGTTGTTTACGAATGTCTTTTGCTGGGAAAAATAGTTCGACTAGGTAAGTCCATCTTCGACTGAAAGGTCAATCGACGGATTCAACTCGGCTGGGCAGCGTTCGTGAGATTACTATACATCTTCTCATCAGACATACTCCAAAACCTCAAAACTAGATTTTACAACCAGTGCGTGTTGTCAGTGATGACTCATGGATCTGAGATATCGTCCTTCACTGCTGGCCATGTGAAGAAGCTCAAAGTCGCGAAGCGAGCTATGGAGAGGGTTATACGCGGCATTTCTCTGTGTGATAGACTTAAAAACGAGGATATCCGCAACAGAACCAGAGTAACCGACATAGCCTAAAAAATTAATATGCTGAAGTGGCAGTGGGCCGGCAGCCGGTAGTAGTACGCATAGTAGTATTTGGTAGCACGAATGGGTCGGCTCGACCGGGGAAAGACCACGCGCTCACAGAATACCGGCGTAAAACAGCAGCATAACGCTGCTGTTTGTCGTATGGTGAGAGTAGAGAACCGGAGACCCGTTTTACTGGAAACGAGGCATTCCATTTTATTCCTTACGGATGACAACGCAACTGCATTTCGATTCGTAATCGAAGGAGATGTCTATGGGCCAATGCAACGACTTACCATCAGGTGGACGGTGTGCTTCGAAGAACCGACAACCGATGGAGAAGAAAGGTTCTCGAGTGGCAGCCTCGTACCGTGAGGTGAAGTGTAGGGCGTCGCCCTACTTGATGGTGTGTGACGTCCTGGTAAGACATGCAGGAAGTCAATGGATGGAGGTGGCTCGGGACCATGCTTTTTGGTATTCCTTGGGGGAGGCCTATGTTCAGCAGTGGACTTGTGAAGGGCTGTAATGATGATAATGATGATGTATAAAATAAAAAAGTACTCAAATTTTTTTATCCCCTTTAACTTCATTACTCCATTTTAATTCATTTCAACTCTCGTTTAGTAAAAGTTAAAGTGATGTTTGTGCTATGATGTAATGTTGATGACTAATAAAAATAGTATGTATCGTCAAACTGAAGAAGCATAAAAAAAAATAAAAAAAAATAATAAAATAAACGCGATAAAATCCGTAAAAAACAGTTTTATTCAATGTGTAGTGTTCGCGTAAATATTAGAAATCATTAAGCATTAAATAAAAAATAACGTTGCAGTCTGTATAAATATATATATATATATATATATATATATATATATATATATATAATATACGTCACACAGCTGAGCACAAGCCCCCTCTCATTTCTAAGAGGGTTTTAAAACAAGAAAATATTCACCGCGCTGACCTAATGCAGGTTGGCAAACTTCACATATCTTCAAAAAAAACTTTTTATAGGTTCGATGTTTTCCTTAAACGCCAAGCGTCGTGGTTAATCAGCACTTACAATTTTACTTAACAATTTCATTGTTGTTGGTTAAGATTGAAACAGGGTATCTCGCGTTTTGTGTAATTTACAGCAGGCGCTTAGCCCCTGAGCCTCCACAGCTGGAAGAAGCATTAGGCTGGCGATATAGTTCTAAGATCTAACATACCATGGAGATGAAAGGTTCTTGAGTAGCTGCATCGTGTTACAAACGAAATTTGGGGAGACGACTAAACGGAGTGATGACGTGAGGAAAGTAGGTGGTTCAGCATAGTGTGGCAACTTGTTAGGGACTCAGACAGTGTCGCAAATACAAATATTATCATCATAATTATTCAAAATCAAAAAATCAACCCTTCAAAAAAATCTAGGCTTTCTTCACATTTTTAACCCAAGAATTGTAACTCAGTAGGCGGTTTTTATAATAAAAAGAACACACATACGAGTATAATGCAAACATTCTGCTGCTTTTATCTTTAAAGCTTGTATTAAAGTCGTACCTTGAAGAGGGATTAAGGATATAAATAGCCAGCCCCTTGAAATATTCGTTTCTTTATAAGAATTACTGCCTCATTAAAAACCTTTTTCGTTTGTTACTTTTTATTAAAGCATACAATATTTTTTTTTAAATAAATTGTCAATATTATATTATGCTTGAGCCCAATTTATATTACCTTTATGTATTGCTAATAATTCGAGCGAAGAAGCATAATAAATTTCGATATTTTACTTTGTACGTCTTTGTTATTTTCGGTTCGCTTGTGGGTTTGCATTGAAAATTCTTTAATATCGTGCATATAAAAAATATAGGATGCTTTCATCCTATAAAGTCGATATGAGGTATGTGGCAAAACCAAACAGGACCCTTTGTTATAAAAATATATGGGTGGTATATATAGTTAGTATTTCCTGCAAAATATTTAAACATGTAAATTAAAAATTATTTTATAACCCTACTGAAATATACATTGAAAAATAAATTATAAAATGAAAACTACGATCACGGTACTAAACTTAGACCATGTCGTTGAGACCATTTCAAGGGTAATTTTGTTGGCTCTTCCTGAGCCGAGACTTTTTTATTGATTTATCTTTATATAAATAATCGTTGGTACATCTGTTATTAATCGCATGACTTCTGATCGACTCGACGGATTGAGGTCATATTCACACAATTTTATTGTTTTGCCGAGATTATGGTGCATAGCTATGCATAGTAACCAATGAGGAGCGCTGCGCTGTAGTTAAGTTATTAAGAAATTCTATATTTAAATCCCAAGAAAGAGCATCTCGTAACAGGCCGTAGAAGAGTCCGTGTTTTACGTGGACTCAAAAAAGTGTTTCGAAAATTGCTTTACATGCATAAAACTATATAAATGCTTTTTTCTTACTATATCCAATTTATTTAAACAAAACTTAGTACAAAAACCAATGAAAAAGTTATAATCATTCATCTCTACACGTCTGTCAGAGTAGTCATCATCGTCGCCACCATCATCGTCACTGCTGCTTTCTACTTTAAAAATTGAACATGGATTTATATCGGTATTCAAAATATTTCAACGCCTGTTATTTAAAAGAAAAATAGGCGTTTTGATTTTAATTATGAATTCAACAGATATATAATAAATATACAAATTAATTAATTAATTTTCTTTGCTAGCCGTGCTTTTCAAGTATCATTTGACAGATCGAGGTCATTTATTCTTAGTTGAATGGTATCAAGTCCACACTCTCTTCTATAATAAAGCTCGTTTTCTCGGGAGTAAAATTTTCTTTTCTTTGCAAAACAAAAGTAATTTTTAGCTTTTCCTTGCATTAAAAGTATGGAGTGTAGAGTACAAGGAGAACCATCTTATAAGGGGCGAAAATTGAAAAAGTGTCCTACTATTTACAGAAAATAGAGGTTCCAAAACCTACTATAATAGCGCTGGCGTCTGAAAAACTCCGACGGCTCCGTGGCGTAGTGGCTTAGCAATGAGTTGCAACGCTTGGGGATGCGGGTTCGAATCCCGCACGGAACAAGTATTTGTACGGCCTACAAATAATTGTTCCGGGTCTGGATGTTTGTCCTTGTGCAATATATGCTTGTAAACTGCCTCCACGATACAGGAGAAAATCCTAGTGTGGGGGTAACGTTTTATAAAAAAAGAACTACGATATGAAGATAGATGTTGTGAACGGAGTGAAGTCGGCTGAATTCAAATATTTAAAAAAAATTAATGATTAGAGTAGTTAGTAAAATGCCAGTATACAAAATCTCGTAGTCACGTAGTACAAAATCAAGCGAATTGGTCGGTACTTGTTTATTTCTCCATTTTATTCTATTTACTTTTGGCGCTTTTTTTTTAATTTATTCTATGCTTCTGCAGCGCCACCCTTATTGGACACGTTTTTAGGGACACTTTTCATATATAGAGATGGTCCTCCTTCTACTCTACACTCCATAATTAAAAGTGAGAATAGATCATTCGATCAATTCAAACTCTTATAACAGTAACATTTATATATGTGTGTTGTTTATGTATACTGTATTTATATAATGCAATTAGGTAGTTTTGTATTGTGTATTCTATTTATTATAGCTGAACTGTTTTTATTTATAACTTATGTTTTATAATTGTCCTTAACTTGCACCTACCAACATCTTTGTTTATTCTATTTTTCGTCAGGTTGACTGGTAGAGAATGCCATAGGGCATTAGGTCCGCCCTTTGTAACCCCTAGTTGGTGTTTTGCAATAAAGGATTAATAAATCAATAAATAACATATGGGATGACCTTGATATGATCAAGTTCAAAATCTCTACCTCATGAAAATAAAAGTTTCGATTGATTTTACACGGCGTGATCGCATACGTAGTGAGTTTGTCTGCGACAGTCTCAGAGGACGTGTTATGTAATTCGGATGCGAGTTGATTCTATTGTAATGTAATGGCTAAATATTACTTATATATTATTTTATTTATATTGCTACACCTACGTCAAATTCTCACCACTATATGGGCTCACCCGTAGAGAATGCCTCATGGTATTAAGTTCCGCCCTTTGTATTCTTTTGTAATAGGAAATGAAATAAAGAATAAATGTATAAATACAATAACAGTAGAATCAACAGAAAAAGTCAGTGTCATACTTGGAAATCCTATCCTCAAAGATTTTGAAATCAATTTTACTCGTGATGGTATTTTCCTTGAAAAGATTTCTTACCTTACACTACTGGCAGAAGAGAAGAACACTATTTGTGATGAACATTACCCTGAAAATAAAGAAATTGCAGATAAGATTACAAAACTAATTGAAGAATATAAAACTGATGCTAAAAGGAAGGAAAGTAACGTTGAGGTGAAGATAATACTTACCGAAGAAGACCCGATCCATCAAAGTCCACGTCGATTGTCACCACTGGAAATGAAAGTTGTTGATGAACAAATAAAAGAATGGCTAGACCAAAAGATTATACGACCCAGCAAATCAGATTTTGCAAGCCCTGTAGTTCTAGCTAAAAAGAAAGATGGAACATACAGACTTTGTATAGATTATAGAAAGTTGAATAAAAGAATAGTGAAAGACCGATTCCCATTACCTCTTATAGAAGATCAGACTGACAGATTGAAGGGTGCAAAAGTTTTCACGACTTTAGATTTGAAGAACGGATTTATGCATGTGAATGTGCATGAAGAAAGCAGGAAGTTTACGGCCTTTGTAACTCCGCAAGGGCAGTATGAATTCATGAAAATGCCGTTCGGTCTTTGTACGGCGCCGTCAGTATTCCAAAGATATGTCAACCATGTCTTTCAAGATCTTATTTCTGACGGTACTGTCCTTGCCTACTTGGATGATTTGATTTTACCCTCGGAGTCAGAAGAAGAAGGATTGGAGAAGCTAGTAAAATTGTTCCAAAGAGCTGAAGAGTACAGTCTTTTATTTAACTGGAAGAAATGCCACTTCATGAAGAGGGAGATAGAATATTTAGGCTATATAATACGGAATAATTAATTACGCCCGTCAAAAGAAAAGATTTCAGCCGTATCAAGGTTTAAAACCCCTCATAACATCAAGTCTTTACAGTCTTTTTTAGGACTGTCTGGTTATTTTAGAAAGTTCATCAAAAATTATTCTATAATTGCAAAACCACTTACCAATTTATTGAAGAAAGACGTTGAATTCAATTTTAATGAAGAGTCCGAAATGGCTTTCAATGAATTGAAAAGAATATTGCGTAGTTAACCTGTGTTACGGATTTACGATCCAGAGCTAGCAACAGACAGATGCTAGCGCAGAAGGCTATGGCGCTGTTCTGTTACAGAAAAGTCCTACAGATAACCAAATGCATCCAGTCTACTACATGAGCAAAAAAACGACACCCGCTGAAAGAAAGTATCACAGCTATTACTTGGAAATACTGGCGATTGTTTAAGCTGTCAAGAAATTCCGTGTCTATCTACTAGGAATTCGTTTTAAAATCATAACAGATTGCTCTGCTCTTACTAAAACATTACAGAAGAAAGACTTACCTCCACGTGTTGCTCGATGGGCTCTGCTCCTAGAAGAGTATAATTATGAGATAGAACACAGGTCAGGATCAAGACTTAAACATGCTGACGCACTAAGCCGAAACCCTGTCTGCTTGATACTTACCGAAGCTGCTGCCCGCTTGAAGAGAGCTCAAGACGACGACCCTCATATCAGTCTGTTGAAGAAAATGTTAGAAAAAGAACCCTATCAAGACTATATTATGGAAAGAGGAATATTATGCAAAGAGAAAGATGGTACGAGACTTATTGTAGTTCCAAAGAAAACGCAGAACGAAATAATTATGAAGCATGATTATGGACATTTTGGAGTTAGAAAAACAGAAGAGCTTGCGAGTCGAGAGTATTATGTTGAGAATCTGAAGGAGAAGATAAGAAAAGTTATAGATAATTGTGTAGAATGTATTCTGATTGAACAGAAAAAGGGAAAAAAAGAAGGATTCTTACATCCATTAGACAAAGGTGATGTCCCGTTGTCGACGTATCATATTGATCATCTTGGTTCATTGACGTCTACTAATAAAAATTATAAGTACATTTTTACGGTAGTTGATGGCTTTACCAAATTTACTTGGATCTATCCTACAAAATCTTTGTCCACAGATGAAACGTTGGACAAACTGAGAGTGCAACAACAAACCTTTGGCTCCCCTCAAAGGATTATTTCCGATCGTAACGCCGCATTTACTTCAAAAGACTTTCAAGACTATTGTGAACAAGAAGGTATAACTCATTATACAATTACTACAGGACAACCCCGCGGAAACGGGCAAGTAGAAAGAATCCACCAAATCATAACAAGTGTTATAAGTAAATTGAGCGCTGATGATCCGACGAAGTGGTATAAACAAGTTTCCAAAGTGCAACGCTGTCTGAATAGTACATGGCAAAGAAGTATTGGAATGACTCCATTCGAGTTACTTTTTGGAACCAAAATGAAAGATGAGAATGAAGAAATTATGAAATTAATAGAAGAAGAAGAAGTTAAGAACTATAATGAGCAAAGGAATGAACTAAGATTAAAGGCAAAAGAGTCAATACAAAAGATGCAAGAAGAGAATGTTAAAAATTATAATAGAAAAAGAAAAAAGGCTACCGAATACAAAGTTGATGATTTAGTTGCTATTAAACGAACACAATTTACTCAAGGAAGTAAATTGTATCCTAAGTATCTAGGACCTTACGCAGTGATAGCCAAAAAGCATCATGAAAGGTACGCTGTAAGAAAAGTTGGTGAATGCGAAGGGCCCATCAACACAACAACCTCGGCTGATCTCATGAAGCCATGGGTCGATGAAGAATCAGATGAATATTCATCTGAGTCAGATGAATGATCAGGACGGCCGTGTGGGAGAAAGTTTATTTTTAATCTGTGTTTATGTTTTTTTTAAGTGATGTCATGACAAGCGACGGTAGTCGGTGGTTACGAGGAAAAACATTGTCAAAGAGCTAAGCAGTTTTATTAAAGATTTTGTGTTTAATTCGACCATTCTTTTCTTCGACGATCCCACATATATGTATATAAAAAACATATATCTAACATTTATAATATTATACTATAATAATTGGAGAGTCACTCACCGACTTGCCAGTGAAATCACTAGATTCCAACTGAAACCAGCGCTGCCTTTGCAGCATTATGCTGAGTTGGAGACCTATTTCATGTCACATTTTAATTTTATATTCTTTATAAATTTGTTAATTGTTTTTTTTGATGCATGGATACTTTTGCCCCTTGTGTTTGTATATTTCTTGAATTGTGTATAAAATGTATGTATCAAATAAATATTTCTTTTTTCTTTCTTTCTTCCTGTAATTTCGAATAATGCGATAAAATAATAACACAGGATCAAAAAAACTTCTAAGTAAAACTTGTACAGTATTATTTCAGTCACTTTGTTCTAAGAATTATACAATTACGATTTGATATGTATAAAATAAAATGGGGCAGGGGGTGCTAAGAATCTCCGGTGGAGGTTCGATTGCCATCTATGACGGCTCGAACTGGCAACTTATAACGCACGCACCCTGAGGACTGAGAGAAGACCCTGGAGCTGGAAGAAGAGATAGACAAGTTGCGCTGTAATATTATATGATTATTCGAGGTCGGAAGAGAGGGGGAGGATACGGTCATCCTCGAATCCGGCAACTTTTCCTATCACTGGGAGAGCAACCATCTGTCCCAAGAAGTTGTCGGATTTATCGTCCACAAGTCTCTCGTTAACAATGTTGTAAATATTGGGAGAATGCTCGTATTTTATACTCAAATCACCAAAAGATATTCTTTGAAGGTCATACAGGTTTACGTACCAACCTTGGCACATCCCGATGAAGAGGTGGAAGAAATGTGTGAGGATATCTCTAGAGCCATGCATTCCTCCATAATCCACTATTGGGTATTAATGGGCGACTTCAACGCAAAACTAGGCACAAGAAAGAACGGTGAGCTGAAAGTAGGGAAATTCGGAATAGAGCAACGAAACACAAGGGGCAAACAGCTGGACGACTTCATGGAGAAAGAGGGACTCTTTATGATGAACTCTTTCTTTCAGAAGCGGTCCCACAGGAAGTGGACCTGTTCGAGCCCCGACGGTTCGACAAAAATAATATTGATTTCATTATGACGACCAGACAACAACTGTTCAGTGATGTCTCAGTGATCGCGAGGGTGAAAACTGGTAGCGATCACTGAACTTTTAGACGCACACTGAACCTAAACGTTAAGTTGGACAGGTCACGTCTAATGAAGTCAATGCTGCGTCCCCCTCGTGCTCTAATCCAATGTCACAAGATCTTTCAGCTCGAGTTACAAAATAGTTATCAGTGCCTAGAAGACTGCAATGAAGTGGACGATATGAATAAAAAGCTCGTGGAAACTGTCCATGCGGTCAGAGCTAAGTTTTGCAAGACCCGCCGCAGAAGGACACAAAAACTCTCCGATGACACTCCTAATCTCATGGCTGTCAGACGGGAAATAAAGCTGCAGTATTCAGTAGATTTCATAGCATACAGGCAACAGAGCAGACAGATCTCTAAATACATGCGGGGGTCTTACGCAATTTTAATAATACTGCTCGTATAGAAGAAGCAATCGAGCGGAATTAGGGCTCCGAAGTCTTTGCCAGAGATCTGTCTGCCAGAAAGAGCCAACAGTCGAAGCTGAAGACCGACTGTGGCAGCGTCGTTTCTGAGAAACCTGAGGTTTTGAGTGAGATTGAGAGGTTCTATGGGCAGTTGTACACGTCATAGTTGGAGCCACACGCAATTATGAGTAACGATCCAAGAGCAAGTCTTATCCGATACTATTCCAATGATATCCCGGACGTCAGTCTGAGCGAGATCAGAATGGCTCTTCAGCACCTTAAAACCGGCAAGGCCCCGTGCGAGGATGGAAATACAGCGGAGTTTCTGATAGCGGGTGGAAAATTGGTACTTAAAGTCCTTCCAAATCTCTCCAATTCCGTCCTCCACAGTGGTACTACTCCGGAGGCGTGGAGCAGAAGTGCGGTGGTCTTGTTCTTCAAGAAAGGTGACAACGCTCTCTTGAAGATCTACAGACCGATTTGCCTTCTGAGCCGCGTCAACGTGCTGTTTTCGAGAGTCATTACGAATCGTCTCGCGCGCAGACCTGACGACTTCCAGCCTCCCGACAAGCCGGTTTCCGAAAGGGCTTTAGCACCATAGACCACATATACATACCCTTCAGCAAACTATACAGAAGACCGAAAAGTACAATCTGCCACTTTGTTTTGCGTATGTGGACTATGTGAAAGCCTTTGATTCCGTCGAAATTTGGACGGTCCTGCACTCACTCTAGCGGTGCCAAGTGAACTGTCGTTATATCGAAGTGCTGCAGTATTTGTACAGAAGGGCTACGATGGCTGTCCGAGTACAGAACCAGAGTACGAAACCTATACAACTGCAGAGAGGTGCAAGACCGCGTGACGTAATATTCCCGAAACTCTTCACCGCTGCATTGGAAGACGTTATCAAGCTATTGGACTGGTAGGATACGGTATTATCGTCAATGTCAATTTCACCTTTGATTTGCCGACGATATAGTCCTTAATGCAGAATCACTGGAGGATCTAAGCAATCAATGATCTCAATAGTGTCTCCCAACGGATAGGTCTGAAGATGAACATGGACAAAACAAAAATTATGTTTAACATCTATGTCACACCTATACCAGTAGTTGTTGGGAGCACATAGCTCGAAGTTGTTGACGAATATGTTTACCTGGGAAAAATAGTCCGACTAGGAAGTCCAGCTTCGACTGAGAGGTCAATCGACGGATTCAACTCGGCTGGGCAGCGTTTGGGAGATTACGATACATCTTCTCGTCAGACATACTCCAAAACCTCAAAACTAGATTTTGCAACCAGTGCGTGTTGCCAGTGATGACTCATGAATCTGAGACATCGGCCTTCACTGCTGGCCATATGAGGAAGCTCAAAGTCGCTCAGCGAGCTATGGAGAGGGTTATACGCGGCGGTTCTCTGCGTGATAGACTTAAAAACGAGGATATCCGGAGTAGAACCAGAGTAACCGACATAGCATAAAAAATAATATGCTGAAGTGGCAGTGGGCTGGCAGCCGGTAGTAGTACGCATAGTAGTATTTGGTAGCACAAATGGGTCGGCTCGACCGGGGAAAGACCACGCGCTCACAGAATACCGGCGTAAAACAGCAGAATAACGCTGCTGTTTGTCGTGTGGTGAGAGTATAGAACCGGAGACCCGTTTTTACTGGAAACGAGGCATTCCATTTTATTCCTTACGGGTGACAACGCATCTGCATTTCGATTCGTAATCGAAGGAGATGTCTATGGGCCAATGCAACGACTTACCATCAGGTGGACGGTGTGCTTCGAAGAACCGACAACCGATGGAGAAGAAAGGTTCTCGAGTGGCAGCCTCGTACCGTGAGGTGAAGTGTAGGGCGTCGCCCTACTTGATGGAGTGTGACGTCCTGGTAAGACATGCAGGAAGTCAATGGATGCAGGTGGCTCGGGACCGTGCTTTTTGGTATTCCTCGGGGGATGCCTATGTTCAGCAGTGAACTTGTGAAGGGCTGTAATGATGATAATGATGATGTATAAAATTAAAAAGTACTTTTTTTTTTTATCCCCTTTAACTTCATTACTCCATTTTATTTCATTTCAACTCTCGTTTAGTAAAAGTTAAAGTGATGTTTGTGCTATTATGTAATGTTGATGATTAATAAAAATAGGATGTATCGGCAAACTGAAGAAGCATTAAATAAAAAATAACGTTACAGTCTGTATATATATATATATATATATATATATATATATATATATATATATATATATATATATATATATATAATATACGTCACACAGCTGAGCACAGGCCCCCTCTCATTTCTAAGAGGGTTTTAAAACAAGAAAATATTCACCGCGCTGACCTAATGCAGGTTGGCAAACTTCACATGTCTTCAAAAAAAAAATTTTTTTATAGGTTCGATGTTTTCCTTAAACGCCAAGCGTCGTGGTTAATCAGCACTTACAATTTTACTTAACAATTTCATTGTTGTTGGTGAAGATTGAAACACGGTATCTCGCGTTTTGTGTAATTTACAGCAGGCGCTTAGCCCCTGAGCCTCCACAGCTGGAAGAAGCATTAGGCTGGCGATATAGTTCTAAGATCTAACATACCATGGAGATGAAAGGTTCTCGAGAAGCTGCATCGTGTTACAAACGAAATTTGGGGAGACGACTAAACGGAGTGATGACGTGAGGGAAGTAGGTGGTTCAGCATAGTGTGGCAACTTGTTAGGGACTCAGACAGTGTCGCAAATACAAAAATTATCATCATAATTATTCAAAATCAAAAAATCAACCCTTTAAAAAAATCTAGGCTTTCTTCACATTTTTAACCCAAGAATTGTAACTCAGTAGGCGGTTTTTATAATAAAAAGAACACACATACGAGTATAATGCAAACATTCTGCTGCTTTTATCTTTAAAGCTTGTATTAAAGTCGTACCGTGAAGAGGGATTAAGGATGTAAATATCCAGCCCCTTGAAATATTCGTTTCTTTATAAGAATTACTGCCTCATTAAAAACCTTTTTCTGCCGACTTCCAAAAAAGGAGACGGTACTCAATTCGAGTGTATGTCTTTTTTTTTTTTTATGTGTGTTACCTCATAACTTTCTACTGGGCGAACCGATTTCGATGATTCTTTTTTTATATGAAAGCTGATAGTGCTCGTGTGGTCCCATATGAATTTGATCAAGGTCAGACCAATGGTTCTTGAGTTATTCTCAAATAACCTATATTGAAGTCGGCTGTACAAAATTTTTAATTTTAAATTATCGTTTGTTACTTTTTATTAAAGCATACGATAAAACTTTTTTAATAAATTGTCAATATTATATTATGCTTGAGCCCAATTTATATTACCTTTATGTATTGCTAATAATTCGAGCGAAGAAGCATAATAAATTTCTATATTTTACTTTGTACGTCTTTGTTATTTTCGGTACGCTTGTGGGTTTACTTTGAAAATTCTTTAATATCGTGCATATAAAAAATATAGGATGCTTTCATCCTATAAAGTCGATATGAGGTATGTGGCAAAACCAAATAGGACCCTTTGTTATAAAAATGTATGGGTGGTATATATAGTTAGTATTTCCTGCTAAATATTTAAACATGTAAATTAAAAATTATTTTATATTCCTACTGAAATATACATTGAAAAATAAATTATAAAATGAAAACTACGATCACGGTACTAAACTTAGACCATGTCGTTGAGACCATTTCAAGGGTAATTTTGTTGGCTCTTCCTGAGCCGAGACTTTTTTATTGATTTATCTTTATATAAATAATCGTTAGTACATCTGTTATTAATCGCATGACTTCTGATCGACTCGACGGATTGAGGTCATATTCACACAATTTTATTGTTTTGTCGAGATTATGGTGCATAGCTATGCATAGTAACCAATGAGGAGCGCTGCGCTGTAGTTAAGTTATTAAGAAATTCTATATTTAAATTCCAAGAAAGAGCATCTCGTAACAGGCCGTAGAAGAGTCCGTGTTTTACGTGGACTCAAAAAAGTGTTTCGAAAATTGCTTTAGATGCATTAAACTATATAAATGCTTTTTTCTTACTATATCCAATTTATTTAAACAAAACTTATTACAAAAATCAATGAAAAAGTTATAATCATTCATCTCTACACGTCTGTCAGAGTAGTCATCATCGTCGCCACCATCATCGTCACTGCTGCTTTCTACTTTAAAAATCGAACATGGATTTATATCGGTATTCAAAATATTTCAACGCCTGTTATTTAAAAGAAAAATAGGCGTTTTGATTTTAATTATGAATTCAACAGATATGTAATAAATACACAAATTAATTAATTAATTTTCTTTGATAGCCGTGCTTTTCAAGTAACATTTGACAGATCGAGGTCATTTATTCTTAGTTGAATGGTATCAAGTCCACACTCTCTTCTATAATAAAGCTCGTTTTCTCGGAGTAAAATTTTCTTTTCTTTGCAAAACAAAAGTAATTTTTAGCTTTTCCTTGCATTAAAAGTATGGAGTGTAGAGTACAAGGAGAACCATCTTATAAGGGCGAAAGTTGAAAAAGTGTCCTACTATTTACAGAAAATAGAGGTTCCAAAACCTACTATAATAGCGCTGGCGTCTGAAAAACTCCGACGGCTCCGTGGCGTAGTGGCTTAGCAATGAGTTGCAACGCTTGGGGCTGCGGGTTCGAATCCCGCACGGAACAAGTATTTGTACGGCCTACAAATAATTGTTCCGGGTCTGGATGTTTGTTCTTGTGCAATATATGTTCGTAAACTGCCTCCACGATACAGGAGAAAACCCTAGTGTGGGGGTAACAATTTAAAAAAAAACTACGATATGAAGATAGATGTTGTGAACGGAGTGAAGTCGGTTGAATTCAAATATTTAAAAAAATTCATGATTAGAGTAGTTAGTAAAATGCCAGTATACAAAATCTCAACTATTTACGTAGTACAAAACCAAGCGAATTGGTCGGTACTTGTTTATTTCTCCATCTTATTCTAATTACTTTTGGCGCTTTTTTAAATTTATTCTATGATACTGCAGCGCCACCCTTATGGGACACGTTTTTAGGGACACTTTTCATATATAGAGATGGTCCTCCTTCTACTCCACACTCCATAATTAAAAGTGAGAATAGATCATTTGATCAATTCTTACTCTTATAACAGTAACATTTATATATCTGTGTTGTTTATGTATACTGCATTTATATAATACAATTAGGTAGTTTTGTATTGTGTATTCTATTTATTATAGCTGAACTGTTTTTATTTATAACTTATGTTTTATAATTGTCCTTAACTTGCACCTACCAACATCTTTATTTATTCCATTTTTCGTCAGGTTGACTGGTAGAGAATGCCATAGGGCATTAAGTCCGCCCTTTGTAACTCCTAGTTGGTGTGTTGCAATAAAGGATAAATAAATTAATAAATAACATATGGTATGACCTTGATATGATCAAGTTCAAAATCTCTACCTCATGAAAATAAAAGTTTCGATTGATGTTACACGGCGTGATCGCATACGTAGTGAGTTTGTCTGCGACAGTCTCAGAGGACGTGTTATATAATTCGGATGCGAGTTGATTCTATTGTAATGTAATGGCTAAATATTACTTATATTTTATTTTATTTATATTGCTACACCTACGTCAAATTCTCACCACTATATGGGCTCACCCGTAGAGAATGCCTCATGGTATTAAGTTCCGCCCTTTGTATTCTTTTGTAATAGGAAATGAAATATAGAATAAATATATAAATACAATAACAGTAGAATCAACGTCCCATATAGGAACAAAACTACAAGCCAAGTTGATACATTTTATTCGTGGTAGAACCATGCTGCAGCTGTATTAGTAGTATAGTTGTAGCATGAATGGGTCGGGTCGACCGGGGAAGGACCACGCTCTCACAGAATACCAGCGTAGAATAGCAGCTTAACACTGCTGTGTTTCGTATGGTGAGTGTAGAGAACCGGAGACCCTTTTTACTGGAAAAGGACTAAAAATTTTTAGTCCTCACGGGTGACAACGCATCTGCATTTTGATTCGCAAACGAGGGTAGATTTAGATGTCTATGGGCCACAGCAACCACTTATCATCAGGTCGACTGTGTGCTCGTTTGTCACCCTATCTTGTTAAAAACATTATTATTTTTTCTATAAAAGACGTACTTCTAGGTGTTAAGCAGTGCTACAAGTAGGTACTCGGTAACCTACCTGTGGACAACAAAGTCGTCCGTCGTGCTGTTTGTGTGTGGGACACCTTATACACAATATAAAATAAACGCTGTTGCCTTGAAATACACTCCACATACTATTGGAAAAGAGGAGGAGTGTAAGATTTGGCTAATTTAAAGAAAGGGGCACAAAGTTTTCTCTTCACGTATTTAATATATAGGTTCTGACAAAATTTAAAGTATGTACATTTATTCGCTCTAGCATTTTCCTGTCCTATAGCTTTCTGACAAATAATCATAAACCGCTTCAAATATTAATAACATCGAATTCCAGTAAGATTGGCAATTATTTTATTTGTGTACATAGTGTTTGTTAATGTACTTTATTTATTATAAAATTTAGCTGCATATACCGATATACATTTGTGGAAAAAAAATTAAAAAAATGACACTGATCAGTTTTTTTCATATCCTGATTTCTGATGAATATCTGAACAAAATCTGAAAGGTTAGAGTTGAGGAGAATCCGTATATAATTATTATATTATATAATATCGCATTTGTAGTTCTATCATATTGGTTTTTTATTCATCCATCCTTCCATTACAGCCTATAACAGTCCACTGCTAAACGTAGGCCTCCTTCAAAGAGTATCTGCTGCGGGAGATTTGGCTACAGTTGCCACGCTTGGCAGGCGGAGTAGCAAGCGCAGTTTTTAATAATTTTAAGTTTTTATAAGGAAGATGCTACTGCTCATTTCCTGTTCAAGTATCTATCTGTCACTTTTTACGACACCCACAGGATGATATGGTAGTGGATATTCTCATAAAAATTTTAGACTTTTTTTTTTCGATTTTCGTTTTCAAAATATTTAATATTTTCATATATTTATCTTAACCAAATCAAAATCGGCAAGCGGGAGTTCTCTTGAATTTATTTGTAAACATATTAACTACCTACTTATGACTCAAAAATATAATATTGTTATTTTATATTGAAGGGCAAAAAAATTATGATCAATATTTTGATGACATAGTTTATAAATAGTTTTGTACAACCGACTTCAATATAAATTATTAAGAATTTGAAAGACCTTGATCAAATTTATACGGAACCACATGAGAAGCACCAGCTTTCAAATAAAAAAGAATCATCGAAATCGGTTCACCCAGAAAAAAGTTATGAGGTAACACACATACAAAAAAGCAAAAAATACAGTTGAGTAAAGTTTCCTTTTTGAAGTCTGTAGAAAATACATATTTCCACATTTGTGATCACATCCAATAAAAAAACTATACACGGAGGGGTAATAGAATCATATAATATGTAGAAACCCCAGTATACGTCTCCTATATTCTGAAATAGATTTGTACTGAAAAGTACCACTGTACCATTTAGTGAAAAAGCAATGATCCAAAGTTAATGAGTGTCACGTACGTTATATAAAATCTGTGCTTAAATGTATTTACGATTTTTTTATAGAATTAGGGTGACAAACGAGCACACAGTCCACCTGATGGTAAGTGGTTGCTGTGGCCCATAGACATCTACATTTATCCTCGTTTGCGTATTAAAATGCGAATGCGTTGTCCGCAGTGAGGACTAAGATAGAATGCCTCTTTTCCAGTAAAATATGTCTCCGGTTCTCTACACTCTCCATACGAAACACAGCAGCATAAGCTGCTATTTTACGCTTGTATTCTGTGAGAGTTTCGTCCTTCCTATCGTTTTTCGTGCTATACAACTATACTATTAATATAGCTGTTGTAATTACAAACTTTATGAATATCGTGACTATGGATCTTATCTCCATCTGTCTGGCATATATTTGTGTGAGGTACGTATGTCTTGAATTTTTTTAGTTTTTCATCACTAACGGTTACATCACTTAAGAAGTGAATCTTTTTTTTATTGATGTCCACGGACGTTGTGGGCCCTTGGAAACTGGTTTTGTATTGCAATGTATTCAATTTTGATTTATTGTAAGTAATAGCTTTTACTTTCGAGAATGGTATTTGGTTAAATCCATACTTAACAGCTTCTTCGTGGTAACAATAGAAGTCGTCATCGACTATCTGGAGGAAATGTTAGAGCCTTTGATTTAATTTTCAAAAATTCTGTCATTAATGAAAATGGGCTGAATATTTCCTGATGCCGAAGATTTCGTTAAATTAGGCTGTGTACTGCATTGACCTCCTGCACATTTCCATGCACTGGCTTGTGGTGACTGTAAAAAAGTTATTATGGTAACACTCATATGTGAGTTTCTCTGCCATTTTTCAGGGCAGCTTTTTCTCTTTCTTGAGGTTTTTGTTCTATGATATCAGCAGCGTCACTAGCATTACTATCAATCGATATGATAGAACTTTCTAGTTCTAATTCTGAACTGCCAGGTCAACTAATATATTTTACTGACGTTATAACTCGTTTTTCGGTGAATATTTATTCGCCTTATTCTTCATAATTTAGGGCGTATCCGTTGTCGTTGCTGCAAAAGATGACTTTTCTGCGCAGTCCGCGGTAAGTATTTCGTTACCTTCTTCAACGGTTTCGGTCTCTTTACAGGTCATGAATAACTTTTTCTTCACTCTGTCAATCCTGAAATAGTATATTTCATTAAGAGTGCGGAAAGCCTGTCATTGCAAAGAGCTCCGACAAATGTCTACCCGAGCCGAGGCGCAGCCGAAGGTGAGGGTTGACAGTCGGAACAAGTTGCAATGACGGTTCCGCACGTGTACTGAACAACTATTTTAATACAGTTGCGAAAAAATGAAGCAATTTAATAAAATATTAAAAACACAATAAACTCAACTAACTAATCATTTATTTCTTATAAAAGTTATAATTCACGTATACATTGAAATTGGTACAGTTTTTTATACTAACTGGGGAAGTTTTAGGTTGCATATTTACTGTTTGAGACAAACTATTATTAATTTCGTATGATTGTTCATGTATATTTGTCAAAGGTGTTATACAATAGTGTTTGCTAGCTGATGGAATATCAATAGATCTGATGAATTATCATTATCAAAGAAGGTAGATGGTGTCATTCTTTCTGAGAACGGTTTATTGTAATTTCTTTGTCAAATAAATTATTTTGTATTTTTATTGCATGCCTTAAGCGAAAGCGCAAGGTATGTTCTACTATCGCCTAAAAATTAAGATTTCAACGTTTTATCGAATAAAATCGTATCTAGTAATCATATTATACATATAAATGATATAAAAAGCACATTGTTAGAAAGATAAATGATTGTTGAACTTATTAATAATTTTTTAAATCGATTAATTGCTATTTTTAAATAAAAAAGGGGTTTTAGTGGCTTATGGTGTGGATTTATCATGTCCACAAGGCTTCTAAACACGATAACTTTTGAAAATATCAATTGTTTAACTCAATCTATTTTTTAATCTCTTCATCTATCATGTGGGAAGCCACTGAATGTAAATGGCAGTGTAATTTTGTTTTGTTTAGCTATAATTAATTTTTTTCGGCTCCAAAATGGCGAAATTTTCGTTGATTTGGTAGCCTTGTATGTAAATTATTTCTGTAAATGGAGAGCTACAGCCACAGAGTAGTTTACTCACTCACTCAGTTCGGCGTCAGTCGCCGTCGTGATTGGACATTGTTTCGGTTGTTTGCAGCGGTTCAAAAAAATCGATGTACAAATGCACAATATTCGAACAACCAAATTTCTTAAATACTTGATTAAAATAATAATAATAAGAGATTTTTTATTACAATATTTAAAAGCACATAATAAATAATATTAGTACGTACATACTAAAAGTAAGTAGTATAATTTTTTTGTCATGTGTGATATTTTCATGGGTTTCGAGGGTGTTGAAACCGATAAGGTTGTCGAAATATAAACCCAAGATGGCGGCCGCAATAGGTATCAATTTTTTCATCATGGGTGTCATTTTCATGGGTTTCGAGGGTGTTGAAACCGATAAGGTTGTCGAAATGTAAATCCAAGGTGGCGGCTGCAATAGGTATAAATTTTATCATCATGGGTTTCATTTTCATGGTTTTCGAGGGTGTTAAATTCGATAGTGCTGTTGAAGTTTAAATCCAAGATGGCGGCTGCAATGGATATCAATTTTTTCATCATGGGTGTCATTTTCATGGCTTTCGAGGGTGTTGAAGCCGGTAGTGCTGTCGAAATGTAAATCCAAGATGGTGGCTGCAATAGGTTCCAATTTTTTCATCATGGGTGTAATTTTCATGGTTTTCGAGGGTGTTAAAGCCGATAGTGCTGTCGAAATGTAAATCTAAGGTGGCGGCTGCAAGATGTATCAATTTTTTCATCATGGGTGTCATTTTCGTGGATTTCGAGGGTGTTGAAGCCGATAGTGCTGTCGAAATATAAATCCAAGATGGCGGCTGAAGTAGGTACCAATTTTTTCATCATGGGTGTCATTTTCATGGTTTTCGAGGGTGTTGAAGCCTATAGTGCTGTCGAAATGTAAATCCAAGATGGTGGCTGCAATAAGTTCCAATTTTTTCATCATGGGTGTCATTTTCATAGTTTTCGAGAGATTTGAAGCCAAAAGGGTTGTCGAAAAGTAATTCCAAGATGGCGGCTGCAAAAGATATCAATTTTTTCATCATGGGTGTCATTCTTATAGTTTTCGCGGGTGCTGAAGCCGATAGTGCTGTCGAAATGTTAATCCAAGATGGCGGCTGAAGTAGGTACCAATGTTTTCATCATGGGTGTCATTTTCATGGGTTTCAAGGGTGTTGAAGCCGATAGTGCTGTCGAAATGTAAATCCAAGATGGCGGCTGAAGTAGGTACCAATGTTTTCATCATGGGTGTCACTTTCATGGTTTTCGAGGGTGTTGAAGCCGATAGTGCTGTCGAAATGTAAATCCAAGATGGCGGCTGTAATAGGTATCAATTTTTTCATTATGGGTGTGATTTTTATGGTTTACGAGAGAGTTGAAGCCGATAGTGGTGTCGTAATGTAAATCCAAGATGGCCCCTGCAATAGATATAAATTTTTTCATCATGGGTGTCATTTTCATGGTTTTCGAGGGGGCTGAAGCCGATAGTACTATCGAAATGTAAATCCAAGGTGGCGGCTGCAATAGGTATCATTTTTTTCATCATTGGTGTCATTTTCATGGGTTCCGAGGGTGTTGAAGCCGATAGTGCCGTCTAAATGTAAATCCAAGATGGCGGCTGAAGTACGTAGCATTTTTTTACCATAGGTGTCATTCTCATGGTTTTCGAGGGTGTTGAAGCCGATAGTGCTGTCGAAATGCATTTAAACTACTTTAAAAAATTCCGTATAATCATGTTATACTTCATTTTTTTAATGCGCTTAAGGCATGCTCAATTGGATTTACTAATATTATTTCTTCTATTACTAGTTGCGCACCGCAATTTCACCCGCGTAAGTCCCGTTCCCGGATCATTCGAACAAAAAGTAGCCTATTTTATTCTTCCTATTCGCATCTATCTACAAATGCATCAAATTAGATCAAAATTGGTTCAGCGGTTTAGACGTGAAAGCTTAACAAACAAACAGACAAAGAAACTCTTTTTCCCATTTATAATATTAGTTAGGATACATTTAAACACTCAGTTCTAAATATTAATAAAAAAAACTAAAAATGAATATTGTTTAATAAAATAAAATAATTTGAAACTCTTCAGCGTTGTGAGTATGACAGTATGACCAATGTATGATTTTGACCAACCTTTATAACAAACACAACATAACCTAAAATAATACCGCAATGATTAAAATCAACTTACATTTCGTAGTACGCAGTGCTACGGTTATACCGTTTATCACAACTGGTCCAGGACATCATTTTCAAAGTTATTGAGACACTTTCTACCTCGTTTCACTTGTAAATGCACCGAAAAACTTAATAAATCTTGCAGATCTAACATCGTTTCGCATCACGATAGATTTGAACTAAAGTATGGCCAACGGGAAGCGATACCAAATGTAAATAAAACCAATGCAAGGTTATTAAGAATAGCAGGGGTGCGTAACTTTTTGATAGTTAGATTATATATTTAATTAGACAATATAGTTTTAAAAAATGTCTAGCAAACCAAAACAATAAACTTTTTATAAATTTTATTATAATTTGAATTATTGTATAATGTAGATTTAAATTAAGTAACGAGAATAATAATAACGTTTCTGAATATCGCTTGCCTAACAATTGTGTGCCCAGTGCATGGTAACAGGCTTGCCTCCTGTTACATAGGGACTTTTGCATACCTTAAGCGAAAGCGCAAGGTAATGTTCTACTATCGCCTAAAAATTAAAATTCCAACATTTTATCGAATAAAATCGTATCTAGCTATCATATTATACATATAAATGATATAAAAAGCACATTGTTAGAAAGATAAATGATTGTTGAACTTATTAATAATTTTTTTAAATCGATTAATTGCTATTTTTAAATAAAAAAACGGTTTTAGTGGCTTATGGTGTGGATTTATCATGTCCCTGTGGCTTGTAAACACTATAACTTTTGAAAATATCAATTGTTTAACTCAATCTATTTTTTAATCTCTTCATCTATCATGTGGGAAGCCACTGAATGTAAATGACAGTGTAATTTTGTTTTGTTTAGCTATAATTAATTTTTTTCGGCTCCAAACTGGCGAAATTTTCGTTGTTTTCGTTGCCTCGTATATAAATTGTTTCTGTAAATGGGGATCTACAGCCACAGAGTAGTTTAGTTCACAGAGTACCTTTGTATTAAGTTTAGTTCGGCTCATAGATAAGCTATTCAGTCGCCGTCGTGAGTGGACAATGTTTCGGTTGTTTTCAGCGGCTCAAAAAGATCGCTGTACAAATACACAATATTCGAATAACCAAATTTCTTAAATACTTGATTATAATAATAATAAGAGATTTTTTTATTACAATATTTAAAAGCACAGAATAAATAATAGTAGTACGTACTAAAAGTAAGTAGTATAATTTTTTTTTGTCATGGGTGACATTTTCATGCTTTTCGAGGGTGTCGAAACCGATAGGCTTGTCGAAATGTAAATCCAAGATGGCGGCCGCAATAGGTATCAATTTTTTCATCATGGGTGTCATTTTCATGGTTTTCGAGGGTGCTGAAGCCAATAGTGCTGTCGAAATGTAAATCCAAAGTGGAGGCTGCAATAGGTATAAAATTTTTCATCATAGGTGTCATTTTCATGGTTTTCGAGGGTGTTGAAACCGATAGTGCTGTCGAAATGTAAATCCAAGATGGCGGCTGCATTAGGTACCAATTTATTCATCATGGGTGTCATTTTCATGGTTTTCGAGGGTGTTGAAGCCGATAGTGCGGTCAAAATGTAAATCAAAGATGGCGGCTGCAAAATATATCAATTTTTTTATCTTGGGTGTCATTTTCATGGTTTTCGAGGGTGTTGAAACCGATAGTGCTGTCGAAATGTAAATCCAAGATGGCGGCTGCAATAGGTATCAATTTTTTCATCATGGGTGTCATTTTCATGGTTTTCGAGAGAGTTGAAGCCGATAGTGCTGTCGAAATGTAAATCCAAGATGGCGGCTGAAGTAGGTACCAATTTTTTCATCATGGGTGTCATTTTCATGGTTTTCAAGGGTGTTGAAGCCGATAGTGCTATCGAAATGTAAATCCAAGATGGCGGCTGCAATAGATATAAATTTTTTCATCATTGGTGTCATTTTCATGGTTTTCGGGGGTGCTGATGCCGATAGTGCTATCGAAATGTAAATCCAAGGTGGCGGCTGCAATAGATATCAAGTTTTTCATCTTGGGTGTCATTTTCATGGTTTTCGAGGGTGTTGAATCCGATAGTGCTGTCGAAATGTAAATCCAAGATGGCGGCTGAAGTAGGTACCAATTTTTTCATCTCGGGTGTCATTTTCATGGTTTTCAAGAGTGTTGAAGCCGATAGTGCTGTCGAAATGTAAATCCAAGATGGCGGCTGCAATAGGTATAAATTTTTTTCATCATGGGTGTCATTTTCATAGTGTTCGAGGGTGTTGAAGCCGATAGTGCTGTCGAAATGTATTTAAACTACTTTAATAATTCCGTAGAATCATGTTATACGTAATTTTTTTAATGCGCTTAAGGTATGCTCAATTGGATTTACCAATATATTTTTACTGTATTTATGTTTTATACAGGACTGATGATATGTTATGTTATGTTAATGGAAATGAGGATAAGATATTTTTTTGAAAAAATCATTGTTTATTCAGTCAGACGCCGATTCTTCTGAGTCTGTAGAGGCAGAATCAGAGTCTGTAACACGTATAATAAATTTATCCGTCACTTCATCTACAATAAAAGCAAGTATGAAAAAATTATCTTCTTCTTTTTGAACATGCTCCACACATTTCTTCCACCGATTACGCGTGATTTTCGCCATACCGTCACATAATAATGCTTTAACTTTTTCAAATTTAAACATGGTATTGCTTGTAGCTACGTGCCCCTTTACATCAGCCTAAATCAACTCAATGGGGTTTAATGCACAACGATAAGGGGGAAGTCTTAATACCTCGACGCCGTATTCCTTTGCTAATTCGTCTACGACGTATAATTGATATTGGTCCTTCACCATCTTTATTTTATTTAATAATTGTATTTTTATTTTGAGTGTTAAGGCGCGTTATTCATGACTACAACTGCATTCCCGCCTAATTTGGGCAATATCTCCTCAAACCAGCTTTCAAAATGTGCAGCATCCATTGATTCGTTATAACCACTAGTGCCTTTGGATTCAAACACCCAACTAGCGTCTTCCAAAAAACCATCCTCATTTCCAATGTGGACTACGATTAGTCGCCTGCCCTTCAAAGTAGGATTCTTCGCACCTGTACTCATACCTAAAAACGCTTACCATTTTGATTTTATTTCGGTGTCAACCCAAGTTTTATTAACAGTGTGACATGAAAATAACATAGAGGATACGATACTACAAATAATAATCTTACAAAATCTTTCAGGCAGAAATACTTGGTTTTGATTATGCGCCGAAGGATTTCAACTGAATATAGAAGCTCTTTGCGCACAAGTGTAATTTAAAAAAAATGTCTGACCTGCGTTCACCTATGTTTCATCCATATAAAAAATACGCTGATTCTCCTCTCTGTACTTCTTAATTTTATTTAAGTATTTTCGTCGCCACAATACAATATCATCTCTATCTATCAGTGCATTATTTCTTTGCCTCTTTATATACTTAAACTTTAAATGTTTTAATATTTTTTGGAAAGTAGTCCTTTTGAAATTTGGTAAAGTATCGTCTTCATTCAGTAAAAGTACACTACAAAAGTACTTTCAGATTCTATCTGAATCTGAAAGTACTTTTGTAGTGTACTTTTGTCACTGTAGGCAGTTTGCCTTTAATAAAGAAAGCTTGTACTTTTTTGAATATGGCTGATTTAGTAAAATCATCAATTTTGTCACTAAACGTTGGTCTAGGTTTGGTGGTGACAGGAGAAGAAATTTCGCCATCTTTTTTCTGTATGGGTTTTTATCATTACGCCAAGTTTCTTTAACATATTTGTAGGTATTAATAACCATATGTTTACATTCAAAATAAAACTAGTCACCTAAAATTAAAAATTAAATTAAAATGATATACATACTTAACTTACATGCATCTTTAATAAAATAAGAAATGTTTTTTTTTTCATTACAGTAGATGTTTTCTAAATAACTGATAATTTTAAAGTACACTCCGAACCAAGAAGTTTTAATTAATACTATTAAACAACATTAATATAATACATAATGTAATCCTAATACATAATGTATATCCTATTCCTATACATACCTCTGGACGTTTCTTTTTCGGAGAGGTAAAATCTGTTGATTTATTTCTCGACCTACTTGTTTGTGGCTCCATCATTAACCATTTCTTAATAAATAAAATATCAACAAAAACAAAAGAACAATAATTAAATAAACAACAAAAAATAACAAAAATTTTAATAAATAACTTGTATCACCACGAGCGCGTTCCGAAACGGAATGAATCACTATTATTACTAAAATGGCCTCCGGAATGTTGGCGAACCCGTCTTTACCCTGACATGCTTTTGCCGGGAAAACGAGACATGACGACAAATACACCAGATGGAAAGAGATATATTATCAACTCCAGTCATTTTTAAGGTAAATGACCTTTCGTATCGCTGCTAGTTGGCCGCACCTTAAACAATATGGCGGAACAGCGAGGTGTGACGTCATGAGCAAGCGAGCCTGTGATTGGTTGATTTGAGGATATATGACAAATAAGCACCCGTTGAGTATGCCGCTATTGGAATGTTGGTTGTAATTTGTGGTGGTAAGCCATACCAGCACGAAAAATAAAATTGTAACTGTGGATATTGGTTTTTTAATATCGTCTTTTACTCGTTTATTGGCATAGTTACACGAGTCATTCCTAATTTAGACTGTGTAGAAATTGATTCTTAAGCATACTACATTCAAACTTCATTTTCGTCTAAATTGGTTTGTTGACCAAACAAGCACTCAGGCGACGAAAATTAAAATTTAGATCTAAAATATGAGGAGTTTCTTAAGTATGGAGCGATGGTGACGAACACGCACATGCATACATATACGCGAACACGTACACGCACATACACATGCACACGCACACGCAAATGCACATGCATACGCGCACCCACACGCACACACACACACACACACACACATTCACACACACACACACACACTCTCACACACACACACACACACACACACACACACACACACACACACACACACACAGACACACACACACACACTTATTGTATTGATTACAATTCACTATTGTTTCTCCTGAGATTTTTTTTAAATCGATATTAATCAACATAATTTCTATTGAGAGTCGTGCTCAAATATTTTAAAAATAAATTTATAATTTGAGTACATAGTAGTACAAAATTAATTTTAGATTTCATTTTAGATATAAAATTTTTACAGGTAAACTTTAATATGGTGGATTCTTATGCAGAGCAATTCATAAAATGCTACGTTCGCACCTCTTCGGTGAGAGGTCTCATAATAATTCAATTAGTTGAAGCCAGCCGGGGCATTTACCTAAAACCAATCGATTTGTCTTCTCTTGAAAGTCAAAATTTTTCCAATAAATTTTTTTTGCAGCTGTCATGCCACAAATGTTTGAGTAACAATTTGTAAGCGTTGTGTGTGTACTATTACAAGTAATAGATATGTATTGACTGACTCTTTGGTCTAGTGGTAGCAAACGCCACTGCTGATAATGAAGTCCCAAGCTCGAATCCGGGGTCGGGCCAAAATAAATCAGGTAAGAATCCGTCAAGAAATTGTCAGCAGCTGCCCGAAGTCAGGAAGTTGTCGGTGTCTCGCCCTCGCTTTCTGTCTTAGTCTTCAGGGGTGACAATGCACCTATATTTTGATTCTTAATCGAGATTAGGGTGTCGTACTTAAAATTCCAATTGGAATTTTTTAACGAATTTGTTCTGTTGGTCTACATATTATGTGACATGGCCATTTTGCAAATTGATTACTGACTTTTGCTTTTACCTTGAAATTAAGCATAATTGTAAAATTTATTATCCGAAATTAGGTGTTCTTGATGAAAGAATTTCGTATATTTTTATAATTAAATATGGTATTTAAAATGACTTGTTTTTTGTCGTATTCCGTTGTAACCAAAAACTATCAAAGTAGTTATCGTTCCCTTCTAACCAATGCACTTTGCAATCCAATAAACGATAACGGTTGATCGTGTGGTCCTTGGTTCGAACTTTAACTTGGCTAAAATCAGTTATTGGTTTTTTCTCCCAAGAAATTCTCGGCATTAGACCAGAGTAAGAAGAGTCTAACAGTGGTAGTGCCACGCGGCAGCTTTTGCTGTCGCACGGATGGGCCGGCACGAACCGAGTGGCACCACGACCTCACAGAATGAACCAACCAGCGTGAAGTAGAGGTTTACCTCTGCATTTCGCTTGGTGAGTGCAGGTGGCCGGAGGCCCTTCTTACTGGAAATGAGGCATTCCATCTTAGTCCTCACGGGTGACAACGCATCTACATTTTGATTTGTAATAGAGGATAGATGTAGGTGTCTATGGGCCGCAGCAACCACTTACCATCAGGTGGACTGTGTGCTCGTTTGTCACCCTTATCCTATAAAAAAAAAGGTGGCTGGAGGCCCCTTTTACTGGAAATGAGGCATTCCATCTTAGTCCTCACGGGTGACAACGCATCTGCATTTTGATTTCTAATAGAGGATGGATGTAGATGTTTATGGGCCGCAGCAACCACTTACCATCAGGTGGACTGTGTGCTCGTTTGTTACCCTGATCCTATAAAAAAAAAGTTGGCTATGTTTCACCCAAGTACCTCGGAATTATGCTTGAACAACGGCTTTATGCACAAGCCGTTGTTCCTGCGTCAGATCTCTTGCCGGATTTGCTGGATTGCCACCTCTATGAGAGTGAATAGAGATCTACAATCGTGTCTTGCATAGATGGCTAGTTTTCGTTTACACTAGCTGCCGTGATCGCAATTAGATCTAGAAGACATTATTTATTGTACGATACAACATTGAGTTATATGTACTACGTACTAGAGGCGACACTGCACTAAATCACGCTGTTCCATTCAACTGCGGCAATATCAGCGCACTTTAATTAGTCGCTCGCTAGGCGTTTGTAGAGTTGTCACGTATAGTGTTGATTTAAAAAAAAAACTATCTTGATAAAATATGCCGGGGTGTGTTCTTAGATATTGCACAAAAAATTCACGAAATGTTAGTAAAAACCAAGGAATCACTTTTCATCGGTGAGTAAGATACTTAAATAATAAAAAACATTATAGATTAATAATTAAAAAGTTATTTCTTTGGCGCCAACTTGTGTCATGGAATATAGATTATGAAATTAATTTGTTCAGATACGACATTTATGTGAGCAAGTGTGGGACGATTATATTATGCACATTTTTTTCAAGTATTTATAATTAGGCTAAATTTCTTACGTTTATATTTGCTGATTATTATTTTATTTTATTCTTAGGTTTCCACGTCCAAACCACGAAAACCGAGGAAAGTGGATTAAATTCGTCCAAAATAATCGTAAAGGAGAGATGTGGCTACCAAAAAATCATACATTCATTTGTTCCTTGCATTTTAAGGAAGAGGATAAATATAGTAACAAGAAGGCAAAAATTTACTTTAGAACTTTATTGTTTAAAGGCACTTAATTAAATAGGAATTTATATCCATATTTTTACAATAACATTTAGACATTTTATTACTTGAAATTAGTTTTCAGCAGATTGGTATACAGGGTATTTTTGGGACGCTCCCGAAAACTAAGACAGGCGACAGCACCAAGTATACCTTTGATCATGGGTCACAAATAAATTTGATCCTGATGAAAAAAAATCATATTTTTACAACGTTTTATTAGTTTTATTCACGCGCCATCATGTTAGTACAGCTAAATGAAACGATAATTTCATAAAAAAATCATGAAAATACTGAAACATAAAACCAGCAGTGAAAACTGAATTGCTATCACCTGACTAATGGAGGTTAATGTACGCGCGAACGGTGAAAAAAGAACGCTGGCCTTGAACTTGGCCACTGAGCGATTTATCACATATTGGTACGAAGGGGGCGCGACGGGGGAACAATCCGCCAGTATAACTGTGCCTGCATGCTATTGGTTCCCGCGCTTTGTTCGCTCCAAAAATACAGTCGCATACACAGCTTACTTTGCGACTCGCGCGATGTTTTAAAAAGGAAGGAAAGAAAAATTTTTTATATCTATTGTTTTATGACTAAACTAGTGAACGAAAAGGTAAATATGATAGGAGAAGGTGAATGGGGAAAATTGTGCAGTAAATTTAAAAGTGTTGAGGAAGAATACCGAAAAAATTACCATGTGATCGACCTGAGGACGGAAGCTCAAGCGAAGATGAAAGTGATGATGAAGTAGCATCCAGTAACACCAACACACCATCAACATCTGGCTTCCATGTAACCCAAGACGACATAATGGACGGCGTGTCACACTTAGCTTAAGTTTTCTTCTTACAAACTTAAAAATATTTTACGATAGAAATAACAAATAATGCTCAAGTAAACATTATCCATTTTTAATTCCAACCTCTTCCAAAGTTCTAAGTAGCTAGTAAAACGCCTAGTATGATTCTACAATAAAACAATTAAATACTATAATATTATAAAACAATAGCCCAATACCATGTAGTACTTTAGAACGCGACTGTACCCACACTCCCTTCGCTACCGACCTATATCTAGCTCGGTCAATGTTACGGTCATAAGAAAAAAGGGCGCATCTGACAATTTTTGAATAAATGAGTTAAATATACCATTCGTCTCATGATAAGAAGGCGCATCTACTATTTTTTTTAATATTCACAAATATCAATATTTTAGAAATTATCGTAAGAATTTTAGACGTAACTGTTGATCACAGATGACATTTTGTTAGTAGAAAAGACTTATACAAATTCAACATAAAAGAAAAGACTTATTTAACCAGTTGCTACGTCATCTTTAACAATATTTGCATCGATTACTTAAATTTCAATTATTCTTGTCTTATTATTCTATATCTTATTATTAAGAGCTGGTGTTTCACATGTGGTCCCATATAAATTTGATCGAGGTCAGACCAATAGTTTTTGAGTTATCCTTAATTATTTATATTAAAGTCGGTTGTACAAAATTTTTAATTTTTAATTATTATCGTAGTAAGTCTCGTATGATATCCCCTTTAAAATCATTACTCAAGAGTTGAGGGTTGTTATTTTTTGTGTCTCACTACCAATGGTTCTCTAATATTTACTAAGAAAAAAGTAATAAATTACTATTAACGTCCTTTCAAATTCAAATGACCTTTCCAAAATATGTAAAAATGTTAAATGAATGGCAGTTTTTTTTATTTATTAGGTTGGAAAGACGCAAATAGTTATATGCGTCTTTCCTTCGATGTTTTTGTGTTGCTAGATGTATTTTTTAAGCTAAGATGAAAAGGAAAATTCTTTTTATTTAAATAAATAAACAAACTATCAAAAAAATAAGTTCGTCCTTAAAATCTTCATGTCTCTACGTATATATTTCAATTTTCATATAGAAACCTTTTAATATACTATAGACACAGGGTCTGAAAGAAAAATTCATCAATTTATTTTTTATTTCCATTTTACGTTTTTGTTAGTTGCGTCCTTCTTTATTATGACGCATGAGAATGTAACCCGGCCGGCTCGTATCGCCTCACGCTGTGACGCAGTGGGTTTCCGTTTTGTCGTGTTAATTAATTGAAGTTTTTGAAACAGTTCCGTGTTGATTTTGTACACGCGTGCACGAGCGTTTTGTTTATTAAATTGTTATAACGTGTTGGTATTATTCTTGTTACGTTTTTTGTTTTAATAATGCTTAACGCGTACGTTTATAGTGATTGTGAATACGACAACATGTTATGTATCCGAACCTAGGTACACGAAGTATCGCTAAATAAATTGTTAAGACGTCGGGATGGAACAAGTGTGTCATACTGTGCAGTGCACAAAGTGTTGAAGCGTAACCGAATGCTTGGCCACCTCGCTCACCAGATCTGACCCCGTTAGATGTCGTGTAGAGACAATTAAGAACAAAAAGAATCTAACCTAAGAGCAACAAAACAACAAAAATACAACAAAAGAAATAATATATTTAAGATTCAAAAATATTTACAATTTTATATAACAAAAATGGAGTATGAATATGAGGATGGATGATGCGATTTACAGATTATTTTAAAAAAGTAATAAAAAAAGAGATTAGTGCCGAAGCTGAGTTGGAAGATCCAAGGTGTGCTCTCAGCGCCTGGAACGAGCACGCACGGCGTAGGTGAGAAGGCGTGGGCGTCTCTAGGCGGCGACCTCCGGTGAATGTGGTAATTGCGGGATCCGGCGATTTCAGGCCAGACAGGGGCTTGCAGGATCCTCGGCGGCTTCAGACATCACAGAAGCCTGCAGGATCCGGTGACTGCAGGCGGGACAGAGGTTTGCAGGTTCCGGTGACTTCAGGCGGAACCGAGGTTTGCAGGTTCCGGCGACTCCAGGTAGAACAGAGACTTGTAGGAACCCGGCGACTTCAGGCAGAGCAACGGATTGTAGAGTCCAGCGACTTCAGATAGAGCAGAGGTTCGTAGAGTCCAGTGGCTTCAGGTAGGACAGAGGCTTGCAGGATCCCGGGGCAGAGCGGCCCCGGGATAAGGCCTTTAGAAGATGCTTTCAGTTCGAGAACTGAAGCAAGACTGCCTTTCTTCACCGATTGTTCGGCTTTTATATCTTTCTAGAGAGAACGGAAAAATTATTTAAATTAAACGCAAATTTTTTGTAAATGGTCAAGAGGAAAGAGTATTTATGTGGAATTATCGAAATAGAAACAACAGACCGGTAGCAAATTTGAATATAATTTCCATGGAGACCAAATAAACAACAATAACAAAACATGTCAAATTTTAGTTTTAGGATTGTAATAAGAAAACGGCAAGATTTAAGTGGAAAAGGAGATATTATTGAAATAGGAAAAAAGGTAGCGCAACTACCCACACAAAGCCCGAAATTGTAGAGTTAAGGAAAACTAACTAAAAGATCGAAAAAAAGGTAGACTTCATTGACACCAATTTAAAAGTGCTGATAATGTGAAAATACGAAGTAGAAATGATTTGTGATTGTGTTCTTATGGTTTAAAATCGTTACAGGATCCTATGGAAATAAAGGTGATGTAAAATATCCAGTTTTGAAGTGAATGCAAAAAATCGAAACAGAATGGAAATATGGATTTAAATTAATGTAAAATGATAAGTAAGTAGCATAACACTACATTTTCCCCCCGACCCTGGAAAATTTTTGACTCAGCAAAAATTTTGATATATACATTCTAAAATAAACCATAAAAACACAGCTTTGCAGAAACAGACATCACCAGTCAAAATCAGATATACTATCTCTTACATTCATCATCTGCATTCAGGTAAGGGTGGAGTTCACATTCAATGACTACCACTCTAAAAGTGTGTTCTCAAAACGACATTTAGGCTTATTTAAGGAGTAGTCAACCGCTCCTGTGTGGAAAAAAAAAATAAATTAGTCGAAGAGACACCACTCTAAAAGTGTGTTTTCGAAAGGACATTAAGGCTTTTTTAAGGAGTTATCAACCGCTCCTAAGTGAAGATAAAAAAATTCGAAGAGACACCACTCTAGAAGTGTGTTTTCGAAAGGACATTCAGGCTTATTTAAGGAGTTGTCAACCGCTCCTAAGTGAAGATAAAAAATTAAGGGAGTAGTCAGCTGCTCCCAGGTGAAGATAAAGGTAAAGAAAATTAAGGGAGTAGTGAGCCGCTCCCAAGTGAAGATAAAGATAAAGAAATACCTCAAGTAAGCTTTAGTCGCTATGACTTAAGTAAAGATTAAGAACGGCCAGAGCGGTAGGGCTCAAAGCCAGAGATCAGCAACATCACCAACGAGATGTGTCTGAAATAAAAATAAAAAGTGACGATTAACCAACGAAAGTTCGAGGTCCTAAAGCAACATGTGTTGAAGAACACTGGATCATCAAACAAACAAACAAATTAAAAGAAATAAAATAATAAGGTGAGAATGATGGTGATATTTATACATATATACAAATTAACGGTTAATAAAAGTTAAGAAAATTTATGATTTTACATCTTTGATGTGCCACTTGCCTCTAACTCCATTAGGGTCTTCAAGCACATAGACTAGTGGTGACAGTTTAGCTATCACCTTGCACTTGATGAACTTAGGGGCAAGTTTAGCATTAAAGTATGCGCCGGCATTGCTTAAAACATGGTTTTTACGCCAAACAGTATCTCCCACATTAAATTCTTTAAAAGACCGACGAAGATCATAGCGAGCGCTATTTTTAGCGTGAGCTATGTGAAGTTTAGTTTGAACTTTGTGAAATATAGATGAGAGGAGACCAGCATTAGACGCGTAAATATCACGAGGCATAAATACCAATTCCTCGAGGTTCTGAGTTGGAGTATAGAAGGAACCACAAGGTATTGTTTCCCTACCAAAGACTAAAAAATTTGGAGTAAAACCAGTAGCTACATTTGTAGCGCTGTTCATTGCGTACTGAATCTTAGCAAGATGGTTGTCCCAGGATCTATGATCGTCTCCTACTAGAGATGCTAGAGCTGTAATAATTGTACTATTAAACTTCTCCGTAGGATTAACCTGAGGACAATATAAAGCTGTGTGAAAAATACAAGGAACATTATAAGAATTTAAAAATGAGTGGAATTCTCGCGACTGAAATTGAACAGCGTTGTCCATTATAATAGTTTGAGGAATGCCATCATTTCTAGAAAAACTGAATTTTCCAAAACATTAATAATATTAGCTGAAGTAGCACGTTTAAGGGGAAAAATCATAGTATATTTAGTAAAATTGCAGTTAATTACTAGAATATACTGATTTCGTCTTGGAGTCATTGGCAATGGACCCATAAGATCTAAGGATATAGTTTGAAAAGGTCTGGAGCAAAGTTTGGGTTTACCCATAAGACCATAGGGAGAATGATTAGGGTGTTTGTAGGTTAAGCAGGTTTCACAAGTCGAGATTAATTCAGCAATGTCCTTAAACATACCAGGCTAATAGTATTTTAATGATATTTTCTTGAATGTTTTGAAGATATCAAGATGGAGTTCTGAAGGGGAACCATGGTTAGCTTCAATAAGTGCCTGTCTATCTTGAGGTAGTGGAACTTCTTTCCAAATAAAGTCATCGTTTAGACGATCGGGAGAATGAATACAGCGGTAAAGTTTGTTATCCCTGATAGTGTAGTTGGGATATGCGTCTGGATTGTTGGAACATCCGAGAAAAATTTTGTTGTAGTGTTCAAGTCTACGATCAGGTGGTTCTTCAATCGTAATGGGATGTACGCCTTGAGGTGAAGTTTCTCGTGTATCAGGACGTTCTTGATTTTTATGTCTTGATAATAAATCCGGAACAACGTTATCCTTTCCTTTTTTTATGTTTTATGACAAAGTTAAAGCATGATAAGCGTAAAGTCCAGCGAGCAAGTCTTCCTGATGGGTTTGATAAATTCTGAAACCATTTAAGCGCAGCATGATCAGTATATATTGTAAATTCTTTACCATTGTCTAGATAACATCGCCAATGTTCTAATGCAGTTATTACAGCCAATGTTTCTCTTTCAGTAGTTGAGTAGTTCTGTTGATTTTTATTTAGTGCTTTACTCATGTAAGCAATCATGACTTCTTTATCATCTTGTTGTTGAGTAAGCATTGCTCCTATGCCATCATTTGATGCATCACAATGTACAGAGAAGGGTAGTTCGAAGTTAGGGCAAGCAAGGACAGGAGCAGTTACCAAAGCTTCTTTAAGTTTCTGGAAAGCAGCTGCAGCTTGTGAATTCCATAAAAATTTAGGAGCGTTCTTCCCGGAACAGGTTAGTTGGTTGAGTGGAGAGACAATAGTGCTAAAGTTTGGAATGAATCTTCTGAACCAGCTGCATGTGCCAATGAATCTTCGTACTTCTTTTCTGCAAGTAGGTACAGGATATTCTAAAATAGCTTTTATTTTATCTGGATCTGCACGTAGACCATACTCGGCCACAAGAAAACCAAGGTATTTCAGTTCTTTCTTGAAGAATTGACTCTTCTCAAAGTTAATAGTTAGATTGGCATATGATAGTTTTTCATGAACTTTCATGAGAAGCGATATGTGTTCATCAAAAGTCTCACTAATAATAACAATGTCGTCCAGATAGCAAAATACCTTGTTCTCAAATTCAGGAGTAAACAGCATATCCATTAATCTTTGTAGAGTTGCAGGTGAGTTGGTGAGGCCAAAAGGCATTACTTTAAATCTAAACATACCTCTTCCAGGTACATAAAAGGCAGTTTTATCTTTGTCCGCAGGATTCAAGGGAATTTCCCAAAATGCTTTCGCAATGTCAATGCTTGATAAGTATTTGGCATTCTTCAGGTTGTCCAAAATTTCGCTTATTAGTGGTAACTTATAAGCATCACGACGTGTAATTGAGTTAAGCTTCCTGCTGTCAACACAGAAACGCCATTCACCATTCTTCTTCGGAGTGATGAGAACTGGAGATAACCAAGGACTTTCGCATTGTTCAATGACGTTCCATCGCAGCATCTTGTCAACTTCATTAATTAACGCTTTTTGTTTTTCAGGAGACAGTCTGTAACATCTTTGTTTGATTGGAAGAGAATCACCAGTGTCAATCTTGTGGGTGATTAAGTGTGTGCATCCCAGGATACCTTTTTCTTCAAAAGAAATTGTCTTGAAGCGTTGGATGATGTCATTAGCGATGTTCTTTTGACTAGGAGTTAAATGCTCATAAGGTAAAACTTTAGTATCTTTAGTTTCGATAGCAGAACATTTAGATTCTGTAAAGTTAAGAGAAGATAAAACACTAGGTAAAAGATTAAATTTTCTCCAAAAGTCAATACCTAATATTAGCGAAGGAAATATTTCGGGGAAAACGTAAACTTTAATTAAATGAGTTTGATTATTGAAATGAATAGGTAAGTCAAAATAACCCAAGGAATTAATTTTTTGATTATTAGCAGTAGAGACAGTAATAAGATCTGACTTGAAAAGTTTGCAGCCCAGTTTAAGAATTTCCAAATGAGAATTATTACCCAGAATAGTTACTGAACTGCCAGAATCTAGTAAGCCAGATAAAGTTAAGTTATAAATTTTGACATTAACGAATGGACGATTAAGATCTTGTTCCTTGGAGTAGAGTTTAGAAGAGATTTTGTAACAAGAAAAGAAGTTTTGAATTGTTTTAATCCAATTAGTCCAATCGTCGTTATCAAAGTTTAAGTTACTTTTCAAGTCAGTAGTTAGTTTTTTGAACAAGTATTAGGTTTGGGAGAACAAGTTGCCCTACTTCTTCTCTTATCTGCAGTTTTAAAACCCTTAAGACCACATTTGAAACAAATCACGAATCGTGGTTGAGTACAGGTGTTCAAAGAATGACCTTGTTTACGACAGCGAACACAAAAGGAGCTTTCTTGAGGAGCTTTAGTTTGAGAGAGACTATTAACTTGCCTAGAAGGGTATTTGTAGGATGAAGTGAATTTATTCATGAGGGGAGGAGAAGGTCGTGAGTTATTAGAAGAATTTGAAGAGTCAACTGAACTTGAAGTGGAATGCTTGTAGTTGAATTCAGAAATAAGAGGACTTTGTTGTACATTTGGTTCTTTAAATTGTTTGTCTCTGTCTAGGAATTTTTCATAGTTTTGGCAAGTAGCCAAAAGAGAGTCGATAGAGTCAATGTCTTTTAGAGCTACGAAGACAGAATAACATGGGCGAATATTCCTCAAAATAATCTCCAATTGTTCTGTTTCAGAAAGTTTCTTCGAAAGACGAGAAAACATTCCAGACATGATGGAAATATAGATGACAATAGGTTCATCTCGACCTTGAGTTCGATTCCTAATCGCTTCTAAAAGTTTGTGATCATAATCAAAACCACCAAAGTCTTTGATTAATAATGAAGAAAGTTCGTTCCACGTTAAGTTTGGATTCTGATTATATTTAAATCGGAACCAATGAAGAGCATTGTCAGTGAAAATTTCAAACGCTTGTGAAATCAACAAGTCTTTGGACAAGCCACGAGCTATACAGTATTCTTCCAGTTTTTGAAGAAAGGATCTTGGACAGCTTTTACCATTGAAGGTGTGTCTTTTCAGATCTTTGAAGACGTTGGTTGGAGAAAAAGATTGAGGTGGTGGTGGAGGATACGGGGTATGGACCTGAATAGAAGTTTGAGAAACAAGAGGGAGTTCCGTGACAGTCGGGTCAACCGTAACAGTCGGGTCAACAGGAGGGTCAAGTGATGGAACGTCATTTTCAGTTGAAGGTGGAGTCAAGGATTCGAATTGTTTAGCCATAGCGTCATATTTTATCTTCAAAGTCTCGAAATTAGCTTTAAAGTCTGGATATAAGTCAGTATCTATTCGCTCTAATCTGTAAAAAACATGGTTAATAAAAGTTTCTATTAGTCGTAAATATTTGGTTTCACCTTGTAAAAATTTTTTAATTTTACAGTCCAGATAGGTCAATGTAGAATCAATTTGAGACAAGTCATCCTCGATCGGAATTGGAGAAGTCAGAATATCTTCAGGGTGAGAATTCGCAACTAAACGTAAAACTTGTTTTTTTAGAAGCAAAACAGTATTAGCTGGTTCCTCACATCTAATGTTCACTTCGTATTCAAGTTCGGCCTTGTTAAGGAATTCGTACTTAATAACCCTTTTCATTGTTATAATTACGTGTAAAGTTTAAGAAATAAAAATATTATTAAAAATCGTACCTCTAAGTTATCTAGAATAAAAAATATTATAGTGATGAATGTAACTTAGAGTGATGAATGTAAATGAAGTGTTATATGTAAATACAATCCAGACAAGTTGAAAAACTAGAAGAAGTTTTGTTATAGAATTTTGAAGATATGAAAAGGATGTGTAAATGAATGATGAATAATAAGTTAAGAACGAAAGGGAAAGCAATTAAATCAAAAGGGACTAGACAAGGCGCAGTAAAGGTGAAGAATTAAGAGAGAAAGAGGACTTTTACGTTAGGCGCCAAACTGTCGTGTAGAGACAATTAAGAACAAAAAGAATCTAACCTAAGAGCAACAAAACAACAAAAATACAACAAAACAAATAATATATTTAAGATTCAAAAATATTTACAATTTTATATAACAAAAATGGAGTATGAATATGAGGATGGATGATGCGATTTACAGATTATTTTAAAAAAGTAATAAAAAAAGAGATTAGTGCCGAAGCTGAGTTGGAAGATCCAAGGTGTGCTCTCAGCGGCTGGAACGAGCACGCACGGCGTAGGTGAGAAGGCGTGGGCGTCTCTAGGCGGCGACCTCCGGTGAATGTGGTAATTGCGGGATCCGGCGATTTCAGGCCAGACAGGGGCTTGCAGGATCCTCGGCGGCTTCAGACATCACAGAAGCCTGCAGGATCCGGTGACTGCAGGCGGGACAGAGGTTTGCAGGTTCCGGTGACTTCAGGCGGAACCGAGGTTTGCAGGTTCCGGTGACTCCAGGTAGAACAGAGACTTGTAGGAACCCGGCGACTTCAGGCAGAGCAACGGATTGTAGAGTCCAGCGACTTCAGATAGAGCAGAGGTTCGTAGAGTCCAGTGGCTTCAGGTAGGACAGAGGCTTGCAGGATCCCGGGGCAGAGCGGCCCCGGGACAAGGCCTTTAGAAGATGCTTCCAATTCGAGAACTGAAGCAAGACTGCCTTTCTTCACCGATTGTTCGGCTTTTATATCTTTCTAGAGAGAACGGAAAAATTATTTAAATTAAACGCAAATTTTTTGTAAATGGTCAAGAGGAAAGAGTATTTATGTGGAATTATCGAAATAGAAACAACAGACCGGTAGCAAATTTGAATATAATTTCCATGGAGACCAAATAAACAACAATAACAAAACATGTCAAATTTTAGGCTTGTAATAAGAAAACGGCAAGATTTAAGTGGAAAAGGAGATATTATTGAAATAGGAAAAAAGGTAGCGCAACTACCCACACAAAGCCCGAAATTGTAGAGTTAAGGAAAACTAACTAAAAGATCGAAAAAAAGGTAGACTTCATTGACACCAATTTAAAAGTGCTGATAATGTGAAAATACGAAGTAGAAATGATTTGTGATTGTGTTCTTATGGTTTAAAATCGTTACAGGATCCTATGGAAATAAAGGTGATGTAAAATATCCAGTTTTGAAGTGAATGCAGAAAATCGAAACAGAATGGAAATATGGATTTAAATTAATGTAAAATGATAAGTAAGTAGCATAACACTACATAGACTTCCTTCTTTCTGTGGGGTATGTGAAAGAAAGGGTTTTTAATCGTGAGTGTGATAGTGCTGACGAAACTACAAAAGGATCGTGGATGTTTTCGACAAACTACGTACGGACTGTGTCGAAGACCACACGATGATGCCCCGCCTCCATGAGTCTGCCTTGAAATGAATGAAGCACAATTTGAGCCGCATCTCATAAAACCACGGAGGATTTAGAGCGGTAAGCTGTTTCATAACAATTTTTTTTTAAATAACTTAGTACTGAATAAATCTGAATACATACATAACTGAATACATGAGAATAATAAACATACCTACACGATGAATAAAAACGCATGACTCTAACCTTGCTTACATTTCATTTTAATGTTTTTTCATTAGCGGGAAATCAAACCAGTTATTTGGGTTATTTGACCTGTAAATTCGGATTAAAATGGCTACGTGGAGACAAGTACAGTGGCAAAATAGTATGTTAAGTAGATAAGTTAGGTATTTAGACAAGTGTTGTAAATTATTAGGTATTGTGGTATGGCCCGCTAGTTGCGGACCGCGCGAATTTGCGTTCGCGCGTACATTGACCTTTAATCAGCTGATATGAATTGAGTTATTCCACTGCTGGTTTTATGTTTCAGTATTTTCATGATTTTTTTATGAAATTATCGTTTCATTTAGCTGTACTAACATGATGGCGCGTGAATAAAATTTATAAAACGTTGTAAAAAGATGTTTTTTTTTCATCAGGATCGGATTTATTTGTGAACCATGATCAAAGGTATACTTGGTGCTATCGCCTGTCTTAGTTTTCGGGAGCGTTCCAAAAATACCCTGTATAGATAATCGTTTCTCATGGGACTTGCATGTTGAATTAGTGTGTAGCAAGGCTTAGGGCAGTTTTAGGTAAACTGAATGATATAAAATATGTTGTGAACCGAGGAATCATTTATATGCTGTATTATGCCCCGGCAGATGCAACGATCGGATATGGCTTAAGTGCATATGGACTTACTTTCCTAACTTATCTTAACAAAATAAAGTCTATACAGATAAGATTCTTAAAGATATTAGTTGATCCTAAAACCAAAAATGCTATTGATAAAA
Organism: Parnassius glacialis; assembly: GCA_033319125.1. Lineage (NCBI taxonomy): Eukaryota > Metazoa > Arthropoda > Insecta > Lepidoptera > Papilionidae > Parnassius > Parnassius glacialis. The sequence goes on along the minus strand of JAVANC010000001.1, from coordinate 35,102,208 downwards.
ATTATGAAATGTTATTTAAAATTTGCAAAATTCTTACCATAAGCAAGAAAGTAAAATCCATCATCTTATTAGAACAGCATGGTATGGTAATATTTAAGAAACCTAAGACATATATAATGCCGAAGCGCCAAGTTACGCAAAGAAGGAAATATCTCATACCTAGGGTTGAAAATTACTTTGGACGACGTACAAGGCAATGGATAACTCCGACCTTGTGTAATGAGGTGGCGGGTATTTATGACGAAAGCGTAACTAAGTCGCAGCTCAAAAGAATCTTGAGGAAACATTATCTGTCGTTGTGTCCTTAGTAGTGAATGTTTCTTTAATTATGTATGTGTTAATTTAAGTACTTATAAGTAACCTATATTGTTATTAAGGAGTGTGAAACGATTAACTGTTGCGTTGCCGACAAACTGGCTTACAGTTGGCAAAATTTAAAATGTAAATAATGTAACACTCTTTCTAAGAATAAACTAAAAAAAAGCAAAAAACAACAAATAAGTGTATATACGTATAATTCGTGTGTAAACAGAAATGGTAGAAGTTTTTAAAGTTTTACTATGTTTTCTCACAGTGCATATGCATGCTTCTATGTTAATTGTTATAGTAGTGTAGTTTGAAAAATTAAAATTAGGCCAAAAGTAATAATGTCGCAGGAACAGCTACTTTTAAATATAACCGAATCTAACGTTATAATTTTTTCTTCAATATTGAAGCATCAAAACTTAAACACGGACAAAGTTTTGGCACTCCCACCGGACAATAGTTGCCAAAGAGAATAGACATCGCTTGGGAAGTTCCCAAAACACAAGTGTGTGTTTTGTTTTGTAGCAATAAGTATTATGTAATTAGCATTGCTTATAGACCATATTATAACTCTCTTGCAAAAGTATATAGCGCATGCTTTTTCAAGTTTTTGAACGTTTGACTGTGAAATTTATGATACTAAACACCTTAAAATTATAGCCCTAACAGCAACTATAATATATAGGATAGGGTGACAAACGAGCACACAGTCCACCTGATGATAAGTGGTTGCTGTGGCCCATAGAAATCTACATCTATCCTCATTTGTGAATCAAAATGCAGATGCGTTGTCAGCCGTGACGACTAAGATGGTATGCCTCTTTTCCAGTAAAAGAGGTCTCCGGTACTCTACACTCACCATACGAAACACAGCAGTGTTAAGCTTCTATTTTACGGTGGTATTCTGTGAGAGCGTGGTCCTTCCCCGGTCGAGCCGACCCAATCGTGCTACAACTATACTACCAATATAGCTGCAGCACGGTCTACCACGTACAAAAAGGACACACTAAATACAACAGGCACAATCTTCGAATAATTTAGCTACTCATATAGTGATAACAAAATGCGCAGCATTTTATACTCTAACAGGCAATAAAATAAAATGTTATTATGTTAAAAATAGCTTTAAAAGATAAATAAAAAAGCGGCCAAGTGCGAGTCTGACTTGCCCATGAAGGGTTCCGTAGCAGCAATATACATACATCATATATTTTTTTTACTTTTATTATTCTCTTATTTTAGAAGTTACATGGGGGGGGGGGCACACATTTTACCACTTTGGAAGTGTCTCTCGCGCAAACTATTCAGTTTAGAAAAAATGATATAAGAAACCTCAATATCATTTTTAAAACCTATCCATAGATACCCCACGCGTATGGGTTTGATGAAAAACATTTTTTTTGAGTTTCAGTTCTAAGTATGGGGAACCCTCAAAATTTATTGTTTATTTTTTCTATTTTTGTGTGAAAACCTTAATGAGGTTCACAGAATACATCTACTTACTAAGTTTCAACAGCATAGTTCTTATAGTTTCGGAGAAAAATGGCTGTGACACACGGACGGACAGACAGACAGACATGACGAATCTATAAGGGTTACGTTTTTTGCCATTTGGCTACGGAACCCTAAAAATGTGTTTGCCCTATTAAATAGGATCTCCTGTTTTTGGTGATAAAGGAAAGAAATTAAATGAAAGAGATAAGTTAGGTTTTATCAATATCAAATTGTGGGTTATGGTCATAGGTTCGATGGAGATTCATGAAAACTTTACTTTTTGCCGCCAGATTTTCATAAAGCCTTTCGTTGAAGCATATCTCAACTGTGCGCATTGGGTGAGCTAGTCAAGGGACACCAAATTACCTTCTCAACGAGTTGCCACCTTGTCGTGGCGGAAGGGGCTTATTAACCGTGACTTGGTCACCCACGGTAAAAAAATTAGAAACCCACTTGGCTGGCCCGAGGTGTACGGCCAGCACGAGGTCGTCGCTACGATTGGGCTTGTCTAAACCATTCCGGATGCTCATTGGTAGACTCTGGCGGGAGATAAGTCCTCTCCCTCTTACCGTCGCAGCTGAGGTGGAGTCGCGGAAGAATAGGAGTGTTGGTAAGACGAACCGCTGTCCCTAACCTGTGCGGTCGAAAGTTGGTTGGCAACAAAGCCACAAACTAGATTTGCCACTGGGGTCAGGAAAGCTGGTACTTCCAAGTGCTCGCTTTTTCCTGGCAATATGATCTCCGCGTATCGGGCTCGAGGGCATCCGCTGCGCAGGTAGACTTAGAGGCCGCATAGGGAGGCGCCTTGTGTTTCTGGTGCGCCTTACCTGAGAAGAGGGGCTGCCACGGGGTGGCTGGCACCGCTGGAGCTGGCCACGGGTGAGTGATGTATGCGAAAGCGTTGACGTGGGCTCTGCCAATATGGGGTTATAGTCGGTGCGGGTCCGACATAATCCGTCCTTATCATATAGCGACATAGGCATACCGCATATATTTACGTCATACATGGTTCACCTAAGAACGTACGTACGTAGGTACTCTTAACTGAAATTAAAGATGAGTAGCGGATACTCTTAAGAATGGTGTAATATCCAAAATATTTTCTGCTTTTAGGGTATGCTATATTTAAATAAATACGTGAATTTAAATTATTGTACCCTTTTTTAAGCATAATGACAGCACGCGAGGAGTGTGAGATTTGGGTTATTTAAAGATTTTATAGAGGAAGAGTGCAGAAAGCTAAAATTTGTATATAATATTATGTATTACAAATATATTAAAATAAATAAAGTAAAACATTCATTCTTTACTTGCATAATGACAGTGTCAAACATATAATAATCTACTATTTGCTTACTTTCATATTGCCAATGTCAAATACAGAATAGTCTGTGGTCAAACAGTCGCGTTTATTTTAATAGAATTTAAAAATGTTGCCAATAAATAATTACTGATAGATTGATTAAACAAACTGTGAATTTTGTATAATTTCATATGTTTCTTTTTTATTATTTCACTCATAACAGTGATTATAATCGTGAGTGACATCGAAAGTATATTTCTTTAGCAAAACATGACTATAAGAGCATTTTATAATTTAAATTGTAACAAGAATTTCAGAAATATATTAACTTTGGACTTGTAATATATTTTCGCAAATGTATGTAAATATAGGCAAGAGTAGCGCAAGAAAAAAAAGGTATATGCATACTGTGTATACAAGAACTAGGGATTAAACAGTAACTTATTGATGAGGCGGCGTATACATATTTACAGTAAAACCTCTGAAAATTTTCAAATCTTGCCAATTACCAAGTTTGAAAATTTATTTATATTAAATAAATTATAAAAATAATCAATATATCGTATTATGGTAAAAAAAAGAATAAAAATAATCCCTAGAAATAGCGGCGTTATTGTAAGTATTCTACATCGTAATTTTAATACTATAAAAAGATACTTTTATAAAATGTCTACTTATTGTACTTAATTCTACGTCGATTCTATGGAAAATGAGAATAAACTGATTCATTAGTTCCAGTGAATATTATAAATAAAAATTATTATTTGATATTGTTTATAATGAACCATCGTGTCATAATGATTTATCGTTTTATAATAATTAAACATAGAGCAACAGGGGCCACCGGCGGACAGGAAGGGAGTAGCCAGTCACTAAATTTCACACATAGATACATTATAACAGTATTGCTCGGTGATAGCGACAACTTGGACACAGATTCGGATCAGTCGCTCGACCGATCTGCATATTGCATGAGGGCGAGCAACCTGTGTCGGTAAGAAAATCCGAAACTACACGGCCGTTATTATTGTAAATTTTATTATGTTCAAAAAGAAGTAAATAGCAATGATGTGATTAAAAATTACTTTTATAAGAAATGTAATGCCATATTTTTGTAAATTTGACGTGACAGAACTCTTTATGCAGCAAGAAACTGAACAATTGTACTAATTGAACATTTTTGTAGAACGTCGATTCATCCGCGCAACTAGATTTAAGCCCAAAGTCTTAAAAAAAGTATGACAAAAGTATGACAAAGTATGACCGCAAACTAAACTAACTTAGTTTATCTTAGCTCGCATAGGTGAGCCAGTTTTTCATATATGTGTGTCCACCGCAAATATTTTGCGTTATATTTGTGATTAGTTTAGTTTGCGGTGGACGTTCGGCTTTAGTCTAGTGAGCAGTGCGGCTGCAATTAGTTTTATTGTAGTATGGAGTGTAGAGTTCAAGGAGAACCATCTTATAAGGGGCGAAAGTTGAAAAAGTGTCCTACTATTTACTGAAAAATAGGGGTTCCAAAACCTACCAAAATAGCGCTGGCGTCTGAAAAACTACCATATGAAGATAGCTGTTGTGAACGGAGTGAAGTCAGCTGAATTCAAATATTTAAAAAAATTCAGTAGTTAGTAAAATGTCAGTATACAAAATCTCAACTATTTACGTAGTACAAAACCAAACGGATTGGTCGGTTCTTGTTTATTTCTCCATCTTATTCTAATTAATTTTGGCGCCTTTTTAAAATTTACACCCTTATTGGACGCGTTTTTAGGGACACTTTTCATATAAGGAGATGGTCCTCCTTCTACTCTACACTCCATATATTGTAGGCATTTTATTTTATTTTATTTTATTAAAATTGGTTTACCAACAACTTATGCACTAACATCTTCCCATATAAATCAAGCGATATAGTAAACAAAAAAACTAAGTACACAGTCAATTACAGGTAAACACCACATGCATAACTTTTATCGCGACAATTAAAAGACGAATTTGTACTTATTGAATAGAAACACTGTAGTATTGCTATTATAAAATGCACTAAAACAAACTGACCAAAAACAGAGCGGCAAGGTATGGATTTACAAAATTTAAAAAAAAAAATTAAAAAATTAAAAAAATTAAAAATTAGAATGGCGTGGACATATACTTTGACACAGGGGAACGCCTGCGTATGGCTACTTCCCTCTGGTCCGCTGGTGGCCTGTGTTGTTCTATGTAATTAAAACATCTAAAATATTGACGCGTTTAGAAAAATGTTTTTGTTGTTTTTAGAAAAAAAAGGTGAATTTAATTGTAAGTAGAGCAACAAGTGGCAAAATTAAAAAATTTCTACAACCGACTTCAATATAAATATAATTTATTGTTGATTTCTTAATTACTCCTTTTCTTTGGTAAGAAACTTTACATCCTATTTCTGCCACTTCGTTAAAGTGCTAATCGAATAGTTATTAATCATTCATTGTGTTCTAAAAGGTTTATCTAACTCTCATAAATATTCAGGACACCATATTACGTTATAATTTTATCAAAACAATCTTATAATTGATGCCTTTTATAAAATGAATGTTATGATAATTTATGTTGATTAATTTAAAAAAGATACCATTATTTAAAAGTTTTATTACGGTTCTTCTATATCTAATAATAATAATATTAATATATTACTATCAAGTTTCTATTTATAGTTCGTAAAACAGACAACCGAAGGGGAAAAAAGGTTTTCGAGTGGCAGCCTCGTACATGCGGACAAAGTGTAGTGCGTCCCCGCGCTAGATGGAGTGACGATCTGGTACGACATGCAGGAAGTCCATGGATGCAGGTGTCTCAGGACCGTGCTTTGTGGCCTTCCTTGGCGGGGAATATGTTCAGCAGTCGCCTTTTGAAGGGCTGTAATGATGATGATGATATGAAGTTTCACTTGACTTGATAATATAGTTTTTTATTTTAATGGTTAAATTTTCTACCGGTCTATAATGGCTACATCCAGAAGTGTGTTTCTCGGTTGATATAACTTCCTCTCTGCTTCCTCTCAAATTTCGTACATATACAAAATTTTATTAGAACGGCCATTAAGCGAGCTCCAGGCAGCTGACCGCGATGTAAATGTTGTCAATTTGTCAGTAGCTCACCTCAACGAGCTAATGAGCTCGCAAAATACACGCTTTCGTGCCTTAAAGAGTTTATGAGATTACTTGGCAAATTTATCATCACAAAATGTAACAGTTATTAATAAATATAGAAGCTTATATCATAGAAAAAAAGTTGTAATACAAAGGAAATATTTCGGGAAATATTTATTGCAACACGTGGTATTTATAGCTTTATTTCACTTTAATCTTTTTTCACGTAGATATACAGTAACATTTGAATAACTATCTATAGAAACCATGTAGTGATAATAAAACATCTAAATATTGAAATTCGATCCAAAAATCTGCCTTGGATAATTATATGTTATCGTCGTATTACCATATTTATTTTTAACGGTTTACAAGATAAAATTCTAGGCGATTTCTTATATTTACGCGAACACTATACACTTAAATAAACCTAATTTTTACGGATATATTAACTTATTTTATATTCCCGACGTTTCGAGCACTTTACAGCACCCATGGTCACGGAGGTATACGACGTCCCAATGTCATAGTTAACCACGGCTACCTCCAGATTAAAAAAATATAAATTTTTGTTCCGATCTACGTAGTATGAACTTACAGTATCTTGAAGTCTTGCAGTTGTATGCTTGGGTTGGGATTTAATTTTATTAATTACGGGGTCCCAAGCAAATGGTAGCATCCAGCCATCTCTATTGAAATTAGGATGTTTTTTGATTTCAATAGCGTCGCGAATCATGCTTGGAAGGAATCGGTGTTCCTTAGCGAGGATTTGTAGACCACAAAAAAATTTAAAGTAGTGACGGGGGCGGTCCTGTACGTGTTCACAAACTGCAGACTTCCAGGAGCGTCGATTCTTCATATCAGATGTGTGTTCTTTAACGCGAGTTTTTATGGATCTTTTGGATCAAGCGAGACCACATTTACAATCAAGCTTGTACACTCCTGCATCTTGCAGAGGGACATTACACTTGACTGATGGTAAAAACTGACTAATCTTCTTCGGAGGCTTGAAGTATGTTTTAATGGAAGCACGCTTCAAGATTTAGCCAATCTTGTCAGTGACACCTCTGACATATGGCAGTACAGCAGACACTCGCTCGACTGTGGCCGGCTTCGCTCGTTCACTGTCCTCTTTTTTATCCACACTATTTTTTATAATTATTTAGTTTATAACCTAATTGGTTTTTAAGTCAAACCCGTTCAGAATATAAACTCAAAAAACATTAAAAATTATAAGTTTATTTCTCAACTTATATGGTCAATTAATATTTTTAAGATTGCGTTCTATTATTCCTGTAACGTTGTTTTAAAGATTTCTTAAGTTGGCGAGGATTTAGTTTTCTAATTTGTCTTATCAAGCCAAGTATAGGATATACGTGCTCTATGGTGTTTAAGTCGGGGGAGCGCTTTGGCCAACCCATAGCATAGATTTTAATGTCTCGAAGGTATTCAATAACTACGGCTGCAATTTGGGGGCGTGCATTGTAATGCATAAAAACAAGTCTATCTCTGGCAGGGAGTGTGAATTTATTCCGGCTGATTTCAGCCTTGTTTAGGGTTCCGTTCTAACCCTTATAGATTCGTCATGCCTGTCCGTCCGTATGTCACAGCTATTTTTCTCCGAAACTATAAGAACTATGCTGTTGAAACTTGGTAAGTAGATGTATTCTGTGAACCGCATTAAGATTTTCACACAAAAATAGAAAAAAAAAACAATAAATTTTGAGGGTTCCCCATACTTAGAACTGAAAATCGAAATTTTTTTTCATCAAACCCATACGTGTAGGTTATCTATGGATAGGCCTTCATAAATGATGTGATAGAGGTTTCATATATCATTTTTTTCTAAACTGAATAGTTTGCGCGGGAGATACTACCAAAGTGGTAAAATGTGTGTACCCCCCCCCCCCATGTAACTTCTAAAATAAGAGCATGATAAAGGTAAAAAGAAATATATGATGTACATTATCATGTAAACTTCCACCGAAAATTGGTTTGAAAGAGATCTAGTAAGTAGTTTTTTTTAATACGTCATAAATCGTAAATTACGTTACTTGCTGCTAAGGAACCCTTCATGGGCGAGTCAGACTCACACTTGGCCGCTTTTTATTTACAGCTTTAGTGTTTACTGTATGACCCCTCGAACTATTTGAAGTTTCTTTCTTACCTCAACAGAAGTTAAGGTCCGGTTGCTATGTACGCTGGTAACGATGAATCCGTCATATCTGGCCACTGTTTTCCGTTTACATCCCTGTTGTACGGGCCTAACATACTGTCCGGTTTGCCGATATCTCTTGACAACTCGATGTACCACAGATGTTGATACTCATAATTTTTGGGCTACACGTGTGTAGGTGTGCGCATTTTAAATTTAAGGAACAGCCGATTAATATCTAGCAACTTGAGTAGTGTATAGATCTGCTAGTCTCAGTTAATTTGCAGTAACAATTCACACATAACACGATAAATAAGGCGATCAAAGTAAAACTTTCTAAATCAAAAATCAAAAAAAAAAATAAACAAAATATAAATTTAAACTCAAATTCAACAATTGACAATTTTTAAGAAGTATGAAAGAACGCAATATTACGCTATAATTACATAAAAGCAAATGAAATTCGAGAAAAAAATTGAATACTTTTTTATTGCATTTTCGAATGTTTGACCAGTACACACGATAATAATTACAACAGGAGAAATTAAACATTTTTTTGCGTTGCTCTAAATTTGTCGATGAGTGAAGCATAATTTTGCATCCCTCTTGAGCTTACTTTACTTGTAAAGAGTACATATTTCAGGATTTAATTAAAATAAATTATAATATAGACATATGCTACAAGTTTATTTATTCAACAAAACTGAACGGTTTCAATCGTTATTTAAATTCCATCGATAAGGTTCTTCATGTTTCCTATTTACACCATTTTCCGAGATTATCTAAAATATTTGAGGCCTTTGCTTGTTACACGTATGAAAAATGATTTATTCAACATAGCTTTTTCATAAACATTAACTTTGTTTACAAATTGTATATACCCTTATTTGATTCAGTGTTAAATTTTATCCAATGTTTTATATAATGTCATGTGTATTTACAATATATTATCATTAAAAGGTACATTTTTAATTATGTAAAAGCTTAAAAATGGTTACCAAAAATGTAATTTATTCAATACAATGTGCATAAAATGAGCCGTGGTAGCTCAGGTAGCTCAAGGACTAAGCGCTTGCCGTAAATCTTACAGTATCGTACTGGGGTTGTATCCACGACGGAGCTAATGAAATGGTTACGCACTTTCTATTTTAAGTAATTATTTCTTATAATTAGGCCGGGGAAAAAGTTTCCTCGTGTTTTGTTTGTAAAAAATTTAAGAAAAATCTCTTTGGTTTAACTGTTTGTATTTGGCTGGTTTTAATATTAATATATATCATCATCATCATTACAGCCTTTCATAAGGCCACTGCTGAACATAGGCCTCCCCCAAGGAATGCCAGAAAGCATGGTCCTGAGCCACCTGCATCCATCGACTTTCTGCATGACTTACCAGGTCGTCACTTCATCTCGTTGGGGGTCGCCCTACACTTCACCTACCGGTACGAGGCTGCCACTCAAGAACCTATCTTCCCCATCGGTTGTCGGTTCTTCGAGTTATATGGCCGGCCCACTGCCACTTCAGCTTACTAATCCGTTGGGCTATGTCGGTTACTCTGTTTCTACTGCGGATATCCTCATTCCTAAGTTTATCCCGCAGAGAAACTCCGAGCATAGCCCTCTCCATAGTTCGCTGAGCCACCTTGACCTTCCTCATACGGCCAGCAGTGAAGGACTACGTCTCAGATCCGTAAGTCATCACTGGCAACACGCACTGGTTGTACAATTTCGTTTTAATGTGTTGAGGTATGTCTGACGAGAAGATGTGTCGTAGCTTCCCGAACGCTGCCCAGCCGAGTTGAATCCGTCGATTGACCTCTCGGTCGAAGTTGGACTTACCTAGTCGTACTATTTGTCCCAGGTAAACATACTCGTCAACAACTTCGAGCTTAGTGCTCCCAGCAACTACCGGCATAGGTGTGATATGGACATTAAACATAATCTTTGTTTTGTCCACCACACTTCGGATCCACGCCTCCGGTGTAATGCCACCATAAAGGACGGAATTAAAGAGCCTTTGAAGGACTTCCAGTACCGGTTTTCCACCCGCTTTCAGAAGCTCCGCTGTAATTCCATCCTCGCCTGGGGCCTTGCCGTTTTTAAGGTGCTGGAGAGCCATTCTAATCTCGCTTAGACTGACGTCCGGGATATCTTCGGAATAGTGTTGGATAAGACTCGCTCTTGGATCGTTACTCACACTTGCGTGTGGCTCCTACGATGACGTGTACAGCTGTCCATAGAAACTCTCAATCTCACTCAAAATCTCAGGTGCCCCGGAAACGATGCTGCCACACTCGGTCCTCAGCTTTGACAGTTGGCTCTTTCTGGCAGACAGATCTCTGGCAAAGACTTTGGAGCCTTGGTTCCGCTCGATCGCTTCTTCAATACAAGCTGTATTGAAGTTGCGTAAGTCCCGCCGCATGCATTTGGAAATTTGTCTGTTCAGTTGCCTGTATGCTGTCAAATCTGTAGAAGAATGTAGCTTCATCTCCCGTCTAACAGTCCAATCTAATCCAAATCCAGTCCAAGAGCTTGAAAAGCTCTTCCACTGCAGCGGTGAAGAGTTTCGGGGATATAACGTTACCCTGTCTTACACCTTTCTGCAGTTAGATAGGTTTCGCAGTCTGATTTTGTACTCGGATAGCCATCGTAGCCCTACTGTACAAACACTTCAGCGCTTTGCAGGTCTCTGGTAAAACCTTTGGAGGCCTGGTTCCGCTCAATCGCTTCTAAATGCGAGCTGTATTGAAGTTGCGTAAGTCAAGATGAAGATCTCCAAATGCATGCGTCACGCCGCATGCATTTGGAAATCTGTCTGTTCAGTTGCCTTTATGCTGTCAAATCTACTGAAGACTACAGCTTCATTTCCCTTCTAACAGCCATGAGATTAAGAGTGTGATTGGAGAGTTTTTGTGTTCTTCAGCGGCGGGTCTTGCAAAACTTAGCTCCGATCGCATGGACAGTTTCCACGAGCTTGTCATTCACATCGCCCACTTCATTGCAGTCTTCTAGGCACTGAAAACGGTTTTGTAACTCGAGCTGAAAGGTTTCGGGACTTTGGAACAGAGCACGAGGGGGACGGAGCGTTGACTTCATTAAATTAAATAATAAAACAACCAAAGCATACTACTGCAAGATTTTAATATACAGTAAGAAAAATTAATAATCAAAAGTTGGAGGTAGCCTTTTCTTCGCAATCACTTGCTCGAGTGTCATTAGTTGTTGGTAGTGGAGATCCAATATGATGGTTTATCTGGCGGTAAAAGCTCATAATAAACGATTGCACTATAGATACACACAGCATCACCTTACTGCGTGTTATTCCGGGTTTCGCTATAGTCTTTGGAGCGTAACTACCCTTTGACCTCATGGTCAAAGGTCCATTCTTTTTCACAGGTTCTTTTAGTAGATGATCCACTTTTCATCACCAGTGACCAATCTTTGCACAAATGGTGCGGTTTCATCACGATTCAATAGAGAATCGCAAATGAGTACACGATTCATTAGGTTTCTTCCAGTGAGCTCATTTGGTACCCAAACATCGAGCTTTTTTGTATAGCCAGATATTTTAAAATGGGTCAAAACTGTTTTTTGGTCAGTTTTCAATTCCTTTGCTATGTTGTAACCACTTATAAGTCTATTTTGCTTCAATTTGTCAAAAATGGCATTAACTTTATCTTTATGAGGGCGACCAGAGCGAGCTGCATCTATGACATCAAAATTCCCGGACTGAAAACGATTGAACCCAATTTGTCCTACTCTTAACGTCTCTGCATGACGCCGTCATAAACGTCACAATTTTTTTTTGCATTTTTCCCTATTTTGTATTAAAACTTCAGAATATATCGAATTTCTTCTTTAGCTTCACTCATTTTGGCAGATAGAAAAACAATTGAAAAATGACGGGAAAATGTATTTTACTTTTTATTTTCTTTTTTATGTTCTATATATTAAGGGTGCTAAGAATCGAGGAAAGAAAGAGGTTCGGTTGCCACCTTAGACAACTCGATCTGGCAACGTACAACGCACGCACCCTGAGGACTGACGAGAAGATCGTTAAGCTGTAAGAAGAGATAGACAAGTTACGCTGAAATATTATAGGATTATCCGAAGTCCGAAGAGAGGGGGAGGACACGGTAATCCTCCAATCCGACAACTTGCTCTATCACCGGGAGGGCGACCATCTGTCCCAAGGAGGTGTCGGATTTATCAACCGCAAGTCTCTCGTTAACAACGTTGTAAAGATCGGGAGTGTGTCGACGAGGGTTGCGTACCTTATACTCAGAATCACCAAACGGTATTCGCTGAAGGTCAGACAGGTTTTCACACCAACCTCGGCACATCCCGATGAGGAGGTAGAGGAAATGTATGAGGATATCTCTGCAGCCATGCATTCCTCCAAAACCCACTATACGGTGTTAATGGGAGACTTCAACGCAAAACTAGGCACAAGAGAGGACAGTGAGCTGAAAGTAGGGAATTTCGGAATAGGGCAACGGAAACCAAGGGGCCAGCAGCTGGCCGACTTCATGGAGAAAGAGAGACTCTTTATGATGAACTCTTTCTTCCAGAAGCGGTCCCACAGGAAGTGGACCTGGTCGACTCCAACGATTCGACAAAAAATGAGATTGACTTCATTATGACGACCAGACGACAACTGTTTAGTGATGTCTCCGTGATCGCGAGGGTGAAAACTGGTAGCGATCACCGAATGGTTAGAAGCACATTGAACCTAAACGTTAAGTTGGAGAGGTCTCGTCTAATGAAGTCAACGCTGCTCCGTCCCTCTCGTGCTCTATTCCAAAGTCCCGAAACCTTTCAGCTGGAGTTACAAAACCGTTTTCAGTACCTAGAAGACTGCAATGAAGTGGACGATATGTATGACAAGCTCGTGGAAACTGTTCATGCGGTCGGAGCTAAGTTCTGCAAGACCCGCCGCAGAAGAACACAAAAACTCTCCGATCACACTTTTAATCTCATGGCTGTTAGACGGGAGATGAAGCTACATTCTTCAACAGATTTGACTGCATACAGGCAACTGAACAGACAGATCTCCAGATGCATGCGGCGGGACTTACGCAACTTCAATACAGCTTGTATTGAAGAAGCGATCGAGCGGAACCAAGGCTCCAAAGTCTTTGCCAGAGATCTGTCTGCCAGAAAGAGCCAACTGTCAAAGCTGAGGACCGAGTGTGGCAGCATCGTTTCCGGGGCACCTGAGATTTTAAGTGAGATTGAGAGGTTCTATGGACAGCTGTACACGTCATCGTTGGAGCCACACGCAAGTGTGAATAACGATCCAAGAGCGAGTCTTATCAAACACTATTCCGAAGATATCCCGGACGTCAGTCTAAGCGAGATTAGAATGGCTCTCCAGCACCTTAAAAACGGCAAGGCCCCAGGCGAGGATGGAATTACAGCGGAGCTTCTGAAAGCGGGTGGAAAACCGGTACTGGAAGTCCTTCAAAGGCTCTTTAATTCCGTCCTTTATGGTGGCATTACACCGGAGGCGTGGATCCGAAGTGTGGTGGACAAAACAAAGATTATGTTTAATGTCCATGTGACACCTATGCCGGTAGTTGCTGGGAGCACTAAGCTCGAAGTTGTTGACGTGTATGTTTACCTGGGACAAATAGTACGACTAGGTAAGACCAACTTCGACCGAGAGGTCAATCGACGGATTCAACTCGGCTGGGCAGCGTTCGGGAAGCTACGACACATCTTCTCGTCAGACATACCTCAAAACCTTAAAACGAAATTGTACAACCAGTGCGTGTTGCCAGTGATGACTTACGGATCTGAGACGTAGTCCTTCACTGCTGGCTGTATGAGGAAGCTCAAGGTGACTCAGCGAACTATGGAGAGGGCTATGCTCGGAGTTTCTCTGCGGGATAAACTTAGGAATGAGGATATCCGCAGTAGAAACAGAGTAACCGACATAGCCCAACGGATTAGTAAGCTGAAGTGGCAGTGGGCCGGCCATATAACTCGAAGAACCGACAACCGATGGGGAAGAAAGGTTCTTGAGTGGCAGCCTCGTACCGGTAGGCGAAGTGTAGGGCGACCCCCCACGAGATGGAGTGACGACCTGGTAAGACATGCAGGAAGTCGATGGATGCAGGTGGCTCAGGACCGTGCTTTGTGGCATTCCTTGGGGGAGGCCTATGTTCAGCAGTTGACTTATGAAAGGCTGTAATGATGATGATGAAATATATTAATACGCTTGAACGCTTGAATTTAGGAACATCATTAAATGCTGTTACGTGCCAAATTTAGAAAAATTTGATCGCTTTTTGTCACCTCGGTGTCTATGTCTCTATGTCTGTCAAAGATTTTTTTTCATTCTAAAATATTATTAGACGTAGATGATTGGTAACATGGTACAGAAACACGTGAATATATATATTATACATAATTATGTCTAGAAACACCTGCTATTTTTTATATCGGGCGTGTCTTCCGAATTCCGATGTATTCATAAGAAAGGTAAATATCATAGAATTATTACCCAGTTACACCAATTGTTACGTAATAATTCTATGGTAAATATGTAGTTGAAATCAAAATGTAATATTAATATTTACATTTTACTCTTTACATTTATTCATAGATAAAATTAATTTAGTTTTAACAAAGTAATATAATGTTTATTTGAGACATTTTATTCATATATTTGGTCCTATTTAATATTGATTGGCACCATAAAATAGATGTAGATATTTTTTACTTGGAGTTAGACTTGAAAATTTCATAAATAGAGATCTATAATAATGAATACTACACATCGATTAAAACTAATGTTACGGATTTTTTTACGCATTTTAGATGAAAGTTCTGAGTAAAAGAACATATCGTTGATGTGAAGCACCGAAGCACCGGGAAGTCTAAAGTATGTCAACATGCTTAGTATCGTCCTAACCATTATATCCGATCTGATAGACAACAAATCCTTGCAATAGAACGCTATATATATACGGCTCCGTGGCGCAGTGGCTGAGCAATCAGTTGTTGCGCTGGGGGCCGCGGGTTCGAATCCCGCACGGAACAAGTATTTGTATGGCCTACAAATAATTGTTCCGGGTCTGGATGTTTGTCCTTGTGCAATTTATGTTTGTAAACTGCCTCCACGATACAGGAGAAAATCCTAGTGTGCGGGTAACGTTTTTAAAAAAAGAAAAAAATTTATAAATATAAAAATATAAAATATTCTATATATATATATATATATATATATATAAGATTATTATATCTTATATAGAATTTGAAAAGTTAAAATTAAACGCGATAAAATCCTTCAAATTAGTTTTATTCCTTATAAATTTTATTCACAGTGAACGTAAGGAGTACTACACCCATGGGGTAGAAAAATGTTCGCCTTGTTGTGGCGGTGAAAGAGAATCCGCCACCTCATATTGTCCTGTCGTAAGAGGCGACATAGGAAAACAAACAGGAGATGGGCAGCATCATTTTCCTGACAACAGATGTACCTAAATAATAATAGCTGCGGTTGCCAACCCGCCTACCAAGCGTGGCAACTATAGCAAATATCCAGCTACTTGACAATTTACGGGGGAGGCCTATGGTCATCTCAGTGGACTTTTGATAGGCTGACTATAATGAGTTCTACTCATTTTTGCAACCCTTAATATTTACGGCAGAGTGAAAACAAAAATAACATTGCCTAAAATACGAATGAAATAAAAACTGCATAATATAAAAAAGTAAAAAAAGTAGTAGCTTACATACATGTTACTACTGGGCACAGGCCGCAGAGTTTTTGACCAAAAAAGTCTTCGCTGCGGTGATTCCAATGCGGGATGAATGTAATGTAAATGATCCAATTATTAACATTGTATGTTCAGTAGCATTGTATTATTTTATTTCATCGATGACTTGCCATTTTAGTTTATTTAGAAGTCTAATATTAGCGCCACCTACTTAGGTGACGCTAATATTAGATGAAATAATGAAAGCCAAAACTATACCATCTAGTCATATCAGCAACAGAATCTAACACATATTTATTATATCAATAAGGAATAAAGTGATGTCAATTCTCTTAAAAGTTCTGTTTCTGTTAAAATATACGCTATCAGCGCCCCTAGCGGTGAAAAATGATTTAATGATATTGTCATATAACCATATTATGAAAATTAGCAACGTTGTGTATTAGTTATTAATATCTTTAAACGATTTCTATTCATTGATTTGGTCAAGCCATATCATGACATGGTCAACAAATAGTGTTAAATATCATGAAATGACCACACCATTTCACGAAATGATAGACTACTTTATGATATAGGTATTATCAATTCTCTGATCTGGCCACGACATACATAAAAATCTCTTTAATAAAACTGTAATGATAATGAAAATTTGGCAACAATTGCAGACAGACCAGTTTTAAATACTTTACAAATATATATTAGTAATTGAAATAAATACCTTAACAATTTTCATATTTTTGATAGACGTCATTACACTTTTAAAATAAAATAACAAAAATACTAAAAAACTAAACGTTAATTTTTCTTTAACAATCATCATGCATCATATAAATGTAAGTTATTTATATTATTTTTATTTATTAGTAACTGAGGGCAAAATATACTACTTCTACCATTTGATGATAGATGGCGCTGTTTTGAATACCAAATCGGTGTAGTTTCAAATTATTTTACCAAGATTATAACTATATTTTAAATTTTATTTACAAATATGGTTTTTATTTGAAAAACACCTGTCATCTCGCCTGTAACTAAGATATAATAAAAAATTAACATCTAAAGGAAATAGAATACATAACCTACCTTTTTTGAAGTTCCGTAATCGGATAAAAAGTAGCCTATAAGTTGCCCCGGGTTACTCACTACCTATATACAAAATTTCATGTAAATCGGTTCAGCAGTTTTTACGTGAATCCGTAATACACAGACAGACAGACAGACAGACAGAAAGACAGACAGACAAAAATTCTAAAAACCACTAATTTGGCTTCAGAATCCTTTATTTAGTCACCTGGACTTGTTTTTTCAAGAATATAATAGAATTACAGACACGCCTTTTCTACAGATTTATTATATGTATAGATTAAAACCGGCCAAATACAAACAGTTAAACCAAAGAGATTTTCTTAATTTTTTTTACAAACAAAACACGAAGAAACTTTTTCCCCGGCCTAATTATAAGAAATAATTACTTAAAATAGCAAGTGAGTAACAATTTCATTAGTTCCGTCGTGGATACAACCCCAGTGTTACTGTAACATTTACGGCAAGCGCTTAGTCCTTGAGCTACCTGAGCTACCACGGCTCATTTTATGCAAATTTTATTAAATAAATTACATTTTTGGCAACCATTTTTAAGCTTTTACATAATTAGAAATGTACCTTTAAATGATAATATATTTTAAATACAGTAAAATCGACACAGCAATACAGCAAAGTACGCACATGACTTTATATAAAACATTGGATAAAATTTTACACTGAATCATATAAGGGTATATACAATATGTAAACAAAGTTAATGTTTATGAAAAAGCTATGTTGAATAAATCATTTTTCATACGAGTAACAAGCGAAGGCCTCAAATATTTTAGATAATCTCAGAAAATGGTGTAAATAGGAAACATGAAGAACCTTATCGATGGAATTTAAATAACGATTGAAACCGTTCAGTTTTGTTGAATAAATAAACTTGTAGCATATGTCTATATTATAATTTATTTTAATTAAATCCTGAAATATGTACTCTTTACAAGTAAAGTAAGCTCAAGAGGGATGCAAAATTATGCTTCACTCATCGACAAATTTAGAGCAACGCAAAAAATGTTTTATTTCTCCTGTTGTTATTATTATCGTGTGTACTGGCCAAACATTCGAAAATGCAATTAAAGAAGTATTCAATTTTTTTCTCGAATTTTATTTCTTTTTATGTAATTATAGCGTAATATTGCGTTTTTTCATACTGCTTAAAAATTGTCAATTGTTGAATTTGAGTTTAAATTTATATTTTATTTAAGTTTTTACTTTGATTGCCTTATTTAGCGTGTTAAGTGTGAATTGTTACTGCAAATAAACTGAGACTAGCAGATCTAAACACTACTCAAGTTGCTAAATATTAATAGGCTTTCCTTTAACTGAAAATGAGCATATACGTGTAGCCCAAACATTATGAGTATCAACACCTGTGGTACATCGAGTTGCTCAATATGATCCCTTTGAGTGACCGAATGACCCGGTTCGTAATCCGAATCAATACTTATTTTTTTTTATAGGTGAGGGGGCAAACGAGCATGCGGCTCACCTGATAGTAAGTGACTAACGTCGCCCATGAACAACTGCAACACTAGGGGAATTGTAGATGCGTTGCCGGCTTCTTAAAATGAAGTAGACTCTTTTCTTGAAGGTCTCTAAGTCGTATTGGTCCGAAAAATCACAGGTGGTAATCGATTCCACAAGTAAGTTGTGCGAGGCAGAAAACATCTTCTAAATCGCACAGTGGTGGACCGCCAATCATTCAGATGGTATGGATGGTATCGCGAGTTTTGTCGCGATGTGTGATGGTGATATCCTAACAATTCCTCAGAGCACTCCCCGTAGTAGATGCGAATTAATACGCAAAGAGATGCAACATCTCTTCGCAGCGCCAGTGAATCGAGCCGATCGGAAAGGACTTGGTCGTCGACGATTCGAGCCGCTTTGCGTTGGATGCGGGATGGGGAGCCCCAGCCCAGAGATGGGAACAGTATTCCATGTGAGGCCGAACCTGCGCTTTGTAAAGTTACAGGCGGTGGGCCGGCATGTTTTTCCCGTTCGGTTTTCCCGAGAAATATTGGCACGACCGGTGTATAGAGCATCACCAGTGCTGTCATCCGCATTGCAATGAATGTTACCGATTCGCAACATATAAATGATATGCAGAAGAAATAGCGTTGGTGGTAGCACGCAGCTTTGTGGATCACCAGCGTTAATAGGCTTGTAATCGGAGCATGCATCGTCTACTACGACCTTGGTGTTCCGATCAGTCAGAAAACTGGTGATATAAATGCACAATTCCCCGGAAAACCCATAGGTAGGAAACTTCGAAAGAAGTGCTTTGTGCCGGAACCGATCGAAGGCCTCTGCTATGTCCAAAGTAATGGCCAATGCCTCCCTCTTGGACTCGATGCTTGCGCTGTTCTATGTGTTAGGTAAACAAGACGACCACCAGCTGAGCGAGCTAAACGGAAACCGTATTGTCGGTCACTAATCAGATGGTACTCCTCATGGTACCACATGAGCTGGCAGTTAATAATGGACTCAATTACTTTCGAGAACAAGGAGGTGATAGCGATATGCCTATAGTTGGACGGCTCAGAGGTGTTACCTTTTTAGGGATCAGGTGTACGAAAGCTGTCTTCCTTCAATTCGAGACAACGCCTAGGGATTAGGAATACCGGAAAAGACGCTTGAAAACCGGTGCCAACTCTGTAGTGCACGTCATCAGCACAACCGGCGGGATTTCGTCAGGCCCACGCGACTTGTCTTGTCTTGTATGTCCAGGGAGAAGAGTTTTTGTGTACTGAGCACTGTGTGAATCGCACATCAGGCATAGGGATGGAACCCGTGCATTTTAATCTACTGCCAATGCTATTAGAGGGTGTTTCTGTAAGACATCACTACCATCTCTGCACGGGAGGATGACTCACTGGCTCACGCCGCAAAAGAGAAAGCTGACCTTTTAGGCTCCGATGGGGGGAATACACCGTCGACTATCCTAATAATGGCTAAAGTTAAAAAAATAAAACTTCAGTTGTCAATCCGCTTACCAATCGTGGCAATTATGGCAAAATCACCCCCCCCCCCCCCCCCCGCCCTTGAGGCAATTTATCAGAGAGGCCTATGTTTAGTAGTGGTTTTTCATAGGATGTTACGGATGAATGGATGGGTGGATAAACTTGACAGAGGTTTAATAAAGTTAAAAAGTACTTTGGCATCCCGTTAAGTTTTAAGGCTCTTGTATAAGATTAGCATAAATTTGAGCGGTCGTTACTAGGGCATTCTAATACAAGAGTTTACTTAGTTTCTACACCTTTACTTACCTATAAGGGGTAAGAGAGTGCGTCACAGAGTCTTAAGATCATTCAACGTTGGCCATTTTTCTCGATAATTACAAAAGGAAAAATTAAACCCATTCTTTTACGTTCCTCTAAATTTGTCCCTATATTCCAGTCAAAAAGACAAAGAAAAATCTTAATTATCGTTGGACTATAAAGTTTATAATTACACATTTTGATATTATAATATATAAAATAAAATAAATGCACAGTTTTAAAAAGAAGCCCAACTATTACCTATAGCTATACAGGCTGTAGGTGTATTTAGGTACAACCGTGTGAAAATAGCGCTGTCGGAAGATGTTTCACGTCCGCCGGAAGTCTAGACACTGAAGTCAACTTTAAGTACACGAACTGTGCAATATAATATTTCCTAATGCTAATATAGAAAAATAACGATTTCCAAACCCAAAGTCGTTTTACTTATGATAAGGAAGGGTTTCAGTTTGCTTCGCTCTACTTGAGTTCGCAAAACATGTCTAAAATGTTACGGTTAATGTTAGTATGAAAGTAAACTTAAGGTTTTCTAGCTCAACTTAGGTTTAGTTCGATTCGTAGGCAAGTATTCGATATAATCATTATTTGCAATACACCTTTTAATCTTAATATTTAAGTTAATAATAATATTTAGAATAATTTTAAAGTTTTTGTAACAATGTTCTGTAATGTTCGCGGCCCAAGTTCACCAAGGCCCCCCCAGCCGCACTCTACGAGGAACTAGAGACACTTAGTTTATGGTACGAATTGCTCGTATACACCTAAGTTTAATCACTTAGTTTGTTGCTTAATATTTGTTTAGATCATATAACTTCTTAAGTTTTCTTTAATTTTGATTTGCTTTAAAAAAATTGCCGATACCTAGGCTGCGGTTACATTTATGTTTAGACGGCATAGCATAAAACAGGTTATATTCTACTTCCCTTCAGTTTATTATTTATAATAACTTTAGGCGTAACATACATTAATTATTCTATACAATAACTCGTATTGTTCGATGTTCAGTGCCTGCAGTCTCGACATACATAACAACGCCATAGCTAACTGCCGATTGCTAAATAATAACGTAAAAAAATGTTTGCCGTAACGATGCTTACGATAAATGCAAGTCTCTACAGCCGAGATACCGATCAAAATTCTGACATATCTTCACTATATGATGTTGTTACGCTAAGAAAAAACGTATTCATAGTGCGGAGTTTTCTTAAAAAAATATTGGCTGTTAAAAAATATCTTTGAATCACAGGGAAAATTGGTAGACATAATTTTATAAGAATAATTGCTTTTCTTTGAAAATTGTACAGAAACAGTAGAAACATTATTTTATAAAAATAATTTTCATAGCAACTTACAAGCAGCTTTTACCGTTTCTAAGAATTTAACTAACTTGTTAAATATCAAAGGATATAAAAGTTTGATTCCTTGCAACACTGTATTAATGTCAAAATCAGTACAAAACAAAAGTTGACAATGCGATGTCTCATTAACTTCTTGTTGATTGCAAAAATAATTAATTCTTAGTACCTACGTATCATGTTCTTTTTTGTATCATGTTCGTGATATTTTCAATGGTGGAGAACAGTTATGCAGGTGCAGACCCGGTTTCGAGCTGCACGTAAGTACAACCTACTACACCTAATTTCGAATCTATCGTTGTACCTATATTGAATGCTTTGTTAAAAGACTATGTAATGTTTACATTTTGAATATGCTTCTATGTATTTTTCAGACGTAAACGGACACCACGCATAACAAGGTGGCAGATTGAGCCACTTCTGTCGAAGTCAGCAGCTCGTCCATTTTTGTTTATAAGAAACATTACCGGCCTGCAGGGCAAGAATTTTAAAATGGGCTGGAAGAAAGTAGCCGACGACTTCAACCAGCTCCCCCTTTCAAGACGATAGAGCAGTGGATAACAGTTAAGTTTCTATTAAAGGATTTTCTAGATTTTCTTCTAATAACTTATACATAAATCAGCCAGCACATTGTGCAGCATTAGTGTAACTAATATTTACTTGAATACATAATGATTTATTTTGTAGGTACGTAGAGACTAAAAGCCGGGGCTCACTAAAGTAACAAAGTTAAGGAAAGAAAGGATAAAGACTAGCAACTGAGGCATTACCACTGAACAACAGGTCCATGAAATAATAATGCAGTCACCAGCACCACAAATAAGTAAGTATGAGCTTTGTTATTCATTTAATGCCTACATACATTATATATTTCTGTGCTCTGCTGTTTTATCTACTATATAAGAGATGGGAAGTATCCTGTGTTAATCCAGGATATGCTCTATATATTATGTGCCAAAGGACAATGACAAAAATGGACCTTTATATTTTAAATTAATGAAGCAATGTATCTATGCAAGTTTATATTAATTATAATTATAAGTTCATGTAAAAAATATTGGGGCTCTAGAATACGGAAGTCATAAGAAATAAATTATTTAATTTATTAAAAAATAGGTTATCTTGCATTAGCAGAACATTATTTGCCAATTAATGTAGTGATTATATTATATACTTTGTTCACCAGACATTTTTTGACATGACAGCCCTTATAATTTTTTAATTGTTATTGCTTTCATCATTGTAACTAGTTTGTATTCAAAGTAAAAGTAGGTACCTTTTCTTCAATAATCGAAATTGTCCCACAGCTGGTCAACCTTTCACATCTCTCTTCGAGCAAGCAATAATTAAGTAAAGACAACATAAATAATTATGTGTAAGAGTTTGATTACTAACAAAATACCATTGACTATGGAATAAACTTTAGTACTTCCATGTCACCTATACTTTACTACACCTATACTTTTTTACATATACATATAAAAGTACTTATTATAGGTACTTATATGTACTTTTTAATACAAATAATATTCAGATACAATTGAGCAATAACATATACTCATAATGGGTGTTTTTTGAATAATACATACAAACAGTCAGGCCTGTCACCCAGAGGGGTTGGCAGAGACTACGGACTTCCATTTGGCACGATCCTGATCCTTTTTTGAATAATAATTTTAGGTTAGTTTCTAGTTTTAGGTTTTTTGCTATTTTTAAGTATATCTTTTTTCTCCCACTTTTTTAGACTTACATCCCATTTGCTTTTTTGTTAGTTTTGTAACGATCTACAACTATTAATAAGTTTCCATGATGAACATTACTCCTATCAGTGGATCCCAAAATACATGCATTCTTGCCATCCTCCTTTCATATGAATCTCTTCTGCCGTTATAGCATGATTAAGTAAGAACAAAAATCTGCAAACCAGCATGCTAAAAAATTTGCAAGCATTTAATCTATCTATATTTTTCGTTACAGATGCTGGCTGCCTAAATGCAGGCGGAGGCAGCCAAAGTACAAGCTGAGGCGTCTGTCTCTTTTATTTGGGCAGTAAAATAAGAGATGCATTAATTTTATTGTGAAATAAAAATAATAAATAAATTGAGATGTTTAATGTTTTGTTTCAATTCACACATTATTACTATAGATAATGAAGTAAAAACAGTATTTATGAGTCATCTTTGTATGCACTCTGCAACAGCTTGCCCAGTACCAGTCATTTGTCCTGTGATAAAAACATAAAATTTTAAGTTTATTCTAATATAATAAAGACAAAATAGTATAATCTAATATGTCTCAAACAACATGATCACCTATATCTTCTAGGCCATCATCATTGAAACTATGAACAATTATTTCTGTGGATGTGGTAAAATATGGTTCCATCAATCTGAATTTAATATGCATGATGTGTAGCACTGCACATGCATTGACTATTAGGATAGCAGTGTATGGCTCATACATTGACTTGTGTTGATGAAATAGACACCTATTAACAAACTAATTTACCAAAGAATATTTTTGTTTCTGGCTCCCAAGGCATTGATTTTTCATTGAGGTCATCAACCATGGCTCCAGAGGATATCCATCATCACTTAAAGATTAAACATAGAAATTTCATTTGGGAGCCTTATAGACATATTCTTTCAAATAAACTTTAACTCACCAAGTAAATGTACAGTGATCCCCATTGTCAAAATATCACCTCATGGTTGAGCATATAAGTGAATTTGCCCAGAGCGTTGTGTCTAGCTCTTGGCCATTTAGTGTTGATGTTTTAAATTAATAAGTCGTGTCACACACCTAAAATATACTTAATTAGATGTACCTATTTGTGCTAAATAAGTAAATAAATTTATTAATGATGTTCCAGAGTGGAACTAGGTACTTGCATTAAAATTATAATGTAAGCTCTTAAGACTAATAAGTATTATTTAAATTTGACCTAAACTGCTGAGTGAAATGTTTTTTCAATAACACTTTTCTTACTGTTAATAATATGGGGAATATACTTTGTTCATATGTTCAAGCAAATAAATAGGTAAAAAATAACTACTGAAGATAAACTTACAGCTTGTATATTTAATGAATGGCCCTCATGTTGAACACTTACATTTGTTAGTACATTACTTACATTAGCTATTTAGCTCCAAAACTGCATAAAGAGGTTATGCAGTTTTGGAGCTAGGCAGTCTATGGCTCCAATTGCATTTGGGAATTACTGTTGGGCATATTAAATTTTTTCTTTAGCTGCTCGCCGCTCTTCATGGGTCATAGGGAATTTCATATGTTTTCTCAATAATTTTTGATTAACAGCATGTATTACTCGACTAACCGATTTTTTGCTCATGCTGCCTAATAGTACCCACTACCATAAAATGGAAGTGCCGTCAGTAGGTACCTATTTAGAAGGAAATGAAAGTAAAAGTTAATACAATCGACAAATAGTGTTAGTTTTTTAAAGGTATAGATAATTACATGATGACACTCACTTGAGAATCCACAGAATGTCCGCACGGCTGTTGTTCTTGAAGAGATGGTCCAAATTCACCTACAAGCTAGGTAAACATATCTTTTGTAATTCTGTAAAGGTATAGACATTGACTATCCTCTAAATCCAAGGGATTTTCACTTTCGCGCCGGTTGCATACTATTTGCAGACGTATAACCATAACACGCCAATGTTCGAGCACTAACAAATTCTATGCTAAATATATATTTGAATAAATGTTAAAACATCAATTCAACAGTTTGCGATCGTAAGAAACACTTATCGGGCTGTCAAAAATGGTTGATAAAATATTTCCTAACTTAACAATAAATCGTAAAGTTTTCAATAATGTGGTTACGGTAACGTTATTAAATTGATAACTTTGACAGTAGAGACTACCAAATATTGTTATATTAGGATTGTTATGACTTAACAACTGATATTGGTTGTTAGGCGATCGATATCTATGTCGAGACTGCAGGCACTGGGCTGTTAGAACAACCCAGGGACGCGTGTGTACGGTGTGTACGCGGTGGGGAGAGGTTTGCGGCGCGCCTGTCTGCGTACTCGCTGCGTCCCATCCGTTGCTGTCCTAACAGTGTTTGTGGCACTAGGTGAGTGTGTAGTATTTATGTGTGAATGGCCGGCGATATTTCGATCGTTGGAATCTAGCGTTACGTGGGGTTCGATTAGAACGTTACGGGGCCTCCGGAGGCTTTCCGTAACGTTCGGAGTCGGAGCGTAGGTTGGGATGTGTCTTGACTCTCTCGAAATACCGCCGAGACATTTTTATTTATACAACTCGCTGATACAACCGCTCCGCACTCAAAATTCGAGCAACCACGTCGTGCGATGCAAAATGCGGCCAATCACCACCTGACGTAAGCAGCCGTTTAATGTAAAATTAATAACAAAACACTGCGGAACTCCTGCATATCCTATAGCCATGCAACCAATCGCTAGTCACCGTGCGGGTGACAAACTACCATATTGCTATGCTCTATGTCATTAGAGAGTAGGCTTAAATTTATTTAAGATAGGTGAATTAGAAACATATGTTTGTTCATTCAGCAGTGCAACGTTGCTATTATTTTTTTAACTTTTCCAGCACACACAGTCGTAGCCTTTTATTTCCAGTATGTAAGAATTTATAGGAGTATTCGTTGGCTAGGTTGTGTCCAGCGTCCAATAGATGTTTAGCAAAATGGGATTTATCGGGATTGCAATTCCTGTACGCCGCTAAATGCTCTTTGTAACGTGTTTCGACGTTGCGACCAGTCTGTGGTCTAGTAATATAATAAAATGAATTCCCGTAAAGTAACGCCTGATTCTATTAATAATTTTTAATGCATAGTAAGCAGAGCACGTTTTAATTAATTATATATTTTTTTAAATAAAAATTAGACTTAGTAAAAAGTGAAATGCGACTTCAAATAACTAAAAAAAATAACTATTACATTATTGCTTTTTTGAATCTGAGACAGTGTATAAAATAAATTATTTTGTTATCTGTAGTTTTTCGAAGTTAGCTTTTAATTTTTAATTTAAAAAGTTAAATTTTGACCATTTGAATGGATTATGGAATATCACAAGTAATTAACTTACTACGTAAATATCTGCATAAAAAACTATCTCTTTTTTTTCCAAATTTATTTGTCACCACCCCTTAAGTATAACTTATTTCATAAATATAATTAAATAGTAATTAAAATCAGTTATCTATTAATGAAGGTAACGCGTAGCATTCATACTAAGAAAATACACACTCAAAGTGAGAATTGTCGCCGTTTTGAAGTTGGTTAAACATTTACACTCTAGTTATTAAGACATAGGATATTGTATTATCCTGTTATAATCATGTACGAACAATATTATCGTTTTAGTTGAGTTGGCAATTTTCCAAGATCGGTTTAACGGAAAAAGTGACTTCCTAAAAAATTTGCTTACCTGTAATGCAGTACCCGACGCAAGATTGAACGTCTTGTTTTATTAAATTAGATAAAGATATAGATACATTCTTTCGCTCATGATATTTTTGTAGGAATGTATTTTTATAGTGTCGATATTAAATACATAATTTAACCGTTAAATTACAATTACTAGACATCGTAACACTTAACATTTAAAAAAAAAGAAGCTAATTGGAAATATTACCCATTTCAAGTGTAAGACTACACGTAAAATTAATTTTGGAGAAAATTAACATAATTTTGTTTTTGCAAGATAATGCATAAATTTACGGCGTGCCTTTCAAGGCTATTTTTAGAGAAGAAGCAAATCAGGACTGCTCCCAAGCGATTGTTTTCTGATGACTTGAGAACGGATAGACAAACGGACGAAAGCACTTGAAAGATTTGCATGGATTAACGATCTATATTACCTAGTATGTCATGCTTACCTAAAGGACTTTGCTTGCAGTGGCTTTAAGTGACCAGTAGTCCACTACTCTTTAAAATAGTCGAAGGGAGCGACGGTAAAGTTAGTACACTACTCTTTGAAATAGTCGAAGAGAGCGATGGCGAAGTCAAACATGTGGACAGGTGCTGTTAGTGGACTAGTTAGTGTTAGGGACTGGTCGCTTATTGACTTCAATTTTACATTTTTTTTTGTTTTTTCGTTTAATTTTAATAAAGAATATACTTTGAGATACGTATGGGTCTATTTATATTTATACTCTATTCCAATTACGAAGTCCCTTTTGACACTTCTTAGAACGTAACTCTTCACGTTTCTCCATAATTTCAAATAATAATCATTTTTATTCATGGTCGTAAATCATCATTTAAAAATACAGAATCAATCTAAATCATTATACAATTAATTCACACACACACAATCAACATATTGTTTTTAGACGTCGTGCTCAAAATAATTAAAACTTTAAAAGATAATAATATTTTACTGCCGTTTTGCGTTTACGTTCTATAGTTTTATTTTTACTTTTTTACATAGTGACGTGACTAAAAGAATCGTATAAAATCGATTATAGACAGATTCTTTTCGCGAGTGAAAATCTGTCAACACTGCGTCCACCTCGTGATCACGACCGCCATTTTGTTTGTCTCTTCAGTACGAGTGCAGAAGCATTGTATAAGATACGCGTGTTCTAACTAGTTTAGTTGATTTTCTGTTGTGTTTTTATTTCGTTTTTGTTATTGTAGTTATAACTGTTTGATAATTCTTTCGTTGTTATCAAGTTTTGACTGTTATTTGACTTGTTTTTTTTTGTGTATATATACACTATGGCCGAAACTGAGACCACTAAAAGAACAGTGATGCGCAGTCAAGTGGGAGAGTTTGTAGAACGCCCGCAAGATTACTTTGAAAGAGAGTATCAGAATGGTGGTCCATTGTTGCCACTTTCACAAGTGACTAACCGAGTAAGTGCAGCTCTTGGTATTAGTCGAAAAACTGTTTCCCGAATAAGTAAGGAAAAACATAGTAAAGATTTGATGGAAGATAACAAATTAAAATCGCCACTTAAGAAAAAAGTAAGAAGATCGATAATTACACATAATATCGACAATTTTGATAACGACGCCATTAGAAACCATATATATGGCTACTATAGTAGGAACGAATTGCCGACTCTCGATAAATTGTCAAATACTTTACGAGAATCTGGACTGTTTCACGCCAATAGAACTTGTTTCTAGAGGGTTTTAAAAAATGTTGACTTTTCTTATAAAAAATGTGATAAAAAGCGGATTTTGACGGAACGTAGAGATAGAGCTTTAGCCAGATTTAATTTTCTAAGATCAGCAAAGTCCATTGCCGTTTGGAATAATGTTATATTTCTAGATGAGACGTGGCTAAACGCTAATCATACAGTTGGCAAGATATGGACAGACGACACTCCTCACTCCTCCACAAAAGTACCTAGTGGCAAAGGCGAACGCTTAATTATTTGTCATGCGGGTTCCATGAAGGGATTTGTTCCGAACTGCCTCTTGGCGTTTAAATCTAAGAAAACTGTGGAATACCACGAAGAGATGAGTTTTGTTAAATTTGTGGCGGCGCTGTCGTCGCGCCACAAGCAAAACACATCGACGCCTAAATCGCGCTAACAAAATTCCAAAATTAAAGCTAAGGCATATATATAGAATAGCTCCGAACTACCAACCAGAGCGTTGGCCGCCCTCCGGGCAGAACACCTTGCCCGGCGGGAGATCTCCCCTTTTCCTTTCACCCGCCACAAATTGAAGGAATGGTTTTGTACCTTATTGACTAACTTGAATGAGCCATCGACGATCATTATGGATAATGCACCGTATCATTCAGTACAAATTAGTAAGCCTCCAACTTCTAGCAGCAAAAAAGCCGATATTGTGAAATGGCTGAATGACAATAATATTGTTGCTGACATGTCCATGTTAAAAGTTGAGCTGCTGCATTTGGTTGCTATAAATATGCCAGCTAGACCAAAATACGTATTGGACGAAATGGCCACTACCATTGTCAATACAATGCCATAGAATTGATTTGGGCGCAAATTAAAGGCAAGAATTTAAACAAATCTTTTTTATAATTTATTTTTACCTATTTTAACATTTTATCTGTTGCTATATTAATACGCAAACCTTTATTTTAGGTTATGCGGCTCGTAAAAATATCAGCCCACCGGTTACTGCAAACAAAGTGCTGTCATTGTTGCAAGAAGCTTGTGATAGTGTTACTGCCGCGAATCGGGAAAGTGTGATTTTACGATCAAAAAATTTGAATTTCGCTGATTGGGACAGAGACATACATATCGATTCCGTCATAGATAACCAAATTATAATAAATACAGGGGATTCTACAGACGATGATGAGGGTTATGACGACGATGCCGACCATGAAATATCGACTTCGGCTAGTGATGACGTTCCATATTATTATCTAATTAAAATTAAAAAACAGTTTATAAATTTTAATTTGATGCTAATCCTTTTTCTGTCAATACGATTTTAATTTGTTCGTTATAGTAATCGAAGATCAATATCGTCAACTATCGACTATAGCGGTACTTTACTAGTACTTGATTATTGACATGTGTCAAATGGGACTTCGTAATTGGAATAGAGTATAATTTTGATTAACTATATTAAACAGATGTACTAATTTTTAAAGATTATGTTTATATTTGACAAACAAAAATTTTCTTTTCTTACGTCGAAAAATAGAGTTTTAATTGTATTTTAATATCTAAATAAAAAACATCTTTAAAGGTAAATGCAATTATTTTTCATTTACTAAATGTTTAATTATTATTTTCTAAGTTCTTAAAAAAGTCTAACAGAAATAGCCAAACTTTATAAAAATAATTTCTCATTATTTAAAATAAATTTTACGTCGGGTTAAAAGTTTAGTTTTTCCCATTTAACTTATTGCATTAGTGTTAATTAGGTGTCAAGTTTGCTTCTTCATGATATACTTTTTAGTGACCGACCGAAGATTCGGTTTCGGCAAGTTTCGGCAAAAAAATCTAGTTTCGGTAATAGTTTCGGTTTCGGCAAAAAATCTGCCAAACCTTCGGCGACGCCAAAACTCAGTGTTCGTGAATTATCGTGCGTCGTTATTGTTGTCGTATATTATTCATAATTATACGGACACATAAATAGGAACTTTTTTATTGAATATAGATTATAAATAATACTTATTGAGTCACTCTTTTGTTTAATTATCACTGGTCGAAAAAGAAACTTTCGAACCAGTGGTAATTATCCTGTACTTGGAAGAATCAGCAAGAAACCCAGTGGGACCTTTTTGTAAATAACAGCTTACAATCAGAGGCGTAGCGTGGACTAATATAAACGTGGGCGAAGTTGCATCAGCGAGGCCCCTTTTCTTTCGTTCCAAAGATCTACCCAATAGATCTATCCTACCTAAAACATGCTTTGACACGACATACCTACTCATATCTATTAATTCCTGACAAGTCTCGTATTCCGTCAATATAACAGTCGCGGCCTCTGAAGGTAGTTAGAAGGGCCTCGCAGTCGCACTTAAGAGGGGCTTCTTGAGTAGACCCAAACAAACACACCTTAATTGGTGACTTTCTGTTTCGAGCGTGAAAGTGATCAAATGAATTATTTATCTGTGGTAAAGTCTGGGGGCAACGCATTTTTAACGCCCCTTTAAGTGCGAGGCTGTGGGCACGGGCCCACTTCGCCTATGCCTATGTAACACAATTAACCACACAAATCATATTAGAAATAGCTTGGGAGTGATAACCACATTTCCAGAGGTTATTATCATCCATAAATTCTTAATATTACTTAATTATTATTACTTAAACTTAATATTATAATAACCCTTTTTATACAAACTTAGTTTGTTAAATATATTAAATTTAAACAGGGTTTGTACGTTTTTTGGGATTTTGTTGTGTGTATATTTTGTGTAAGAGTGTGATTGTGATATATTATAAGTTAATGCTCTCATTGAATAATATTAACAATATTGTGAATACAATAAAATATGTTCTCGAATAGCGAATAACTTTGTATGGGTTAAGTGTTGAATGTTTTTCAAAATTTACAGTTTTTTTAATTTTTAGTATTTTTAACGTTAAATTGTTGATATTTACTTTAAAATAAATAAATATATTGCGTTTAAACTTACGGTTGGCAGTATAAAAGTGAAAATAGAAAAGGGTTTTTTTTATTTTACCTTTACACAAAATTCAAGCCTTCATTTGTTGCTGAATAATACACAAATATATATAATAATACAACAATAAGTAATACTGAGTGAAAAAAAAAGATGCTGCTGCCCATCTCCTGATTAATTTCCCTCTATTGCCTCTTACGACACCCACAAGATGATAAGTAACGGGTGTGCTTTTACTGCTATAAACATTTGTAACATTTGTAGCATTACATTACTTATATATAATATGATGGCATTAACAGGAAACTACAACACATGTTACATAAATTTTACACGTAATTGGAGGTAGCAGGATAAGGGGATAATCGCTTTTTTTGACGGTAGGAGTGGAATAAATTAGACGCCTTAATTTCTGCTCTGTAAAAATTTTCGTTAAATATATAATATTAACTAGCTCGCCAGACAGACGTTGTTCTGCCCTTTCCAACGACCGTTCCTATAAAAATCATACATTCGCATTAAAAAAATTTGAGGGTCATTTATCCGAATAAAAACTATCCTATCTCTCAAGTTGGACCAAAATGCACACAGTGTGCAAAATTTTATTGTAATCAATTCGGTAGTTTAGGGAGTCCATCGCGGACAAACAACGTGACACGTAATTTTTATATATAAAGACTAGCTGACCAGGCAGATGTCGTTCTGCCCTTTCCGAACGACCATTTGCTTTCCCAAAAAAACTCCTGAAATTAGTAATAAAAAAATTGGTTCCATCTGATGAATACTTACAGCAACACGTGGCGGTTATACTAATAAATTGTAGCTTATATTAAACGTTTCTATTTTTAACAAAGCGCCATCTATTGAATATTTACTCAATCCAGTCAACGGATATCGTCATCTGACAGAATCGTTTGGAGCTAACCGTAGATTATAGAGTAGATATAGGATAAGTCTATGGAGCTAACAGATAATTGTGACTGTCAAATAATAGACAAATAATTTGCAATAAAATAATATTGTATTGCGACTATAAATTGAGATGTAAGCTATTCTATCTTTTAAGTTGGACCCAACTGCACATTGAGCAAAAATTTCATTGAAATCAGTTCAGTAGTTTAGGAGTCCATCGCGGACAAACAACGTGACACGCAATTTTTATATATAAAGATTAATAATGCTGTATAAAAAATTAATGTATTTGTGATATCCCAACTCCTGCCAGAATTTAGTATCAATTTAATTTAGTATCAATTTGTGTGAAACGGGTTGGTTTTTGAGTATACTTGCGGAGCCACACTCAGCGGTAGCAAAATCAGTCAGTTCCATATTTTTACCACATTGATTGCCCCTTTCCAAATAGCATTTGTGAAACAGGAACAAGCTAGGTTACGATAAGGCTGACATATCCTTGTAGGATAAAAGCCTTTTTAAATAAAGATAGATAATAAAAAAAACTCCTGCCAGTTTAGTCTGATAATATAATTCAAAGTAACTAGTGAGCATATTGTTATCTTCGCACACAATAACCTAAAAGTTAAATGGAGTCCATTAAGAAATCTGTTGCGAACCTCACTGAGCACTTTAACTTGAGGATGGCTGAGTTGCAAAAGGACCTTAAGAGCGCAATTTCAGCTACGAGCCCTACTTCAAATATCAATCATCAGTTCAACACATTCCGTTCCTTTGTTCTAACTGCGCTTGAACTTGCAATTACAAGTAGAAATCTTGACCCGTCAGAATGTTGATATGGAGATGAGATCTCGGAGAAAACATTTGCTGGTGCATGGTGTAAATGAAGACAAGAAGGAGAACACAACCGCCTGTGCTGTGAAGGTATTATCTGACTACTTAAAAATCCCTGGTAATCACATCAGACTCCATTATTCGGTCTCACCGTCTGGTTCAAACGGGAACTGCCTGGCCCCGTGCGATCCTTGTGAAATTCCGCGACATTGCGATGAAAGACAAAGTATGGCTGGCAAAGAAGATTCCTAAAGGCACTGAAATCACCTTGTCGGAATTCTTCACACAAAGTCGACATGCTGTGTTCCAAGAGGCGCGTAAACGGTTCGGTCTAAATTCCCTGAAGCTTGTAAAAGCGCACAAATCATTCCTTTCCCTAAGAAGGCCCAAGCCTTACATTTTACCGACTTTCGCCCCATTTCCATTCTTCCGTTTCTATCTAAAGTCCTAGAGAAACTAGTTTTTCACCAATTAGCCGTGGTAGCTCAGATGGTTAGCGCTCGCTGTAAGCTTCACAGTACTCGAGCAACCCGGGTTCGATCCCCGCCGGCACCAATGAAATTGTTAATTGCAATTTTAAGTGCTGATTTACCACGTGCTCGGCGGTGAAGGAAAACATCGTGAGGAAACCTGCATGTCTGAGAAAAAAAATATTTCAAAGACATGTGAAGTTCGCCAACACGCATTGGGGCAGCGCGGCGGACATTTCCTTGCCCTAAAAACCCTCTCAGAAATGAGAGGAGGCCTGTGCCCAGCAGTGGGACGTAAATAGGCTGCAACTTTACTTTACTTTTATGTCAATATCTAGTAGAACTTCCCTTTTAAATCCGGTCCAATCCGGTTTCCGGTCGCATCATAGTACGAACTACAGCCCTGGTTAAAGTTGCTGACGATATTCGACAAGGTATGGATAATAAACAGCTCACTGTGTTGGTATTATTAGATTTTACCAATGCCTTCAATACCGTTGATTTTCTGTATTATGTTTATAGCAATTATTAATGTTCCGCAGTCATTGATGCGACCAATAATTTATATTAAAAAATTTTCGCATACCATTCATGATTAAATAAGTGCCACATTTTCACTTTTCACTATTCATAATTAACGAAATTGATATAACAATGTCGAGCCTCGTTAAATGTCAAAAAGGTGCTTCTTTTGAACCTTTTATGGCTTCATTTATTTTGTAAAGTATAGTTAGGCCGACATGAATAATTGGCCTTCAATCAATTAATCGTTATTTTACTAGTTCTATATATTTAGATATTTAATATTTATTATATTTTATTTATTCTTAATTGTTAACATCTCAATAAATAGGGTAAAAAGGACGGACGGAAGGCATTAAGCCTATCAGCATTCTTTACCAGTCAAGCTCTCTGGTTTCTGGTTTCTGATATATTTACGAGGGTGGATTGAAAAGTACTCGGCCTAACACAGATCCATTCAATTCTAAAAATCAAATCTACCCACATTATTTAGTTCAGTTCAGACTAGTTCATTGTGTGAAGTTCGAAACGTGTGCGATAATTCGTTGTGATTTTATAAATTTATTAACAAAGTAATCGGACATAATTTCCGCGAATGGAGCAAATCGAGCAGCGTGCCGTCATTAAGTATCTCCATAAGAAGGGGCTATCATCAAAAGCCATCCATGATGACATGGTCAGTACATTAGGCGATTGTGCTCTGTCATATTCATCCGTCAAAAAATGGATAGCAGAATTTAAGCGTGGTAGAGAGAGTGTGAAAGATGAACCCCGCACTGGAAGGCCTTCGACGTCAACTACTGACGAAAATATTAAAAAAGTATTTGATTT
The DNA here is from genome assembly GCA_033319125.1 of Parnassius glacialis. Lineage (NCBI taxonomy): Eukaryota > Metazoa > Arthropoda > Insecta > Lepidoptera > Papilionidae > Parnassius > Parnassius glacialis. The sequence continues at coordinate 35,066,723 of JAVANC010000001.1, read as the reverse complement.
AATAATGGGAGACCGCAGATTAAAAATTAGAGCGATAGCCGAGATTATAGGCATCTCTTATGAACGAACTCAAAACATCATTGTCAACGAGTTGGGTTTCCACAAGGTGTCTGCGAGGTGGGTTCCGCGACTGCTTTCAGTTGAACAAAAAAGGACGCGATTGACTATTTCACGCGACTGTTTGGAGTTATTTGAAGCCGATGCAGATGATTTTTTGAATCGTTTTGTTACTATAGACGAAACATGGGTTCATTACTGTACACCGGAAACAAAACAACAATCAAAACAGTGGAGAAGACCTGGTTCACCACCCCCTAAAAAGGCTAAGTCGATTTTGTCGGCAAATAAGGTGATGGCTTCAGTATTCTGGGACTCGAAAGGTGTGATTATGATTGATTATCTTGAAAGGGGTCAGACTATAAACTCTGATTACTACTGCACCTTACTACGTCGTTTACGAGAGGAAATAAAAGAAAAACGTCGAGGAATGCCCAGAAGAAAAGTCCTGTTTCATCAAGATAACGCCCGTGTTCACACGTCAGTACAGTCAATGGCTGAAATTCACAACTGTTGCTTTGAACTGTTACCGCATCCGCCGTATTCACCTGATCTGGCACCATCAGACTTTTTTCTGTTCCCTAACCTAAAAAAGCACTTGGGAGGTCAAAGATTTTCGACAAACGACGAGGTCAAAGCAGCTGTAGACGCATATTTTGACTCTAAGGAAGAATCATTTTTTTTCAACGGTCTAAATGCTTGGAAGGGGAGGTGGCAAAAGTGTATTGAACTTGATGGTGATTATGTAGAAAAATAAAAATATAACTGATTTAGTATGTGTTTATTTTCTTGGTTAGGCCGAGTACTTTTCAATCCACCCTCGTACGAGAACACTACACATTGAATAATACTACTTTAACAATTGTATCGCGTTTAATAATAATTAATTATATTCAATTAAAATAAGTATAATTGAACGCTATAAATGTAGTTCCGTATCCGTAAATGTAGTTTTATTCTATGTTAGTGCTGTTAGCCTTTTGGCTTTTACAGCTTCATCGGACCACGGGCTCGCCAAAGGATCTGGCGGCCGAATAGGGTAATCGTACCTAATGATTTTTTGAGATTTATGTTTTAACGGCTGAGAGAGAGGCTTCTTTGAAAGTACATTGCTACACTTTTCTCAGGATTCAATACGATTTTTCATTAGCGGAACCAATCGCCAAAACGGTTGACGGCTGTTTGGAGCATGTTGGTGAGAATTCTTTTGTTATGATAGGCGACGAATAGTGCCGTGTCATCGGTGAAGGAAGCAGAATTAACTACTGGTTAGAGTATAAAGAAGAGGTGCTTTGTGCTATGCTTTTAGATAAGGCGCTTTATTATACTTACTAATTAAATATATAAATACGTGGTAGAGCCACGCTGCAGCTATATTGTGGTTGTAGTACGAATGGGTCGACTCGACCGGCGTTCTCACATAATAACAGCGTAGAAACGAGGCAATCCATCCTAGTCCTCAGGGGTAAAAACGCATGTGCAGTTTTATTGTTAATCAAAGATAAATGTTGATATCTATGTACCACAGCATCCACTTACCATCAGGTGGGCTGTATGCTCGTTGATCATCTATACTCTATAAAGAAATGATGCCATACACTAAAATACATTAATTTCACGATTGTTACAACTAAAGATTTCAAAATGATCTTAATTCATCTTATTACAAAACGAATTTACGAAGAGCCCTTCGTAACAGAGCCCAACGAAAGGAGTCCCCTAACCGCGGAGCCAGCCTTCACGAAATTTACCCTTTGCTGTCAAACTCGATACTACGAATTTTAGGCTACATATTTCCGCGAGACTTCTTTCGGAAAACAGATTATAGTTTAACCCTGTTTCTAATATCATAAATAACTTTTTGGATAACTTTATGCCTCAAATTAGGATATTAGTAATTTAATTAATATGCCAGAAATCAAAATTATCTACCTATCAATAATATTTATTAATATTTTTTAAATTCTGTGAATCGTTATCACCATTAGGCCGTCAAAGTTCACTGCTGGACGTGAATCTCACCTATTGTAGTAAATATTTTTTCTAAATCTCTCCACTTAGCAAGTGTATTGGGGAATGTTCTACTAAAATTTCATAACTGTTAGCCATTTTTTGAAAAACTAGATAAAAGAAAAGGTTTTGATGAATTTAATATGATATATTTTTATACGCTGCCACCACAAGACTGTAAACATAATAAATATGATAGCAATATGATTAGTAATATTCCAGTTACCTTAAGTTATAAACCTATATAACTTAAGGTTATACTGGAATATATAAAGATATGAAGCCCTGCGGATCGATTTCGATTATGATGACAATCACGTGTTCTATGTTCTGTTTCAAATATTGCCGGAAACTATCACTTCCGGCATTATTTGAAGATTTAGCGCTGGCAGAGATATTGCACGCAATTGTGGATTGAAGTTATTTTTCAAACTAAGTAGGTAAGATTTTTCGTGGTAGAGTCAAGCTGCAGCTATATTAGTAGTATGGTTGTAGCACGAATGAGTCGGCTCGACTGGGGAAGGACCACGCTCACATACGTAGGATACCAGCGTAAAATAGCAGCTTAATACTGCTGTGTTTCGTATGGTGAGTGTAAAGAACCGGAGCCTCTTTTTACTGGAAAATAGGCATTCCATCTTAGTCCTCACGGGTGACAACGCATCTGCATTTTGATTCGTTGTCGAAGATAGATTAAGATGACCACTTACCATCAGGTGAACTGTGTGCACGTTTGCCACCCTATCCTATAAAAAAATACAAAAAACATTGCGTTTTTGCGTACTGCACATTTCCTCAAGATGTTTTATTTCTTAGACATGCAGGTTTGCTCTTCTCTTCATCTTTATTTCAGAGAGATCTTTTGCACGACAACAATCCTCAGGTCCCGAGCCTATGTTTTAGTGACCAAATGAAACCGGTACATTAAGAGAGTATGCCTGTTGTACTACCATAATACGTCAGAAGAGTCATAAACAAGATTTACTGCATCTTAAAGCGGACTTCCATAAGAATATAATACAAGCCGTCGAAGAAGATTAGATCAGTACAAACTTGATGGTAAATGTGATCTGTTTTACATAGGACAAAGAAAAAGATCCCATAAGAACCCGCTTAAAAGAACACAGTGCTGATCTGAAGTATGTTGGAAGTCTGGAAGTCAATAGTAATGCTAAATGCTCAGGATTGTCCCAACTATTATATCATATTTGATAAACCACAAATCCTCGCAAGAGAACACCGATTCCAACTAAAATTGATTCGCGAGGCTATTGAAATTATGATTACACTTAGTCAGATGTTACAATATACAAAATAAAATTTAAAAAATCCTACTTTCTATTGAGAAGATGGCTGGGATCTGCTTAAAATCCCATAAATAATAAAACCAAAGCATACTACTGCAAGATTTTAATATACAGTAAGAAAAATTAATAATTAAAACTTGGAGGTAGCCTTTTTTCGCAATCACTTGCTTGAGTGTCATTAGTTGATGGTAGTGGAGATCCAATATGATGGTTTTGCCCGGCGGTAAAGGCTCATAATAAACGATTAGACTATAGATACACACAGCATCACCTTACTGCAAGTTATTCCGGGTTTCGCTACAGACTTTGGAGCTTGACTACCCTTTGACCTCATGGTCAAAGGTCCATTCTATTTCACACGTTCTTGTAGTAGATGATCCACTTTTTATCACCAGTGATCAATCTTTGCACAAATGGTTCGGTTTCATCACGAATCTATAGAGAATCGCAAATGAGTACACGATTCATTAGGATTCTTCCAGTGAGCTTGTTTGGTACCCAAATATAGAGTTTTTTGTATAGCCACGTATTTTCAAATGGGTCGAAACTGTTTTTGGTCAATTATCGATTCCTAGGCTATTTCGTAACTATTAATATGTCGATTTTGCTCTACTTTGTCAAAAACTGTAGGTATCAACTTTATCCGTATGAGGGCGAACAGAGCGAGATGTACCTATGACATCAAAATTCCCGGACTGAAAAGGCTTGTACTAATTTTGTGCTACTCTTACTGACATTGCATTACGTCGTCATGAACGTCACAAGATTTTTTTCGCATTTATCCCTTTTTTGTAATAAAACTTCAAAATGTTTCGAATTTCGTCTACAGATTCACTCATTTTGGCGGACAGAAAACAATTTAAAAATGGCGGGAAAGTGTTTTTTTTTTTACTTTTTATTTTTCCTTTTTTATGTCCTATGTGTATTAATATTAAAGCCAGCCAAATACAAACAGTAAAACCGAAGAGATTTTTCTTTAATTTTATACAAACAAAATACGAAGAAACTTTTCCCTCGACGTAATTATAAGAAATAATTACTTAAAATAGCAGTTGAGTAACAATTTCATTAGTCGTGGATACAACCCCAGTACGATACTGTAAGATTTACGGCAAGCGCTTAGTCCTTGAGCTACCTGAGCTACCACGGCTCATTTTATGCACATTTTATTAAGTATATTACATTTTTGGTAACCATTTTTAAGCTTTTATTTAATTAGAAATGCACCTTTAAATGACAATATATTGTAAATACAGTGAAATCGAAACAAGCAATATACGCACATGACATTATATGACATGGGTAAAATTTTACACTGAATCAAATAAGGGTATTGAATATACAATATGTTAACAAAGTTAATGTTTATGAAAAAGATATCTTGAATAAATCATTTTTCATATGTGTAACAAGCGAAGGGCTCGAATATTTTAGATAAACTCGGAAAATGGTGTAAATATGAAACATGAAGAACTTTATCGATAGAATTTTAATGACGATTGAAACCGTTGTTTTGTTAAAAAAAAATTTGTAGTATATGTCTATATTATAATTCATTTTAATTAAATCTTGAAATATGTACTCTTTACAAGTAAAGTAATCTCAAGAGGGATGCAAAATTATGCTTCATTAATCGACAAATTTAGATCAACGCAAAAAAAATGTTTAATTTCTCCTGTTGTAATTATTATCGTGTGTACTGGCCAAACATTCGAAAATGTAATAAAAAAGTATTCAATTTTTTTCCTCGAATTTCAGTTTTTTTATGTAATTATTGTGTAATATTGCGTTCTTTCATACTGCTTAAAAATTGTCAACTGTTGAATTTGAGTTTAAATTTATATTTTGTTTCAATTTTTACCTTGATTGCCTTATTTATTGTGTTAAGTGTGAATTGTTACTGCAAATAAACTGATACTAGCAGATCTAAACACCACTCAAGTTACTAGATTTTAATAGGCTGTTCCTTTAATTGAAAATAGGCACACCTACAAACGTGTAGCCTAAACATTAAGAGTATCAACATCTGTGGTACATCGAGTTGTCGAGTTGTATCGGCAGACCGGACAGTATGTTAGACCCCCAGGACAGGGACGTAAACGGAAAACAGTGGCCAGATATGACGGGTTCATCGTTACCAGCGTACATAGCAACCGGAACTTAATTTTTTTTTGAGGTAAGAAAGAAACTTCAAATAGTACGAGGAGTCATATAGTAAACACAAAAGCTGTAAAAGAAAGGCTGAAATCGGTCGGAATAAATTCACACTCCCTGCCAGAGATAGATTTGTTTTTATGCATTACAATGCACGCCCCCATATTGCAGCCGTAGTTGTCGAATACCACCTTGACATTGAAGTCTATGCAATGGGTTCGCCAACGCGCTCGCCCGACTTAAACTCCATAGGGCACGTATAGGATAGGCTTGATAAGACAAATTAGAAAACGAAATCCTCGCTCATTTAAGAGATCTTTAAAACAACGTTACAGGAATAATGGAAAGTAATCTTAAAAATATTAATTGACCATATAAGTTGAGAAATTAAACTTATAATTTTTAATATTTTTTGAGTTTATGTTCTGAACGGGTTTGTCTTAAAAACCAATTAGGTTATAAATTAAATAATTATAAAAAATAGCTTTAATAAACAAGAGGACAGTGTACGAGTGAAGCCGGCCAAAGTCGAGCGAGTGCCTGCTGTACCGCCATATGTCAGAGGTGTCACTGACAATATTGGCTACATCTTGAAGCGTGCTTCCATTAAAACATATTTTAAGCCTCCGAAGAAAATTAGCCAGTTTTACGATCAGTCAAGTGTTATCCCTCTGCAAGATGCAGGAGTGTACAAGCTTGATTGTGAATGTGGTCTCTCTTATATAGGACCCAAAAGATTCATAAGGACCCGCGTTAAAGAACACACAGCTGATGTGAAGAATCGACGCTCCGGGAAGTCTGGATTCTGTGAACACGTACAAGATCGCCCCCGTCACTACTTTAGATTTGATAGACCACAAATCCTCGCTAAGGAACACCGATTCCTTCTAAAGATGATTCGCGACGCTATTGAAATCGAAAAATATCCTAATTTCAATAGAGAAGATGGCTGGGTGTTACATCTGCTTGGGACTCCGTAATTAATAAAATTAAATCCCAACCCAAGCATACAACTGCAAGAATTTTAGATACTGTAAGTGCATACTACGGAGATCGGAACAAAAATTAATATTTTTTTAATCTGGAGGCAGCCATGGTTAACTATGACATTGGGACGTCATAGACCTCAGTCCCCTTCGTGACCATGGGTCCTGTAAACTGCTCGAAACGTCGGGAATATAAAATAAGTTAATTTACGCGATAAAAGGCGTAAAAATTAGTTTTATTTAAATGTGTAGTGTTCGCGTAAATATAAGAAATCGTCTAGAATTTTATCTTGTAAACCGTTAAAAATAAATATGGGAATACGACGATAAAATATAATTACCCAAAGCAGATTTTTGGATGGAATTTAAATATTTAGATGTTTTATTATCACTATATGGTTTCTGTAAGATAGTTATTCAAATGTTACTGCGTATCTCGTGAAAAAAGCTTAAGGCTTTAACTAGCCTGAATGACCTTGACGAAACGGCTATCGCAGAGATTTTAGCCAATGTCAACACCGTCTAGCAACTACGTTCTGTATTACTTATAAAAGTGCAAAGATTAATAGACTGAAGAGATGACAATTATAAAAGTGACGTACTGCCTGTTATGCTTGCGCATCACTGAGAATTATGTCGTGGTTACGCATCTTCAATTACATTGTGCTGTAGCTTTGTCCGGTAGGCGTCACGAGCTATCAAGTGTTCAAGTTTCAAGTACGTAAGAGTTTTTTTACTATATATGTTAAATCGTATTTATTTGTATCGTATTAGTAGATCTGGGTCAAACCGTTCGCTGTAAATTATTCCCGGGTTTGATCCCCGACAGCACGAATGCAATTTGTAATTGCAATTTTCGTCAACACGCATTGGGGCAGTTCGGCGGACATTTCCTTGCCCTAAAACCCTCTCAGAAATAAAAAAGAGTTCTGTGCCCAGTAGAGGGACTTGTATAGATTTTTACTTTACTTTGTAGCAATATTCATATTCGTTTCAGATACAGAATATATATGCTGACAAAAATATCACGTGGAGGCGACGAAAACGTAAAACATCTTTGTACCTAGATAAAACGTTCGAAAGATTGTCAGTCATGTCATACGCCACATTTTCTATAGAGCGTAGAACATTGCAGATAGGGCAAAATAAAAAAAATAATCCAAAATATTATGGGAACTATTTATTAATAATATATACATTTATAGGTATTTATAATAAAAATAATGAACAATCTGCAAGGTTCAACTAATAATGTTTCTTGTAAACACAATTGTATAATTCCTGTTTTAATGTTTACCAATTGTTAGTTGATGAAACGTAGTCAAGATCACTTCATATGAAATATATTTAATTAAAATTGACACATGACCTATTTGGTTTTCAACTTACAACTCGGCGGAAATTTGAAAAGAAGATTTTGTCCTTTCACTCAAGTATTGTTTACAACTGGCGTGGTTTCGAAAAGCGTGATTAAGTGTCAGCGGTATATAATCAATTAAATACTGAACTTTTTTAAAATTTATTTATTTATTTATTTTTGTTATATCTTCTTAAAAACTGACGCCATCTGCCTATTTTATTATTTGTGTTTTTTTGTAAGGCATGAGGATAAGTTAGACTAAGTTAGATTAACTTGGATAAGTTTGTAATTTTTTTAATTTTATCACAAAATTTCCGCAATAAATTATTAACTTTTCTACAGTGATTTTCTCCTCTAAGTTTCAGCGTGACCGTAGGATGTTATACTGAGTCACCGTCAGTTACTAAGCGGCCATAAATCATTATATATGTATAGATATTAATTTTTTGATTTTAATATTTATGTTTTTTTGAATTTTGATTGATTATTTTTAAACCTGGTAAAATTATTTTTTCCATACCAATTGATGGGCCTGAGTATAATGCTAGTTATGCTCTTTGGCTGAAGTTATTTTTTATTTTATGCTCAATTGCAGACAAAACAATATTAATTGCGCATTTCTAAAACAAAATTTTACCTCTTCTCTTTCTAATAATAGCCCCTAACTGCACCTAACACGGCGGAATAGTTATTATTATCTATAAGACCATTTGCAGAAACAGTTTTTGTTAACAGTTATGAGTGTAACATTTTATCAGCTGCTTTGTTTATAGTGCCTTGAGCAAAACTTTGCCGGTTTCTGTACAGAAAATGATGCTGGCTTTGCAAATATGGATGGCCGCTACCATTGAATATAATACTCGCTGTTACACTTATTTACATAGAAACTTTAATTATCATTTGCATAAAATTCTGAATAGCAATTTTTACGCAAGAAAGTAAACTTTTAGATCAGTCCATCTTGTTTTTCACTAATTAAGTGAAAAGTTAAACATACCAATAGGTCCGTGATATTAATTTTTTTTTTGCGCCCGAAGCAATTGGAAAAGGGCTACCACAGAGGGAGGCGGAAAATGCATTATGCATACCACGACAGCTGGTCTGTCCTGGTTTTGCGGGACTCACTGCCTACCGGGGGACCTAAGTGATACCCGCTAAAAACCGCCTTTAGGGACTGGCAACCAGCTGTTTAAAGCTTCTTATGCCGTATCGGAAGCGACCCTCTTTTGGGAAAAGAGGGCGCAGGCGGCTACGAGCCGCTGAGGGAGTGCCTACGAAGGAAAATAATTATGAATACTTTAATTAGAGTTGGTCTGAGCCACCAGGAGGCAGTTCAGGTCGTTTGACAGTTTATTTGGCGGGTCCCAGTGAGAGTTTCTCGGCCTGCGGACGCGATAGCGAGAGGGGAGTGGGGCTGCATAAGTAGCTGCCTCACGAATAAGATGATTGGAGTGCGACTCTGAGGCTTTGAAGAAGTTCTCCGAGAGTTTTTTAAGAAATTGTTGAATTGTAGGGAGCTCTAGGTCCCGATGAAGGTCGGCATTACGGACGTACCAAGGTGCGTTCGCAGCTCGACGACAGAAAAGGTTTTGAACTATTTGGAGTTCATTAATGATTTTAGGGTCAGCGTGAGCAAAAATGGGGCCCGCGTATGTATACGACCAGTCATGTCCTGGTCGTATACATACCTTATAAAGAGTACGCTTGTTTCTGAGGGACATATTACTGTGTCGGCCCAACATACTGTTGAGCCTACTCAGGTAAAAACGTGCGTGACGGGTTACTCTTTTGACGTGGGGCCTGAAGGTGAGCCTTGTGTCCAGAGTGACACCTAAATATTTGGCAGACGTATGCCAGGGGACAGGGGTCCCTAGCATACGTATTGGTGGAGTGTTTTTGAGACGGCGTCGTTTATAATCGAAGTGAAAGGCGGAGCTCTTCTCCGGGTTCACATCGATGCGCCATTTTTTGAACCAAGCTCCTAGGTCATCAACTGACTTTTGAACCTTGTTACGTATGAAAGGTAGCGAGATACCTTTACAGTAGAGAGCAGTGTCGTCTGCGAAGAGGGAGAGCTGAACACCTTTCGACGGGATGAGAATGTCGTTGGTGAACAGGATGTACAGCAGAGGAGCAAGTACTGAGCCCTGAGGGACACCAGCTTTGATGGGGCGCTGTGAAGATACCGTTCCTTTGTGTCTAAAACGAAAGGTACGATGCTTAAGATAAGAGGCCACGAGACGTACTAGACGATCGGGGAGACCTATTTTGTACAGTTTGTAGATAAGGCCTGTATGCCAGACTCTATCAAAGGCTTTAGCTATGTCGAAAAAGACCGCGATGGTCTTATGACGACGAGGATAAAAACCGCTGAGGATATATTCCACAATACGGTGAACTTGTTGGGGACATGAGTGTTTCGCTCGGAAACCGAATTGGTGGGGGATGATGAGAGGGTCACCGTCTGTGGGAAACAGATGGCGCCTCATGCGAGTTTGGATGACTCTTTCGAAGAGCTTGCTCATGGCCTTGAGGAGGCTAATGGGTCGATGACTGGAGGGGAGGTTGAGAGACTTGCCTGACTTGGGAATACCATTCACAGTTGCCTCTTTCCACGTAGTGGGAAAGTAACTAAGGTTGAAGCAGGCGTTGAAGATAATAGATAAAAAGGTTAACACCTTCTCAGGAAAGTGTTTTAGGGTTTGGTTGGAAATGCTATCCGCGCCCGGAGCCTTTTTGGACTTAAGTCCTTTGATGAGGGATGAAATCTCATCATTGGACACAGAGATAGGTTCGGAGGCTGTAGGGGGTAAGTTCCGGCGGCGGACCTCATCCTCCACTGCCTGGACGTGTGAAGGGTCAACGGGTTGAGAGATAAGAGAGCATTGAGCGGCAATGCTGTCTGCAAAGCACTCAGCCTTTTCCTCGTCCTCAAAGGCTACCTACCGTCGGGACGGGAGAGAGGGGGAGTGTGGGTGATAGCGTCTATGTGGAGGGCTCTTGCCATCCGATAGTACGCTGTATGAGAGGGAGAGATATTCTCCATGAGTTTACTCTTTTCGAGGTCTCGAAATTCAGAGAGGCGGAAACGGAGTTCTCGTTGAAGACGATTGGCCGTGTGCCTATATTCGGGCGTGGGATATTTTGCTGCTCTCCGGAAAGCAGCCTTCTTGGCTTTTAATAGGTTGCTAATATGTAGGGGAAGCCCACTATTATTAGCAACCGGGACTACCCTTTCATTCTCCTTAAGGGAGGTTTTAATAAGGGTGGAGAGTAAATCGACCGCGGTGTCGATTTTTTCGGGACTGTCTAAGTCCGACGATAGGGAGATGGGAGAGTCCTGTGAGTCCAGAGCATTCGCTAGGGACTCCTTGAAGCCCTTCCAATTGGTGAAGGTATTAGTAGAGGGTGTTGAGGGGGGTGGATGATGGCCAAGAGTGAGGGAGACCGGTCGTTGATCGGATCCTAGATCGTCTAGTGTCTCGATTGCCCTGAGGTTGAGGAAAACACTTTTGAGTAGTGCAAAATCTAGCACGTCGGGAGCGTGGTCGGTGACATCGGGATAGTGAGTAGCACCGAGGGGACTGTGAACGGTAAGGTCAAGAGACTGCGTGATATCAAGCAGTATCTTGCCACTAGGGGAGGTAGTACGGCATGTCCATTCAGTATGCTTGGAGTTAAAATCTCCAAACATAATGACTGAATTGCATAAAGATAAAATAGACTCAAAATCTTTTTTGAGGGGATGGGTTCCTGAAGGGATGTAACAGGAGGCTATGAGGATGGACTGATGTCCAGTCATAGCTAGCCTGCACACCGTGGCTTCCATATTGGTAAGCTACGGAGTAGAAATGGGAGAGCAGTGGATTGTCTTCTTGTAATAAATGGCCGTACCGCCACCTCGGCGGTCGTGCCTGTCATTACGAAGAAGAGAAAAGTTTTTAATAGAAAGGCCTTTAGTGTCCTTAGTTTTGAGATTAGTTTCCTGTAGAAGGAGGAAATCGGCTTCACGATTTTGAAGAAAGAGCTTAAGTTCTGGGAGGTTATTTCGCAAACCGCGAATATTAAAGGATACAAGCGATAAACCCTTAGGTTTGATACGACCGTGAGACTTTGGTAGAGCAACCTGCTCTGTCATCGTAAGTTAAGTTAATTAAGTTAACTTAACTTACAACGAGCACAAAAGATTATGATGCTCTGCAAGAGCGAGGAGACGGTCCTGAGGGGACTTCGCAGCGCGCAATTTGCGTGCTAACACAGCGATTTTCCCAACGTCGATGTTCCTAATAGCGGAATAAACCGTTTTTAGGTCATCAGCCATTGTTGTGGGGCGGAGGTTGTTGTCCGCGGTGGGTCTGCCTTTTTGGGGCCCCAGGGAAAGACTGGAGGCTGCATAGGCTTAGAGAAGCCCGGAGGGGGCTGAATAATGCCCTGAGGGGGCCTAAGGGGACCCTGAGAGGGTCGAGAGAAGCCCTGGATGGGCTGAGAAAGGCCCTGACGGGGCAACCGTTGGTAAAGAGCCGGGAATGAGCGATCATTGACCGGCGGTGGAGCTTGCCTACTGGGGCGAGGATGAGGTGCGCAAGGGCAGCCTCTGTAGTTTTCCGGGTGGCCTGTTTGTTTACACAGGACACGTGCAGGTGGGGATTCGGCGTCTTTGGGCCGAGGACACTCTTTAGTGTTGTGGGGTTCAAGGCACTTAACGCACCTGGGTGGGGCGGAGCAGTAGGCCGCCGCATGACCATATAGCTGGCAGCGGTGGCACTGCACCGAGAACCCGCGCCTATGTGGGGGCACAACCCTCACTCTTGACAGTCCACACACTGTGCGTACCTGCCGGAAGATGGCTTTTGCCTCCGGCACGTTGGTTAAGATGACTAGGGCAAGATTGAACTTCTGGCCCGTTCTACTGTGCATTTTGTGCACGGCTTCTACGGGGAAACCTTGGGACTTAAGGTCCTCAAGGATTTCCTCGTTGGAAAATTCGAAGGGTACGCCGGGGATGACGGCCCTGACTTTACGCTCTTCCGGAAGAGCGTATGTGTGGTAAGAGACTCGTTCGGCTGTGAATAGCCTGGTGAGACTACGGAAGTCGTCAATTGATTGGGGGATGATCTTAATAGCCTCTCCGAGGTTTATGGCGTGGTCGTACTTAATACCTGCGTTGTAGTAGGTTTTGGAGAGTTCTGTAAATTTCGCCTTGTCTCTGAGGAAGACAGGGGGCGGGACTTGCTTCTTGGCAAGGATTGGAGCACAGCGAGAGGCTGGCTTGGTTGGAGCAGGGATGTCTAGTGACATAGGTGGGGCCGAGGCAGCGGCGGGGTCTGCGGGGGCAGAGGCGGCACCGGGAGCTGCGGAGGTTGTAGGAGCGGCAGGGGCCGCTGAGACAGGGAGGGTGCGGTTTTTCGCGGCGCGTTTACCGCTGCGCTTGGAGTTCACCGTGGTGAATGAAGAATCCCCGGTTCAGTCAGAGTCACAGGACTCCGATGAACCGGTGCCAGAATTGGTGGCGGGCCTCTTCCGGGAGGCCGACGCAGAGGACTCGGAGCATGCGTACTCCACCTCTAAGGGGGCAAAAGAGTTCTTAGTCTCTAGGTATGCCGCGATTACGGGCGGCGGTTGGAGTGCCTGAGGGGCAGCGGGAGTAACATGGGCGGCGATGGCGGCTAAGGCCGTCTCATCGAGGTTTAAGCCCAAACCAAGAGTTTGGTTTAGGGCGGCGACGAGGGACTTAATTTGACTAACTGTGGACATGTTGGGGGCAGTAATTCTACGAACAATAAGGATTAGGGACGGGTCCCTGTTCTCAGAAGAACAGGGACTTGAACACGAAACGTACTACGATACAATATACACGTATAACAATACAAGAAAAACAAAGAATAACAAGAGAAATAACAAAAATCAACAATAAAAAATAACAATTAAAACAATAATAAGCAGAGGTCAGTCAAACCTCCCCGCCCGAAGACAAGGGGGCAAGAACTGTTAGCGTTAATGACTCACCAAAGCGTCGACGCTGTACGGCGCGAGCAGGACAGCGGTGGCGCGAGAGCGAGAGAGCACTACCGTACGGGGACGGATGCGCGGACTACCTGGACACGACTGCTCGAGAGCGGTGCCACAGGCGGAATGTGCGTGATTTTAAATTTCTTACAACTTTTTATAGAAAAGCATGACCTAATCATAATATAATAGTCAATCATTTAGCCATGTGATAAAACTTTTAAGTGTGCCAGTCAAACATTAATGATGATATTCGGGTCATTATACTGGAAATAGTCTTTTAAATATTTTGTAGTACAATTGATAATCTTCAGTATGATTGACCATGTATTTGACTTTTATAAGTCTATGTTATTTTTGATGAAAATTATTATTGCAGATAAAAGCCCTTTCACATTTATCGTATTCTCGAATTAAATTAATCAAAATGAAATTAAGAATTTTGGCTCTTTATAACTGATCTTTAAATGTAAAACACTGACTTGAAATTATATAATTATCGGCATTTTTTAATTCATTGAACTTTTTTAAGATTGTGTTGAAACTCTACTGGTAAAAAAAAAACAAATATATATATTAAAGTTCTTGATGAAAATAAAGTATGCGCGTTACATCGCATCCCATCAAGAATTTCTAATGTAATTCTTGGTGTAAAGCTAAGACGTGATAACAACTGTAAACAATAGAATAACAAAATAATGACGGCTCCGTGGCGCAATGGCTTAGCAATGAGTTGCTTACGCTGGGGGGCGCGGGTTCGAATCCCGCACGGAACAAGTATTTGTACGGCCTACAAATAATTGTTCCGGGTCTGGATGTTTGTCCTTGTGCAGTTGGTGTTTGTAAACTGCCTCCACGATACAGGAGAAAATCCTAGTGTGGGGGTAACGTTTTTTAAAAAAAGAATAAAAAAGAAAAAAGAATGAAAACATTTGTAAATACTTGCTTTATAACCTAATAAATATTATTTGACCGTAATAAAATAAAACAAGGTAGTCTTCGGCATGAAAATAAAAATAAATATTTTCGATTATTTTTGCAATATCTAACAGGCGGATCAGCGCGCGATTTTGATCCATCTAAAGATGCTAAATTTCAGCAAGCACTGTCAAATTCAATAGCAGTGACAGAAAAACGGTTTTTGATATAGAAGGGTAAATAAATTATTTAAGCTATAAAGTAAAATCACTTTATTAAAAATGAAAATAGCCCAATAGCTTTATTAACATGAGATATACACAGTCAGGTCATAAGTATTGTCACACAGTAAAAACTTTTCTTTTAGAATGCTGGTCACAAAAAATTTTATTGAATTCGAATTTCGAATTGTTCGTGAAAATAAAACTGTATACTTTTTAGAATTTTACTCATTTTTAAATATGGAGTGGACGCTTAAAGAAGACCGTGTTGCAGTTATTGCGTTGCATCGTTGCGGTTACGCGCCAATTCAAATTTTTGACATACTGAAAATTTTTAATATAACCAAAAGGTTCGTTTATCGTACCATCAAACGATACAATGAAGACTCTAGTGTAGATGATAGGTCAAGAAGTGGTCGCCCTCGGTCTGTTAGGACTCCAGCAGTGATAAAAGCTGTGAAGGCGCGAATTCAAAGAAATCCCAAACGTAAGCAGAAACTGTTGGCCCTTCAGATGGGGTTAAGCAGAACCACGGTGAAAAGGGTGTTAAATGTAGACTTAGGGCTTCGGGCATATTGAAGAAAAACAGGACATCGTTTTCAATGCTCGTCCAATGGACCTGAGACTGAAGAGATGCCGCGCTTTGTTGAAGCGGTTCGCGGGAAAAAAATATCGGGAAATTCTTTTTAAGGATGAAAATAATTTTACCGTAGAAGAGAGCTACAACAAACAAAATGATAAGGTGTACGCACACAGTAGTGAAAAAGCGAGCAACCGTATTCCGCGTGTCCAACGAGGTCATTTTCCATCCTCGCTCATGGTATGGTTGGGAGTTTGTTATTAAGGCTTAACAGAGGTACATTTTATGAGAAAGGTGTAAAAACGAATGCAGTTGTGTATCAAAATCCAGTCCTGCCGAACCTTGTGGAACCTGTTTCTCATACCATTTTCAATAACAGGCACTGGGTATTCCAACAAGATTCGGCGCCAGCTCATAGAGCGAAGAGCACACAAGACTGGCTGGCAGCGCGTGAAATCGACTTCATCCGGCACGAAGACTGGCCCTCCTCCAGTCCAGATTTGAATCCGTTAGATTACAAGATATGGCAACACTAGGAGGAAAAGGCGTGCTCAAAGCCTCATCCCAATTTAGAGTCACTCAAAACATCCTTGATTAAGACAGCCGCCGATATTAACATGGACCTCGTTCGTGCTGCGATAGACGACTGGCCGCGCAGATTGAAGGCCTGTATTCAAAACCACGGAGGTCATTTTTAATAAACTTTAGTGTCATAAGAATCTATGTTTTGTTAAGTTCATTTTGATATATAAATGGTTACATAATGAATAAACTTGTTCAATTATTTAATATTAAACATGTGACAGAATTTATGACCTGACTAGGTATAATTGTACGAGTGCTTACAATACTTAACATTATTTTACTGAAATCTCAGAAAGTTTTTTTTAATAGAATAAGGATGACAAACGAGCACACAGTCCACCTGATGGTAAGTGGTTGCTACGGCCCAGACATCTACATCTATTCTCGATTACGTATCAAAATGTAGATGCGTTGTCACCCGTGAGGATTAAGATGTAATGCCTCGTTTCCAGTAAAAAGGTTCTCCGGTTTTCTACACTCACCATACCAAACACAGCAGGGTTAAACTGCTATTTTACATGGTATTCCGTGAGAGCGTGTCCCTACCCCGGTCGAGCCGACCCATTCGTGCTACAACTATACCTACTACTAATATAGGTGCAGCATGGCTCTACCACGTAAGAAAAAATTGACGTTGAAAATTTAAGTATTTTCAGAAGCAACTTTCCAATTATTTTCTATTGAGTGAATTTTTGTGGAATCGTATTTTGCAAACCGCCACCTGAAATACGTACAATGTTTTTTCGATAACGATGTGAAATTACAAAACGATCCCCATGCATATCAATGTGGCTCTATTCACCCTCTTAATATGAACATACCTCGGGATTCAGAGATTTTAAAAGTTTTCATGTTTAGATAATGGAAGATATAATGTTATATTATTACTGTTCCGTGTGAGGAAACCTTTATACTTATATACATATTCTCATCATATTTTTATGCTATATTATTATATATATACATATATATATATATATATATATATATATATATATATACTGGGTGGCGCCCAGGTTATCACGTTAAATAGCACAGCAGTTAATACAAGTTGATATATGTCTGTTAAAATAATAAAATAAACAATAATAAAAGAAAATAAAAAAATCATTTTTCAAACAAAATAAATAGGGTAAAAAATTGACAAGAAATAAATCAGCCTTAATATATAGGTTACTGCCCTGAAGCGACTTACAAAACGTCGCACGCGCCAGAAAAATAATAATTTATATTAACTCCCGGTGCCATTTCTTGTCACTTTGCGCGTAGAGAATTATGCCTTAACTTCATTATTTTAAGTAAATTTTTCGCTTGAATTTGTTTTCACACACCTGCAGCGTGCGTTCCCTTTGTTTTTCATTTCGCGCATAAAATTAAGCCTTAAATTGTTAACCGTAAGTGCAGATTTTGTTTGATTTTTTCTTTATTTGAGTAGTTTGGATGGACAACCTTTAAACTACCTATATTCGCCTTCAAATGGCATGGGTCTTTGACCTTCTAGAATTCATCAGGTGATATCTGTATGCATTTACATGATGTTATTTAATATTAAAACGAAAAAAATGCTACCGCGACTAATGTATTAATTGTTATATATTTTTTTAGTTGTGTATGTTTAAAGAAATTTATGTAGCATACGTCTTTTCATTTTATGTGATAACTTTTTCGTCACTCGGTATATATATATCATATATTATTATTTGCGACCCATTTGTGTGTGTGTGTGTGTGTGTGTGTGTGTGTGTGTGTGTGTGTGTGTGTGTGTGTGTGTGTGTGCGCGTGTACGTGTGTGCGTGTGCGCGTGTGCGTGTGTGCGCATGTGTGCGTGTGTGCGTGCGTGCGTGTGTGCGTGCGTGCGTGCGTGCCTGCGTGCGTGCGTGTGTGTGTGTGTGTGTGTGTGTGTGTGTGTGAAGAAAAGCGTATGAGAATACGTGAAGAGGAATAAAGGCTGAGTACTACTTCGCTTACCTGTAGGAGGTTGCCACTCGAGAACCTTTTTTCCTATTTTTTATCTGTTTTTCAAGTTATATAGCCAGCCCATTGCCATTTCACTGTAATATTCCGTTGGGCTATGTCAGTTACTCTGATTCTACTGCGAATATCTTCATTTCTAACTTTATCACGTAGAGAAACCCCTCTCCAATTTAAATTTTTTACATTTTTTAGATGATAGTTTGTCTAACATAAAAAAACCAAAACCCAAGAATGTCTTTATATAGTTATTTATACTTAGGTAAACACCATTTTTTTATTTATTTAAATTTTTTGATTTAATTTGAAAACATTGTACCTAAATGTAAGTATCTGTATCTATATTTCCCTCCCCAATAATATTTTATAAAGTCATACTCATAAAACATAATTTTAAAATTCAGTATCAACTAATTAATAAAAATATGTAACAATAAAATTACATAGGTATTAAAAACTATCGAAATATAAGTAACGAGAGCATGTTGGTCGTTCCACATCTAAATTATATAAAAATGCATTTTTCAATTTCATTAATCAACGTCGCCGCGAAAATTTCTTCTTCTTTGGGCACTTTAAAAATTAATTTACAATTTTGTTCAATTAAAAACATTAACCAAATTCTCTTCTGTTACCCTGTATTTTTTCTTTGTGGATTAAATGAACAGTTATTGAGATTTTTTTACTTAAATATCCAAGATTTAGGCATTTCAAACACTCTTAAGGCCTTAAAGTGAAATAAAGCTATAAATGCCACATGCTGCAATAAATATTACCCGAAATATTTTCTTTGTATTATTAATAAATAAATAAATATATATATATATATATATATATTAAATAAATAAATAAATAACTTTTTTTCTATGATGTAAGTTTATTTATTACTAACTGTTACATTTTGTGATGATAAATTTGCCAAGTAATGTCATAAACTCTTTAAGGGACGAAAGCGTGTATTTTGCGAGCTCATTAGCTCGTTGAGGTGAGCTACTGACAAATTGACAACATTTACATCGCGGTCAGCTGCCTGGAGCTCGCTTAATGGCCGTTCTAATAAAATTTTGTATATGTACGAAAATGTACGAAGAGGAAGCAGAGAGGAAGTTATATCAACGGAGAAACACACTTCTGGATGTAGCCATTATAGACCGGTGGCAAATTTAACCTTTAAAATAAAAAACTATATTATTAAGTCAAGTGAAACTTCATATCATCATCATCATTACAGCCCTTCAAAAGTCCACTGCTGAACATATTCCCCACCAAGGAAGGCCACAAAGCAAGGTCCTGAGACACCTGCATCCATCGACATCTTGCATGTCGTACCAGGTCGTCACTCCATCTAGTGAGGGGACGCCCTACACTTCGTCTGCAGGTACGAGACCGCCACTCGAAAACCGTTTTTCCCCATCGGTTGTCGGTTTTACGAGCTATAAGTAGAAACTTGATAATAAGATATTAATATTATTATAGTTAGAAATAGAAGAACCGTAATAAAACTTTTAAATAATGGTATCTTTTTTAAATTAATCAACATAAATTATTATAACATTCTTTTTATAAAAGGCATCAATTATAAGATTGTTTTGATAAAATTATAACGTAATATGGTGTCCTGAATATTTATTAGAGTTAGATAGGCCTTTTAGAACACAATGAATGATTAATAACTAATCGATTAGCATTTTAACGAAGTGAAATAGGATGTAAAGTTTCTTGCCAAAGAAAAGGAGTAATTAAACAAAATGGAAAGCTACAGCCGCCGCTCACGTTTAATAATCTATTCAGGAAACAAATAAAAGCAAAATGTCTGAATCAGAATTTATATAATTTTGAAATTTAATTAAACTATCTTTTAACCTTAGAACATACGAGTTCCATTCGTAAAGTATATAGAAAGTTGTTTTTATTTTCAGCCGACTTCAAAAGAAGAAGGTTTTCAATTCGTTGCAACCTTTTTTATTTATGTTCACCGATTACTCGAAGTCGCCTGAACCAATTTGGAAAATTCGTTTTTTTTTTCAAAGGGAATAACTTCCCAGGTCATCACCAAATCAACAACAAATTATATTTATATTAAAATCGGTTGTACAAAATTTTTAATTTTGCCACTTGTTGCTACTTACAATCAAATTAACATTTTTTCTAAAAACGTCAATATTTTAGACGTTTTAATTACATAGAACAACACAGGCCACCAGCGGACCAGAAGGAAGTAGTCATACGCTGGTGTTCCCCTGTTTCAAAGTATAAGTCCACGCCATTCTATGCGTACAATAAAACTAATTGCAGCCGCACTGCTCACTAGACTAAAGTCAAACGTCTACTGCAAACTAAACTAATCACAAATGTAACGCAAAATATTTGCGGTGGACACACATATATGAAAAACTGGCTCAGCTCATTGGTTATTATGTACTACTACGGCGACACTGAACTAAGTTACGCTGTTCCATTCAACTGCGGCAATGTCACCGCACATTAATCAGTCGCTCGCTCGGCGCTTGTAGAGTTGTCACGTGTTGTGTTGATTTAAAAAAAAAATCTTGATAAAATATGCCGGGGTGTGTTCTTAGATATTGCACAAAAATTCACGAAATGTTAGTAAAAACCAAGGAATCACTTTTCATAGGTAAGTAAGATACTTAAATAATAAAAAATATTATAGATTAATAACTAAAAAGTTATTTCTTTTGCACCAACTTGTGTCATGGAATTTAGATTATGAAATTAATTGTTCAGATACCACATTTCTGTGAGCAAGTGTAAGACGATTATATTATGCACAATTTTTTTTGTAGAAATAAATAGAACCTATTTATACCCACACCCACACCCACACCGACGCACACACACGCACACGCACGCACACGCACGCACACGCATGCACACGCACGTAGCCGCACGCACACGCACGCACACGCACGCACACGCACACACACGCACGCACACGCACACACACACACGTACACGCACGCACATGCACGCACACGCACTCACACGCACGCACACGCACGCACAGGAACGTACATGCACGCATACGCACGCACTAGCACATACACGCACACGCTCGCACACGCACGCACACGAACGCACACGCACGCACACGCACGCACATGCACCCACACGCACGCACACGCACGCACATGCTCGCATACGCACGCACACGCACGCACACGCACGCACACACAAGCACACGCACGCACACGCACGCACACGCATGCACACGCACGCACACGCACGCATACTCACGCACACGCACGCACACGCACGCACACGCACGCACACGCACACACACGCAGGCACACGCACACGCACACGCATATATATAAGATTACATAAAATAGCAAACAACGCATTAAGATTAAATAAAATATAATAAATATTAAATATCTAAATATATAGGACTAGTAAAATAACGATTAATTGATTGAAGGCTTTTCATTTTCATTCATGTCGGCCTAACTATACTTTTCAAAATAAATGAAGCCATAATTCAAAAGAAGCGCCTTTTTGACAGAAATTTGTTATTTAACGAGTCTCGACATTGTTATATCAATTTCGTTAATTATGAATAGTGAAAAGTGAAAATGTCGAACTTATGTAATCATGAATTGTGTGCGAAAGAGGTTTTAATGTAAATTATTGGTTGCATCAATGAGTGCGGAACATTAATAATTGCTATAAACATAACACAAATTTTCACCGCATTGCGGAAAACGTAATTGGTAAATACGAAATCTAACCAAACTCATCAAGGTAAAGTCAAACTATACTAAAGAAAATCATAATGAATTTTATACATTGTAGTGAGTTGCATCCCGTTAAAAGCATTGTTGCTGCTGAATATTTAAGATTAAGAAACTTTTATAATGTTTGTTTTAGGTACAATCTCTCGAATGCGATAAGTTTTCCTGGTTAAATTGTTTCGATTCTCTTAAAACTAAATTTAAGAATCGTCGCTACCGCACGGTAATTTTACGCGATAATTTTATTTCATTGAAATAAATTTTTAATTTTTATTGCAGATACGAACTGCGTAATAATATCTAGTAAGCCATGTCGTTCTGTGGGTGTCGTAAGAAGCAAAGTAACGAAACTGAAATAGGAGATGGGCAGCAGCGTCTTCCTAATAACATATAATAAAATAAAAAACTGCGGCTGCCTGCCCTTTCGCTAAGTGGGGTAACTATGAATGGGACAATTTATGGGTGAGGTCTATGTGCAGTAGACTTAAAAGGATAACCGACTGTAAATTAACATAAATTTTGCTTATATTACATAATATTATATTTTTTTTTCAAATATTTTAATTATAAAATTAATGAACTGTTTTTATTACTATACTTTTTTATTTCAATAAACCCACTCTAAATTTACGTAATTGCTTTAAAATATGAAAGAAATAACAGCTTTCTAAGCAAGCATAACGAAGCAATTGGTCATTGAAAGCGCCCCGGCTTTCGTTAGTTAATTGAATTTTTATATTCTCTTTTTGTTCAGTAGCAATAGCAGATTTAGATATTTTTACGTTACGAGAATAACGTAAAATGTATGTACATTTCAATTTTATTTAATAAAATAAGGGCAATGAAGGTTATACACTTACTTAAAATAATATTTTTCCTGCTTAATTTAATACTTTATTAAATTTTCATTAGCCTAGTATTGTTTCCTTCGTTCTTCTGTTTAGTGTCGCGATAATGATTGCATTAATTTATCAAAATGCAGATACGTTTTCATGCTCTCATGATTTTATGTCTGCAGAATATAATGTAATGAATTTTTACGTAGTGTCGCGCTACCACTTTTACTAAGAGGTAGGACTCCTCTCCTGTCAAGGAGTCCGATAACCTGGATGGGTAACACCATCTTACCTATTTCTGCCATATAGCAGCGCTTGCTCTGTCGTGTTCCGGTCTTGAGGGTATAGAGGAGAGCCAGTGTAATTACATGCTGTGAGGCAGTCCATCTTAGTCCTTAGTGGTGATAAGGCATTTGTAGCCTTCTTCTTCATGGCTGCACACGTAAACTAACACAATTTGATAAGATAGTCCCAGTCAATACATCAGATTGTATAAAAACAAATTATCGCTAAAGAAGACCGATTTCTTCCAAGGTTGATTCGCGAGGTTATTGAAATCCATAAACATCTTAACTTTACTAATTTTAAATCCCAACCCAAGCATACAAGACTTCACGATACCTACTATAAGTTCATACGGCGTAGATCGGAACAAAAATTAATAATTTTAAGCTGTGGTTAACTTTAACATTGGGACGTCGAACACTTCAGTTCAGTTTCCCCCGTGACCGCTGGTGCTGTAAAGTGCTTGAAACGTCGGGAATATAAAATAATTTCAATTACGAGTACGCCATACAATCCATAAAAACTAGGTTTTTTTAATGTGTAGGTTTCGCGCATATATATGAAAACACTTTTATATGTTATAAACATACATACATACATAAACACTCACGCCTGTCACCCAGAGAGGGAGGGCAGAGACTATGGACTTCCATTTGGCACGATCCTGACAGACCTCTCTCGCTTCCTCCACATCCATATACCTACGCATACACGCTCGTCGGTTAAAGGTACTCTTGATTTGGCCCATTTTCAATATATTGCCAATTTGGTCGATAAACTTTCGCCTAGGGCGACCCTTCCCGACTCTGCCGTTCACCTCTGCAACATAAATTTGCTTTGTCACTCTTTCCTCATTCATTCTTTCTACATGACCAAACCACCGAAGCATTCCTTTCTTAATCCTGGTCACAACATCATCTTGCAAACCACATGTATGTACTTTTATATGTTTGAAGTCGGTTAATTAACACGTGCAT
Source organism: Parnassius glacialis (assembly GCA_033319125.1). NCBI lineage: Eukaryota > Metazoa > Arthropoda > Insecta > Lepidoptera > Papilionidae > Parnassius > Parnassius glacialis. The sequence continues at coordinate 35,042,718 of JAVANC010000001.1, read as the reverse complement.
CATGTGTACACTTCACATATACACACTTGACTACATTCAATACTTATATCTAATATATTTTATTCTATAAAAATATTCCCAAATGTAAAAAAGGATATAATTATGTACGTGTGATGACAGACGATATAATGTGGGTCAGAAATACCAGAACTCTGCAAAGTGCAATTAAAAATATACGCCTCAGTAAATTTATATCTCTCTGTATCTAGAATCTGCACGAACGTAAAAGTGAGAATTATTGTATAGTTTATTTTATTTAAGCCTTTAATAAAATATTCATTTAATTATACCGTTTGTTTCATTATATCTCTAAAGGACAGTAAGATTAATTATTTTAACGAATAATTAATCTTTACGATATTAATTATAAACGTGGTTATGCTTTTGAATAAATTCATAATTTTATATTAATATACGTACAGGTAATTTACGCATAATTTTTTCAGAAAATATTGAAAATAAATCGCAAAGATTTATTTGAAGGTTAGTGATGGACAACAAAGCCGTGCCAGTAAAATAATTCCTATTCGTCCCTTTATGAACGCTTCCGACTTGGTCCCTGTTAATGACGGTTCAACCCAAAATGAATTTTGGCTTATGTTTGCTAAAATATCACAGAGAACAGAAATTCTCCGAAGTTAATATATATCACTATATTATATATAAAGTGAACAACTTTCCATATTTTAATACCCATATTTTAAGTTGCGCCAACTGGTATCCATTTTTAAGAGATGTTTCCACAATCCCACCGCTGGTCGTACAGGATAGTGAGCATAGAGCCGTTATACTGTCAATGCTGCTCCTCATCAACAGGGCATGAAGCTTTTGCATGAAAAATGTCTTTTAATGACGTTACTGAATCCAGTATCCGGGTCTACCATTAATTCAGATTCATGGTAGCATTTTATTGCATTGACAATGAAGTTACTTTAGTATGCCAAAGGAGACAATTTCTTTATGTATGGAGAATGGGCCCACCACAAATTGTGGCTTAACTTAATGAATTGCATATCGATTTATTCCTTATAGTCTATAGATTACAAAAGTAGTATTAGTTTTGCCGCGTCTAACGGGAATAGTGAGAAATTGAGAATTAAAATATGAAAATAACCATAACCTAAAAAAAAAAACTAAAAGCAATTGTCTCGTAGTTTTCACCGGTATTACAAGGTAAGATAGTGCACTGTTCAATAATTAATAGTATAAAGTATAAATTTACTGCGTAATAACATACCCATTTATGATTTTAAAAAGTAATAAATAAATAGCAAGTTAATGTTTTGTACTGGTTGTGTTTGGATAAAAAAAAACAATGTATAATATCACAATATTAATTAGAGACATATTTATCATATTTAGCACGAACATTCAGATGTGGTGTGGAGAATTTGATTGCTTGTATAAAATATATCCCAAACAACATTTAAGTCTTGTACATTATATACAACGTGTCCCAAAATTCAACGATAAGCCAACACCGGAGGATAGACCTGCCCCGGACTAATCGGGGAAAAAAAGAAAAAAAAATATATCCCAACTATATTTTAAGTTATATAAAAAAATGAAATTCTTCAGAAATTGAGACCGTTTATGATATTTTTCACTACCATGATCACAATTTTTTTTTATAGGCAACCTGAATAGTACTGCTATCTACCACAATTCTTAAAAACTCCAGAATAACCCCTTTTTTATCACGAAAATTAATGAAACTTGTTTTATTGCCTAAATTTTTTGAAGACTTTTACTTTTAACCAAATTTAACTTATCGTGGTGTAAAAAAAAGTATGAACACTATCTAGTATGGCAAGTTTTTTTAAAAATTGACGCAATTAACCAACATTCCAAAATGGTATAATACTCTAGGAAAACAAGTTATAAAAAAATATGTGCCTATTATTTCTAAACAGGGGCCAAATTCCTTAAATTGTAATTGTCAGTAATCACTTTTACTACATGCCCAAAATGGGTTCCTGTTACAATTTCTAGGAATTCGAATGGGACATTAATACCTTAGATGTTAGAGAGAGATAGATAGATAGATATTTACGTTAAAAAGAGACAACAACAGAGCAGGTAGAGAAGCTGTTATTATTCTCAGCAAGTCGGTTCAGTACGCTCTGCTCCTTTGTTTACTGTGCACCGTTCCCAATTCAACTTACGTGGCCCTCGTACATACTATCGACTTTTGGCTTGGCTTTTTGGAGTGTAATCGACCTGCAAACTGAACTGCCCTGGCATTATCTTGGACTACGATTGTGTGTTTTGTGATTTAGAGTTCTTGCGCATTTTGGACTGTTTGGCGTTTAACATGCCGCAACCGTACACACCACAGGAAAACGCTAATATGCATTTAATCTATGGAGAATGCCGATGTAATGCTAACGCTGCTAGCAGACTGTGTCGAGAAAGATACCCAAATACTCAAAAATATCCTGATTATCGAGTGTTTATTAATGTGCATCAAGCGTTTTCGGAGGGTCATATGCCATCCAATAGGAGAAGCGCTGGAAGACTAGATTGGATCGTGATGAAGAAGTTCTCAATGAGATAGAAAATGACTCGACTACTTCGGTACGTGCCATAGAAGAAGCTACAGGAATCCCGAAAAGTTCTGCACATCGAATATTAAAACGTCACAAGCTTCACCCATATCACTACAGGCATGTGCAGACGTTATTACCGCGGGACTATCCGCTACGGGTCACATTTTGCCGTGTAATGCTGCAAAGGCACAGTGAAGATCCCCACTTCCTAGACAAAATTCTATGGTCAGATGAAACAACGTGCAAGAAAGATGGGTATTTAAATCATCACAACCTACATAGTTGGAGTAATGAAAATTCACACTTGATGAGACAAGACAAATCCCAATATAAATTCAAGGTTAACCTATGGACCGGCATATTAAATGGAAAAGTAATTGGGCCCTTTGAGTTACAAGGAAACTTAGATGGCAATAGTTATTTAAACTTTTTACAAAATGACTTGCAAGAATTGTTAAACGACGTGCCCTTAAGTGATCTTCAAAAAATTTGGTTCCAAAATGATGGTTGCCCAGCACATTATGCCCGTCCTGTGCGAGAATATTTAAATCAAGAGTATCCAGGGCGTTGGATCGGGCGACTTGGTCCTATCTTATGGCCACCCCGTTCACCCGATTTGAACCCCCTGGACTTCTTCTATTGGGGTTGTCTTAAAAACAGGGTCTACTCAAAACCCATTGTGACATTGGACGAGCTTCGTCGAAATATCACTCAGGCTGCTGATTATATTAATAGCAGAAGATATGCAAGACAAATAAAACGATAATTTTTAAGGCGATGTCGTGCATGTATTAATGCTGGTGGCAAACAGTTCGAACATTTGCTATAATGTTAATAACTTAATAAATTACACGTGAAACTGTTTGTACCATTTGTTTTGAAATATTAAACATTTTTCAAGAACTAATACTTTTATTACACCCGACCGTCATTTGGCCCCTGTTAAGAAATAATAGGCCCATATTTTTTTATAACTTGTTTTCCTAGAGTATTATACCATTTTGGAATGTTGGTAAGTTGCGTCAATTTAAATAAAAAAACTTGCCATACTAGTGTTCATACTTTTTTTTACACCACGATAAGTTAAATTTGGTTAAAAGTAATACAATACAATACAATACAATAACTTTATTTCAGGCATCAAGGACTTAAAAATTAAGAACATTGGCCCATAGCAATATATACCTTAACCTAAAAATATATATAAAATATAGACATAACTTAACACTATTTAGGGAACTTTTTTCTTTGGCGCGTCCCTGTATCGGCGAAACACTACCCCAGAGGGCCAGAAATCGGGAGCGAGGAATGTCTCTTTATGTTTTGCAGGAACCTGGAGTACGTAGGAATTGAAGTTCGTTGACCTATTAGACTCCAGACGCGGCAAATGCAAAGAGATCGGATCCTCAATGCGGCATCGGCTTCGTTCTTCCACGAAACGCAAGACGTCTTCTCCCGACGTACTTTTGTCCAAACGGGAGATGTAGAGTTGTATAGTTGGCTCCACAGCACGCAGAGTTGTACTCGCGTTTATCTTGGCGGTCCCACGCTGGTTACAGACTGGTCGCGACCGACGTCTCTTCTCAACGAGAGTAAACCCGTCCTTATCAATCTTGTCTTGGGTCACCACTGGAACTGATTTTATTTCCACATTCTTCCGCTTTCGACCACAAGAGGGTGCCGGTTGTTTTCGGGCAACATCAGCAAAAGGCTTTCCTTGTTTTGAGTTTGGCTTCGGCGGAGGAATACCAATGGGTTCAGTCAAGGGTTGAGGTGGTGATGTAATAGTTTAAAATAAGTTTCATTAATTTTCGTTATAAAACAAGAGTTATTCTGGAGTTTTTAAGAATTGTGGTAGATAGCAGTACTATTCAAGTTGCCTATAAAGAAAAAAGAAAAAAATATTTAAAAAATTGTGGTCATGATAGTGAAAAATATCATAAACGGTCTCAGATTCTGAAGAATTTAATTTTTTTTATATAACTTAAAATATAATTGGGATATATTTTTTTTCTTTTTTTCCTCGATTAGTGCGGGGCAGGTCTATCCTCCAGTGTTGGCTTATTGTTGAATTTTGGGACACGCTGTATATATACTGGCTGGCCAAGCAGACGTTGTTCTGCCCTTTTCGACGACCCTTCATATAAAAAATCCTTAAATTCGTAATAAAAAATATTGAGTGTCACCTAACAGAATCTCGTGTCGAGAAGTGATATCTCTTTTTAGTAATAAATATGTAATATACAAATACTTATATGTATTTGATAAGTTATCTATGTAGTGAAATATTTTCTTATTATACAAACTGCAAAAATGATTCATTACACTAATTTTTCCCCATTATACGCGTACATTAACCACGATACAAATATCGAAACAACAATTTTTTTCTGATTTCATAATTTCCGTTAGATATTCATAGAATCCTTAGACAATTTACTATAGTAAATTGGTATCTTTTTTTATGGGTTAAAATTATTAAATTGCGTTAAAATTTCTAGTAGGCCCAAAACGATTGTCTTTTTCTTGTCCTTCAAGCAAGTGCTTTAAAAATTGATTACAAATTTTTTACAGTGCCGTACTATATAAAGCTTGCTAGTTAATGCTTTATATTATATTTAAAAGTTAATAAATCGTTTTCTATAAAATATTTTTTTGAGAATACGCCGATTACCACTACGGCCCAGATTTTTTCTTTAACAAGTAATGTCTCCCAACTTTATTAAGTTTACATTTACGTCCATAGTTAGTTAAGAATTTTATCTTTAAACGGAATACTTATCCCAAATTCAATTTTTTTTTTCATATATAAAGGGTGGTAAAGTGTTAAATACCATTATTCATCACAACGCAATGCATTTCGTTTTTGATGCGCCGAATAATTTTATTCATTCCAAGGGATTTGCTGTAGATTTTCCGACTTCAAAAGCAATCTTTTTTTTATAGGATAAGGGTGAAAAACGAGCACACAGTCCACCTGATGGTAAGTGGTTGCTGCGGCCCATAGACATCTACATCTATCCTCTATTACAAATCAAAATGTAGATGCGTTGTCACCCGTGAAGACTAAGATGGAATGCCTCATTTCCAGTTAAAAGGGCCTCCGGCCACCTGCACTCACCGAGCGAAACGCAGAAGTAAACCTCTACTTCACGCTGGTATTCTGTGAGGTCGTGGTACCACCCCGGTTCGAGCCGGTCCATCCGTGCGACAGCAAAAGCTGCCGCGTGGCTTTACCACTGTTGAACAAAAGTTGCCGCGTGGCTCTACCTATCTATCTCTAGATAGAGAGATAGATAGATAGAGATTTGCAGAGATAGATATATGTATATATATCTATCTCTGCAAATGGTGTCATAAAAGGACACGTGGTAGCTCTGACTCGTAAAGAAAAATGTATAATATATATTTCATGAGGTAAAGAATAAACTAAGAGAAAAAAATATTTCTTTAAAAAATATTTTTTTAAAACTGTACCTATATGTATATTAATACGTGAAGAGAAAGCTCTTTGTTTTGTACCTCTTTTTAGGGAATTTGTGCGAGTGTGAGATTTGGCATAGTTAAAGTTTATATTGAGAAATAGTGCAGAAGTAAAATGTCTGAATAATAATATTTGTTACAGATACATTAAAAAATCAAATACAACATACATTGATTACGTTCATACTGATAATGTCTAAGAGTAAGTTACAAGCAAAAACGTAACATGCCAGCTTATAATATTATATGATTACTCTAAGGCCAGTCGAAGATTTAATAGTCTGTGAGTGGGAGTGAATGAGTCAGTCGCACAGAGTAAAGATTGTCGCCAAAAAATTAGTTGATGTTGCCAAATATTTACTGACTGATTGACTGAATAGGCTGTGAATTTTGTGTTATTCCAAATGTCCCTTTTACAATTATGAGTGGAGGCAAGAAAGCGTTTATTTTTATTTTGCAGTTAAAAGTGAAATACATCTTGCATAATATACTAACCTAAAAAATAAAGATTTACAGTAGAATTTTTACCACTAGGTGAGGCCTCTTACTTTAGGGGTACCTTCTTAGAGCTAGGACGACATTAGAGATGACTGAACTGACTTATATGATGCACGGGTAATGGTGAGAGATGAGCTACATATTTATGCCTTTGCCTGTAGAAATTAATGGTCCAAAATACAATAGCATTATGCTACTGCTGCACTTATTTAAGTAAAATTTGCGGACTGGTTTAGCTAGTCAAGGATAAGTTGTAAGAATTCAAAATACAAAATATTTTTAGTATAGGAAAATATTGCATGCCTCATGAGTATATTTACTTAAAATGAGAAAAAGAATTTGGATTAAATTACGTTAAGTTAGATTAACCCGACCTCTACCACCAACAAATAAGGAAGAAGAGATAGACAAGTTGCGCTGGCATATTATAGGATTATCCGAAGTCCGAAGAGAGGGGGAGGACACGGTAATCCTCGAATCCGGCAACTTGCTCTATCACCGGGAGGGCGACCATCTGTCCCAAGGAGGTGGCGGATTTATCGTCCACAAGTCTCTCGTTAACAACGTTGTAAACGTCGGGAGTGTGTCGACGAGGGTTGCGTACCTTATACTCAGAATCACCAAACGGTATTCGCTGAAGGTCATACAGGTTTACGCACCAACCTCGGCACACCCCGATGAGGAGGTGGAGGAAATGTATGAGGAAATCTCTAGAGCCATGCATTCCTCCAAAACCCAATATACGGTGTTAATGTGAGACTTTAATGCAAAACTAGGCACAAGAGAGAACGGTGAGCTGAAAGTAGGGAAATTTCGAATAGGGCAACGGAACCCAAGGCCGACTTAATGGAGAAAGAGGGACTCTTTATGATGAACTCTTTCTTCAAGAAGCGGCCCCACAGGAAGTGGACCTGGTCGAGCCCCGACGGTTCGACAAAAAATGAGATTGACTTCATTATTACGACAAGGCGACAACTGCTCAGTGATGTCTCAGTGATCGCGAGGGTGAAAACCGGCAGCGATCACCGAATGGTTAGAGGCACACTGAACCTAAATGTTAAGTTGGAGAGGTCTTGTCTGATGAAGTCAACGCTCCGACCCCTCGTGCTCTAATCCAAAGCCCCGAAACCTTTCAGCTCGAGTTACAAAACCGTTTTCAGTGCCTAGAAGACTGCAATGAAGTGGACGATATGAATGACAAGCTCGTGGAAACTGTCCATGCGGTCGGAGCTAAGTTCTACAAGACCCGCCGCAGAAGAACACAAAAACTCTCCGATCACACTCTTAATCTCATGGCTGTTAGACGGGAGATGAAGCTACATTCTTCATCAGATTTGACAGCATACAGGTAACTGAACAGACAAATCTCCAAATGCATACGGCGGGACTTACGCAACTTCAATACAGCTCGTATTGAAGAAGCGATCAAGCGGAACCAAGGCTCCAAAGTCTTTTCCAGAGATCTGTCTGCCAGAAAGAGCCAACTGTCAAAGCTGAAGACAGAATGTGGCAGCATCGTTTCCGGGACACCTGAGATTTTGAGTGAGATTGAGAGGTTCTATGGGAAGCTGTACACATCATCGTTGGAGCCACACGCAAGTGTGAGTAACGATCCAAGAGCGAGTCTCATCCGATAATATTCCGAAGATATCCCGGACGTCAGTCTGAGCGAGATTAGAATGGCTATCCAGCACCTTAAAAACGGTAAGACCCCAGGCGAGGATGGAATTACAGCGGAGCTTCTGAAAGCGGGTGGAAGACCGGAACTTGAAGTCCTTCAGAAGCTCTTTAATTCCGTCCTCCACGGTGGCATTACACCGGAGGTGTGGAGCAGAAGTGCGGTGGTCTTGTTCTTCAAGAAAGGTGACAACGCTCTCTTGAAGAACTACACACCGATTTCCCTTCTGAGCCGCGTCTACGTGCTGTTTTCGAGAGTCATTACAAATCATCTCGCGCGCAGACTTGACGACTTCCAGCCTCCCGAACAAGCCGGTTTCCGAAAGTGCTTTAGCACCATAGACCACATACATACCCTACGGCAAATTGTACAGAAGTCCGAAGAGTACAATTTGCCACTATGTCTGGCGTATGTGGACTATGAGAAAGCCTTTGATTCCGTCGAAATTTGGGCGGTGCTGCAGTCCCTTCAGCGGTGCCAAGTTGACTATCGGTATATCGAGGTGCTGAAGTGTTTGTACAGTAGAGCTACGATGGCTATCCGAGTACAGAACCAGAGTACGAAACCTATCCAATTGCAGAGAGGTGTAAGACAGGGTGACGTTATATCCCCGAAACTCTTCACCGCTGCATTGGAAGACGTTTTCAAGCTTCTGGACTGGAAAGGATACGGAATAAACATCAATGGCGAGTACATCACTCACCTTCGATTTGCCGACGATATAGTCCTCATGGCAGAATCGCTGGAGGAACTAAGCGCTATGCTGAATGACCTCAATAGTGTCTCCCAACGGATAGGTCTTAAGATGAACATGGACAAAACAAAGATTATGTTTAATGTCCATGTCACACCTATGCCGGTAGTTGTTGGGAGCACTAAGCTCGAAGTTGTTGACGAGTATGTTTACCTGGGACAAATAGTCCGACTAGGTTAGTCCAACTTCGACCGAGAGGTCAATCGACGGATTCAACTCGGTTGGGCAGCGTTCGGGAAGCTACGACACATCTTCTCATCAGAAATACCTCAAAACCTTAAAACAAAATTGTACAACCAGTGCGTGTTGCCAGTGATGACTTACGGAACTGAGACGTGGTCCTTCACTGCTGGCCGTATGAGGAAGCTCAAGGTCGCTCAGCGAGCTATGGAGAGGGCTATGCTCGGAGTTTCTCTGCGTGATAAACTTAGGAATGAGTATATCCGCAGTAGAACCAGAGTAACCGACATAGCCCAACGGATTAGTAAGCTAAAGTGGCAGTGGGCCGGCCATATAGCTCGAAGAACCGACAACCGATGGGGAAGAAAGGTTCTCGAGTGGCAGCCTCGTACCGGTAGGCGAAGTGTAGGGCGTCCCCCCACAAGATGGAGTGACGACCTGGTAAGACATGCAGGAAGTCGATGGATGCAGGTGGCTCAGGACCGTGCTTTGTGGCATTCTTGGGGGAGGCCTATGTTTAGCAGTGGACTTATGAAGGGCTGTAATGATAATGATGATGATAGTTCTTGAAGAAAAAACGAAATAGGGTCGTTAATAAATATATTCCAACTGACACATTTTAATTATAAATGTTTTAATAAATAACTTCATAAAATGAAATCAATTATTAAAAGAGCATGATCCTGCGACTGTCGAGCTGACCCATTCGTGGTATAAATATTTTTTTTTATATGATAGGGCGACAAACGAGCACACAGTCCACTTGATGGTAAGTGGTTGCAGTGGCCCATAGACATCTTTATTTATCCTCGTTTGCGAATTAAAATGCAGATGCGTTGTCACCCGTGAGGACGAAGATGGAATGCCTCTTTTCCATTAAAAAGAATCTCCGGTTCTCTACACTCACTATACGAAACACAGCAGTGTTAAGCTGCTATTTTATGCTGGTATTCTGTGAGAGCGTGGTCCTTCCCCGGTCGAGCCGACCCATTCGTGCTACAACTATTCCAGTAATATAGCTGCAGCATGATTCTACCACGAAAAACTAGCGGGGGCTTGTTTTTCAAGCTTATGCCGTACATGTTCTATGGGGCTTAAGTCGGATGAGCCCTCTGAATTCCCCATTGCATTGCTTTTAATGTCTCCAAGGTTTTCGACAACTACGGCCTCAGTATGGGGTACGTATTATCATTCATAAAAATAAATATATCCTTTATATAAGGGAATACCTCCACATAGCATAACTGACTTACCACCATATGCCTCTTTTCCAATGATGTTGCATTGCGAGTACCTCTCTCCCGGGCCTTTCCGCACTTTAATCCTTCTGTTATCTGGTTTCAACCAAAATCTATACTCATATATGAAGAGAATTTGACCCCAAGCTTCGTCGTTAGTGATTGCGAGTTAAATTAACTCGTTACTCGATGACATGTGGCAAGAAAGGGACCTGTAGCAAGTGTGAATTAATACAGCCGATTTCAGACATTTTCTCGCAGATTTTGTGCTAACTGTAATCTCTCAAACTTCTTGGAGCCTCTTTCTTACCTCATAAGAAGTTAAGGTCCGGTTTCTAAGCACGCTGGTAATGACGAACTGTTCATCTCTGGCCAGATTTCCGTTTACGTAAAACGCGAGTTTAGTATAAAGTCCTGTCCGGCGATACCTCTTGACAACTCTATGTAAGTACCATCGATTTTGATACTCGTAATATTTGGGCTACTTGTTTGTAAGTGTGCCCATTCAAATAAAGTAACAGCCCTAGCAACTTGAGTAGAGATTAGATCTGGCATTCTCAATTTATTTGCAGTATTAATTCACGACTGACACGATAAAAAAGGCAGTCAAGGTAAAAATTCATACGTGAGCAACCCGGCTTCGATCACCGCCGACACCAATGACATTCGTAATTGCAATCTTATGTGCTATTTTTACCACATGTTCGGTGGGGCCCTAAAAGCCTCTCCAGAATATTGGTCTGTTGGCAATTTTACGCTTTGCTCTGATTGTGGTGGTAGTGGTATAAGATAATTCAAGTTATTATTAACTTTTGGTAGGTATGTAAGTTGTTTTGGTTTAAGTACAAGGTCTTTAAGGTCTATAATTGTATCTAGTTGTTTCAATAGGTCAATACCAATGAGACCAATTTTATGTGCTGATTTACCACATGTTCGTTGGGCCCTAAAATCCTCTCAGAAAAGAAAGGAGGCCAGTGCCCAGCAGTAGACTGTATGCAAGCTGTAACTTTAACTGTTTAACTTTAACTATAGCTATAAATTCATTTGTATTTGATATATCTCTAGCATTGTTTGAATATATTGTGGTTAAGTATTTCCGTGAATTGAGATTAAGTGTGGGTATTCGGAAAAATATAGCTTGGGTTTCTGTTATAATTCTTTTTCAATATGATAATGGTCCATGGTCAATTTTGAGTATCAATACAATAAGTACCATGTACTCGGCGGTGAATGAAAATATCGTAAGGAAACCTGTATGTCTGAGAAGTAAGAATAAATATTTGAAAAAGTGTGAAGTTTACCAGCAGGCATTGGGCAGTGCGGCGGACATTTTCTTGCCCTACATCCTCTCAGTAATGTGAGGAGGCCTATGCCCAGCAGTGAGACGTATATAGGCCTATAACTTTAACTTTTTAACTTTAACTAACGAATTTGTAAAATGTTTTATCTTATCAATATGACCTAAAAATAGTAAACCTTTCCATTTGATGTAACTATTATATAGGTTTCAGTATGGCATCATATTTACTCAATGTACACGTTCCAATAGCAATTTAGTGTCATCTTCGGGACTTTTTTATCGAACCAATATTAGACATCTGTCATTCGTGAATGGTTAGTTCATTTGACCCGGATCGCATCAAGGTATTGATAATTGCAATGACATGTTTTGAATGTTCTGGATCGAATGATTGACAGAACCTACGACCATAGTAATAACGTTCCGACGACCGGCATTATTGAGCGGCTTGCACAGATCACGGAGTAAAGAAACTTGAAATGATCCCTTTGAATGACCGAATGACCCGGTTCATGATACGAATCAATACTTATTTTTTTATAGGTGAGGGGGCAAGCGAGCATGTGGATCACCTGATGGTAAGTGACTAACGCCGCCCATGAACAGCTGCAAAACCACAGGAATTGTAGATGCGTTACCGACCGAAAAAGGAGTAGGCTCTTTTCTTAAGGTCTCTAAGTCGTATCGGTCCGGAAAATCGCTGGTGGTAATCGATTCCACAAGTAAGTTGTTCAAGGAAGAAAACATCTTCTAAATCACACAGTGGTGGACCGCCAATCATCCAGATGGTATGGATGGTATCGCGAGTTTTGTCGCGATGTGCGATGGTGAAATTGAGCGGCTAGAATTAATCCTAACAATTTCTCAGAGCACTCCCCGTAGTAGATGCGAATAAATACGCAAAGAGATGCAACATCTCTTCGAAGCGTCAGTGAATCGAGCCGATCGGAAAGGACTCGGTCATGGACGATTCGAGCCGCTTTGCGCTGGATGCGGTCAAGTGGAAGGAGCTGGCACTGGGGAGCCCCAGCCCAGGGATGGGATTAGTATTCCATGTGAGGCCGAACCTGCGCATTGTAAAGTTGCAGGCGGTGTGCCGGCTTTTTTTTCCCGTTCGGTTTTCCCGAGAAATATTGGCACGGCCGGCGTATAGAGCATCACCAGTGCTGTCATCCGCATTGCAATGAATGTTACCGATTTGCATACCGATAATAGATATGCAGAAGAAACAGCGTTGGTGATAGCACGCAGCCTTGTGGATCACCAGCGTTAGTAGGCTTGTAATCGGAGCATGCATCGTCTACTACGACCTTGGTGTTCCGATCAGCCAGAAAACTGGTGAAACAAATGCACAATTCCCCGGAAAACCCATAGGTAGGAAACTTCGAATGAAGTGCTTTGTGCCAGAACCGATCGAAGGCCTTTGCTATGTCCAAACTAACGGCTAATGCCTCCCTCTTGGACTCGATCGCTTGCGCCAATCTATGTCTTGGGTAAACAAGAAGACCACCAGCTGCGTGAGCCCGACGGAAACCGTATTGGCGGTCACTAATCAGCTGGTGCTCTTCATGGTACCGCAAGAGCTGGCGGTTAATAATGGACTCCATTACTTTCGAGAACAAGGAGGTGATGGAGATATGCCTATAGTTGCACGGCTCAGAGCGGTTACCTTTTTTAGGGATCGGGTGTACGAAAGCTTTCTTCCTTGAATTCGAGACAACGCCTAGGAAGAGTACCAGAAAAGACGCTTGAGAACCGGTGCCAACTCTGGAGCGCACGTCCTCAGCATAATTAGCGAGATTCCGTCAGGCCTACTCGACTTGTGTATGTCCAGGGAGAAGAGTGTTTTGTGTACTGAGCACTGTGTGAATCGTACATCAGGCATAGAGATGGAACCCGTGCATTATGATCTCCTGCCAAGGCTATTCAAGAGTATTTCTGTAAGCCATCACTACCATCTCTGCACAGGGAGGATGACTCACTGGCTCACGCCACAAAAGAGAAAGCCGATCTTTTAGGCTTCGTTTTTGCGTCCAACTCGACTCTCGATGACGGTGGAACACACCTTCGACCATCCTAATAATGGGTAAAGTTAAAAAAATAAAAAGATAAAACTTTGGTTGTCAATCCGCTAATCAATCGTTGCAATTATGGCAAAATGCCCCCCACCCCCTCGCCCTTGAGGCAATTTATCAGAGAGGCCTATGTTTAGCAGTGGTTTTAATAGGATGTAACGGATGAATGGATGAATGGATGGGTGGATAAACTTAACAGAGGGTTAATAAAGATAAAAAGTACTGTGGCATTCCGTTAAATTTTAAGGCTCTTGTATAAGATAGCATAAATTTGAGCGGTCGTTACTAGGGCATTCTAATACAAGAGTTTACTTAGTTTCTACACCTTTACTTACCTATAAGGGATAAGTCAGTGCGTCACGGAGTCTTAAAATCATTCAACCTTGGCCATTTTTCTCGATAATTGCAAAAGGAAAAATTAAACCCATTTTTTACGTTCCTCTAAATTTGTCCCTGTATTCCAGTCAAAAAGACGAAGAAAAAAGCTTAAATATCGTTGGACTATAAAGTTTATAATTACAAATTTTGATATTATAATATATAAAATAAAATAAAAGCACAGTCTTTAAAAGAAGTCCAACTAATACTTACAGCTATACAGGCTGTAGTTGTATTTAGGTAAAACCGTGTGAAAATAGCGCTGTCGGAAGATGTTTCACGTCCGCTGGAAGTCTAGACACGGAAGTCAACTTTATGTACACAAACTGTGCAATATAATATTTCCAAATGCTAATATAGCAAAATAACGATTTCCAAATCCAAAGTCGTTTTACTTATGATACGGGAGATAATGTTAGTATGAAAGTAAACATAAGGTTTTCTGGTTCAACTTAGGTTTAGTTCGGTTCGTAGGCAAATTTTCGATATAATCATTATTTGCAATAAACTTTTTAATCTTCAGCTGAATAATTTTTAAGTTTTTGTAACAATGATCTGTAATGTTCGCGGCCCAAACTCACTAAGGCCACCACAGCCGCACTCTACGAGGAACTAGAGACACTTAGTTTGTGGTACGAATTGCTCGTATACACTATAGTTTAATCACTTAGTTTGTTGCTTAATTTTTGTTTAAATATGTTATGTTTTGTTAATGTTTTGTTTCATTTTAGTTTGCTTTAAAAAAATTGCCGAGAGGCTGCGGTTAAATTTATGTTTAGACGGCATTGCATAAAACAGGTTGTATTCTACTTCCCTTAAGTTTATTATTTATAATAACTTTAGCCGTAACATACGTTAATTATTCTATACAATAACTTGTATTGTTAGATGTTCTGGGAGGTTAGATTTACCCAGGGACGCGTGTGTACGGTGTGTACGCGGTGTGGAAGGGTGTGCGGCGCGCCTGTCTGCGTACTCGCTGCGTCCCATCCGTTGCTGTCCTAACAGTGTTTGTGGCACTAGGTGAGTGTGTAGTATCTATGTGTGTATGGCAGGCGATATTTCAATCGTTGGAATTTAGCGGTACGTAGGGTTCGATTAGAACGTCACGGGGCCTCCGGAGGCTTTCCGTAACGTTCGGAGTCGGAGCGTAGGTTGGGATGTGTCTCGACTCTTTCGAAATACCGCCGAGACATTTTTATTTATACAACTCGCTGATACAACCGCTCCGCACACAAAAATCGAGCGACCTCGTCGTGCGATGAAAAATGCGACCAATCACCACCTGACGTAAGCAGCCGTTTAATGTACAATTAATAACAAAACACTGCAGAACTCCCGCCTATCCTATAGCCATGCAACCAATCGCTAGTCACCGTGCGGGTGACAAACTACCATATTGCTATGCTGTATATCATTAGAGAGTAGGCTTACATTTTTTTAAGATAGGTGAATTAGAAATATGTTTGTTTTTTTTTATATGATAAGGGTGACAAACGAGCACACAGTCCACCTGATGGTAAGTGGTTGCTGCGGCCCATAGACATCTACATCTATCCTCTATTACAAATCAAAATGTAGATGCGTAATGTCACCCGTGAGGACTAAGATGGAATGCCTCATTTCCAGTAAAAAGGGCCTCCGGCCACCTGCACTCACCAAGCGAAACGCAGAGGTAAACCTCTACTTCACGCTGGTTTTCTGTGAGGTCGTGGTACCATCCCGGTTCGAGCCGGCCCATCCGTGCGACAGCAAAAGCTGCCGCGTGGCTCTACCACTGTTAAAAAGTTGTTCATTCAGCAGTGCAACTTTGCTATTATATTTTTATATCTCTAACTGTTCCAGCACACACAGTACATATAGTAGTCTTTTATTTCCAGTATGTAAGAATTCATAGGAGTAGTCGTTGGCTAGGTTGTGTTGAGCGTCCAATAGATGTTTAGCAAAATGGGATTTATCGGGATTGCAATTCCTGTACGCCGCTTAATGCTCTTTGTAACGTGTTTCGACGTTGCGACCAGTCTGTGGATGGTCTGACTTTAATATAATAAAGTGAATTTCCGTAAAGTAATGCCTGATGCTATTAATAATTTTCAATGTCTACGCAAAGCACGTTTTTATTAGTTATATATTTTTTTAAATAAAAATTAGACTAAGTAAAAAGTGACAAGCGACTTCAAATAACTAAAAAAAATAACTTTTACATTATTGCTTCTAGAGTTTAAGCTGAGACAGTTAAAATAAATTATTTTATTATCTTTAGTTTTTCGAAGTTAGCTTTTAATTTTGATTAAAAAGTTAAATTTAGACCCATTTTAATGGACTATGGAATATCACAAGTAATTAACTTACTACGTAAATATCTACATAAAAAAATCTATTTTTCTAAATTTATATGTCACTACCCCTTAAGAATAACTTATATAAATATAATTAAATAGTCAATAAAATCAGTTATCTATTAATAAGTATTACGCGTAGCATTTATACTAAGTTTTGAAGTTGGCTAAACACTTACACTGTAGTATATAAGACATAGGATATTGTATTATCCTGTTATAATTATGTACGAACAATATTATCATTTTAGTCGAATTGGCAATTTTCCAAGACCGGTTTAACGAAAAAAGTGACTCCCTAAAAAATTTGCTTCCCTGCAATGCAGTACCCGACGCAAGATTGAACCTCTTGTTTTATTAATTTAGATTAAGTTGTAGATACATTTTTTCGCTCATGATATTTCTGTAGGAATATATTTTTATAGTGTCGATATTAAATACATAACTTAACCGTTAAATTACAATTACTAGACATCGAAAGACTTAACTTTTTAAAAAAAGAAGCTAATTGGAAATATTACCCATTTCAAGTGTAAGACTACACGTAAAATTCATTTTGGAGTGCAAAATTAACATAATTTTGTTTTTGCAAAATAATGCACAAATTGAAGATGGACAAACGGACGAAAGCACTTGAGAGATTTGCATGGATTAACGATCTATATCTAGTATTTCATGCTTACCTAAAAAACTTTGCTTGCAGTGGCGTTGTGTGACCAGTAGTCCACTACTCTTTAAAATAGTCAAAGAGAGCGATGGTGAAGTCAAACATGTGGACAGGTGCTGTTAGGGACTGGTAGCTTATTGACTATTCTTGTTTAATTTAAATAAAGAATATACTTTGAGATGCCTATGGGGCAATTTATCTTTAATTTTGATAAAGTATATTAAATATAATTATTAAAGATTATGTTTATATTTGACAAACAAAAATTTTCATTTCTTACGTCGAAAGAAAAGAGTTTTAATTCTATTTTATTATCTAAATAAAAAGAACATCTCTAAAGGTAAATGCAATTATTTTTAATTTACTAAATGTTTAAAAGTCAAACAGAAATAGCCAAACTTTATAAAAAGAATTTCTCATTTTTTTAAACAAATTTTACGTCGCGTTAAATGTGTAGCTCTTCACTTTTACCTTATGTATTGCTTTAGTGTTAATTAGGTGTCAAGTTAGCTTCTTTATGATATATTTTTTAGAGATCGACCGAAGATTCGGTTTGGGTTTCGGCTTCGGCAAGTTTCGGCAAAAAATCTAGTTTCGGTAATAGTTTCGGTTTCGGCAAGAAATCTGCCGAACCTTTGGCGACGCCGAAACTCAGTGTTCGTGGATTATCGTGCTTCGTTCGGATGAGTTTGTGACTCGTGTATTATTCATAATTATACAGAAACAGAACTAGCAACTTTTGTATTCAATATAGATTATAAATAATACTTATTTAGTCACTCTTATGTTTAATTACCACTGGTTCGAAAAAAAAACTTTCGAACTAGTGGTAACTGTCCTGTCCTTGGAAGAACCAGCAAGTAAACCAGCGGTACTTTTTTTTAAATAACACCTTAAAATGAGAGGCGTAGCGTGGACTAATATAAACGTGGACGAAGTTGCATCAGCGATACCCCTTTTCTTTCGTTCCAAAGATCTACCCAATAGATTTATCCTACCAAATATGCTTTGACACGACATACCTACTCATATCTATTAATTTCTGACGAGTCTCGTATTCCGACAATGTAACAGTTGCGGTCTTTGAAGGTAGTAAGGGCCTCGCAGTTGCACTTAAGAGGGGCTTCTTGAGAGTACTCAAACAAACACACTTAAATTTGTGACTTTCTGTTTCGAGCGTGAAAGTGACCAAATGAATTATTCATCTTTGGTAAAGTCTGGGGGCATCGCATTTAGGGGGCCTCGCGAGGCCCCTTTAAGTGCGAGGCCGTGGGCGCGGGCCCACTACGCCCACGCCTATGTACACAATTAACAACACAAAACATATTAGAAATAGCTTGGTAGTGATCACCTCATTTTCAGGGGTTATTATCATCCATAAATTCCTTAATGTTATAATAACCTTTTTTTTACAAGCTCAGTTTGTTAAATATTTAGAACTTTAAGCAGGTTTTGTAAGTTTTTTGGGATTTTGTTGTGTGTATATTTTGTGTAAGAGTGTGCGTGTGATATATTATAAGTTAATGCTCTCATTGAATAATAATAATAATAATGTGAATACAAATAAATATGTTCTCAATTAGCGAGTAACTTTTTATAGGTGTAAGTGTTGAATGTTTTACAAAATTTACTTAAAAAGTATTCTTAATGTTAAATTGTTGATTTTTACTTCAAAATAAATAAATATATTGCTACACGACTATTACAATGACTGTTTTTCATTAACATGCATTACTAGATATAGATATGAAATATATACCAGATTTCAGTATACATTAAAAAAAATAACATATCTAAATAAGTTTCGGTTTCGGTTTCGGTTGAAAATCCTGTTTCGGTCGGACAGTAATATTTTTATAGGCTTCTATAGTGTATAAAAATATATCATTAAGGTATATTATTGGCTATTCGCCACAACAACTTGAAGAAAATTTACTGCTCACAAAAATTTTGTATTGCGCCATCGCGACTCTCTCTTGGGATACTCCAGTGAGATTAAAGTAATGTTAAGTTAGGAAAGGGCTGTGTTGCTTTGCGATTTCTCACGAGAAATATGTACGTATACTATACGTTTAAACTTAAGGTTGGCAGTATAAAAGTGAAAATAGAAAAGGGTTATTTTTATTTCACCTTTACACAAAATTCAAGCCTTCATTTAATGTTGAATAATACATAAATAAATATAATAATACAACAATAAGTAAGACTAATTGAAAATGAACTATGAGAAAATACTTCCAGAAATGTTTACAATATGGCGTATTCTGGAATATATGCCCAGCAGTGGATTAAATAAAACGGTGATCTATGTGTATTATAAAATATGTTCAGGCTATAATTTGGAAGTTAGTGTTCACTCGATCGAACTCGAACACGGCGACGATTTCCAAATATTTGCGGAGTCATTTACTCCACACATCATACTATTATTAATTGCTACAAATATAAACGGCAACAAATTTTGTCTTCACCTACCTCGAGCCTTCTAGTACTGTAGGCTCTACTGCAGTATCAGAGAAACTCGGACAATATCACTAATTAACTTCTGTCGGTAAATAGGCTCACAAACATTGCATTGTTACCTCGATTGTCAAAACGCTATATTTGTGTATTTCCAAATACAGTATATAGCTATCGCTAGGTTTTGACTCCAGAACCTGCGGAATAGATGCCACTTATCGTATTATTACCACTAGACTATTGAGTTTTACGACTAAAACTTAACTTAACTTACTTAACTTATCTTCACGCACAATCCCTGACGGGGTAGCCAGAGAGAACAGATCGCCAAGTGTCACGATCCTTACATACCTCTTTCGCTTCTTTCAGATTCATTATCTTCTTCATACATGCACGTCTAGGTATCCGAGTACTCTTGACCCTCCCCTCTTCGAGCAGTTTGCTCACATGGTCTTCGAAAGTTAGTCTCGGTCTACCTCGACACCTTTTAATATTAACTTTCGCGCTATATATTTTCTTCATCATTCGGTCTTCACTCATTCGCTCAACGTGCCCAAACCATACGACTAAACGACGAATACGACTAAAACGATAAATTGAAAGTTATAACACCTATCTCATATGTTGTGTAGACGCAAGGATATATAGCATCAGATATTTATGTAAATAATAAAACACTATTCAAATGTATACTGGAAAAGCTTTTAATGTCAAATATCCGCATGAATACAATTTCTGTAACGTAAAACATTAAGGCTTTAACTAGCCTGAATGACCTTGACGAAACGGCTATTGCAGAGATTTTAGCCAACGTCAACACCGTCTTGCAACTACGTTCTGTATTACTTATAAAAGTGCAAAGATTAATAGACTGCAGATATGACAATTATAAAAGTGACGTACTGCCTGTTATGCTTGCGCATCACTGAGAATTATGTCGTGGTTACGCATCTTCAATTACATTGTGCTGTAGCTTTGTCCGGTAGGCGTTACGAGCTATCAAGTGTTCAAGTTTCAAGTACGTAAGAGTTTTTTTTATTATATATGTTAAATCGTATTTATTTGTATCGTATTAGTAGATCTGGGTCAAACCGTACGCTGTAAATTATTCCCGGGTTTGATCCCCGACAGCACGAATGCAATTTGTAATTGCAATTTTCGTCAACACTTGCCCTAAAACTCTCTCAGAAATAAAAAAGAGTTCTGTGCCCAGTACAAGGACTTGTATAGCCTTTTACTTTACTTTGTGGCAATATTTATATTCGTTTCAGATACAGAAGGGTACCTTATACTGACAAAAATATCATGTGGAGGCGATGAAAACGTAAAACATCTTTGTACCTAGATTAAACGTTCGAAAGATTGTCAGTCATGTCATACGCCACATTTTCTATAGAGCGTAGAACATTGCAGATAGGGCAAAATAAAAAATAATCCAAAATATTATGGGAACTATTTATTAATAATATATACGTTTATAGGTATTTATAATAAAAATAATGAACAAGCTGCAAGGTTCAACTAATAATGTTTCTTGTAAACACAATTGTAAAATTCCTGTTTTAATTTTTACCAATGGTTAATTTATGAAACGTAGTCAAGAGACATATATTTAATTAAAATTGACACATGACCTATTTGGCTTTCTACTTACAACTCGGCGGAAATTTGAAAAGAAGATTTTGTCTTTTCACACAAGTATTGTTTACAACTGGCGTGGTTTCGAAAAGCGTGATTAAGTGTCAGCGGTATATAATCAATTAAATACTGAACTTTTTTGAAATTTATTTTTTTGTTTATTTTTGTTATATCTTCTTAAAAACTGACGCCATCTGACTATTTTATTATTTGTTTTTTTTTTTTGTAAGACATAAGGATATGTTAGACTAAGTTAGATTAACTTGGATAAGTTTGTATTTTTTTTAATTTTATCACCAAATTTCCGCAATAAATTATTACCTTCTCTCCTTTTAGTTTCGGGGTGACTGTAGGACGTTAAACTGAGTCACCGTCAGTTACTAAGCGGCCATAAATCATTATATGTATGTATAGACATACATATATTAATTTTTTGATTTTAATATTTATGTTTTTTTGAATTTTGATTGATTCCTTCTAATAATAGCTCCTGCACCTAACTCGACGGAATAGTTATTATTATCTTTAAGAACATTTGCAGAAACAGTTTTTGTTAACTGTTATAAGTGTAACATTTTATCAGCTGCTTTGTTCATAGTGCCTTGAGCAACACTTTGTCGGTTTCTGTACAGAATATGATGCTGGCTTTGCAAATATGGATGGCCGCTACCATTGAATATAATACCCGCTATGTTACACTTATTGTTCGCGCCAAGCGCTAATGTCAATAATTGACGTCAGAGGGCGCGCGCGCCTCTACGATACCGGTTTTGACGTCCCGTCGTGTCGAGGACACGCAAAGACAAGCCAGTCCAAATTCATCGCTGCGATAGATAGCACGCGGTTCTTTTTGTCGGGAAGGTTTGGTAGGCGCTTATAGTGAATATACTGACTGGGAATTGTAGCGCGTATTCCTTGCTGAGAGCTTCACCCGGAACTTTTAGGTTTAACGCTGAGTCCGTATAAGTGTATTCGACTGTATTAGTTACTAGTGCGGTATTTGATATTCTAGAAATAACCGTGGCCACGCAAAACGGTAGTGACCTTTGATCCGGTCTCGCGTGTTAAGCTTTATAACAAACGAGAGTTAGTGGCTTCTGTAAGGTAGTTAATCGTACGACAGAGTGAAGGGACTGTCATCGTAGAAACGAAGAAAGTGACTGTGGACGGAGAGCAGTGGGAGCGGTGCGGAGGTCTGAACTGCTGCAGATGGTAACGGTCTAATACGGTCAATAACACTACCAGCCACACCCAGATACACATCACTGACCCTTACTTTCTTAGCATTATACATCCACATGCGACCTGACCGAATCTTGAGGGACCAGTCGCCTTGGATAGAGGTAAGTAAGGTCCCTTTATTAGAATAGAACGCTCGCCCCTGATCGTTTATTGTAATTAGAAACTTTTCACCCTTGGCGTTAGGACGCCCAACCTGTACCTGCTTGTAGGTTCTTCGTCTATGGGCCGCGGAGGACCCTACTCCTGGGATAGGTAGTTGCAGGTCGTAACACTTATTTACATAGAAACTTTAATTATCATTTGCATAAAATTCTAAATAGCACTTTTTACAAAAACTGAAAGTAAACTTTTAGATCAGTCCATCTTGTTTTTCACTAATTAAGTGAAAAGTAAAACAAACCAATAGGTCTGTGATTTAAAATTTCTTGCAACTTTTTATAGAAAAGCATGACCTTATCATAATATAATAGTCAATCATTTAGCCATGTGATAAAACTTTTAAGTGTGCCAGTCAAACATTAATGATGATATTCGGGTCCTTATACTGGAAATAGTCTTTTAAATATTTTGTAGTACAATTGATAATCTTCAGTATGATTGACCGTGTATTTGACTTTTATAAGTCTATGTTATTTTTGATGAAAATTATTATTGCAGATAAAAGCCCTTTCACATTTATTGTATTCTCGAATTAAATTAATCAAAATGAAATTAAGAATTTTGGCTCTTTATAACTGATCTTTAAATGTAAAATACTGACTGGAATTTATATAATTGTCGGCATTTTTTAAATTCATTGAACTTTTTTAAGATTGTGTTGAAACACTACTGGTAAAAAAACAAATATATATATAAATATATATATATATATATATATATATATATATATATATATATATATATATATATATATATATATATATTATAGTTCTTGATGAAAATAAAGTATGCGCATTACATCGCATCCCATCAAGAATTTCTAATGTAATTCTTGGTGTAAAGCTAAGACGTGATAATAACTGTAAACAATAGAATAACAAAATAATGAAAACAATACTTGCTTTATAACCTAATAAATATTATTTGACCGTAATAAAATAAAACAAGGTAGTCTTCGGCATGAAAGTAAAAATAAATATTTTCGATTATTTTTGCAATATCTAACAGGCGGATCAGCGCGCGATTCTGATCCATCTAAAGATGCTAAATTTCAGCAAGCACTGTCAAATTCAATAGGAGTGACAGAAAAACGGTTCTTGATATAGAAGGGTAAATAAATTATTTAACCTATAAAGTAAAATCACTTTATTAAAAATCAAAATAGCCCAATAGCTTTTTTAACATGAGATATATAATTTGACGATATACGCTTACAATACTTAACATTATTTTAGTGAAATCTCAGAAAGTTTTTTTAATAGAATAAGGGTGACAAACGAGCACACAGTCCACCTGATGGTAAGTGGTTGCTACGGCCCATAGACATCTACATCTATTCTCGATTACGTATCAAAATGTAGATGCGTTGTCACCCGTGAGGACTAAGACGTAATGCCTCGTTTCCAGTAAAAAGGTTCTCCGGTTCTCTACACACACCATACCAAACACAGCAGGGTTAAACTGCTATTTTACATGGTATTCCGTGAGAGCGTGGCCCTTCCCCGGTCGAGCCGACCCATTCGTGCTACAACTATACCTACTACTAATATAGCTGCAGCATGGCTCTACCACGTAAGAAAAAATTGACGTTGAAAATTTAAGTATATTCAGAAGCAACTTTCCAATTATTTTCTATTGAGTGAATTTTTGTGGAATCGTGTTTTGCAAACCGCCACCTGAAATACGTACAATGTTTTTTCGATAACGATGTGAAATTACAAAACGATCCCCATGCATATCAATGTGGCTCTATTCAGCCTCTTAATATGAACATACCTCGGGATTCAGAGATTTTAAAAGTTTTCATGCGTAGATAGGTTTAAAGAATTTATTCTCACAAAAAGATTACAAAATCCACTTACATGAGAACAATAATATAAACTTAATCTAGGTAACGGTCACCGTATTCACAGTTTCATCGCGACACTCTCCGAAATTACAAGTCAGTAGCTTTCAAGAATGTAGTTGTGCAATTGAGACTTGAATTTGTTAAAGGAATCTATATTTTTAATATGAGAAGGTAGGCTGTTATAAAAGTGTGCTCCCTCAAAGGTAATATTTTTTTTTTCCCTAATTTAGTACATGTCTTTGGCAATACGAGCAAGCTAGGTCGACGAAGACTGCGTGTGGATATTTGTGACTTTTTGGTAAAGGACAAACTAGTTTGGATGTTTTTACTCATGATCTTCCTAATTAGAATGCAAGTGCTATATATATAAATTTGTCGAATGTTCATTATTTTTGTGTAATCAAAAATTTTACGAGTCGATGTTAAGTATGGGTAGGAGAAAAGTATTTTTATTGCTTTATTTTGAGCTCTTTGTATTTTCTGCAATTTCGTTTTGGCGGCACTGCCCCATATTTCTATTAAATATAATATATGAGATTTGATAAGTGAATTGTAGATATTGAAACGTAGTTCTCTAGGTATACATTGATTTATGTTACGGAGTGAACCCGTTAGCGACGATAATTTGCTTTTTATATATTCTATCTGTTTGTTCCATGTTTAATTACTATCCATTCTCAGACCAAGATATTTTTCACAAGTTTTTTGTTCGGGTGGAATATTGTCAATTGTTAAAGGATCATGCGGGGGAATTATTTTATTTTTCGACTTGTAGATAATATAGCATGTTTTTGAGATGTTGATTGTTAACAGGTTGGACTGAAACCATTCAAACAATATGTTAAGGTCTTCTTGAGCTTTTGAGATGATTTCGTCCATATTGGTACCGAAATAGGATAGGCATGTATCGTCCGCGTACAAAGTTAAATGGCCGTGTAGTCTTAAATCCGTTATATTGTTAACATAGATAAGGAAAAGGAGCAGCCCCAATATGGACCCTTGTGGGACACCATATGTAATGGGTTGGATATTGCTTTGGTTATTATCTATTTTGACTATCTGTAATCAATTTGTTAGGTATGACTCAAACATTTTAAGGGCACTACCTTTGATACCAATGTGCTCTAACTTTTTTAAAAGTAACTGGAGACTTACGGTATCAAAGGCTTTTTTCAGGTCAATGTAAATGCCTAGAACAATCCTTTTTTTATCCAGGTTTTCTTTTATTTTTGTTGTTAAATCTACTATTGCCGCAGTTGTATTGCTTTTTGACCGAAAACCGTACTGACGTGGAGATATAAATTTAAAGGAATCAAGGTAACTTGATAATCGGTTATGTATTACTTTTTCTAGGATTTTCGACAATATTGGTAGTACAGAAATAGGGCGATAGTTTCCTGGGTCAGTTGTGGGCCCGGATTTGTAAATTGGTGTTACTTTTGCAACCTTCAAAGTGTCGGGAAATTCGCCGTCAGTCATAAGTTTGTTTATTGAATGTGCCAGGCCTTCAGAGATTAGATCTTGTAAACATTTTAGGACTTTTGTGCTGATTTTGTCTATTCCACTACTAGTATTGGGATTTAGGTAGTGAATAATTTTATTTATTTCATTTGCATTACATGGGGTAAAGGCAGACAGTTTATGATCGTTTATTTTTTGTTGTATGAAATCAGGATTCAAGATACTATCGTGATATTTGTTATGTATTTTGTTTGCTAATAGAGAACCTATAGTAGAAAAATATTTGTTAAAAATATTACAAACTTCATCTATGTCGATAATTTGTTCAGAGTCTATTAAGAGCTTTGGAGGAGCACTACTTTGTTTTATTTTGTTATTTGCTAGGTTATTTATAAGAGCCCACATCTTTTTAGGATTATTATTATATTTTGTAAATAGTTTATAGTAGTAGGAATTTTTCGTATTTTGTATCAGTTTAGCTATTGTGTCTCTTTTTTGCTTGTATTCTTGTTCTAGTCTCTTGTCATCCTGATTTTTTTTGTGTTGCAACCATAGGTAGTTCCTTTGGGCAATCCCAGTGATTATATCACTGTTGATCCAGTCATTTTTAGGGGGGTTCAGTGTTTTCGTTTTCACTACTCGATTATGTGCTACGCATTGCTTTATTTTATTTTCAAGATATTCGTAAGTGTCTGCAGTGGCTTCCGTTTCATATGATTCCATTTCAGTATACATTATTTTAGATAATGGAAAATATAATATTATACTATTAGTGGCCCGTGTGAGGCAACCTTTAAACTTATATACATATTCTCATCATATTTTTATGGTTGGTTAGAAAAGTTATATCTAAATGCAAACTTTCACAGGGTAAATTTTTTTTTACTATTTTTACCCAGCAAGTAGTAAAGAAACTACAATCCCATCGGTAAGTGGTTATGTAGCCTAAGATGGTGAATTGCACTGACTTAACAAAAACCTATTCACTCTTGCCTAATAGTACTAGGTAAGTATTATTTGCGACCTATTTGTGTGTGTGTGTGTGTGTGTGTGTGTGTGTGTGTGTGTGTGTGTGTGTGTGTATGTGTGTGTGAAGAAAAGGGTATGAGAATACGTGAAGAGGAATAAAGGTTGAGTACTACTTCGCTTACCTGTAGGAGGTTGCCACTCGAGAACCTTTCTTAAGTTATATATCTTTCTTCAAGTTATATAGCTAGCCCATTGCCATTTCACTGTAATATTCCGTTGGGCTATGTCAGTTACTCTGGTTCTACTGCGAATATCTTCATTTCTAACTTTATCACGTAGAGAAACCCCTCTCCAATTTAAAACTTTTACATTTTTTAGATGATAGTTTCTCTAACATAAAAAAAACCAAAACCCAAGAATGTCTTTATATAGTTATTTATACTTAGGGATGCACCATTTTTTTATTTATTTAAATTGTTTGATTTAATTTGATAACAGTTTACCTAAATGTAAGTATCTGTATCTATATTTCCCTCCCCAATAATATTTTATAAAGTCATACTCATAAAAACAGCGTCTTATTGTAATACATAATTATAAAATTCAGTATCAACTAATTAATAAAAATATGCAACAATAAAATTACATAGGTATTAAAAACTATCGAAATCTAAGTAACGATAGCATGTTGGTCGTTCCACATCTAAATTATATAAAAATGCATTTTTCAATTTCACTAATCAACGTCGCCGCGAAACTTTCTTCTTCTTTGGGCACTTTAAAAATTAATTTATTTAGAAAATAATATTTACAGTTACCAGTGTACGTAACGTAACGTGTGTAATTTTACTGCTATAAACATTTGTAGCATTGCATTAGTGATACATAATATGACGGTATTAACAGAAAACTACAACTCATGTTACATAAATTTCACACGTAATTGGAGGTAGCGGGATAAGGGGTTAATCGCAATATTCAAAGCCGCATGCCAGTAGTTTGCTTGGTAATATGTATTGACTTCATACTGCTTGTAATTAAGTGATCTATTTATATAAATTGTTCTTGATTTTGTTATTTATTTATTTTACTGCTCTCATGGCAAGTTTACACCTGCCACAATAACACGCTACGGGTTGACTGGCGAATAGAAATGCCGACTTAGTATGGGATTTATTGTCTAAAGTCTCTCGTTAAACACGTTGTAAAGTTTTGGAGTGGGTCAACGAGCGTTGCGTACCTTACACTAGGAATCACCAAACGGTATTCGCTGAAGGTCATACAGGTTTACGTACCAACCTCGGCATATCCCAATGAGGAGGTGGAGGAAATATATAAGGATATCTCTAGAGCCATGCATTCCTCCAAAATCCACTATACTATACTATAATATATAGAGATTTCTACGCAAAACTAGGCACAAGAGAGAACGTTTAGCTGAAGGTAGGGAAGTTGGATACAGGGCAATGGACCCAAGGTGCCAGCAGCTGGCCGAATTCATGGAGAAAGAGAAATTCTTTATGATGAACTCTTTCTTCCAGAAGCGGCCCCATAGAAAATCGAGCCTCGACGTTTCGTCAGAAAATGAGGTTAACTTCATTATGACGACTGGACTGCAAATGTTCAGTGATGTCTTAATAATCGCGAGGATAAAAACTGGCAGCGAAGCATACTGAACCTAAACATTAAGTTGGAGAGGTCTCGTCTAATGAAGTTAACGTTCCGTCCCCCTCATGCTTCAATTCAAAATTCCGAAAACTTTTAGTTCGAGTTACAAAATTGTTTTCAGTGGCTGTTCTTTAAGTCTTTTCGCCTTTATCTGAGCCTTATCTGACAAAGCAGCACACCTTACAATAATTTGAAGTACCGCCACATCAGTGGAGACCATACAGAATGCTTAAAGTTTTAGTTATTTGGGTTTGGGCTCATTAACGCTTAATGTTCTAGGTTTGAATATATTTGCATTCTTGTTGTGTAAAAAATAACTAAATATAGTAATTTCTATTGAGAAACAGGCAATAAGTTCTTTAAAAATTTAGGTCCATGCCTTTTTACAGGCTGTTTGCCGTAAGAAGTAAACACATTTAATAAATATCAATTTATTTACATTTTTATATTGAGGCCTGGACTAGCTAATAACTTCAAGAGTGTCTCTCAACGGATATGTCTTAAAATGAACATGGGGAAAAACAAAGGTCATGTGTAACGTCCATGTCATACCCACACCGATAGTTGTTGGTCGCGCTACGCTCGAACGTCGACGAGTATGTTTACGTAGGACAAATAGTCCGACTATGTAAGCCCAACTTCGACCGAGAGGTAAATTGACGGATTTAACATAGCGGGGCAGCGTTCGCGAGATTATGACACATTTTCACATCAGGTATACTTCAAAACTTGAAAATGAGATTGTACAACCGGTGAGTGTTGCTAGTGATGACATAGTGATATGAGAGTCCTTTACTGCAGGCCATATGATAAAGCTCAAGGTAGCGCAACGAGCTATGGAGAGTCCTATGCTCGGTGTTTCTCTGCATAATGAACTAAGAAATGAAGATATCCGCAGTAGACCCAAAGTGACCGACATAGCCTAAAGGATTAGTAAGGTGAAGTTACAATGGGCCGGTCATAAGGCTCGAATAATTTACAGCCGATGGGGTAGAAAGGTCCTCGAGTGGCAATCTCGTAATGGTGAACAATGTATAGGGTGGTCCTCCACTAGATGCAGTGACGAACTGGTAAGATAAGCAGAAAATTGATGGAAGCAAGTGCCTCAAGACTGCTTTGTGGCATTCTTAGTTGAGGCCTATATTCAGCAGTGGACTTGTGAAGGGCTGTAATGATGATGATGATTGAGGCCTGGTGACCTGTAATCAGATTTCTGATAATGATTCTACTGTTCTGTACTGTTCGCGCAGCGGTGGGATTATGGAAACATGTCTTAGAAAATGGGTACCAGTTGACGCTACTAAAAATATACGCACTTCGGTTAGAAAAAAAAGTAATATTTTTCTAAATGATACACTATTCAGGTTAAATGATCGGTGCATTAACTTACAAAGCTTTACAGTCGCCTGTGAAATTCTACAAGTTAAGCAAACATAAATCAAAATTGGGTAGAACCGTCATTAACAGGGACCAAGTCGGAAGCGTTCATAAAGAAACATATCGGAAGTATTTTCCTGACACGGCTTTGCTGTCCATCACTCACCGAAAAATAAATAATAAATCTAGACGATTTATTTTAAATATTTTTAGGGTCCTATTCTGCAATTTATCTAAAAAATAATGCCTAAATTTTACCTTTACAATAGATAGTAATATACTCACCCACTCTCCGAAATGTATCCTGTAGAAAACCCTAAAGGCTGGCTAATACTATAAATAAAGAATGGCATAATACATTCTACTACTGTCACGGACCACTCCTAGCACAAGGATTTTAAACTTAGTTAGTTGATGTGATTAACAGGAAAATAATTAGTGGTAAGAGCATTTTTATAGTATTTTAATTAAAAAAATAATATCCTCCTGCTCAATACCGACAATGTGACAGTATTCGAATACAATCAGAAGTAATCAGTTCAGCAAAAGGAATCATAAATATCAAAGTGCTTTGTGGCATTCCTTGGGGAGCTTTATGTTCAGCAAAGGACGTGTGAAGGGCTATAATGATGATGATGTTGATGATGAATCATGAATTCAATAAAAAAATTAAATAACCTCTGGGGATCTGATCCCCAGTTCGTTGGGACAGATGGTCGCCCTCCCGGTAATCCAACAAGTTGCTGGATTCGAGGATTATAATGTGTCCTCCCCTTCTCTTCGCACCTTAAACAATCCTATAATATCCCAGCGCAAATTGTCTATAATTTCTTCCAGCTCCAAGATCTTCTCGTCAGTCCTCAGGGTGCGTATGTAAAATTTTGCCAAGTCTATTCGTCTTAGGTGGCAACCGAACGTCCACCGGAGATTTTTAGTACCCCTGCGCTGCTTTTACCATGGTCGCTACCGTAGCCAAGAATAGCAAGGCCTCCCGCGAACTCGGGCCCGTTTATTTGTGTAGTTGCTTATGGGGGGAGGGGGAGTTTCGCTTTAATGTCATATAAATTGTGTAATGTAATAAATTGATGGGTTCGATTTAATTTAAAGTTTATTTTCTTCTTTTTAGAGCTTTTCAATAAAAGCTTGTTTTTAATAATATTTTTACTATTCATTTATTTTAACTATAAAAGGCCTTTTTAATGTGTACAAATATATTGATTGAAATGATTTGGCCCATTTTTAGGAATACACGAGTAAACTTTAAACAAATTTAGTTAGTGATTTATGAAAATAGGTGCAACCAAGAAGAACTAAATGTAGGTACTGGACGTCGGACAACGTTTGTTTATTTTCATTATAGACTAAACTTTTAAATATTTGTTTATTTTAAACAAGCATTTGTATTCTCATCGTATACAATTTGGGCTTCTCGTTATATATATTATAACGAGAAGCCCAAATTCTTAATTCTACGCTCAAATTATATGACGGCGATAAGTGAATTCGTTTAAGTACCTGGGCGACCGGCTTCTCACGACTAACACCTAACTGATTTTTATAGATGTAAGGAAGCACACATTTATCCTGACATTGATGGACACTTACTTTCACTTATCTGTTTCGGCTTTCACGAGGTTCTCGTCATAAGGAATGGTAATGTCGACCAAAAATATCCTTGACTGTGTGTTATTATAATTATTATTGCTGATATAACAACATAAAATAAAATATTAAAGGACTATAAAAATCACGTTTCGTGTATGAAGGCCATACAAGAAACGTGATTTTTGGAACGAAGTTCTTTATCGGACGGTACGGTTTTGGCCGATGGGAGCTAGGCGACAAAGAGTGTAAGATTGTTTCGTCACTACCCCTTGTGCCATAGTGTAGACGGCCTCGGCGGCGAATTAAGAAAGTGAGATGGAATAATATCAATCTCCCTCGCACTTTTTCTTATCTTGCCATGAAAGAAATATTATTTTATTTCAAATGACGCTTCATTTTAATAGACGCTAGTTATTCATTTATTTGTATTTGTTAATCAATAATATAATACAAACGTATATCAATAATAATATAATACGCAAAGAACTTCGTTCCAACCGAGTGTTCCACGACACTCACGCATTTTTTCTGTATTGATATGTGTTTTGTTTACAGACTAAAGCGAAACCTAGATTAAGACGCAATAAAATCATGCTGAGTGTATGGTGGGATTGAAAGGGCATCGTTTATCATGAGCTTTTACCGCCGGGTGAAACCATCGATTCGGATTTCTACTACCAATAAATAATGAGACAAGCAAGAAATAGAAAAAACAACACAGCCGGTCTTGATAATCAGAAAAGGAGTGGTCTTTCATGATGATATCGCCAGATCCCAAGATTAGTTATCTGTTTGAGATTTTCAAAAATAGCTACTCACTTGTTTGATCGAAAAATGAGATTGAATACAGTGTCGTAAATACAGAAATTATCATCATAATAATTCAAAATCAAAAACTCAATCCTTTAAAATATATAGGCTTTCTTCACATTTTTAACCCAAGAATCGTAACTCAGTAGGCGGTTTTTATTATAAAAAGAACACACATACGGGTATAATGCAAACATTTAGCTTCTTTTATCTTTAAATCTTGCATTAAATTCTTACCTTGAAGAGGGATTAAGGATGTAAATATCCAGCCCCTTGAAATATTCATTTCTTTATAAGAATGCCTGCCTCATTAAAAGCCTTTTTTGCTTGTTACATTTTACTAAAGCGCACAATAAAACTTTTTTAATAAATCGTCAATATTATACGCTTGAGCCCAATTTATATTACCTTTATGTATTACTAATAATCCGAACGAAGAAGCAAAATAAATTTCGATATTTTACTTTGTACGTCTTTGTTATTTTCGGTAAGCTTGTGGGTTGAGATTGAAAATTCTTTAATATCGTGCATTAGTCATTATGAGATGCTTTCATCCTATAAAGGCGATATAAGGTATGTGGCAAAACCGAACAGGACCCTTTTTTCTAAAAATGTATGGGTGGTGTCTATATTTAGTATTTCCTGCAAAACATTTACACATGTAATTTAAAAATTATATTTACCCCTACTGTAATCTTAGTTGAAAAATAAATTATGAAATGAAAACTACGATTACGGGACTTAATTTAGACAAAGTATTTGATAGCATTCAAAGGTAATTTTGTAGGCTCTTCCTGGGTCTAGACTTTTTTATTTATTTATCTTTATATGTGTATATATAATCATTGGTGCGACTCTTCTAGGGCCTAACTTAACTACAGCGCTTTTTAGGCACAATCATCTCGACAAAATTTTGAAAACAGCTTTAGACGCATGAAACTATACATAGATATACATAGATGCTGTTTTCTTACTATATCCAATCTTATGGGTAATAAAAAATCCTTATGATTGAAATATATAACTGATCTATCAACTATTCCAAAAATGATGTTACAAAACTAGTACAATGTTATCCAAATAAGAATGGGAATGACCTTGTTGGTAGGGTAAACAAAACTTATTACAAAAAACCATGAACGAAAAAGTTTTAATCTGAATTCTGTTCATCTATACATGACTGTCTGAGTAGTCATCATCATCGCCACCGTCGCCATCACTGCTGCTTTCTACTTTATAAATCGAACATGGATTTATATCAGTATTCAAAATATTCCAACGCCTGTTATTTAAAAGAAAAATAGGCGTTTTGATTTTAATTATGAATTCAACAGATATGTAATAAATACATAAATTAATTAATTAATTAATTTTCTTTGATAGCCATGATTTGCAAGTAACACTCGCAGTCTCTGGGTCATACCGCAACAACATACATAATAAATAATGTATTCCAGATCTAATTTCGATCATGGCAGCCAGTTTAAACAAAAACTAGCCATCTATGCAGGACACGATTGTATTCTACTTGTGTTTACCTACGTTCAGTAGCACTCTCTATTCACTCACTCTCATAGAGGAAATAATCAGTTATCACTGAGCAAAATGACCATGTCACGTAATATGTAGACCGACAGAACAAATTCGTTAAAAAGCTTTCGATTGGAGTTTTGAAGTACGAAACCCTATTTTCGATTAAAATCAAAATGTAGATGCATTATCACCCCCGACCTGAAGACTAAAAGCGGGGGTGAGACACCGTCAACTTCCTGACTTCGAGCAGCTACTGAAATTGTCTTGACGGATTAACTCAATAATTGATTTATTCAGGCCCAATCCGGGATTTTAACCTGGGACTCCATTATCAGCAGTCACGTTTGCTACCACTATATCAACGAGTCAGTCAATACATATCTATTACTTGTAATAGTACACACACAACGCTTACAAATTGTTACTCAAAAATTAGAGGCATGACATCTGCAGAAAAATTTAATTGGAAAAATTTTGACTTTCAAGAGAAAACAAATCGATTGGTTTTAGGAAACGCCCCGGCTGGCTTCAACTAATTGAATTTTTATGAGACCTCTCAAGGAAGAGGTGCGATCGTAGCATTTTATTAAACGCTCTGCATAAAAATCGTTCGGAACTATTGTTTTTTTTTTCAAGCTGTTTACGCAACATATTAAAGTTTACCTGTATAAATATTATATCGAAAATAAAATCTAAAATAATTTTTGTACTACTACTCAAATTAAATTTATTTTTAAAAATATTTGACCACAACTCTCAATAGAAGTTATGTTGTTTAATATCGATTTAAAAAAAAAACTTAGGGCAAAAATAGTGAATGGTAATCATTACAATAAGTGTGTGTGTGTGTGTGCATATGTATGTGCGTGGGTGCTCGTATGTGTGTGCATTTGCATGTGCGTGTTCGTGTGTGTGTGTGTAGTTGTGCGTGTGCATGTGCGTGTGCGTGTGCATGTGCGTGTACGTTTGCGTGTGTTTTTATGGATGTGCGTGTTCGTGTTCGCCATCATCGCTTGATATTTAAGAAACTCTTCATATTTTCTGCCGACTTCCAAAAAGGAGACGGTACTCAATTCGAGTGTATGTTTTTTTTTATGTGTGTTACCTCATAACTTTGTACTGGGCGAACCGATTTGGATGATTCTTCTTTTATATGAAAGCTGATAGTTCTCGTGTGGTCCCATATGAATTTGATCAAGGTCAGACCAATGGTTATTGAGTTATTTTTAAATAACCTTTATTGAAGTCGCTTATATTGAAGTCGGCTGTACAAAATTTTTAATTTTAAATTATAGATCTAAATTTTAATTTTACATTTGCCATTCAGCAATCCGCCTGTCTCCTGAATTCAGTTTTGTCAAACGTTTTAAAAATATGTCTACGGTACCCACGGCACGAAATAGGATGAGCATTCTCTAATGAATGAATCAGTGAATTAAAAATTCAAAAAATTGAAAAAGTAATAATAATTTTGCGCACATATTCATGTGGCAACGGTGTGATTAATTTCATCACTTTAATTATTTCAATTTGCACTGTTTATGTTTGCTTGCTTAGGAGGTAACGTCAAGATCGTAAATACATTTAAGCACATATTTTATATAACGTACGTGTCACTGCTAAAATTTGGGTCATTGCTTTTTCACTAACTGGTATAATGGTACTTTTCAGTAAAAATCTATTTCAGAATATTGCAACGCTGATACTGTGATTTCTACATATTATATGATTCTGTTACCCCTGCGAGTATAATTGTTCTATTGGATGCATAGAACAACAAAGGAGACGGCGGCCCATGTTGCTTTATGATTGGATGTGATCACAAACCTGGAAATATGTATTTTGTCATCAAAATATTAATCATAAAATATTTGCCCTTCAATATAAAATAACAACATAATATTTTTGAGTCATAAGTAGTTAGTTAATATGTTTACAAATACAAGAGAACTCCCATTTGCCGATTTTGATTTGTTTAAGATAAACAATATAAAAATATAAACATTTTTGAGATCGTAAATCGAAAAATTAAATAAAAGTCAAAAGTTTTACGGATATCGAATAGCTTTACCTGTGCAATGGCGGTGTAAGAATATCTACTCCCCCATATTATCCTGTGGCCAGAGCCGCTGAGGATAGGGCGAGTAGCGCTTCGTCATACCAACACTCCTTTTCTCCCGCGACTCCACCTCGGCTGCGACGGGATCAGGGAGAGGACACCTTTCCCGCCATAGTCTATCAACGCGCATCCGGAGTAGTTTAGACAAGCTCAATCGTAACGGCCACCTCTTGCTGGACTTACGCCTCGGGCCAGGCAAGTGGGTTCCTCTTTGTTCACCGTAGGTGACCAAGCTAATGCTACTAAGCCCCTACCGTCACGACAAGGGGAAACCCGTTGAGAAGGTAATGTGGCGACCCTAGACTGGCTCGCCCATCGCGCACACCTGAGATATGCCTCAACGAAAGGCTTTATGAAAATCTGGCGGCAGAAAGTGAAGTTTTCATGTATCTCCATCGAATCTATGACCATAACCCACAATGTGATATTGATAACCCCTAACTTATCTCTTTTATTTAATTTGTTTATTTCTTTTATGAGCATAAACAGAAGATTCTATTTTAGGAAAAGGTAATTATTTATTTATCTACAAAAGCTATTTTTAACAAAATAACATTTTATTTCATTGCCTGTTGGAGTACCACCGTTGATGCGGTGATGGTGGGGCCGAGAGGGTAGAGAAGTGTTGGTATTGGGAGGTGCTGCTCTCCCTACCCTCCGCGGTCGAAAGTTGGTTGGCAACAAAGCCACAAACCAGATTTGCCACTGGCGTTAGGAAAGCCTAGTACTTCCAAATGCTCGCATTTTCCTGGCACCATGGCCTCCGCCTATCGGACTCGGGGGCATCCGCTGCGTAGGTAGACTTGGAGGCCGCAGATGAAGGCGCCTTGTGTTTCTGGTTCGCCTTACTTGAGCAGGAATAGGGGGAATGAGAAGTCATCAGCCGAAGAGAGGTTGCCGTGGGGAGTCGGCCACGGGGGAATGATGTATACGATAGTGTTGCCGTGAGCTCTGTCAATATGGGATTTTTAGTCAGGGCGATTCTGACATAACCCGTCCTTGTCATATAGCGACATTGGCATGGCGCAGATATTTATGTCATACATGGTTAACCTGATAACGTACGTACGTACGACTTCTTTACTAAAATTTAATATGAGTGGTGGACACTCCTACAAATGGTGTAATATCCAAAATGTTTTTTGCGTTTAGGGTATAAATCTATATTTAAATAAATACGTGAATTTATATTTTTGTACCCTTCTTTAAGCATATTTCTCAATACAGCACGCGTTGAGTGTGAGATTTGGGTTATTTAAAGATTTTATAGACGAAGACGAAAATTTGTTTATAATATGATGTATTACAAATATATTAAAATAAATAAAGTAAAACATTCATTGTTTACTTGCACACTGCTAGTGTCAAACACATAATTATAGTCTACTACTATTTGCTTACTTTCATATTGCCAATGTCAAACATTTAATAGTATGTGGTCAAACAGTCGCGTTTTTTATTATAATTTTAAAATGTTATCAATAAATAATGACTGATAGATTGATTAAATAAGCTGTGAATTTTGTATAATTTCATATGTTTCTTTTTTATTATTTCACTCATAATAGTGATTGTAATCGTGACTGACATCGAAAGTATATTTGTTGAACAAAATATGGCTATAAGAGTAATTTATAACTTAAATTGTAACAAGCATTGCAGAAAAATATATATTAACTCTGGACTTGTAATGTATTTATGCAAATGTATGTAAATGTAAGCAAAAGTAGCTCAAGAAAGAAAAGGGATATTCATACTGTGTATACAAGAACCAAACACCAAAAAGAAACTTATTGATGAGGCGGCGTATACACATTTACAATAAAACTTCTAATTTGAAAAATTTGAAAATTTATATTAAATAAATTATAAAAATAGTCAATATATCGTATTATGGTAAAAAAGGAATAAAAATAATCCCTAAAAATAACGGCGTTATTGTAAGTATCCGTCACACATTGATCGGTACAGTGCTTCTCTTGCGCGGTGTCCTTTTACTTCTACACCGTAATTTTAATATTATAAAAAGATACTTTTATAAAATATCTGCTTATTACACTTTATTCTACGTTGATTCTACGAAAAAGGAATATCAACTGATTCATTAGTTCCAGTGAATATTATAAATCAACATTATTTGTTGTTCGAAGACGAATTACGATTATAATTTGATATTGTTTATAAGGAACTATTATCGTTAAAGAAAATAAAAAAAATTCATGGCATATTTGTGTCATAATGATTTATCGTTTTATAATAACTAAACATAAAACAACATGGGCCACCGGCGGACAGGAAGGGAGTAGCCAGTCACTACGAAACATACATAACAATTAAAACAATAAACTAAAAATTTCACACAATACATTATATGTAATAGTATTGCTCGGCTTTGACAACTTGGACACCCAAGACATTTAAGTAGTAGTAGTAATCGACCGGATATCAGCAGGAAAATTGTCGTCTGTAACTTATGTCCTATAGGATATATCTCCGATTTTTGTCATTTAGTCTTAGTAACATCGTCAAAAAGTCAAGACGCATTCGTTTCATATATGGAGTGTAGAGTAGAAGGAGGACCATCTCTATATATGAAAAATTTCCCTAAAACGCGTCCTATAGGGGTGGCGCTGCTGTAGTATAGGATAAATAAATAAAAAACGCTAAAATTAATTAGAATAAGATGGAGAAATTAACAAGGACCGACCAATCAGCTTGGTTATGTACTACGTAAATAGTTGTGGTTTTGTATAATTGCATTTTACGAACTACTCTAGTCATGAAATTTTTTAAATATTTGAATTCAGCTGACTTCACTCTGTCTACAACAGCTATATACATATCGTAGTTTTTCAGACGCCAGCGCTATTGTGGTAGGTTTTGGAACCTCTATTTTCAGTATATAGTGGGACACATTTTCAACTTTCGTACCTTATAAGATGGTTCTCCTTTTACTCTACACTCCATAGTTCCATATATTTAAAAAATATTTTTAAAGAAAATATCCCCGGTTGTGCATTAAGATGTTGTAAGTCACGATATGGAGCAAAAAATGAACGTGATTTCGAATTATTATGGTAAATATAACATATATTTACCGAATAATCTTTAAATTTTATTATTTCTAGTAGATTTTTCTAGAATATTTATTTTTATTGTAATAATCGCCCTCTGTTATCCAGTAAACGTCACTATTTAGTTACCAATGTTAAAGTTAGTGATTAACGACGATTATCGATTGGGATTATCGATAAAAAAATTACAGGGTGCCGATTTAATCCCTTACAATATTTAAGGAGGTAAAACAGTCAACGATACTGTACCCATACCAACAAAAATGAGTAAGCATATACCAACTATGCTAAGTAGCCTACTTTATGTGGAGCAAGGGTGGGAAAATTTTTTTTAGGCATGCTGATGAGATTTTCTGTTGCTTATGAGCATGCTGAGGATAATTGCTGTGTTGATGTTTAGCAATACAGCGAGTCTTTTATTTTACATACCAGGCTTCGTTCTCTGGTGGTTTTACATCGGGCTTCATTGTCTGGTGGTTTTCAAGGACAAAGCCATTTTAGATCCTCGGTTACAATGATAGGAGAGGGCTATAGGTTTCTTACATTAAAACAATTTGTACTGTTAACGATATTAGATGCAAGAAGTTGTAGGCTAAGCCTGAGTTAGAAAATAAAGTAAAAACTTAAAATAACAATTTTTATTGATGTGGGTAGTGTCTTTAAGTACTGCAGCTGATGAAACGTGAAAAATCGTGAAACGTCTTTTAAGTTTAGAAGTGTATTTTTGTAATAGAAACGAATTTAAAAACATAGAGGCGCTCTTTTATTGGATTTGGCGTTTCTCGATGTGTCTTTAACGCCGACCGATCAATCATAAGCTATTATTATAGCAGCTAATGGACCGAGTGATGTCATCCAAGATGCCACCAAGGTGGCAACCAAAGTGACTGCTGTTTGAATTGATTCTTAGTTATTGGAAATTAAATATTATATTTCATGACACTAAAGGCGCGTAAATAATAATAATAATAATAATTATTATTATTATTAATAATAATAAAATAATTAATAATAATAATAAGGCGTAGGGAAGTGACGACCCCATCGCCCGCTGATGTAACGGTTATGTGACGAAACTGCTACGTCAGCGCAGTCAGTCAGCACCTTGCCAAGAGGTGTCAGCGCGGTGCCTCGGCAAAATTGAAGGTGTAAAGGCCCGCTTGTGCACATGGCCTTACCATGAAACGGTGCCGGGTCTGGGCGTCTTCCGTTAACTGACGCCCACTTCATGGATGATGGAATTAAGGAATACACGCAAAGGGCCGCTGCCTGGAGGTCGCCGGGGCGCGTTTGGAGCTGGCGCTGGACGCGACAGCATGAAAACCGCCAGCCGAGCGCGAGGTAATGCACGACCACCCAGCAGCCCCTCGCATCCATCATCCCCACCAGCTGGCTTGGTGTTGGCAGGGTCTTCGCGGGCCCAGCAATCAGCACCCGCCATTGGTGGAGTACGCCGCATGCGTTGGTCAATGCAAATGAACGGAAATGCATTGCGGACGTATTTTGGGGCGAAAGGGGGAGAAATTGGAGGTTTTGGGTATCAGGCTAGGATGCATCGACTATTTGCTGAGCTGGAGCCGTCTATTACCGTTACCGAGCAAAACCTGGCAGACCGAGTTCGGTACATCATGCGCTCAAAAATATTTGATGACGCCAAACTCGAACGGCTACGACGTGAGGCTATTCCTTTGTCGAATGAAAATACTACGACAGGAGATGCGGCTGTACGAGTTGCAGAGCAACCCGCACATGTAGATGCTGCTGTAGATCTCCTTGTTGATTCGGCGATATACCGAGAAGTCGACACGATTCAACCAGAATCGTCTCTTCCAGAGTGATCAGAAGAGGCTCTATAAATCATTGGAGCGACCAATGGTACGTGGAACGGACCAAGCACCAAATCAGGCCGATACTTTTGCATTCTGGCGCGGCCTGAGGTCAGAGCCCGTAAACCACAGCGAGGGCCCTTGGACGGAAGTTGTGGTGAGTCAGTGTGCGAATGTTACGCCAATGGACCCCGTCATTATAACGCCGGACGATGTAGCTGAGGCGGTCCGTAGGGCCCCGAACTGGAATAGTCCGGGACTTGACGGACTGCATCACTACAGGCTGAAGAGGTTCGTGGTGTGTCACGCTGTGCTTGCCCGACAGTTTTAAGAGGCTCTCGAACAATAGTTGCTCCCGAGCCTCTTCACTACTGGGATCACTCATTTGGTTTCTAAAGACCGGGATTTCACAAACCTGAGCAAATACCGCCCCATAACGTGTCTACCTACCATATACAAGACACTAACATCCATTTTGAGCGCGAGAATCACTCGTCACCTGAACTCAAATCATGTGATGTCGCGCGCTCAAAATGGATGTCGGGGCAGTGGTCGTGGAACCAAGGAACCACTCCTCATTGACGCGGTCATTGGCAAGGTGGTTAAACGCAACCGTTGGAACCTCTCCGCCGCCTGGACAGACTACAAAAAGGCATTCGACTCGATGCCTCAAACATGGCTTAAGAGGGTCCTCGAGCTGTACAAGGTTGACTGTTGTGTGTCAGTTCGAGATTTCCTCGAGCAGTGTATGGGGCAGTGGAGTACGATCCTTTGTTATCTAGGGGAGCGGATGATGGCTGCGGACCAAATAAGGATAAGAAGGGGTATCTTCCAGGGCGATTGTTTGAGTTCAATCTGGTTTTGCCTCTCTCTGAACCCTCTTAGTACCTTACTGGAGGGTTCCGGGAGGGGATTTCAGCTTCGGAGAGGAGGAACAAAAGTGACCTACCTTTTCTATACGGATGATCTCAAGTTATTCGCCTCCAGTCGCTCTCATCTTATGGAATTGCTAAACATATATCACTTGTGATTTTAGCAATTCTATTAGAATGGAGCTGGGGACGGATAAGTGTGTGGTCCTCCATGTCGAAAGGGGTAGGGTTGCTAACTCTGACGGCATAGACTTATCTATGCCCATCAACATAAAGACCCTATCCGAGGCTAAAACATACCGATACCTGGGTATGTCACAGAACATAGGTATCGATGAGGCGGACATGAAACAGTCAGTTTGCGGTGTGTTTTATGCACGCTTGACAAAAGTGCTTAACAGTCTTTTGTCGGGCGTTAATAAGACACATGCATATAACGGTTGGATCATGCCTGTTCTCATGTATACATTTGGCATACTCAGGTGGACTCAGACCGAACAGAACGCTCTGGATAGAAAAGTCCACACTATTATGACGTCCCACAGGATGTATCATCCGAGGTCGTCAGTAGTGAGGCTGTACTTGCCGCGGAAGCATGGTGGACGTGGCTTTTTAAGCGCGCTTACCATGCATAATCGCGAAGTGTGCAGCCTCCGTAACTACTTTCTGACGAGAGCGGATGATCCATTCTATAGGGACGTTATTTCTTGTGATAAAGGACTTACTTCTCTATCCTTAGCCAACGAGCAATGGCAGGACCCGGCAGTACAGAGAATTTCCGACTGGGAGACCTTGTGGAAG
Organism: Parnassius glacialis; assembly: GCA_033319125.1. Lineage (NCBI taxonomy): Eukaryota > Metazoa > Arthropoda > Insecta > Lepidoptera > Papilionidae > Parnassius > Parnassius glacialis. Next base: position 35,000,116 of record JAVANC010000001.1, on the reverse strand, counting down.
GAGAAAGAGCTCCACGGGAGGTTCTACAAGGCTCTACATGAGCCTTGCGTAGACGCAGTCACCTCCCTCCACTGGCTACGTTTCGGTGACCTCTTTGGGGAAACCGAGGGTTTTGTCTGTGCGATACAGGATCAGGTTATTAAGACCAACAATTATCGGAGATACATCCTAAAGGATGGTGCCGTCGACATCTGTCGAGCTTGTCACCATCCCGGTGAGTCACTTAGGCATGTCATCTCCGGTTGTTCGGCGCTTTCTCTGAGTTTACTCTGAGTATTTGCACAGACACAACCTAGTAGCCAGGATTCTACACCAGGAGTTCGCTCTGAAATACGGTCTCGTGGATCGGAAACTGCTATATTATAATTACTTACCGGAAGCCGTGCTCGAAAATGACTGTGCCAGGCTCTACTGGGACCGGGCCATCATCACAGACAGGACTATTCTTGCGAATAAGCCTAATATTGTGCTGATGGACCGGGCACAGTCAAGGATATTTTTGGTCGACATTACCATTCCTTATGACGAGAACCTCGAAAATGCCGAAACAGATAAGTTGACAAAATATCTGGACCTGGCTCACGACGTGACCGACATGTGGGGTGGTTTGCGGCCGAAATTATTCTTGTGATCGTTTCTGCGAATGGGTTAATCCCTTTCAGCCTCTCGGGTTACCTGAGGCGACTGGGACTCCGTGACGGATCGCTCCTAGCTCAAATGCAGAAGGCGGTGCTCCTCGATACCGCCCGCATCGTCCGCCGGTTTCTTTCCCTTTCCCCCTAATCCTCGGCCGTTTGGTCTTCCCTGCCGAAGGCTTCCATCTGGTTGGGTTTTTATATATTTATGTAATTTTAATGTATTTATTTTATTTTATTAATATTTATGTAAGTTTATCATTTTCACTTTCAATTATATATTTATACAGCCCAACCAGATGAGAAAACTTTACAAATACCCCATAATAATAATAATTTTATATAATAATATTTTATTTGCATAAAACATGGTATATAATAGATTTTACAAAATGTTTCACATCAGCATGTTTTGCTACGGTTATTCATAGCATGCAAATTTTTTTTTACACTAATATTTTTGGCTTCAAAAATCCTTAACACTATAGAAATTACAATTATTTAGCCACTGATATAGTTTTAATATAAATGATCTTGTATTTAATATTTTTAAGTAATTAGGTATCTTATTATATAACTGAACACACATAAATAAACAACTTTTATTATATTTTCTTATTCTAGGATTATCGTTTAGTACAAGTCTATATGGACCTCGACGACTGCGGGGATTTACATCATCTACTGTTGTAAACAACGTTTTGTGCTTCTGTACAAACATATATACTTCATAGATATAAAGTGATGGTAGTGGTAATAAGCCAAGTTTTTTAAACACTGGTTGACACGATTCATTCGGTTTTTGCCCACATATAGCTCTAATGCATTTTTTTGCGCGACAAATGCTTTATTTTGATCAGTGCTGTTGCCCCACATTATAAGACCATACCGCAGTAATGATTCTACGTATGCATGGTAGGACATGACAGCGGTTTTTATGTTTGTTATGTTTTTTATTTGTTTAAGTGCGAATAGAGACATCGTTTACATGTGGTTTCCAATTTATATCGTCATCTGCTTTTATTTTTGGAATGTTAAGTTTAAGATTATGTTTATTATTAGTACATTTATTAAATTGTATATATAAAGATTTGTCTAAATTAATTTTTAAATAATGTATGTCAACCCAATTAATTAAAGTATCTACTGTATTATTTATGTCAGCTTCGTGGTCACTCATATTATTAAATTTTTTATTGGAAGTCACGATTATGGAAATGTCATCAGCAAATAGAATACATTTATGCTTCGTCATACTAACAATGTCATTTAAGTACAATAAAAATAGAATTGGACCGAGAACACTTCCATGTGGAACGCCATATTTATTGTTTCGGTATTCGGACGAGTACGTAATTATGTCCCCAATTACATCTGCTTTAGTAAAATTAACACATTGTTGCCTATTATAAAGATATGATGTAATCCATTGAAGTGGTGTTCCTCTAATTCCAATCTTTTCCAATTTTTGTAACATTAGGTCATGTGAAACTAGGTCAAAGGCTTTAGATAGGTCAAAAAATAGTGCCGTGGTAAAATTATTATTATTGATATTTGATAGTACTATTTTTATGAGTGAAAAATTGCCAAAGTTGTAGGTTTATCTTTTTGAAAGCCAGTTTGATATAATGTGATATGTATTACAAAATTCAATAAGTCTTTTAAACATGCATTTTTCATATATTTTGGATATAACGGATATTAGGGTTATAGGTCGATAATTATTAATATCACATTTCTTTTTTAGGTAGAGGGTGCCACACGCGCACTAGCTCAAAGTTTTTGTAAATAAATGTTCCCAATCCCCGCTCTATAGTATAGGTATCTATATGTTTAAATATATTTGTTGGACACGGATTCGGATCTTTCGCTCGACCGATCTGCATATTGTATGAGGGCGAGCAACCTGTGTTGGTAAGCAAATCCGAAACTACACGGCCGTTATTATTGTAATTTTTATGTTTAAAAAGAAGTAAATAGCAATGATGTGATTAAAAGTTACTTTTATAGGAAATGCAATGCCATATTATTGTACATTTGACGTGACAGAACTCTTTATGCAGCAAGAAACTGAACAATTGGACATTTTCGTAGGACGTCGATTCATCCGAGCAACTAGATTTAAGCCGAACGTCCACCGCGAACTAAACTAACTTAGTTTATCTTAGCTCGCATAGCTGAGCCAGCTTTTTATATATGTGTGTCCACCGCAAATAGTTTGCATTATATTTGTAATTAGTTTATTTGCGGTGGACGTTCGTCATTAGTCTAGTGAGCAGTGCGGCTGCAATTAGTTTTATTGTACGCATAGAATGGCGTGGACTTACACATTGACACAGGGGAACGGCTGCGTATGGCAACTTCCCTCTGGTCCGCGCTTGGTCTGTGTTGTTCTATGTAATTAAAACATCTAAAATATTGACGTTTTCAGAAAAAAGTGAATTTGATTGTAAGTAGCACCAAGTGGCAAAATAAAAAATTTGTACAACCGACTTTAATATAAATATAATTTGTTGTAGATTTCTTTAAAAATCGCTCTACTGATTCCTATAAACTTCAAATAGGACCATTTCGGAAGTTATACCCTTTGAAACAAAAAAAAAGAATTTTCCTTATTGGTTCAGGCGGCTTCGAGTAATCGATGAACATAAATAATAAAGGTTGCAACAAATTCAGAACCTCCTCCTTTTTGTAGTCGGATGAAAATAAAAACAACTTTCTATATACTTTACGAATGGAACTCGTATGTTCTAAGGTTAAGAGATAATTTAATTAAATTTCAAAATTATATAAATTCTGATTCAGACATTTTGCTTTTATTTGATTCCTGAATAGATTATTAAAGGTGAGCGGCGCTATAGCTTTCCATTTTGATTAATTACTCCTTTTCTTTGGTGAGAAACTTTACATCCTATTTCTGTCACTTCGTTAAAGTGCTAACCGATTAGTTATTAATCATTCATGGTGTTTTAAAAGACTTATCTAACTAATAAATTAATATTCAGTAAAAAATATATTATTACGTAATAATTTTATTAAAACAATCTTATAATTGATGCCTTTTATAAAATTAATGTTATAATAATTTATGTTGATTAATTTAAAAAAGATACCATTATTCAAAAGTTTTATTGCGGTTCTTCTATCTCTAATTATAATAATATTAATATCTTACTATCAAGTTTCTATTTATAGCTCGTAAAACCAACAACCGGTGGGAAAAAAAGGTTCTCCAGTGGCGGCCTCGTACCTGCGGACGAAGTGTAGGGCGTCCCCCCACTAGATGGAGTGACGACCTGGTACGACATGCAGGAAGTCGATGGATGCAGGTGTCTCAGGACCGTGCTTTGTGGCCTTCCTTGGTGGGGAATATGTTCAGCAGTGGACTTTTGAAGGGCTGTAATGATGACAATGATATGAAGTTTCACTTAACTTGACTTAATAATATAGGTATTTATTTTAACGGTTAAATTTGCCACCGGTCTATAATGGCTACATCCAGAAGTGTGTTTCTCGGTTGATATAACTTCCTCTCTGCTTCCTCTCAAATTTCGTACATACACAAAATTTTATTAGAACGGCCATTAAGCGAGCACCAGGAAGTTAACCGCGATGTAAATGTTGTCAATTTGTCAGTAGCTCACCTCAACGAGCTAATGAGCTCGCAAAATACACGCTTTCGTCCTTTAAAGAGTTTATGAGATTACTTGGCAAATTTATCATCACAAAATGTAACAGTTAGTAATAAATATACTTACATCAAAGAAAAAAAAGTAATAATACAAAGGAAATATTTCGGGAAATATTTATTGCAACATGTGGCATTTATAGCTCTATTTCACTTTAAGCTTTTTTCACGATTTTGACGAGATACGAAGTAACATTTGAATAACTATCCACAGAAAACATATAATGGTAACAAAACATCTAAATATTGCAATTTGATCCAAAATTCTGCCTTGGATATTATATTTTATCGTCGTATTCCCATATTTATTTTTAACGGTTTACAAGATAAAATTCTAGACGATTTCTTATATTTACGCGAACACTACACCTTTAAATAAAAGTAATTTTAACGGATTTTACGCAGTTGTATGCTTGGCTTGGGATTTAATTTTATTAATTACGTGGTCCCAAGCAGATGGTAGCCCAGCCATCTTCTCTATTGAAATTAGGATGTTTTTTGATTTCAATAGCGTCGCGACTCATCCTTGGAAGGAATCGGTTTTCTTTAGCGAGGATTTGTAGTCTATCAAATCTAAAGTAGTGACGGGGGCGATCTTGTGCGTGTTTACAGACTGCAGACTTCCCGGAGCGTCGATTCTTCACATCAGCTGTGTGTTCTTTAACGCGGGTTCTTATGGATCTTTTGGGTCCTATATAAGAGAGACCACATTCACAATCAAGCTTGTGCATTCCTGCATCTTGCAGAGGGACATTACACTTGACTGATGGTAAAAACTGGCTAATCTTCTTCGGAGGCTTGAAATATGTTTTAATGGAAGCACGCTTCAAGATGTAGCCAATACTGTCAGTGACACCTCTGACATATGGCGGTATAGCAGGCACTCGTTCGACTTTGGCCGGCTTCACTCGTTCACTGTCCTCTTGTTTATCCACACTATTTTTTATAATTATTTAATTTATAACCTAATTGGTTTTTAAGACAAACCCGTTCAGAATTTAATCTCAAAAACAATTAAAAATTATAAGTTTAATTTCTCAACTTATATGGTCAATTAATATTTTGAAGATTACTTTCCATTATTCGTGTAACGTTGTTTTAAAGATCTCTTAAATTAGCGAGGAATTCGTTTTCTAATTTGTCTTATCAAGCCTATCCTATACGTGCCCTATGGAGTTTAAGTCGGGCGAGCGCGTTGGCCAACCCATTGCATAGACTTCAATGTCAAGGTGGTATTCGACAGCTACGGCTGCAATATGGGGGCATGCATTGGAATGCATAAAAACAAATCTATCTCTGGCAGGGAGTGTGAATTTATTCCGACCGATTTCAGCCTTTCTTTTACAGCTTTTGTGTTTACTATATGACCCCTCGTACTATTTAAAGTTTCTTTCTTATCTCAAAAAAATTAAGGTCCGGTTGCTATGTACGCTGGTAACGATGAATCCGTCATATCTGGCCACTGTTTTCCGTTTACATCCCTGTTGTGCGGGCCTAACATACTGTCCGGTCTGCCGATACCTCTTGACAACTCGATGTACAAATGTTGATACTCATAATGTTTGGGCTACACGTGTGTGCCCATTTTCAGTTAAAGAAACAGCCTATTAATATCTAGCAACTTGAGTAGTGTTTAGATCTGCTAGTCTCAGTTAATTTGCAGTAACAATTCACACTTAATAAATAAGGCATTCAAGGTAAAACTTGAAACAAAATATAAATTTAAACTCAAATTCAACAGTTGACAATTTTTAAGCAGTATGAAAGAACGCAATATCACACAATTATTACATAAAAACAAATGAAATTCGAGAAAAAAAATTGAATACTTTTTTATTGCATTTTCGAATGTTTGGCCAGTACACACGATAATAATTACAACAGGAGAAATTAAACTTTTTTTTTTGCGTTGCTGTAATTTGTCGATGAGTGAAGCATAATTTTGCATCCCTCTTGAGCTTACTTTACTTGTAAAGAGTACATATTTCAGGATTTAAATATAATGAATTATAATATAGACATATGCTACAAATTTATTTTTTTAACAAAACTGAACGGTTTCAATCATCATTGAAATTCTATCGATAAGGTTCTTCATGTTTCATATTTACACCATGTTCCGAGTTTATCTAAAATATTCGAGCCCTTCGCTTGTTACACATATGAAAAATGATTTATTCCACATAGCTTTTTCATAAACATTAACTTTGTTAACATATTGTATATTCAATAACCTTATTTGATTCAGTGTAAAATTTTACGAATGTTTTATATAATGTCATGTGCGTATATTGCTTGTTTCGATTTTACTGTATTTACAATATATTGTCATTTAAAGGTACATTTCTAATTATATAAAAGCTTAAAAATGGTTACCAAAAATGTAATATACTTAATAAAATGTGCATAAAATGAGCCGTGGTAGCTCAAAGACTAAGCGCTTGCCGTAAATCTTACATTATCGTACTGGGGTTGTATCCACGACGGAACTAATGAAATTGTTACTCAATTGCTATTTTAAGTAATTATTTCTTATAAATAGGCCGGGGAAAAAGTTTCTTCATGCTTTTTTTGTAAAAAATTTAAGAAAAATCTCTTCGGTTTAACTGTTTGTATTTGGCTGGTTTTAATATTAATACACATAGGAAAAAAATTAAAAATAAAAATTTAAAAAAAAAACACTTTCCCGCCATTTTAAATTGTTTTTCTGTCCGCCAAAATGAGTGAATCTGTAGACGAAATTTGATACATTTTGAAGTTTTATTACAAAAAAGGGATAAATAAATGCGAAAAAACTTGTGACGTTTATGACGACGTAATGCAGTGTCAGTAAGTTTGTATCCACGACGGAACTAATGAAATTGTAACTCAATTGCTATTTTAAGTAAATATTTCTTATAATTAGGGCGGGGAACAAGTTTCTTCGTGTTTGTTTGTAAAAAATTGAAGAAAAATCTCTTCAGTTTTACTGTTTGAATTTGTCTGGTTGTAATAATAATACACATAGGACATAAAAAAGGAAAAATAAAAAGTAAAAAAAAAAACACTTTCCCGCCATTATTAAATTGTTTTTCTGTCCGCCAAAATGAGTGAATCTGTAGACGAAATTCGATACATTTTGAAGTTTTATTACAAAAAAGGGATAAATGCAAAAAAAACTTGTGACGTTTATGACGACGTAATGCAGTGTCAGTAAGAGTAGCACAAAGTTAGTACAAGCCTTTTCAGTCCGGGAATTTTGATGTCATAGGTACATCTCGCTCTGTTCGCCCTCATACGGATAAAGTTGATACCTACGATTTTGACAAAGTGGAGCAAAATCGACATATTAGTAGTTACGAAATAGCCTAGGAATCGATAATTGACCAAAAACAGTTTCGACCCATTTGAATATATGTAGCTATACAAAAAAGCTCGATGTTTGGGTACCAAATGAGCTCACTGGAAGAATCCTAATGAACCGTGTACTGATTTGCGATTCTCTATAGATTCGTGATGAAACCGAACCATTTGTGCAAAGATTGATCACTGGTGATAAAAAGAGGATCATCTACTACAAGAACGTGTGAAAAAGAATAGACCTTTGACCATGAGGTCAAAGGGTAGTCAAGCTCCATAGACTGTAGCGAAACCCGGAATAACACGCAGTAAGGTGATGCTGTGTGTATCTATAGAGTAATCGTTTATTATGAGCTTTTACCGCCGGACAAAACCATTATATTGGATCTCCACTACCAACAACTAATGACACTCAAGCAAGTGATTGCGAAAAAAAGGCTACCTCCAACTTTTAATTATTAATTTTTCTTACTGTATATTAAAATCTTGCAGTAGTACGCTTTGGTTTTATTATTTATAGGATTTTAAGCAGATCCCAGCCATTTTCTCAATTGAAAGTAGGATTTTATAAATTTTATTTTGTATATTGTAACATCTGACTAAATGTAATCATAATTTCAATAGCCTCGCGAATCAATTTTAGTTGGAATCGGTGTTCTCTTGCGAGGATTTGTGGTTTATCAAATATGATATAATAGTTGGGACAATCCTGAGCATATTGACATACTATTGACTTCCAGACTTCCAACATACTTCAGATCAGCACTGTGTTCTTTTAAGCGGGTTCTCGGATCTTTTTCTTTGTCCTATGTAAAACAGATCACATTTATTATCAAGTTTGTAGTGATCTAATCTTCTTCGACGGCTTGTATTATATTCTTATGGAAGTCCGCTTCAAGATGCAGTAAATCTTGTTTATGACTCTTCTGACGTATTATGGTAGTACAACAGGCATACTCTCTTAATGTTATCGGTTTCATTTGGTCACTGAGACATAGGCTCGGGACCTGATGATTGTTGTCGTGCAAAAGATCTCTCTGAAATAAAGATGAAGAGAAAAGCAAACCTGCATGTCTAAGAAATAAAACATCTTGAGGAAATGTGCAGTACGCAAAAACGCAATGTTTTTTTATTTTTTTATAGTATAGGGTGGCAAACGTGCACACAGTTCACCTGATGGTAAGTGGTCATCTTAATCTATCTTCGATAACGAATCAAAATGCAGATGCGTTGTCACCCGTGAGGACTAAGATGGAATGCCTATTTTACAGTAAAAAGAGTCTCCGGTTCTTTACACTCACCATACGAAACACAGCAGTATTAAGCTGCTATTTTACGCTGGTATTCTATGTGAGCGTGGTCCTTCCCCAGTCAATCCGACTCATTAGTGCTACAACCATACTACTAATATAGCTGCAGCATGGCTCTACCACGAAAAATCTTACCTACTTAGTTTGAAAAATAACTTCAATCCACAATTGCGTGTAATATCTCTGCCAGCGCTTAATCTTCAAATAATGCAGGAATTTATAGTTTCCGGCAGTATTTGATTGTTACCACAGAACACGAGGTTTTCATCATAATCGAAATCGATCCGCAGGGCTTCATATCTTTGTATATTCCAGTATAACCTTAAGTTATACTCGTATAGTTTTATAACTTAAGGTTAAACTGGGATATTACTAATCATGTACCTATCATCATGTATGTATTTATTATGTTTACAGTCTTGTGGTGTAGCGTATAAAAATATATAATATTAATTTTACCAAAATGTTTTCTTTTATCTAGTTTTTCAAAAAATCGCGGATTAACAGTTATGAAATTTTAGTAGAACATTCCATAATCCGCTTGCTAAAGGGGAGAAATTTAGAGTAAATATTTACTACAACAGTTGAGATTCACGTGCAGCAGCAGTGAACTTTGATGGCCTCATGGTGATAACGATTCATAGAATTTAAAAGATATTAATAAATATTATTGATGGGTAGATAATTTTAACTTCTAGCATATTAATTAATTTACCGATATCCTAATTTGAGACATAAAGTTATTCAAAAAGTTATTTATAGTATTAGAAACAGGGTAAAACTATAATCTTTTACGAAAGAAGTCACGCAGAAATATGTAGCAAAGGTTATATTTTGCGAAGACTGGCTTCGCGGTTAGAGGACTCCTTTCGTGAGAAGAGCTCTTCTTAAACCATTGTTTAAACCCAAGACCACGTTTTGTAAATGAGATGAATTAAGTTTAATGTTGAATTCTTTAGGTGTAACTCTCACGAAATTAATGTAGTTTAGTGTATGGCAACATTTCTTTAAAGAATATAGGTGACAAACGATAAACGGGCATACAGCCCACCAGATAGTAAGTGGATGCTGTGGTCCATAGATATCTACATTTATCTTTGATTAACAATAAAACTGCAGATGCGTTTTTACCCCTGAGGACTAGGATGGATTGCCTCATTTCTACGCTATTATTATGTGAGTACACCTGTCAAGTCGACCCATTCGTACAACCACAATATAGCTGCAGCGTGGCTCTACCACGTATTTATATATTTAATTAGTAAGTATAATACATTATAATAAAGCGCCTTATCTAAAGGCACAGCACAAAGCGCCTCTTCTTTACACTCTAACCAGTTGTTAATACTGCTGTCTTCACCGATGACACGGCATTTTTCATCGCTTATCATAACAAAATAATTCTCATCAACATGCTCCAAACAGCCCTCAACCGCTTAGTCGATTGGTTCCGCTAATGAAGAATCGTATTGAATCCTGAGAAAGGTGTAGCAATATACTTTCAAAGAAGCCTCTCTTTCAGCCGTTAAAACATAAATCTCCAAAAATCATTAGTTACGATCACCCTGTTCGGCTGCCAGATCCCTTGGCGAGCCCTTGGTCCGCTGAAGCTGTAAAAGCCAAAATAGCGTTTAATTGTATTTATTTTAATGGAATATAATAAATTATTATTAAACGCGATAAAATTGTTAAAGTAGTTTTATTCAATGTGTAGTGAAATATATCAGATACCAGAAGCCAGAAAGAGAGGTTGACTGGTAAAGAATGCTGATAGGCTTAAGGTGGAAGCTCCAGGGTGGCCCGCGAAATTCAAATTTTCTTGCGTTTTTTGTAATTTGCAGGTCGGGGTTAGGTTGTATATTTAACAAAATATGATTCGCAACCGTAGCGATTATGTGTTTACAGAATTATTATCATTAAAATCACCAATACAACCCTGTAAGTTCATATTAGCCCTTTGAATGAGTTTTTCTGGAAATAGCCAATTTGAATTTCGCGGGCCACCCTGGAGCTTCCACCTTAATGCCTTCCGTCCGTCCTTTGTTACCCTATTTATTTAGATGTTAACAATTAAGATTAAATAAAATATAATAAATATCTAAATATATGGGACTAGTGAAATAACGATTAATTGATTGAAGGCCAATTATTCATGTGGGCATGACTATACTTTACAAAATAAATGAAGCCATAAAAGGTCCAAAAGAAGCGCCTTTTTTACAGAAATTTGTTATTTAACGAGGCTCGACATTGTTATGTCAATTTTGTGTATTATAAATAGTGAAAAGTGAAAATGTCGCACTTATTTAATCATGAATGGTGTGCGACAAAGTTTTTAATATAAATTATTGGTTGCAGCAATGAGTACGGAAGATTAATAATTGCTATAAACATAACACAGATTTTCACCGCATTGCGGAAAATGTTATTGGTAAATACGAAATCTAACCAAACTCATCAAGGTAAAGTCAAACTATACCAAAGAAAATCATAATGAATTTTATACATTGTAGTGAGTTGCATCCCGTTAAAAGCATTGTTGCTTCTGAATATTTTAGATTAAGAAACTTTTATAATGTTTGTTTTAGGTACAATCTCTCGAATGCGATAAGTTTTCCTGGTTAAATTGTTTCGATTCTCTTAAAACTAAATTTAATAATCGTCGCTACCGCACGGTAATTTCACGCGATAATTTCATTTAAAGTAAGTAAAGTAAAGTTGCAGTCATTTATAGGGTTGTTCGGAAAGTCATTTCGTTTTTTTTTGTGGAAATGAAAGACAGTTTTCGTATAATAAACAAATACTTTATTAAATTATATATTGACCGTTCTGGTCCAACACCTTTTGCCATCTTTCTGGTAGTAGCATAATTCCACGCTCATAAAATTTTTGGTCTTTGCTGGCAAAAACTGATCGAGGTCTGACGTCAAAAACCTCCTCATTTGAGGTGAAGGTTTTACCATCTAAAAAATTTTGAAATGACCGGAACAAATAATAATCCGATGGTGCCAGGTCTGGAGAATATGGTGGGTGTAGCATTGCATCCCATTCAAGCTGTAAAAGCTTTTGGCGAGTGACCAAACTTGTGTGAGGTCTCGCGTTGTCTTGGTGAAACACTACACCTTTCCTGTCAGTTTCAGTTTTCAGTTTGTCCAGCTGATGACAGTAGACTTCCGAATTATTCGTTGTGTTATCCGGTAAAAGCTCAAAACAAAAAAACGATTCCTTTAAAATCCCACCAAACAGACAGCATCCATTTTTTTGTGAATATCGGCTTTGGAAATAGTTTGAACCGGTTCATCTTTTTTGCTCCATGACCTCTTGCATTTAACGTTGTTGTACAACCCATTCTTCGTCCCCAGTGATGATGCGCTTCAAAAACGGATCATTTTCGTGACTTTTGAGAAGCGAATTGCAGACGTCAATGCGACACAGATTTCTCTATGTGAGAACATGGGGAACCCATACATCGAGCTTCGAGGATAATCCCAGGCCTTTCAAGTGGTCATAAACTGTTGAATTTGATAAATTTAACCTCAATCCGATCTCACGTGTTGTTATTTGCCGGTTCACATCAACTAATGCCTTTATCGCGTCTTTATCAGCTTCAACCGGCCTTCCCGAACGTGGTGCATCTTCAACATCAAAATTGCCGGATCGAAATTTAGCGAACCAGTTCTGGCACTGGCGTACTGTCAACACACCTTCTCCATACACATCAGTCAATTTCTTTCTGGCTTGAACAGCATTTTTACTCTTTCTGTAGTAAAACTAAAACTGCTTATCGCTCTCCATATTTAAACGGGCACCAACCAAAAACTACTACGTACAATTAATTGGAATTTTTCACACACAAGCCTTGCTATATGAGCTCTGAAAGCATATAAAAATTATACGGCTTAAATGTGAAGTTGGGTGCAAAAGAATACAATTAAATCCTCTGTCGGGAAAAAACCTCACGATGTTTTCCTTCGCCGCCAAGCACGCGGTAAATCAACACTTAAAATTGCAATTAACAATTCCATTGGTGCCAGCGGGGATCGAACCCGGGTTGCTCGTATACTGTGAAGCTTACAGCGAGCGCTAACCATCTGAGCTACTACGGCTCTTACAGCAAGTGCTAACCATCTGAGCTATCACGGCTAATTTCATTTAATTGAACTTAATTTTAGATTTTTATTACAGATACTAACTGCATAAGAATATCTAGTAAGCCATATCGTTCTGTGGGTGTCATAAGAGGCAAAGTAACGAAACTGGAACAGGAAATGGGCAGCAGCGTCTTCCTAATAACAAATAATAAAACGAAAAACTGCGGCTGCCTGCCCTTTCGCTAAGTGGGCTAACTATGAATGGGGCAATTTATGGGCGAGGTCTATTTGCAGTAGACTTGAAAGGATAACCGACTGTAAATTAACATAAATTTTGCTTACATTACATAATTTTATAATTTTTTTCAAATATTTAAGTTATGAAATAACTAAAATATTAATAATAATTAATAAATATTACTAATTCCAGCCGCTTAATTTCACCATCGCACATCGCGACAAAACTCGCGATACCATCCATACCATCCGGATGATTGGCGGTCCACCACTGTGCGATTTAGAAGATGTTTTCTTCCTCGCACAACTTCCTCGTGGAATCGATTACCACCAGCGATTTTTCCAAACCGATACGACTTAGGAACCTTCAAGAAAAGATCTTACATCTTTCTAAAAGGCTAGTAACGCATATGCAATTCCCCTGGTGTTGCGGTTGTTCATGGGCGGCGGTAGTCACTTACCATCGGGTGAGCCGCATGCTAGTTTGCCCCCTCTTCTGTAAAAAAATAATTAAATAATGAACTGTTTTTATTACTATACTTTTTCATTTCAATAATTCTATTCTAAATTTACGTAACTGCTTTAAAATATGAAAGAAATTACAGCTTTCTAAGCAAGCATAACGAAGCAATTGGTCATTGAAAGCGCCCCGGCTTTCGTTAGTTAATTCAATTTTTATATTCTCTTTCTGTTCAGTAGCAATAGCAGATTTAGATATTTTTACGTTGCGAGAATAACGTAAATTTGTACCTTCATTTCGTTTTTATTTAATAAAATAAGGGTAATGAAGGATATACACTTACTTAAAATAATATTTACCTGCTTAATTTAATACTTTATTAAATTTTTATTAGCGTAGTATTGTTTTCTTCGTTCTTCTGTTTAGTGTTGCAATAATGAATGATGCAGATACGTTTTCATGCTTTCATGATTTAATGCCTGAAGAATATAATGGAATGATTTTTACGTAGCGTAGCTCTACTACTTTTAGTAAGAGGTAGGACTCCTTTCCTGCCGAGGAGTCTGATGACCTGGATGGGTACAACCATCTTATCTACTTCTGCCAAATAGCAGTGCTTGCACTGTCGTGTTCCGGTCTTGAGGGTATAGATGAGAGCCAGTGTAACTACGTGCTGTGAGGCAGTCCATCTTAGTCCTTAGTTGTGACAAGGCAATGTAGCCTTCTTCTTCATGGCTGCACGCGTAAACTGACACAATTAGATAAGACTGTCCCAGTCAATATATCAGATTGTATAGAACACAAATCATCGCTAAAGAACACCGATTCCTTCCAAGGTTAATTCGCGAGGTTATTGAAATCAAAAGACATCCTAATTTTACACATACAAACATATAAGACTTCACGATACTATAAGTTCATACGGCGTAGATCGGAACAAAAATTAATAATTTTAATCTGGTGGTAGCTGTGGTTAGCTATAACTTTGGGACGTCAAACACTTCAGTTCAGTTCCCTCCGTGACCATGGCTGCTGTAAAGTGCTCGAAACGTCGGGAATATAAAATAATTATATTACGAGTACGCGATACAATCCATAAAAACTAGTTTTATTTAAATGCAAATATAAGAAATCATTAAGTACTTTTATATGTTTGAAGTCGGTTAATTAACACGAGGAACATGTGTACACTTCACATATACACACTTGACAATACTTATATTTAATATATTTTATTGTATAAAAATATTCCCAAATATAAAAAAGGATATAATTGCGTGTGACAACATGCGATATAATGTTGGTCAGAAATACCAGAACTCTGCAAAGTGCAATTAAAAATATACGTCTCAGTAAATTTATATCTCTCTGTATCTAGAATCTGCACGAACGTAAGTGAGAATTATTGTATAGTTTATTTTATTTAAGCCTTTAATAAAATATTCATTTAATTATACATTTTGTTTCATTATATCTCTAAAGGACAGTAAAATTAATTATTTTAACGAATAATTAATCTTTACGATATTAATTATAAACGTGGTTATGCTTTTGAATAAATTCATAATTTTATATTAACTATTAGGTGAGTATAGTACTATATAAGTACAGGTAATTTACGCATAATTTTTTCAGAAAATATTGAAAATAAATCGCAAAGATTTATTTGAAGGTGAGTGATGGACAACAAAGCCGTGCCAGTAAAATACTTCCGATTCGTCCCTTTATGAACGCTTCCGACTTGGTCCCTGTTAATGACGGTTCAACCCAAAATGAATTTTGGCTTATGTTTGCTAAAATATCACAGAGAACAGGAATTCTCCGAAGTTAATGTATATCTTTATACTATATATAATGTGAACAACTTACCATATTTTAATACCCATATTTTAAGTTGCGCCAACTGGTATCCATTTTAAGAGATGTTTCCATATTCCCACTGCTGGTCGTACAGGATAGTGGGCATAGAGTCGTTATACTGTCAATGCTGCTCCTCATCACCAGGACATGAAGCTATTGCATAAAAATGTCTTTTAATGACGTTACTGAATCCAGTATCCGGGTCTACCATTAATTCAGATTCATGGTACCATTTTATTGCATTGACAATGAAGTTACTTTAGTATGCCAAAGGAGACAATTTCTTTATGTATGGAGAATGGGCTCACCACAAATTGTGGCTTAACTTAATGATTTGCATATCGATTTATTCCTTATAGTCTATAGATTACAAAAGTAATATTAGTTTTGCCGCGTCTAACGGGAATAGTGTGAAATTGAAACTCAAATTATGAAAATCACAATAACCTAAAAAAAACTAAAAGCGATTGTCTGGTAGTTTTCACCTGTATTACAAGGTAAGATAGTGCACTGTTCAATAATTAATAGTATAAAACAAAGTTATAGGTACATTCAACATCTATAGATAGTTTAAAATTGATGGAAAATCCTTTTAGTGGTTCCGGCAAAATATGGTACACAAACATGCAAACGTGATATGGATTGTAAGCCATAATTTTCAAAGTAAGTTCTTAAAAGTACAATAGACAGTCAGACAGTCGTGGTGTCAAGACTTTGTTTTAATTTATTTATAAATATTCAACATAAATAACATTAAACCCAAAATTACTGCGTAATAACATACCCATTTATGATTTTAAAAAGTAATAAATAAATAGCAAGTTAATGTTTTGAACTGGTTGTGTTTGGATAAAAAAAAACAATGTATAATATCACAATATTAATTAGAGACATATTTATCATATTTAGCACGAACATTCAGATGTGGTGTGGAGACTTTGATTGATTGGTTAAAATACATCCCAAACAACATTTAAGTCTTGTACATTATATATATATATATACTGGCTTGCCAGGCAGACGTTGTTCTGCCCTTTTCGACGACCCTTCATATCAAAAATCCTTAAATTCGTAATAAAAAAATATTAAGTGTCATCTAACAGAATCTCGTGTCGAGAAGTGGTATCTCTTTTTAGTAATAAATATGTATAATACAAATACTTATATGTATTTGATAAGTTATCTATGTAGTGAAATATTTTCTTATTATACAAACTGCAAAAATGATTCATTACACTCATTTTTCCCCATTATACTCGTACATTAACCACGATACAAATATCGAAACTACTATTTTTTTCTGATTTCATAATTTCCGTTAGATATTCATAAAATTTTTAAGCAATATAGTATAGTAAATTGGTATCTTTTTTATGTGTTAAAATTATTAAGTTATGTTAAAATTTCTAGTAGGCCAAAAAACGATTGTCTGCTTATAGCTCAATGGCTCTCTAGCAAGTGCTTTAAAAATTGATTACAAAATTTTTACAGTACCGTACCGTATAAAGCTTGCTAGTTAATGCTTTATATTATATTTAAAATGTTAATAAATCGTTTTCTATAAAATATTTTTTGAGATTACGCTGATTACCACCACGGCCCAGATTTTTCTTTAACAAGTAATGTCTTCCAACTTTATTAAATTTACATTTACGTCCAAAGTTAGGTTCGAATTTTATCTTTAAACGGAATAGTTATCCCAATTTAATTTTTTTTTATATATAAAGGGTGGTAAAGTGTTAAATACCAATTCATCATTCATCATCATCATCATTACAGCCCTTCACAAGTCCACTGCTGAACATAGGCCTCCCCCAAGGAATGCCACAAAGCACGGTCCCGAGCCACCTGCATCCATCGACTTCCTGCATGTCTTACCAGGTCGTCACTCCATCTTGTGGGGGGACGCCCTACACTTCGCCTACCGGTACGAGGCTGCCATTCGAGAACCTTTCTTCCCCATCGGTTGTCGGTTCTTCGTGCTATATGGCCGGCCCACTGCCACTTCAGCTTACTAATCCGTTGGGCTATTTTGGTTACTCTGGTTCTACTGCGGATATCCTCATTCCTAAGTTAATCACGCAGAGAAACTCTGAGCATAGCCCTCTCCATAGCTCGCTGAGCGAACTTGAGCTTCCTCATACGGCCAGCAGTGAAGGACCACGTCTCAGTTCCGTAAGTCATCACTGGCAACACGCACTGGTTGTACAATTTTGTTTTAAGGTTTTGAGGTATTTCTAACGAGAAGATGTATCGTAGCTTCCCGAACGCTGCCCAGCCGAGTTGAATCCGTCGTTTTACCTCTCGGTCGAAGTTGGACTTACCTAGTCGGACTATTTGTCCCAGGTAAACATACTCGTCAACAACTTCGAGCTTAATGCTCCCAACAACTACCGGCATAGGTGTGACATGGACATTAAACATAATCTTTGTTTTGTCCATGTTCATCTTAAGACCTATCCGTTGGGAGACACTATTGAGGTCATTGAGCATAGTGCTTAGTTCCTCCAGCGATTCTGCCATGAGGACTATATCGTCGGCAAATCGAAGGTGAGTGATGTACTCGCCATTGATGTTTATTCCGTATCCTTTCCAGTCCAGAAGCTTGAAAACGTCTTCCAATGCAGCGGTGAAGAGTTTCGGGGATATAACGTCACCCTGTCTTACACCTCTCTGCAATTGGATAGGTTTCGTACTCGGATATTCATTGTGGCTCTACTGTACAAACACTTCAGCACTTCCATATACCGACAGTCAACTTGGCACCGCTGAAGGGACTGCAGCACCGCCCAAATTTCGACGGAATCAAAGGCTTTCTCATAGTCCACATACGCCAGACATAGTGGCAAATTGTACTCTTCGGACTTCTGTACAATTTGCCGTAGGGTATGTATGTGGTCTATGGTGCTAAAGCCCTTTCGGAAACCGGCTTGTTCGGGAGGCTGGAAGTCGTCAAGTCTGCGCGCGAGACGATTCGTAATGACTCTCGAAAACAGCACGTAGACGCGGCTCAGAAGGGAAATCGGTCTGTAGTTCTTTAAGAGAGCGTTGTCACCTTTCTTGAAGAACATGACCACCGCACTTCCGCTCCACGCCTCCGGTGTAATGCCACCATGGAGGACGGAATTAAAGAGCTTCTGAAGGACTTCAAGTACCGGTTTTCCACCCGCTTTCAGAAGCTCCGCTGTAATTCCATCCTCGCCTGGGGCCTTGCCGTTTTTAAGGTGCTGGAGAACCATTCTAATCTCGCTCAGACTGACGTCCGGGATATCTTCGGAATAGTGTCGAATAAGACTCGCTCTTGGATCGTTACTCACACTTGCGTGTGGCTCCAACGATGACGTGAACAGCTACCCTCTCCCTAGGTTCTATCCTCTCAATCTCACTCAAAATCTCAGGTGCCCCGGAAACGACGCTGCCACATTCGGTCTTCAGCTTTGACAGTTGGCTCTTTCTGGCAGACAGATCTCTGGCAAAGACTTTGGAGCCTTGGTTCCGCTCGATCGCTTCTTCAATACGAGCTGTATTGAAGTTGCGTGAGTCTCGCCGCATGCATTTGGAGATCTGTCTGTTCAGTTGCCTATATGCTGTCAAATCTGTTGAAGAATGTAGCCTCATCTCCCGTCTAACAGACATGAGATTAAGAGTGTGATCGGAGAGTTTTTGTGTTCTTCTGCGGCGGGTCTTGCAGAACTTAGCTCCGACCGCATGGACAGTTTCCACGAGCTCGTCATTCATATCGTCCACTTCATTGCAGTCTTCTAGGCACTGAAAATGGTTTTGTAACTCGAGCTGAAAGGTTTCGGGACTTTGGATTAGAGCACGAGGGGGACGGAGCGTTGACTTCATCAGACGAGACCTCTCCAACTTAACATTTAGGTTCAGTGTGTCTCTAACCATTCGGTGATCGCTGCCGGTTTTCACCTTCGCGATCACTGAGACATCACTGAACAGTTGTCGTCTGGTCATCATAATGAAGTCAATCTCATTTTTTGTCGAACCGTCGGGGCTCGACCAGGTCCACTTCCTGTGGGGCCGCTTCTTGAAGAAAGAGCTCATCATAAAGAGTCCCTCTTTCTCCATGAAGTCGGCCAGTTGCTGGCCCCTTGGGTTCCGATGCCCTATTCCAAATTTCCCTACTTTCAGCTCACCGTTCTCTCTTGTGCCTAGTTTTGCATTGAAGTCTCCCATTAACACCGTATATTGGGTTTTGGAGGAATGCATGGCTCTAGAGATATCCTCATACATTTCCTCCACCTCCTCATCGGGGTGTGCCGAGGTTGGTGCGTAAACCTGTATGACCTTCAGCGAATACCGTTTGGTGATTCTGAGTATAAGGTACGCAACCCTCGTCGACACACTCCCGATCATTACAACGTTGTTAACGAGAGACTTGTGGACGACAAATCCGACACCTCCTTGGGACAGATGGTCGCCCTCCCGGTGATAGAGCAAGTTGCCGGATTCGAGGATTACCGTGTCCTCCCCCTCTCTTCGGACTTTGGATAATCCTATAATATGCCAGCGCATTTTGTCTATCTCTTCTTCCAGCTCTACGATCTTCTTGTCAGTCCTCAGGGTGCGTGCGTTGTAGGTTGCCAGGTCGAGTCGTCGTAGGTGGCAACCGAACCTCCACCGGAGATTCTTGGTACCCCCTGCCCCGCCGTTACCATGGTCGCCACCGTAGCCAGGAATAGCGGGGCCGCCGGGGACTGGGCGCCGTCTGTGTGTTGTTTTGATCATTGGGGGGTATTTGCCATAGTTGCCACGCTTGGCGAGCGGGTTGGCAACCGCAGTTTTTTTATTGTAATTTTGGCTATTATCAGGAAGATGCTGCTGCCCATCTCCCGCCTATTTCCCTTTGTCGCCTTTTACGACACCCACGGGAGGATATGGGGTAGTGGATGTTCTTGACCGCCACTACACGGCTTACCAATTCATCACACAGCAATTCATTTCATTTTCGATGCGCCGAATGATTTCATTCATTCCAAGGGATTTGCTGTAGATTTTCCGATTTCAAAAGCAATCTCTGCAAATGGTGTCATAAAAGGACACGTGGTAGCTCTGACGCGTAAAGAAATATGTATAATATATATTTCATGAGGTAAAGAATAAACTAAGAGACAAAAATATTTAAAAAAAAATATTTTCCTTAAAACAGTACCTATATGTATATTAATACATGAAGAGAAAACTTTGTACCTCTTTTTAGGCAATTTGTGCGAGTGTGAGATTTTGCATAGTTAAAGTTTATATTGAGAAATAGCGCAGAAATAAAATATCTGAATAATAATATTTGTTACAGATACATTAAAAAATGAAATAAAACATACATTGATTACGTTCATACTGACAATGTCTAAGTAAGTTACAAGCAAAAACGTAACATACAAGCTTATAATATTATATGATTACTCTAAGGCCAGTCGAAGATTTAATAGTCTGTGAGTGGGAGTGAATGAGTCAGTGGCACAGAGTAAAAATTGTCGCCAAAAAATTAGTTGATGTTGCCAAATATTTACTCACTGATTGACTGAATAGGCTGTGAATTTTGTGTTATTCCAAATGTCCCTTTTACAATTATGAGTGGAGGCAAGAAAGCGTTTATTTTTATTTTGCAGTTAAAAGTAAAATACAGCTTGCTTAATATACTAACCTAAAAGATAAAGATTTACAGTAGAATTTTTACCACTAGGTGACCAATTAACCATTAAAAATATTAAATATAACTAAATATATCAATTACCTAAAAAAATCGGAACACTTTCAGTGTTACAACTAGTTTTTGTTTTTACCGTTTTTTATTAGGCTTTGTGCTTACTCGGTTTTCGTCTTAGTATATAATTTATATAATTATTTAACCTTGAAAACGCCCAGATTGTATTCGGTCGTAAAGATAGACGCCAGCAATTTATTCAACTCCTTTGCTATATAAAAGACGAAGCAAAACAACAAACAAACAAAATATCGACAACAAAGGGATGAAGACCCGTCGACCGCCTTGGTTGTCCGTTGGTGAAAAGGAGAGGGAGGGATTAAAACGTATCATTTCTGCGCACACTAACCGAAATGCATCCTGTAGAATACCGAGATGCTGGCTACTCTGTGTCTGGGGCTCGAGGAGATTGGTTTTAAGCAAATCAAGGTTACCAATGACCCTCCCGAGCCCTTCACGGTTTTTTGAACAATTTTATCCGAAGAGCTCTTGTCTCTGTAGATGTTTCCACGGTTGTGGAGCTTTGTTGAATATTTAGAGACGATGACAGGAGACCCGACGTTAAGTAAAATCCTAGTGTGTGATGCTACGGGTTATTTTGATGGCCTCTTACTTTAGGGGTACCTTCTTAGAGCTAGGGTGACAGAGTTGGCTGAACTGACTTATATGATGCACGGGCAATGCTGAGAGATGACCTACATATTAATGCCTTTGCCTGTAGAAATTAATGGTCCAAAATACAATAGCATTATGCTACTGCTGCACTTATTTAAATAAAATTTGCGGACGGGTTTTGCTAGTCAAGGATAAGTAGGATTGTAAGAATTCAAAATACGAAATATTTTTAGTATTTATTATTATCATTGCATGCCTCATGAGTATATTTACTTAAAATGAGAAAAAGAATGTGGATTAAATTACGTTAAGTTAGATTAAGCCGACCTCTACCACCAACAAATAAGTCACAGTATCATAACTTCGAAATTTTTGACCAAATCGGTTTAAAATTTAGAAATAGGTATATAAGGCATGACATAATACTCGTATTATTTATTGAATAATTTTAATTATATATTTAGGTAGTTATTCTCATAATGCTATTTATTTACATTTAATAACATTGTCATCAATAACAATAAGTAACTGATGTCAAAAGCACTGGTGCGGGCTTGCTCTGAACGATTTGATTAATCTGTTGCATTATAATATATTAACCTGATGGATACTTCTTGAAGGAAATACGAAATAGTGTCGTTAATAAATATATTCTAACTGACATATTTTAATTATAAATGTTTTAAATAAATGACTTCATAAAATGAAGTCAATATTTTATTTAAATGAATGGTATTTAAGTTTCAAATCTCTAACACAGACAGTACTTGTATTTTGATAGTAGCCTATAAGCTTGAATACAGTCTAGAATCCTCTCAAAACAGGGAAAAAGGCTTTGTCCCCTTGTCACTAATTGTTACATTAACTAAATATTAGCATAATAAAATTCAAAATATGATTGTGGAGGATTTTGAATTGAAGGACGCAAAGTAATGTTAGTAGTGGCAGAAGTAAGCAAGAGAATGCAAAATTAGCAATTTTTTCAGAAGCTGTTACAAACACGAATTAATTTTAAGAGACCTTTATACAACGTCTTCTTAATTTAATCTATACTCATGAACAAATTTAGAAGAACGCAAAAAAAGTGTGAAAGAAACTTTTTTATACTTAACATTTTTTTGCATAAATGCTAAGGAAAGGGTATAACGTGGGCTGTGTTGCCCCCTCTAGCTCTTCGAACTGCTTCCACTCCTTACACACTACTAATCAAGTTTTAAATAAAATCTTGAGAGATTGCGTTCCATTCTTCCCGTAACGCGTTTTAAGTTTTCTCAATTTTTTTATAGAATAAAGGTGACAAACGAGCACACAGTCCACCTGATAGTAAGTGGTTGCTGTGGCGGATAGGCATCTACATCTATCTTCGATAACGAATCCAAATGCAGATGCGTTGTCTCACCCGTGAGGGCTAAGATGTAATGCCTCGTTCCCAGTGAAAAAGGGTCTTCGGTTCTCTACACTTACCATAAGAAACATAGCAGCAGTTTGCTGTTATTTTACGCTGATATTCTATGAGAGCATGATCCTGCGCCTGTCGAGCTGACCCATTCGTGGTACAAATACTTTTTTTATGATAGGGCGACAAATGAGCACACAGTCCACCTGATGGTAAGTGGTTGCAGTAGCCCATATACATCTAAATTTATCCTCGTTTGCGAATCAAAATGCAGATGCGTTGTCACCCGTGAGGACGAAGATGGCATGCCTCTTTTCCATTAAAAAGGGTCTCCAGTTCTCTACACTCACTATACGAAACACAGCAGTGTTAAGCTGCTATTTTATGCTGGTATTCTGTGAGAGCGTGGTCCTTCCCCGGTCGAGCCGACCCATTCGTGCTACAACTATACCAGTAATATAACTGTAGCATGACTTTACCACGTAAAACTAGCGGGGGCTTGTTTTTCAAGCTTATGCCGTACATGTTCTATGGGGCTTAAGTCGGGTGAGCCCTCTGAATATTCCCCATTGCATTGCTTTTAATGTCTCCAAGGTATTTGACAACTTCGGCCACAGTATGGGGCATGTATTATCATTCATAAAAATAAATATATCCTTTATAAAAGGGAATATCTCCACATAGCATAACTGATCCTCCACTATATGCCTCTTTTTCAATGATGTTGCATTGCGAGTACCTCTCTCCCGGGCCTTTCCGCACTTAAATCCTTCTATTATCTGATTTCAACCAAAATCTATAATCATATATGAAGAGAATTTGATCCCAAGCTTCGTCGTTAGTGATTGCGAGTTAAATTAACTCAAGTTACTCGATGACATGTGGCAAGAAAGGGATCTGTAGCAAGTGTGAATTTATTACAGCCGATTTCAGACATTTTCTCGCAGATTTTGTGCTAACTGTAATCCCTCGAACTTCTTGGAGCCTCTTTCTTACCTCAGAAGAAGTTAAGGTCCGGTTTTTAAGCACGCTGGTAATGACGAACTGTTCATCTCTGGCCAGATTTCCGTTTACGTAAAACGCGAGTTTAGTATACTGTCCTGTCCGGCGATACCTCTTGACAACTCTGTGTAAGTACCATCGATTTTGATACTCGTAATATTTGGGCTACTTGTTTGTAAATGTGCCCATTCAAATAAAGTAACAGCCCTAGCAACTTGAGTAGCGTTTAGATCTGGCATTCTCAATTTATTTGCAGTATTAATTCACGCTTGACACGATAAAAAAGGCAGTCAAGGTAAAAATTCATACGTGAGCAACCCGGGTTGGATCACCGCCGACACCAATGACATTCGTAATTGCAATCTTATGTGCTGATTTACCACATGTTCGGTGGGGCCCTAAAAGCCTCTCCAGAATATTGGTCTGTTGGCAATTTTACGCGTTGCTCTGATTGTGGTGGTAGTGTTATAAAATAATTCAAGTTATTATTAACTATTGGTAGGTATGTAAGTTGTTTTGGTTTTAAGTCCAAGGTCTTTAAGGTCTATAATTGTATCTAGTTGTTTCAATAGGTCAATACCAATGAGACCAATTTTATGTGCTGATTTACCACATGTTCGTTGGGGCCCTAAAATCCTCTCAGAAAAGAAAGGAGGCCAGTGCCCAGCAGTAGACCGTATGTATGCTGTAACTTTAACTGTTTAACTTTAACTATAGCTATAAATTCATTTGTATTTGATATATCTCTAGCATTGTTTGACTTAAAAATATATTGACGGTTAAGTATTTCCGTGAATTGAGATTAAGTGTGGTTATTCGGAAATATATAGCTTGGGTTTCTGTTATAATTCTTTTTCAATATGATAATGGTCCATGGCCAATTTTGAGTATCAATACAATAAGTACCATGTGCTCGGCGGTGAATGAAAATATCTTAAGGAAACCTGTATGTCTGAGAAGTAAGAAGAAATATTTGAAAACGTGTGAGGTTTACCAACGCGCATTGGGCAGCGCGGCGGACATTTTCTTGCCCTAAGTCCTCTCAGTAATGTGACGAGGCCTATGCCCAGCAGTGAGACGTATATAGGCCTATAACTTTAACTTTTTAACTTTAACTAACGAATTTTTAAAATGTTTTATCTTATCAATATGACCTAAAAATAGTAAACCTTTCCATTTGATGTAACTATTTTATAGGTTTCAGTATGGCATCATATTTCCTCAATGTACACGTTCCAATAGCAATTTAGTGTCATCTTCGGGACTTTTTTATCGAACCAATTACTATTAGACATCTGTCATTCGTGAATGGTTAGTTCATTTGACCCGGATCGCATCAAGGTATTGATAATTGCAATGACATGTTTTGAATGTTCTGGATCGAATGATTCACAGGACCTACGACCAGAGTAATAACGTTCCTACGACCGGCATTATTGAGCAGCTTGCACAGATCACGGAGTTCAGAAACTTGAATTGATCCCTTTGAATTACCGAATGACTCGGTTCGTAATACGAATCAATTCTTATTTTTCCGAAAAAGTTTGCTTCCGTGCAATGCAGTACCCGACGCAAGATTGAACCTCTTGTTTTATTAATTAAGATTAAGTTGTAGATACATTTTTTCGCTCATGATATTTCTGTAGGAATATATTTTTATAGTGTCGATATTAAATACATAACTTAACCGTTAAATTACAATTACTAGACATCGAAAGACTTAACTTTAAAAAAAAGAAGAAGCTAATTGGAAATATTACCCATTTCAAGTGTAAGACAACACGTAAAATTCATTTTGGAGTGCAAAATTAACATAATTTTGTTTTTGCAAAATAATGCACAAAAATTCACGGCTTGCTTTTCGAGGCTATTTTTAGAGAAGAAGCAGATCAGGACTGCTCCCAAGCGATTGTTTTCTGATGAGTTGAGAACGGATGGACAAACGGACGAAAGCACTTGAGAGATTTGCATGGATTAACGATCTATATCTAGTAATTCATGCTTACCTAAAGAATTTTACTTGCAGTGACTTTGTGTGACCAGTAGTCCACTACTCTTTAAAATAGTCAAAGAGAGCGATGGTGAAGTCAAACATGTGGACAGGTGCTGTTAGGGACTGGTAGCTTATTGACTATTCTTGTTTAATTTTAATAAAGAATATACTTTGAGATGCCTATGGGTCTATTTATCTTTAATTTTGATAAAGTATATTTAACAGATGTACTAATTTTTAAGGATTATGCTATTATTTGACTAACAAAAATTTTCATTTCTTACGTCGAAAAAAAAAGAGTTTTAATTGTATTTTATTATCTAAATAAAAAGAACATCTTTAAAGGTATATGCAATTATTTTTAATTTACTAAATATTTTAGTATAATTTACTAAGTTCTTAAAAAAGTCAATTTCATTTTTTTAAATAAATTTTACGTCGCGTTAAATGTGTAGCTTTTCACTTTTACCTTATGTATTACTTTAGTGTTAATTAGGTGTCAAGTTAGCTTCTTCATGATATATTTTTTAGAGATCGACCGAAGATTCGGTTTGGGTTTCGACTTCGGCAAGTTTCGGCAAAAAATCTAGTTTCGGTAATAGTTTCGGTTTCGGTAAGAAATCTGCCGAACCTTTGGCGACGCCGAAACTCAGTGTTCGTGGATTATCGTGCTTGGTTCGGATGAGTTCGTGACTCGGGTATTATTCATAATTATACAGAAACAGAAAAAGCAACTTTTGGATTCAATATAGATTATAAATAATACTTATTTAGTCACTCTCTTGTTTAATTACCACTGTTTCGAAAAAAAAAACTTTCAAACTAGTGGTAACTGTCCTGTCCTTGGAAGAACCAGCAAGTAACCCAGCGGTACTTTTTTTTAAATAACAGCTTACAATGAGAGGCGTAGCGTGGACTAATATAAACGTGCACGAAGTTGCATCAGCGAGACCCCTTTTCTTTCGTTCCAAAGATCTACCCAATAGGTTTATCCTACCAAACATGCTTTGACACGACATACCTACTCATATCTATTAATTCCTGACAAGTCTCGTATTCCGACAATATAACAGTTGCAGTCTTTGAAGGTAGTTAGAAGGGCCTCGCAGTCGCACTTAAGAGGGGCTTCTTGAGAGGACTCAAACAAACACACTTGAATTTGTGACTTTCTGTTTCGATCGTGAAAGTGATCAAATAAATTATTCATCTGCGGTAAAGTCTGGGGGCATCGCATTTAGGGGGCCTCGCGAGACCCCTTTAAGTGCGAGGTCGTGGGCGCGGGCCCAATTCGCCTACGCCTATGTACACAATTAACAACACAAAACATATTAGAAATAGCTTGGTAGTGATCACCTCATTTTCAGGGGTTATTATCATCCATAAATTCCTTAATATTATAATAACCCTTTTTATACAAGCTTAGTTTGTTAAATATTTAGAACTTTAAGCAGGTTTTGTAAGTTTTTTGGGATTTTGTTGTGTGTATATTGTGTGTAAGAGTGTGCGTGTGATATATTGTAAGTTAATGCTCTCATTGAATAATAATAATAATATTGCGAATACAAATAAATATGTTCTCAATTAGCGAGTAACTTTTTATAGGTGTAAGTGTTGAATGTTTTACAAAATTTACTTAAAAAGTATTCTTAATGTTAAATTGTTGATTTTTACTTTAAAATAAATAAATATATTGCTACACGACTATTGCAATGACTGTTTTTTATTAACATGCATTACTAGATATAGATATAAAATATATACCAGATTTCAGTATACAATAAAAAAAATTAACATGTCTAAATAAGTTTCGGTTTCGGTTTCGGTTGAAAACCCTGTTTCGGTCGGACAGTAATATTTTTATAGGCTTCTATAGTGTATAAAAATATATCATTAAGGTATATTATTGGCTATTCGCCACAACAACTTGAAGAAAATTTACTGCTCACAAAAATTTTGTATTGCGCTATCGCGACTCTCTCTTGGGATACTCCAGTGAGATTAAAGTAATGTTAAGTTAGGAAAGGGCTGTGTTGCTTTGCGATTTCTCACGAGAAATATGTACGTATACTATACGTTTAAACTTACGGTTGGCAGTATAAAAGTGAAAATAGAAAAGGGTTATTTTTATTTCACCTTTACACAAAATTCAAGCCTTCATTTATTGTTGAATAATACATAAATAAATATAATAATACAACAATAAGTAAGACTAAGTGAAAATGAACTATGAGATAATATTTCCAGAAAATTTACAATATGGCGTATACTGGAATATATGCCCAGCAGTGAATTAAATAAAACGGTGATCTATGTGTATTATAAAATATGTTCAGGCTATAATTTGGCAGTTAGTGTTCACTCGATCGAACTCGAACACAGCGACGATTTCCAAATATTTGCAGAGTCATTTACTCCACACATCATATTATTATTAATTGCTACAAATATAAACGGCAACAAATTTTGTCTTCACCTACCTCGAACCTTCTAGTACTGTAGGCTCTACTGCAGTATCAGAGAAACTTGGACAATATCACAAATTAACTTTTGTCGGTAAATAGACTCACAAACATTGCATTGTTACCTCGATTGTGAAAACCCTATATTTGTGTATTTTCAAATACAGTATATAGCTGGCGCTAGGATTTGACTCCAGAACCTGCGGAATAGATGCCACTTATCGTATTATTACCACTAGACTACTGAGTTTTACGACTAAAACGATAAATTGAAAGTAATAACACCTACAACAACAGTGTAGAGTGTAGTAGTGTAGTTCAACAGTGGTAGAGCCACGAACAGTGGTAGAGCCACGCGGCAGCTTTTGCTGTCGCACGGATGGGCCGGCTCGTACCGGGGTGGTACCACGACCTCACAGAAAACCAGTGTGAAGTAGAGGTTTACCTCTGCGTTTCGCTTGGTGAGTGCAGGTGGCCGGAGGCCCTTTTTACTAGAAATGAGGCACTCCATCTTAGTCCTCACAGGTGACAACGCATCTGCATTTTGATTCGCAAACGAAGATAGATGTAGATGTCTATGGGCCGCAGCAACCACTTACCGTCAGGTGGACTGTGTGCTCGTTTGTCACCCTTATCCTATAAAAAAAAAACCTATCTCATATGTTGTGTAGACGCAAGGATATATTGCATCAGATATTTATGTAAATAATAAAACACTATTCAAATGTATACTGGAAAATCTTTTAATGTCAAATATCCGCATGAATACAATTTCTGTAACGTAAAACATTAAGCGATTTTGACTTCGGACTCGGTGAGCGAAGTTTTTAATCCCTATAATATAATAATATAAGAATGTAAATATGATGATGTGAAACTTATGCTCATAAAAATAAAAATACAACAAATAACGAAACAGAAAATGTTAGATGTAAAATGTACAGTGAAATTATGATTTTATACTATATTGACGTTTTATTGTTATTATCCAAAGACCCGAAACCTTTCAGCTCGAGTTACAAAACCGTTTTCAGTGCCTAGAAGACTGCAATGAAGTGGACGATTTGAATGACAAGCTCGTGGAAACTGTTCATGCGGTGGGAGCTAAGTTCTGCAAGACCCGCCGCAGAAGAACACAAAAGCTCTCCGATCACACTCTTAATCTCATGGCTGTTAGACGGGAGATGATGCTACATTCTTCAACAGATTTGACAGCATACAGGCAACTGAACAGACAGATCTCCAAATGCATTCGGCGGGACTTACGCAACTTCAATACAGCTCGTATTGAAGAAGCGATCGAGCGGAACCAAGGCTCCAAAATCTTTGCCAGAGATCTGTCTGCCAGAAAGAGCCAACTGTCAAAGCTGAAGACCGAATGTGGCGTCATCGTTTCCGGGGCACCTGAGATTTTGAGTGAGATTGAGAAGTTCTATGGGCAGTTGTACACGTCGTACAACGTCATACAACGTAACACGTCGTACACATCGTTGGAGCCGCACGCAAGTGTGAGTTAACGATCCAAGAGCGAGTCTTATCCGACATTATTCCGATGATATCCCGGACGTCAGTCTGAGCGAGATTAGAATGGCTCTCCAGCACCTTAAAAACGGCAAGGCCTCAGGCGATGATGGAATTACAGTGGAGCTTCTGAAAGCGGGTGGCAAACCGGTACTTGAAGTCCTTCAGAAGCTCTTTAATTCCGTCCCCCATGGTGACACTACACCGGAGGCGTGGAGCAGAATCTTAAGATGTACATGGACAAAATAAAGATCATGTTTAATGTCCATGTCAC
Organism: Parnassius glacialis; assembly: GCA_033319125.1. Lineage (NCBI taxonomy): Eukaryota > Metazoa > Arthropoda > Insecta > Lepidoptera > Papilionidae > Parnassius > Parnassius glacialis. The sequence goes on along the minus strand of JAVANC010000001.1, from coordinate 34,969,517 downwards.
ACCTATGTCATTAGTTGTTGGGAACACTAAGCTCGAAGTTGTTTACGAGTATGTTTACCTGGGACAAATAGCCCGACTAGATAAGTCCAACTTCGACCGAGATCTCAATCGACGGATTCAACTCGGTTGGGCAGCGTTCGGGAAATTACGGCACATCTTCTCGTCTGGTATACCTCAAAACTTGAAAACGAGACTGTACACCCAGTGCGTGTTGCCAGTGATGACATACGGAACTGAGAAGTGGTTCTTCACTGCTGGCCGGATGAGGAAGCTCAAGGTCGCTCAGCGAGGTATGGAGAGGGCTATGCTCGGAGTTTCTCTGCGTGATAAACTCAGAGATGAGGATATCCGCAGTAGAACCAGAGTGACTGACATAGCCCAACGGATTAGTAAGCTGATATGTCAATGGGCCGGCCATATAGCTCGAAGAACCGACAACCGATGGGGAAGAAAGGTTCTCGAGTGGCAGCCTCGTACCGGCAGGCGAAGTGTAGGGCGTCCCCCCACTAGATGGAGTGACGACCTGGTAAGATATGCAGGAAGTCGATGGATGCAGGTGGCTCAGGACCGTGCTTTGTGGCATTCTTTGGGGGAGGCCTATGTTCAGCAGTGGACTTGTGAAGGGCTGTTATAATGATGATGATGATGATGGTTATATTGACGCGAATTCTCTCATTGAATGATTGCTTTTTATATTTCAGATGTTGAGTCCCGTCGTGATCAAAGGTGATGAAATCTACCTTATAATAATATGCAAGTCGTGTGTGCCCATTATCGTTACCGTTATAGCCTATTAAAGTCCACTGCTGAACATAGGCATCCCCGTAGATTGCCTCATAGGGGGGATGGTTGCTAAGCGTGGCAGCTATGCGGTTTTTTTATTTTTAGTCGTTTTTAGGAAAACGCTGCTGCCCATCTCCTGATTTATTTCCCTCTATTGCTTCTTACGACACCCACGAGATGATAAGTAACGTGTGTAATTTTACTGCTATAAACATTTGTAGCATTGCATTAGTGATACATAATATGACGGTATTAACAAAAAACTACAACTCATGTTACATAAATTTCACACGTAATTGAAAGTAGCGGGATATTAATCGCAATATTCAAAGCCGCATGCCAGTAGTTTGCTTGATAATATGTATTGACTTCATACTGCTTGTAATTAAGTGATCTATTTAAATAAATTGTTCTTGATTTTGTTATTTATTTATTTTACTCCTCTCATGGCAAGTTTACACCTGCCACAATAATGCTAACGGTTGACTGGCGAATAGAAATGCCGACTTAGTATGGGATTTATTGTCTACACGTCTCTCGTTACACACGTTGTAAAGTTTTGGAGTGGGTCAACGAGGGTTGCGTACGTTACACTAGGAATCACCAAACGGTATTCGCTGAAGGTCATACAGGTTTACGTACCAACCTCGGCATATCCCAATAAGGAGGTGGGGGAAATATATAAGGATATCTCTAGAGCCATGCATTCCTCCAAAATCCACTATACGATGTTAATTGGAGATTTCTACGCAAAACTAGGCACAAGAGAGAACGGTTAACTGAAGGTAGGGAAGTTGGGCAATGGACCCAAGGTGCCAGCAGCTGGCCGAATTCATGGAGAAAGAGAAATTCTTTATGATGAACTCTTTCTTCCAGAAGCGGCCCCATAGAAAATCGAGCGTCGACGTTTCGTCAAAAAATGAGGTTAACTTCATTATGACGACTAGACTGCAAATGTTCAGTGATGTCTTAATAATCGTGAGGATAAAAACTGGCAGCGAAGCACATTGAACCTAAACATTAAGTTGGAGAGGTCTCGTCTAATGAAGTTAACGCTCCGTCCCCCTCATGCTTCAATTCAAAATCCCGAAATTTTTTAGTTCGAGTTACATAATTGTTTTCAATGGCTGTTCTTTAAGTCTTTATCTGAGCCCTATCTGACAAAGCAGCACACCTTACAATAATTTGAAGTACCGCCACATCAGTTCAGACCGTACAGAACGCCTAAAGTTTTAGTTATTTGGGTTTGGGATCATTCACGCTCAATGTTCTAGGTTTGAATATAGTTGCACTCTTGTTGTGTAAAAAATAACTAAATATAGTAATTTATATTGAGAAACAGGCAATAAGTTCTTTAAACTTTTAGGTCCATGCCTTTTTACAGGCTCTTTACCGTAAGAAGTAAACACATTTACTAAATATCAATTTATTTACATTTTTATATTGAGGCATGGACTAGCTATTAACTTCAAGAGTGTTTCCCAACGGATATGTCTTAAAATTAACATGAAGAAAAACAAAGGTCATGTGTAACGTCCATGTCATAACCACACCGATAGTTGTTGGTCGCGCTACGCTCGAACGTCGACGAGTATGTTTACGTAGGGCAAATAGTCCGACTATGGAAGCCCAACTTTGACCGAGAGGTAAATTGACGGATTCAACATAGCGGGGCAGCGTTCGCGAGATTACGACACATTTTCTCATCAGGTATACTTCAAAACTTGAAAACGAGATTGTACAACCGGTGAGTGTTGCCAGTGATGACATAGGGATATGAGAGTCCTTTACTGCAGGCCATATGATAAAGCTCAAGGTAGCGCAACGAGCTATGGAGAGTCCTGTGGTCGGTGTTCTCTGCGTGATCAACTAAGAAATGAAGATATCGGTAGATAAAGGTACACCCAAAGTAACCGACATAGCCCAAAGGATTAGTAAGGTGAAGTGACAATGGGCCGGCCATAATGCTCGAATAATTTACAGCCGATGGGGTGGAAAGGTCCCCGAGTAGCAATCTCGTAATGGTGAACGATGTATAGGGTGGTCCTTCACTTGATGCAGTGACAAACTAGTAAGATAAGCAGAAATCGATGGAAACAACTGCCTCAGGACCGTGCTTTGTGGCATTCTTAGTTGAGGCCTATAGTCAGCAGTGGACTTGTGAAGGGCTGTAATGATGATGATTATTGAGGCCTAGTGACCTGTAATCAGATTTCATTCCCTACTTCAGACACCAGCGATCCATAGACAATCCAGTTATAAACGGCTATTAATTAATCTTAGTTATATACTTTGAAGAGTTTTTTTAAATTTTATTTATCTCTTTATAACTCGCAAAACAAAAGCTTCATCTTCTGGTGATGAGGAGCAGCATTATCAGTATAAATACTTTACGATCATCATCCTGTTCGCGCAGCGGTGTGATTATGGAAACATCTCTTAGAAAATGGGTACCAGTTGACACTACTAAAAATATACGCACTTCGGTTAGAAAAAAAAAATATTTTTCTAAATGATACGTTATTCAGCGAAAATGATCGGTGCATTAACTTACGAAGCTTTACAGTCACCTGTGAAATTCTACAAGTTAAGCAAACATAAATCAAAATTGGGTAGAACCGTCATTAACAGGGCCAAGTCGGAAGCGTTCATAAAGAAACATATCGGAAGTATTTTCCTGACACGGCTGTCCATCACTCACCGTCAAATAAATAATAAATGTAGACGATTTATTTTAAATATTTTTAGGGTCCTATTCTGCAATTTATCTTAAAAAATAATGCCTGAATTCGCTGCTACTTTACCTTTACAATAGATAGTAATTTACTCACCCACTCTCCGAAATGTATCCTGTAGAAAACCCTAAAGGCTGGCTAATACTATAAATAAAGAATGGCATATCACATTCTACTACTGTCACGGACCACTTCTAGCACAAGGATTTTAAACTTAGTTAGTTGATGTGATTAACAGGAAAATAATTAGTGGTAAGAGCATTTTTATAGTATTTTAATTAAAAAAAATAATATCCTCCTGCTCAATACCGACAATGTGACAGTATTCGAATACAATCAATCAAAGTAATCAGTTCAGCAAAAGGAATCATAAATATCAAAGTGTTTTGCATTCCTTGGGGGAGCTTTATGTTCAGCAAAGGACGTGTGAAGGGCTATAATGATGATGACGTTGATGATGAATAATTAATTCAATAAAAAAATTAAATTACCTCTGGGGATCAGTTCGTTGTTCAATCCCCAGTTCGTTGGGACAGATGGTCGCCCTCCCGGTAATCCAACAAGTTGCTGGATTCGAGGATTATAATGTGTCCTCCCCTTCTCTTCGCACCTTAAACAATCCTATAATATCCCAGCGCAAATTGTCTATAATTTCTTCCAGCTCCAAGATCTTCTCGTCAGTCTTCAGGGTGCGTATGTAAAATTTTGCCAAGTCTATTCGTCTTAGGTGGCAACCGAACGTCCACCGGAGATTTTTAGTACCCCTGCGCTGCTTTTACCATGGTCGCTACCGTAGCCAAGAATAGCAAGGCCTCCCGGGGACTCGGGCCCGTTTATTTGTGTAGTTGCTTATGGGGGGAGGGGGAGTTTCGCTTTAATGTCATATAAATTGTGTAATGTAATAAATTGATGGGTTCGATTTAATTTAAAGTTTATTTTCTTCTCTTTAGAGCTTTTCAATAAAAGCTTGTTTTTAATAATATTTTTACTATTCATTTATTTTAACTATAAAAGGCCTTTTTAATGTGTACAAATATATTGATTGAAATGATTTGGCCCATTTTCAGGAATACACGAGTAAACTTTAAACAAATTTAGTTAGTGATTTATGAAAATAGGTGCAACCAAGAAGAACTAAATGTAGGTACTGGACGTCGGACAACGTTTGTTTATTTTCATTATAGAACTAAACTTTTAAATATTTGTTTATTTTAAACAAGCATTTGTATTCTCATCGTATACAATTTGGGCTTCTCGTTATATATATTATAACGAGAAGCCCAAATTCTTAATTCTACGCTCAAATTATATGACGGCGATAAGTGAATTCGTTTAAGTACCTACCTGGGCGACCGGCTTCTCACGACTAACACCTAACTGATTTTTATAGATGTAAGGAAGCACCTGACATTGATGGACACTTACTTTCACTTATCTGTTTCGGCTTTCACGAGGTTCTCGTCATAAGGAATGGTAATGTCGACCAAAAATATCCTTGACTGTGTGTTATTATAATTGTTATTGCTGATATAACAACATAAAATAAAATATTAAAGGACTATAAAAATCACGTTTCGTGTATGAAGGCCATACAAGTATCGTGATTTTTGGAACATTCTTTATCGGACGGTACGGTTTTGGCCGATGGGAGCTAGGCGACAAAGAGTGTAAGATTTTTTCGTCACTACCCCTTGTGCCATAGTGTAGACGGCCTCGGCGGCGAATTAAGAAAGTGAGATGGAATAATATCAATCTCCCTCGCACTTTTTCTTATCTTGCCATGAAAGAAATATTATTTTATTTCAAATGACGCTTCATTTTAATAGACGCTAGTTATTCATTTATTTGTATTTGTTAATCAATAATATAATACATACGTATATCAATAATAATATAATACGCAAAGAACTTCGTTCTAACCGAGTGTTTCACGACACTCACGCATTTTTTCTGTATTGATATGTGTTTTGTTTACAGACTAAAGCGAAACCTAGATTAAGACGCAATAAAATCATGCTGAGTGTATGGTGGGATTGAAAGGGCATCGTTTATCATGAGCTTTTACCGCCGGGTGAAACCATCGATTCGGATTTCTACTACCAATAAATAATGAGACAAGCAAGAAATAGAAAAAACAACACAGCCGGTATTGATAATCAGAAAAGGAGTGGTCTTTTATGATGATATCGCCAGATCCCAAGATTAGTTATCTGTTTGAAATTTTCAAAAATAGCTACTCACTTGTTTGATCGAAAAATGAGATTGAATACAGTGTCGTAAATACAGAAATTATCATCATAATAATTCAAAATCAAAAACTCAACCCTTTAAAATATATAGGCTTTCTTCACATTTTTAACCCAAGAATCGTAACTCAGTAGGCGGTTTTTATAATAAAAAGAACACACATACGGGTATAATGCAAACATTTAGCTTCTTTTATCTTTAAATCTTGCATTAAATTCTTACCTTGAAGAGGGATTAAGGATGTAAATATCCAGCCCCTTGAAATATTCGTTTCTTTATAAGAATGCCTGCCTCATTAAAAGCCTTTTTTGCTTGTTACATTTTACTAAAGCGCACAATAAAACTTTTTTAATAAATCGTCAATATTATACGCTTGAGCCCAATTTATATTACCTTTATGTATTACTAATAATCCGAACGAAGAAGCAAAATAAATTTCAATATTTTACTTTGTTATTTTCGGTAAGCTTGTGGGTTGAGATTGAAAATTCTTTAATATCGTGCATTAATCATTATGAGATGCTTTCATCCTATAAAGGCGATATAAGGTATGTGGCAAAACCAAACACGACCCTTTTTTCTAAAAATGTATGGGTGGTGTATATATTTAGTATTTCCTGCAAAACATTTACACATGTAATTTAAAAATTATGTTTACCCCTACCGTAATCTTAGTTGAAAAATAAATTATGAAATGAAAACTACGATTACGGGACTTAATTTAGACAAAGTATTTGATAGCATTCAAAGGTAATTTTGTAGGCTCTTCCTGGGTCTAGACTTTTTTATTTATTTATCTTTATATATATAATCATTGGTGCGACTCTTCTAGGGCCTAACTTAACTACAGCGCTTTTTATGCACAATCATCTGGACAAAATTTCGAAAACAGCTTTAGACGCATGAAACTATACATAGATATACATAGATGCTGTTTTCTTACTATATCCAATCTTATGGGTAATAAAAAATCCTTATGATTGAAATATATAACTGATCTATCAACTATTCCAAAAATGATGTTACAAAACTAGTACAATGTTATCCAAATAAGAATGGGAATGACCTTGTTGGTAGGGTAAACAAAACTTATTACAAAAAACCATGAACGAAAAAGTTTTAATCTGAATTCTGTTCATCTATACATGACTGTCTGAGTAGTCATCATCGTCGCCACCGTCGCCATCACTGCTGCTTTCTACTTTATAAATCGAACATGGATTTATATCAGTATTCAAAATATTCCAACGCCTGTTATTTAAAAGAAAAATAGGCGTTTTGATTTTAATTATATTCAACAGATATGTTTACATATATTAAATACATAAATTAATTAATTTTCTTTGATAGCCATGATTTTCAAGTAACACTCCCAGTCTCTGGGTTATACCGCAACAACATACATAATAAATAATGTATTCCAGATCTAATTTCGATCATGGCAGTCAGTTTAAACGAAAACTAACCATCTATGCAGGACATGATTGTATTCTACTAGTGTTTACCTACGTTCAGTAGCACTCTCTATTCACTCACTCTCATAGAGGGGGCAATCCGACATGCTCGGCAAGAGACCAGGAGCAAGGCCAACGGTTTTATGCACATTCCGAGGTACTTGAGTGAAACATAGCTAACTTCTCTAATACCTAGAATTAAAAAAAACAATTACTGATATTAGCCAAAGACTACACGACCAACCGTTATTGTTTATTGGATTGTTTGCAAAGTCGTTTTGCAAAGTGCATTGATTGGGAGGGATTGATAATTACTTTGATATTTCTTGGTTACAACGAAATGTGACCAAAAACATGTCATTTTAAATACCATTATTTAATTATAAAATATACGAAATTCTTTTACCAAAAACACCTAACTCCGAACAATAAATTTTTCAATTATGCTAAATTTTAAGATAAAAGCAAATAATCAGTTATCACTGAGCAAAATGACCATGTCACGTAATATGTAGACCGACAGAACAAATTCGTTAAAAAGCTTCCGATTGGAATTTTGAAGTACGAAACCCTATTTTCGATTAAAATCAAAATGTAGATTCATTATCACCCCCGACCTGAAGACTAAAAGCGGGGGTGAGACACCGTCAACTTCCTGACTTCGAGCAGCTACTGAAATTGTCTTGACGGATTAATTCAATAATTGATTTATTCAGGCCCAATCCGGGATTTTAACCTGGGACTCCATTATCAGTGACTACGTTTGCTACCACTATATCAACGAGTCAGTCAATACATATCTATTACTTGTAATAGTACACACACAACGCTTACAAATTGTTAATTAAAAAATTAGAGGCATGACATCTGCAGAAAAATTTAATTGAAAAAATTTTGACTTTCAAGAGAAGGCAAATCGATTGGTTTTAGGAAACGCCCCGGCTGGCTTCAACTAATTGAATTTTTATGAGACCTCTCAACGAAGAGGTGCGATCGTAGCATTTTATTAAACGCTCTGCATAAAAATCGTTCGGAACTATTGTTTTTTTTTCAAGCTGTTTACGCAACATATTAAAGTTTACCTGTAAAAATATTATATCGAAAATAAAATCTAAAATAATTTTTGTACTACTACTCAAATTAAATTTATTTTTAAAAATATTTGAGCACAACTCTCAATAGAAGTTATGTTGTTTAATATCGATTTAAAAAAAAACTTAGGGCAATAATAGTGAATGGTAATCATTACAATAAGTGTGTGCGTGCGTGTGTGTATGTGTGTGTGTGTGTGTGTGTGTGTGTGTGTGTCCATATGTATGTGCGTGAGTGCTCGTATGTGTGTGCATTTGCATGTGCGTGTTCGTGTGTTTGTGTGTGTGTAGTTGTGCGTGTGCATGTGCGTGTGGTGTGCATGTGCGTGTATATTTGCGTGTGTTTTTATGGATGTGCGTGTTAGTTTTCGTCATCATCGCTTGATATTTAAGAAACTTTTCATATTTTAGATCTAAATTTTAATTTTACATTTGCCATTCAGCAATCCGCCTGTCTCCTGAATTCACTTTTGTCAAACGTTTAAAAAAATGTGTCTACGGTACCCACGGCACGAAATAGGATGAGCATTCTCTAATGAATGCATCATTGAATTAAAAATTAAAAAAATTGAAAAAGTAATAATAATTTTGCGCACATATCCGTATGGCAACGGTGTGATTAATTACATCACTTTAATTATTTCAATTTGCACTGTTTATGTTTGCTTGCTTAGGAGGTAACGTCAAGATCGTAAATACATTTAAGCACAGATTTTATATAACGCACGTGTCACTGCTAAAATTTGGGTCATTGCTTTTTCACTAACTGGTATAATGGTACTTTTGAGTACAAATCTATTTCAGAATATTGCAACGCTGATACTGTGATTTCTACATATTATATGATTCTGTTACCCCTCCGAGTATAATTGTTCTATTGGATGCATAGAACTACAAAGGAGACGGCGGCCCGTGTTGCTTTATGATTGGATGTGATCACAAACCTGGAAATATGTATTTTGTCATCAAAATATTAATCATAAAATATCTGCCCTTCAATATAAAATAACAACATAATATTTTTGAGTCATAAGTAGTTAGTTAATATGTTTACAAATACAAGAGAACTCCCATTTGCCGATTTTGATTTGTTTAAGATAAACAATATAAAAAAATTTGAGATCGAAAATCGAAAAATTAAATAAAAGTCAAAAGTTTTACGGATATCAAATAGCTTTACCTGTGCAGTGGCGGTGTAAGAATATCTACTCCCCCATATTATCCTGTGGCCAGAGCCGCTGAGGATAGGGTGAGTAGCGCTTCGTCATACCAACACTCCTTTTCTCCCGCGACTCCACCTCGGCTGCGACGGGATCAGTGAGAGGACACCTTTCCCGCCATAGTCTATCAACGCGCATCCGGAGTAGTTTAGACAAGCCCAAACGGCCACCTCTTGCTGGACTTACGCCTCGGGCCAGGCAAGTGGGTTCCTCTTTGTTCACCATAGGTGACCAAGCTAAGGCTACTAAGCCCCTTCCGTCACGACAAGAGGAAACCCGTTGACAAGGTAATGTGGCGACCCTAGACTGCCTCGCCCATCGCGCACACCTGAGGTATGCCTCAACGAAAGGCTTTATGAAAATCTGGCGGCAGAAAGTGAAGTTTTCATGTATCTCCATCGAATCTATGACCATAACCCACAATGTGATATTGATAACCCCTAACTTATCTCTTTTATTTAATTTCTTTATTTCTTTTATCACCATAAACAGAAGACTCTATTTTAGGAAAAGGTAATTTTTTTATTTATCTACAGCATTGCAGAAAAATATATATTAACTCTGGACTTGTAATGTATTTATGCAAATGTATGTAAGTATAAGCAAAAGTAGCTCTAGAAAGAAAAGGGATATTCATACTGTGTATACAAGAACCAAACACCAAATACTAACTTATTATATAACGTATAGGCGGCGTATACACATTTACAATAAAACTTCTGAAAATTTGAAAATTAATTTATATTAAATAAATTATAAAAATAATCAATATGTCGTATTATGGTAAAAAAGGAATAAAAATAATCCCTAGAAATAACGGCGTTATTGTAAGTATCCGTCACACATAGATCGGTACAGTGCTTCTCTTGCGATATGCGTATCGCGGTGTCCTTTTACTTCTACACCGTAATTTTAATATTATAAAAGAGATACTTTTTTTAAACGTCTACTTATTATACTTTATTCTACGTTGATTCAACGGAAAATGAATATCAACTGATTCATTAGTTCCAGTGAATATTATAAATCAAAATTATTTGTTGTTCGAAGACCAATTACGATTATAATTTGATATTGTTTATAAGGAACTATTATCGTTAAAGAAAATAAAAAAAAATCATGGCATATTTGTGTCATAATGATTTATCGTTTGTAATAATTAAATCATAGAATTATTACGCATAGAATACTAGTGCGCGCACCTAAAGTGATGCAAGTAAAACTAACGCGAAACCGCGTAAGTTGACTCAACGACGCATCAGTGCGCAACGTCACGTCTTACGGAGAAGAGCTCGCGAAAAATTGTAAAAATTACCGTTTGTGTTGTAAAATATTGTTACAACGGTGATGATAAACATAAAAGAAGTGATAGTATTACATTTCACATATAAGGTTATACATTTAATTCGTTATAAGTACGTAAAACTAAAAAAATACTTACCTAAGTTCTCATAATACAAATGTTGCTGCTAGTTGTGGGGAAAAAATCACAATTTTCTTTTAAAAATATTTATTTTCTATTTGTGTTTAAAACGTTTAATCGCAACGCTCTGTGTAAAACTCAAATGTTTATATATAGATACCTACTTCTCTAAGTGTTAACATTATATTAATAATGGGTGCCTATTTAAAACTAATACGGAGTGATCAGCTAATCGCGATTCGTCGACGCCGTTTTAAGGCAACTGTTTTATTTTAATTGCTTTTTTATTGAAGAAGGTTACGTTTTAGAGTATAGAATAAAAACTTTTTTTTTTACAACATCATGAGATTATTAATAAGAACGCCTTTACTAACCAGATGTCATTTTACACTCAAACATTAAACAGATGTTACGTTAGATCCAAACATAGCCTATTTTAACCGACTCCCAAAAAGAAAGGTTATCAATATGTATGTACACTGATTTCTAAGCTTGATTAATTCGTATATACATGCTGAAATTTTAGTGGTTGTTGTCCCGCAGCCAAATTATACTGTCTCGATAGTAGAGTCAATCAATTAAATAAAAAAATATTACAATTAAAAAAGGGCAGATTTACAACAATAATACCTCACAAGCTATTCGGGCGTCACTACGCTTGAGAGTTCATGTAATGAACATTTATTAGTGGCCCTTCACTGTGTAGAAAGCGTGCGGTAGCACGTGCGATAGACGTAACACTACATTACGTCCAGCGATTTTTTTTTCAGACTTTATTATAGTAATTCGGTATAAGCTAGCCTGTACGCCCGACCTACTTGTGAGATAATGCTATTAGTTTGAGATCGCATTCGAATTTTGTTTTTTTCGATTGTAAATCTGCCATTTTTACATCCTAATAATTTTATTTTAATAAATCTATTGTACTACTAAGGCAAAATCATTTTACTTCGGGAAAATAACCATTACAATTTCAGTGTGTGTATTGGATCAAACTGTGTGTATTATCCTTTCAAATAAAAATCTAAATCGGTTTATAAATTGTAGAATTCTGAGGTAACAAACATTAATAAAATACACCGAATTGATAACCTACTCCCTTTTTGAAGTCGGTTAAAATTAAACATTACACGATGTGCTTATTGTATTCAAGCAAATTAATTGTGTTTAATAATATTCTTAAATTTTATTACGTCTGTATTTTTACCATTAATATACGTATAATAAAGTTATATTAGTAACATCTTTATCGTGTTTATTTTATTCCATTTTATATTCTCATAAAATACTTCTACTAAATAATCTTCGTACGTAATACGTAATCTTTATTATATCGATTTTTTTAAATTTATCAAAAAATAGTGATTTGCACAATTTGATTGGAAACGCCAGAAACTGGTATCACTGAATGGCGTGTATATGTGCGTGTGACGAGCATAGGCACATTCGACTCGCGCCCACTAACATAATGACTTTGCATCATTTTAACGCTCGTGTTTTGTACTGGACTGCGTTTCTATGCGTAATAATTCTATGAATTAAACATAAAACAACATGGGCCACTGGCGGACAGGAAGGGAGTAGCCAATCACTACGAAACATACCTACATAACAATTAAAACAATGAACTAAAAATTTCACACATAGATACATTATAATAGTATTGCTCGGTGACAGCGACAACTTGAACACCAAAGACATTTAAGTAGTAGTAGTAATAGACCGGACATCAGCAGGAAAATTGTCGTCTGTAACTTATGTCCTATAGGATATATCTCTGATTTTTGTCATTTAGTCTTAGTAACATCGTCAAAAAGTCAAGACGCATTCGTTTGATATATTTAAAAAAATTTTTTAAAGAAAATATGCCCGGTTGTGCATTAGGATATTGTAAGTCACGATATGGAGCAAAAAATGAACGTGATTTCGATTTATTATCGTAAATATAACATATATTTACCGAATAATCTTTAAATTTTATTATTTCTAGTAGATTTTTCTAGAATATTTATTTTTATTGTAATAAACGCCCTCTGTTATCTAGTAAACGTCACTATTTAGTTACCAATGTTAAAGTTAGTGATAAACGACATTTGTCGATTGGGATTATCGATAAAAAATATACAGGGTGCCGATTTAATCCTTTACAATATTTAAGGAGATAAAACAGTCAACGATACTGTACCCATACCAACAAAAATGAGTAAGCATATACCAACTATGCTAAGTAGCCTACTTTATGTGGAGCAAGGGTGGGAAATTTTTTTTTAGGCATGCTGATGAGATTTTCTGTGTTGCTTATGAGCATGCTGAGGATAATTGCTGTGTTGATGTTTAGCAATACAGCGAGTCTTCTATTTTACATACCAGGCTTCGTCCTCTGGTGATTTTACACCGGGCTTCATTGTCTGGTGGTTTTCAAGGACAAAGCCATTTTAGATCCTCGCTTACAATGATAGGAGAGGGCTGTAGGTTTCTTACATTAAAAACAATTTGTACTGTTAACGATATTAGATGCAAGAAGTTGTAGGCTAAGCCTGGTTAGAAAATAAGGTAAAAACTTAAAATAACAATATTTACAAATACAATACAAATACAAATTCTTTATTTGCAAGAAACACAGTTGACAGGGTCTTAAGTTATATATTTATAATGTACATGTGTTTAGTCTGCTCACAGACGTGCAAATATTTAGGTGCATAATACAAAAAAAAACTATCTGTAAGACGCCAATTACACGGTAGGTTTTGCTGTCAGTTTTATAACAATCACGGTTGTGATTGACGAATAACCTACCGTGTAAAGCGGTGATTGACGGTTGCATGAAATTGATTGACAAATATCTGGATATTTTGATTTTTACGTCAATCAGGCCCTTTTTACTGGAAATGAGGCATTCCATCTTAGTCCTCACGGGTGACAACGCATCTGCAATTTTGAATTGTAATAGAGGATAGATGTAGATGTCTATGGGCCGCAGCAACCACTTATCATCAGGTGGACTGTGTGCCCGTTTGTCACCCTTATCCTATAAAAACAAATCAACTGTCAATCACGAATTTTGATTGTACGTGTAATGGCATTTCGTCAATCACGCGTCAGTCAACGCTCAGACAGCAATGGAGTCGGACGCATAATATATTGAAGAGGCGGCTTCCACGCGCTCGCGCAGCCCGTCGCCACTCCAATTTTTGACAAGTTATGATCCCGATACAATTAAGCACATTGTACATTAGCACATTGTACATCTTCTCGTCAGGTATACCTCAAAACTTGAAAACGAGACTGTACAACCAGTGCGTGTTGCCAGTGATGACATACGGAACTGAGACGTGGTCCTTCACTGCTGGCCGGATGAGGAAGCTCAAGGTCGCTCAGCGAGCTATGGAGCGGGCTATGCTCGGAGTTTCTCTGCGTGATAAACTCAGAAATGAGGATATCCGCAGTAGAACCAGAGTGACCGACATAGCCCAACGGATTAGTAAGCTGAAGTGGCAATGGGCCGGCCATATAGCTCGAAGAACCAACAACCGATGAGGAATAAAGGTTCTCGAGTGGCAGCCTCGTACCGGCAGGCGAAGTGTTGGGCGTCCCCCCACTAGATTGAATAACGACCTGGTGAGATGTGCAGGAAGTCGATGGATGCAGGTGGCTCAGGACCGTGCTTTGTGGCATTCCTTGGGGGAGGCCTATGTTCAGCAGTGGACTTGTGAAGGAATGTAATGATGATGACATTAACTCATCTTTAGGATTTTTGATTTATATGAATGTGACTATAGGCATAGTAATGCAGCTATTTTTGTTTAAATCTATAAGTTTTTTATTTTATTTTAGTGGAAATTAATGGGGCTGTAGTTTAGTTTACGACGGGCTGTTTTCCGCAACTCCACGTTTATGCGCGTATTTTGTGTGTGGACAGTCCCTTGATGTTGCATGCAACTTCGGGGAGTGGGATGTTTAGCCCTGTACGTAGCGACCTCCGGACATTTCAGTAGCACGTGGGCCGCCATTTCTTCCTCCCCCATACATGCCCTGCACAGGGGACTATCTGTAACACCTATAGTAAATAAATGTTTGTTAAAGGTGTCGTGTCCTGTGATAGCACTTGTTATTATCCTAATCTGCGGTTTGTTCAGTCTCATTAAAACTTTGGTTAAGCGACTGTTTATTTCAGGCAGGGCCTCCCTAGCTTGTCTACAGTCTACTAGATTTTTCCAAAGCTGAGCGTGTTGATTAGTGAAGTGTCTACGTACCAGTGAACGAACGTTACCAAAGGGGATTGGTATGATTGGTACGGTGGCCAGAGCCGATCCTCTTCTGGCCAGTTCGTCTGCTGCATCGTTGCTTCTGGATCCACTGTGTCCCTTTATCCATTGCAGAGTCACATTGTTGTTTTTACATACCTCATTTAATCGTTGATGGCATTCATATATTAGTCCCGAGTTCACCACATTGCAACTCAGAGCTTGTAGTACCGCCCTACTATCGGTCAGTATTCTGATGGGGAAGTCATTAACCTTCCTAGCATCTATTGCTATGACCGCTTGAATGATACCCATACATTCCGCCTGAAAGACCATGTTATAGGTACTCAGCGGTGTGCATATGTGAATATTGAGGTCTTCAGAGAAAGCTCCAGAACCTACACCTTCATTTGTTTTAGAACCATCGGTGAAAACTTTAATCTCTTTTGGGCTTAATCCTTCCGGCTGACTGTTTTCATTTAATTGTATCTTGTATTTCTTATCGAAAACAAATTGTTTAAGAATCTTATCGTATTTGGCTTGTAGGATAGGAATTTTTGAGTGGATTCTATCAATTATGCTAAATCTTTCGAGTAAGAAACAGATGAGGGACACTATTCTTACTCCAAAGATTTAGGGTCTTGAGTCTGATGGTAGCTAAAGTCGCTTCTTGTTGTATATGTAGATGAAGCGGAGTTAGCTCCAGCATCGCTTCTAAGGCTGCTGTTGGCGTAGTTCTTATGCAACCTGTGGCAGCCATACATGCCAGTCTCTGGTAGCGCTGAAGCTTCTTAATTGTGGTGGCTTCATTTGTCTTGGTCCACCATACCAGAGCGCCGTATGTGATCATGGGCCGAATTACAGTTTTGTAAAGCCAGAGTATGATTTTTGGCGTCAGTCCCCATCTTGTGCCAATCATGTTTCTGCATTGCCAGAAAGTTATACTAGCTTTGTTGATTTTGTTTTCTATGTATTTATTCTTGTTAAGTTTGCTGTTCAAGGTAAGACCTAAATATTTTACCTCAGAGGATAGCTGGAGTTTTGTGCTGAAAAGACTTGGAAGATGATAGTTATTCAGCTTTCGTTTTTGTGTGAACATTACTAAAACCGTTTTATTTGGATTGACGGATAAGTCGTATTCCCTGCACCATCTCTCCACTATACGGAGAGCCGCTTGGGTCAGGTCGCACACTATGCTTGCTGTCTTTCCAGAGACCAGTATTGTCAGGTCATCAGCATAACCTACTGTATAGAAGTGATTGGCATTTAATTTGCTGATGAGTTCATTAATGACCATATTCCACAGGAGGGGTGAGAGAACCCCACCCTGCGGGCAGCCTTTCTTAATTTGGATTGGTTGAGATTGACCAGCAATCTTTATTATTCGTGTACTGAGCATGTAAACTGTCCAGTCGATCAGTGCCGGTTCAACTTTATGTCTACTGAGTGTACCTTTTATGCTGGAGAAGTTCGTTCTGTCAAAAGCACCTTCTATATCTATGAAGGAACCTAGACATATTTCTTTGTTTTGGATGGCCTCTTCAATCTTTGTAATTACCTGATGAAGTGCCGATTCTGTTGATTTGCCTAGACTGTAGGCGTGTAGCTTGTCGTGTAGTGGTAAGTTCATTAGCGCCGACCCCCTTAATTCCCTTTCACACATCCTCTCCATCGTCTTTAGGAGAAAGGATGTGATTAGATATACGAATATACGATATACGATAGGAGAATGGGGCTGTAATTAGATATACGAAATGTATGAAGTGCTTAATGTCAGCCGCTCGGCGGTTATTTGGTTTGACGTACATAATAAGAAGTACCTAATTTCAGCCACGTAATATAAATCAGGGATGTCAGAAACTGGAATAAATACAATTAATTAGAACATAACCTATTTTATAGTTAAGGAAGTTATGATCAATTCATCTATATTTTAAAATTCATTTTTGATTTAAAAGTTTAGCAAATGATACGCTTTTCAGACATTTGGTATATGTTAAGAACACCATACAATATTATAATTGTGTTTTAATTAATTGTTTAGTGTTAAAAGAAAAATGGAACTGCTTAAAGCTAAACCACAGTAAGGTAAGAAGTAAGACATTAAAATAAAATAATTGTTGTCGTCTGTCTTAATACATATTCCATGCTTTGATATGCATGATTTAAAATGATAAGTTGTTATGAATTTATTTCAGTGCCCCTAAATCTTACCTACAATAGATACCTACCAAAAACTCAAAAGGCATAGCCCTATGTTATGCAGGCATTAGGTAGGTACACAAAAGGAAATTGAAATTGGCACTAAAATACTGCTAATATCCAGCCTATACGAATGAATATAAAACGTAAGCTTATTTTTCAATTACAATTTTTCCTATTCGTTTTTTTTCTTTTTCTTTTCAAGATATTAAATTACAGTTAAATGGTGAACTGAAAATGAACTTAGTTTATAGGTAGGTCCTTTCTCTCCGAAAATTTGGGTTTGACTGACATCAGTCAGCATGAGCGTGTAATGTCGAAATTATTCTATCATTCAAACGTAAATCATGATTGATCGAACTGATTGACGCTTGTCTAGGCGTGTAATGGGCGTCTAAGTGGATGACATAAATCATTGAACTAATTTCTCCATTCTAAATATTCTTTAAGGCTATAGAAACTACCCCTCTGGGTGACAGACGTGAGTGTTTGTGTTTTGTTGATAACAGTGGAGTAGACGGTTCCACTGATGGTAGATGGATGCTGTGCCCACTGACATTTACATCTATCCTCGATTAAGAATTAAAATGTCTTTGTCACCCTGAACACTAAAATGGAATGCCTTGTTTCCAGTGAGAAGGGTTTCCGGTTCTCTACACTCACCATACGAAACAAAGCATCATTAAGCTGCTTCTTTACGCTGGTATTCTATCTTTTCCCGGTACAGTCATTCATTTGGATGGGAAACAACCTCTTATCTATTTCTGTTACCAAGCTGTAATGTACTTAATACTACTGTTTCTATTTGAAGGGTAAGACAGCCAAAATAATAACAAACAGGCTATGAGACATTTCATCTTAGTCCTCAGCAATGACAACGCATCTGTGTTGGTGGTAGTTTCAGACGTCCTTGGGTTGCAATAGCCTTTCAATCAGGTAGGTTGTTAGCTCGTGTATCATTTTAAACATGAACATTAAAAAAATAAGGACTCCGCGCCGTACATATTGAAAGTGAAGAGCTCTAAGTATGTCGGAGCGTTTGTACAAACATGCCTCTGGCACACATTTACATCATAGCATGCTGACTGCCCACCATTTTGCGGCACAACGGCGTCATTGTAGGTATCAGGTACACATAAATTGTTACAGTGCTTCACTTGCGATATGCGTATCGCGGTGCCCTTTTACTTCTAGGACGTAATTTTATTATTATAAAAAAAAATACTTTTATAAAGTGTCTACTTATTATACTTTATTCTACGTTAATTCTACGAAAAATGAGTATTAACTGACCGATTAGTTCCAGTGAAAATTATAATTAAAAACTATTTGTTGTTCATAGTATATATATCAAGGTATTAATTATAGTCAAATAAAAACATCGACACTAAAGATTACAGTGAACATCACTATTATTGGCTTGATGATACCATTTTATATACTCGAAATTACCCTTCTTTTCGTTTCATAACGTAACTTAATGAAACGAAAATATGTATTTAAAATGTTTTATATACAATAAAACAATTTAAATTGATGTTTTCATTTCGTTAAAAACAATTAAAGATTATTTATGTTGTTTGAAATAATATAGTTTTGCAAATAGATCACAATAATATTAATGAATTTAAAACTATTCAATAACACGATTTTGTCTTGTGTAATAAAAACAAAGAGAAACGACATTTGTCTACAATTAAGCAAAATTTAATTATGTCCTAGTGGTGCAAAAGTCCATACTATAGCATTAATACTTTAAGTTGGCAACACACCCTGCTCAGCTATATAAATCCGAATTTTCGTGATTTAACGCTTATATTAATTATTGAAATCAAAATAAATACTTAAAAATGAAAGGTAAAGTCGTCTTTTTGTAAATTTGAGATCTGTGATCTTTTTTTACAAGAAAACACACTGCAACTCGGCATTTTCTGGAGGTCAACTCACGCTTACGACTACTTGGCAAGTGACGTCGTACGCGGCGCAATTAGTTTTATATAACGGGAATGATCCGCGCTCTCGTACTTTTGACAGCGGAGAACTATCTTCAATGTCGTCTCCTGTTAGTTTAATACTCTAAGCCCGTGTCGGTAAGCAAATCCGAAACCAAACGGCCATTATTATTGTAATTTTTAAGTATAAGAGAAGTAAATAGCAATAATTTGATTAATAATTACTTTTGTAAGAAATATAATGCCATCTTTTTGTACATTTCACGTGACAGATCTCTTTTTGCAGCAAGAAACTGAAATATTGGCCATTTTCGTAGGACGTCTACCGTGAACTAAATTAATTTAGTTTATCTTAGCTCGCATAGCTGAGCCAGTTGTTCATATATGTGTGTCCACTGCAAATATTTTGCGTTATGTTTGTGGTTAGTTTAGTTTGCGGTGGACGTTCCGCATTAGCCTAGTGAGCAGTGCGGCTGCAATTAGTTTTATTGTACATGCGTACAATAAAACTAATTGCAGCCGCAGAATGGCGTGGACTTATGGGGCGTATTACAAAAAAAACGCGAAATTACAAGGTTTCCTCGTTGAAATTTTATGTTTATCATTCATTGCTTGAAATAACAATTACTTGGTAAAAATAGTTCGTTTTCTCTACTCAAATAAGCTCGGAATGGATTTTAGATAACTTATTTATTTAATCAGTAATAATCATTCTCCCAAAGCATGTTTAGGCAAAAACTCTCGAAGACATGATTTGGGAGCTCTAATTTGTAGATTCTATTGAATACCGACCATCAAAAAAAATATTTTTATCTCCCAAATATCCTACACTTTAATAATAATGGAATACATTTTCGTTATATGCTTTTCACGCTAGGAAAAAAAATCGACAAAATTCAAAAAACGACCAAAAAAGCTTCGATACAAGCCCCTATATTTCCGAAGTTCTATATCATTTAGAAGTAAAATTTATACCAAAATAATCATCAACATTTGCTTACACTATGATATTATTTTTGCTTTTTAAATCGTTACTATAATAGTTTAATTAATTAAATAAAAGTACTATATATTTCACTGTGCCGGACATCTGCGATCATTAACGCGCGAGCGCTTGCAGAGGGTGGATCTGCGTCAGTTTATTTTGGGCGCTGCATCGTTTCGATACTACCGTAGTGTGCGTAGATTGCTATCGTAGTGTGCGTCGATTACCTGCATACTAGAACATCGTCAACTACGACCGCAATTTTTGATCGATCGGTTTAAAACTATTTTATATAGTTATAATTTAGATCACGTCTCTTCAAAAATGTGGTCTATTCATTGACCTACATCATAGTTATTTGAGGGCTTCACCTAATGGTTTATATAGCAACGGTCTTATTGAAGTTGAATGTCCTATTTCAGCGTTCGGAATAGATTTTGATACGGCCTTTCGACAAAAAAAAAGTTAAAGATTATAAATTCAGTGATTCAAGTGTAACATTAAATCAAAATAATGACTGGTTTTACCAAATCCAACGCCAGCTTCATTTAACAAATAAAAATGTCTGAATACTTGCCATAATATGTATTGGCCCAGATTAATGCAGTAAAAGTACTAAAAATTTACAAATACGACCAATTTTAGATTTTCAATATGTTACCCAAGTTAGAAGCTTTTTATGAAAAGTGTGTACTGCCTGAAATTATCGAATCGAGAAAAGTTCGGTTAATGCCGTCGCTGCAAATATTTTTCTTATAAAAATATAGTAATTGACTGTAAGTACCGATTAAAAAAATATTAGTTACATTTGGTTGTTATATTTATTAAAACAGGTTGCAACCGTTTATTTATTTATACCACTATTCTACCGGTAGTAGACATAATCGATTATTAACATTCGATTACAGCGTAACAATTAAAATATTTATGTGTACTTATTTTGACACTAAATTTCATAAATAATGAATAATATATCAAAATGGTATATAATAATAAATAATAAATTATATAATTATATAATAATAAATTAATAAGATAACATTAAAATGACACACCAAAAAATATTCCATCCACTGAAGTCCATCCTAAGAAAACTTTGTATTATGGAAGATCAAGATCGTTTAGTCGCCATACTCACAGTATTATAGTGCGAGCGAGTGAAAAAATATGAAAGAAAGTATCGGTCGCGTAGCTTGCCGCCCGCTCGGTGCGTAAAATACCTAAATTTGCAAAACGCCGAAATGTAAGAGGGCTCTTATACTTTGACACAGGGAAACACCTGCGTATGGCAACTTCCCTCTGGTCCGCCGGTGGCCTATGTTGTTCTATGCATTTAAAACATTTAAAGTATTGACGCGTTTAGAAAAACGTGACTTTGATTATAAGTAGCAACAAGTGGCAAAATTAAAAATTTTGTACAACCGACTTCAATATTAATATAATTAGCGGTTGATTTTTTTAATACTGCTCTATTGATTTCGATAATATTCAAATAGGACCACCTGGGAAGTTATACCCTTTGAAACAAAAAAAGAATTTTCCAAATTGGTTCAGGCGTCTTCGAGTAATCGGTTAACATAAAAAAAGGTTCCAACAAATTGAGTACCTCCTCCTTTTTGAAGTCGGTTGAAAATAAAAACAACTTGACGACTCCGTGGCGTAGTGGCTTAGCAATAAGTTGCAACGCTGGAGGCCGCGGGTTCGAATACCGCACGGAACAAGTATTTGTATGGCCTCCAAATAATTGTTCCGGGTCTGGATGTTTGTCCTTGTGAAATTTATGTATGTAAACTGCCCCCAAGATACAGGAGAAAATCCTAGTGATGCAACGTTTATTATATAGATATATATTTAATTTAAATAAAATAAGATATACTTCACGAATGGAACTACGAGTTCTAAGATTAAAAGATAATTTAATTAAAGTTCCAAGTTATATAAATTCTGATTCAGCCATTTTGCTTGTATTTGAATCCTGCATAGATTATTAAACGTGAGCGGCGCTGTACCTTTCCATTTTGATTAATTATACTCCTTTTCTTTGGCAAGAAACTTTACATCCTATTTCTGTTACTTCGTTTAAGTGCTAATCGATTAGTTATTACTCATTCATTGTGTTTTAAAAGGCTTATCCAACTCTAATAAATATTCAGGACACTATATTGCGTTATAATTTTATCAAAACAATGTTGTATTTGATGACTTCATGAATGAATATTATAATAATTTTTGTTGATTAATTTACAAAATATACTATTATTTCAAAGTTTTATTAGGGTTCTTCTATCTCTAATAATGATAATATTAACACTCTCCGGAACAGACCGCCCCTCGACGTTATCTCGGTATATCGTTACGTGGCAGTACGGCCAAGGGCGGTGGACTTTATTTCATGTAATTTGGCAAGCCGTCCATTCTAGAAATATTATGGACAAGCCGTTGCTTGTCCATAATATTCCTAGAAAACACATGATCTGATGTCGCATCACGCGACTTCATTCGTTCGTAGGTGTCACGGTAAACTCTTTTCGAGGCATTTTTCAACACTCACATACGAAGTGCTTATATACCAAAACATCTCATTCACACCACCGATAGGCGTAGACTGAGTCATACATGTACAATGATGTTGATATTTAGTGTCACCGCGTGTGCACCGCCAGCGTGTCGTCGCATTGCTGTGTGTGGTTTTTGATTTTCGTCAGCGAAAGCAAGACAAATAAAGCTTATTTATACCTATAATCTAATTTAGTTTGATTCATATATGTCAGACGGGCCTCCGCAATCCACTTTTCGCCCCTCCGGCAGACAGGACGTGACGGGTGACAAACCTCGTCGCCGGTTTTTCTCCCGAAGATTCTTCGCATTCCTGCACCATTAAAGGGGTGCCGGGAACTCGAGGCCATTTCTTTTATTTGTTGGCTCATGGTGCGAACTAAGGGATGGTAGATTTTACGCCGCTACCATACGGCGAGGAGCCGAGTCTATCCTTTCGGCTTTGTCGCTCGCTTAGCACCACCCGGGGTAGGGGGTAGGGTGGGCCTAGGGTTAGGTGGTCGAAGCCTACGGACACGAGCGACTTATGGTTTGCAAGATTACGTTGTGACCAGGATTAAGAAAGGAATGCTTCGGTGGTTTGGTAATGTAGAAAGAATGAACGAAGAAAGAGTGGCAAAGCAAATTTATGTTGCAGAAGTGAATGGCAAAGTCGCGAAGGGACGCCCTAGACGAAGGTTTGTCGATCAAATCGGCGATACATTGAAAATGGGGCAGATTAGGAGTACCCTTAACCGACGAACGTGTAGTAATATGGATGTAAAGGAGGCGAGAGAGGTGTGTCAGGATTGTGCCAAATGGAAGTCCGTAGTCTCTACCTACCCCACTGGGTGACAGGCGTGTGTGTGTGTGTGTGTGTGTGTGTGTGTGTGTGTGTGTGTCTGTGTGTGAGTGTGAGCGTGCGTGCGTGCGTGTGTGTGTACGTGCGTGCGTGCGTGAGTGCTTGCGTGCGTGCTTGCGAGTGTGCGTGCGTGCGTGCGTTTACCTATATTGTTTAGCAGATGACATCTAAATGGAATAAACTGACATCAAGTAACTGTTCAAGTTTGTTTTCTGCTGAAGACGATGCGGATGAAAGCCACTACGACCCATACAGTGACGCAGATGGTGATTTCCATCTGCGTCACGGATAGTGAGACTGCCTATAGACGGTACCGTCTGTAGCCGCGCTGTCTCATAACACTGCTCATTGTTGGTCATGGTATGACGTTCCGCCCATAGGCGTCAACGTCTGTGGCCGTATTTGTCGTATCAAAAAAATTAAAATATATGTAATATGGTAGTACGGCTGTAGGCGATACATGTATGGGATTGTGAAGTGTCCCGTCAACTAATTCCCGTCAAGTATCCCGGAAAGTGTTAATATATTACTATCAGGTTTCACTTTAACACAACACAAGTTTCTATTTATAGTTCGTAGAGCCGACAATCGATGGGGAAAAAAGGTTTTCGAGTGGCGGCCTCGTACCGGCGGACGTAATGTAGGGCGTCTCTCCACTAGATGGAGTGACGACATGGTAAAACATGCAGGAAGTTGATGGATGCAGGTGGCTCAGGACCGTGCTTTGTGGTTTTCCTTGGGGGAGGAATATGTTCAGCAGTGGATTTGTGAAGGGCCGTAATGGTGATGATGATATCAAGTGTCACTTGACTTAATTATATATTTATTTATTTTTACAGCTAAATTTGTCACCGGTCTATAATGGCAACACCCATAAGTGTGTTTCTCGGTTGATATAACTTCCTTTTTGTTTATCCCATACGTGCTCTATGGGGTTTAATTCGGGCGAGCGCGCTGGCCAACCCATTGCATAGACTTCAATGTCAAGATGGTATTCGACAACTACGGCTGTAATTTGGGGGCGTGCATTATAATGCATAAAAACAAATCTATCTCTGGCAGGGTGTATGAATTTATTCCGGCCGATTTCAGCCTTATAACAGCTTTTGTGTTTACTGTAACCCCTCAAACTATTTGGAGTTTCTTTCTTACCTCAAAAGAAATTGAGGTCCGGTTGCTATGTACGCTGCTAACGTTGAACCCGTCATATCTTGCCACAGTTTTCCGTTTACGTCACTGTCCTGCGGGTCTAATATACTGTGCGGTCTTCCAATACCTCTTGACAACGCAATGTACCACAGATTTTGATACTCGTAATGTTTGGCCTACATGTTTGTAGGTGTGCCCATTTTCAAATTAAGTAACAGCCTATTAAAACTAGCAACTTGAGTGGCAGTTAGATTTGTTAGTCACTTAATTTTCAGTAACAATTCACACTTCACACGATAAATAAGGCAATCAAGGCAAAAATTTAAACAAAATATGAATTTGAACTTAAATTCAACAGTTGACAATATTTTAAGGAGTATGAAAGAACGCAATATTACACAATAATTACATAAAAACAAATGAAATTCGAGAAAATATTCAATATTATTTTTAAATTGAATTTACGTATTTTCGGCCAGTGCACACGATAATAATTACAACAGGAGAAACTAAACTATTTTTTGCGTTGCTCTAAATTTGTCCATGAGTGTAGTATACTTTTGCATCCCTCGTCAGCTTACTTTACTTTTAAAGAGTACATATTTCAGGATTTAATTAAAATAAATTATAATATACATATGCTACAAATTTATTTATTCAACAAAACTGAACGGTTTCAATCATTATTCAAATTCCATCGATAAGGTTCTTCATGTTTCATATTTACGCCATTTTCCAATATTATCTAAAATATTTGAGCCCTTCGCTTGTAACACGTATGAAAAATTATTTATTCAACATAGCTTTTTCATAAACATTAACTTTGTTTACATATTGTACATTCAATACTCTTATTTCATTCAGTACTTACTTACTGCTGGTCGTATGAGAAAGCTCAAGGTCGCTCAGCGAGCTATGGAAAGGGCTATGCTCGGGATTTCTCTGCGTGATAAACTTAGAAATGAGGATATCCGCAGTAGAACCAGAATAACCGACATAGCCCAACGGATTAGTAAGCTGAAGTGGCAGTGGGCCGGCCATATAGCTCGAAGAACCGACAACCGATGGGGAAAAAAGATTCTCGAGTGGCAGCCTCGTACCGGTAGGCGAAGTGTAGGGCGACTCCCCACGAGATGGAGTGACAACCTGGTAAGACATGCAGAAAGTCGATGGATGCAGGTGGCTCAGGACCGTGCTTTGTGGCATTCCTTGGGGGAGGCCTATGTTCAGCAGTGGACTTATGAAAGGCTGTAATGATGATGATGATGATTTGATTCAGTGTAAAATTTTATCCAATGTGATATACAATGTCATGTGCGTATTTTGCTTGTTTCGATTTTACTGTATTTACAATATATTATCATTTAAAGGTATACTTCTAATTATATAAAAACTTAAAAATGGTTACCAAAAGTGTAATGTACTTAATAAAATATGCTTATTATAATAAGCCGTGGTAGCTCAAGTAACTCAAGGACTAAGTGCTTGCCGTAAATCTTAGTGTCGTACTGGAGAAAAAGTTTCTTCGTATTTTGTTTGTATAAAATTGAAGAAAAATCTCTTCGGTTGGCTGGTTTAAATATTAATACACATAGGACATAAAAAAAAGAAAAAAAGGTAAAAAAACACTTTCCCGCTATTTTTCAATTGTTTTTCTGTCCGCCAAAATGAGTGAATCTAAAGAAGAAATTCCATATATACATACTATGTTTTATTACAAAAAATGAGAAAATGCGAAAAAAACTTTAACGTATATAACGACGTAATGTAGTGTGTTTTCATTCCGGGAATTTTGATGTCATAGATGCAGCTCGCTCTGGTCGCCCTCATAAGGATAAAGTTATAACATGGCCGACGAAGAAATCTAATTAATCGTGTACTAATTTGCGATTCTCTATTGAAACGTAGTGAAACCGAACCATTATTGAAGAGATTGATCACTGGTGATGAAAAGTGGATCACCTACGACAAGAACGTGTGAAAAAGAATAGACCTTTGACCATGAGGTCAATGGGTACTCAAGCTCTATAGACTGTATCGAAACCCGGATTAACGCGCAATAAGGTGATGCTATGTGTATGGGGGGATTGGAAGAGCATCGTATATTATGAGCTTTTACCGCCGAGTAAAACCATCATGTTGGATCTCCACTACCAATAACTAATTACACTCAAGCAAGAAATGGAGAACTTCTACCTTCAACTTTTAATTATTAACTTTTGCTTACAATATCTTGAAATCTTGCAATAGTATGCTTTGGTTTATAATAAATTTTTATGGGATTTCGTACCAGTGTTATCATTAATTCAATAGCCTTGCAAATCAATTTAAGTTGGAATCCGTGTTCTCTGGCGAGGATTTGTGGTATATCAAATATGATATAATAGTTGCGACGATCTTGAACATACTGACATACTATTGACTTCCAGACTTCCAACATACTTCACATCAGCGCTGTGTTTTTTTAAGTGGGTTCTTATGGATCTGTTTGTTTGTCCTATGTAAAACAGATCACATTAATTTACAATCAAGTTTATACTGATCTAATCTTCTTCGACGGCTTGTAGTATATTCTTATGGAAGTCCGCTTCAAGATGCAAGATGTAAATCTTGTTTATGACTCTTCTGACATATTATGGTAGTACAACAGGCATACTGTCGAATGTAGCCGGTTTCACTCGGTCACTGAGACATAGGCGCGGGACCTGAGGATTGTTGTCGTGCGAAAGATCTCTCTGAAATAAAGATTTTTCCCCATGAGTGCGCTGAAGGAAATTACTATGAGCAAACCTGCATGTCTAAGAAATAAAACATGTTGAGGAAATGTGCAGTACGCATAAACGCAATGTTTTTTAAAAATATGGGACTAGTGAAATAACGATTGATTAATTAACCCATAAAACGATCAAAACAAGCGCCTTTTTTACTGAATTTTATTTTTTACCGAGGCTCTACATTGTTATGTCTATTTTAAATGTAAGGATAAGTGAAAAGTGATATGTGGCATTAATTTAATCATGAATGGTGTGCGAGACAGTTTTTAATATAAATTATTGGTTGCAGCAATGAGTGCGGAACATTAATAAATAGCTATAACCATAACATACATTTTAATCGCATTGCGGAAAACGTTATTGGTAAATACGTATAATATTCGTAGTAACTAAACTCATCGAGGTAAAGTCAAACTATATTAAAGAAAAACATTACGAATTTTTTACATTGTTGTAGGTTGCACTCCGTGAAAAGCATAGTTGCTGCTCAATATTTAAAGATTAAGAAATTTTTACAATGTTTATTTTAGGTACCATTTCCAGAATGCGATAAGTTTTCCTGGTTAAATTGTTTCGATTCTCATAAAACTAAATTTAATAATCATTGCTACCGCACGATAATTTCACACAATCTAAATTTTTGATTTTTATTACAGATACTTACTAACTGCGTAAGAATATCTAGTAAGCCATTTCGTTCTGTGGGTGTCGTAAGAAGCAAAGTAACGAAAGTGAAATAGGAGATGGGCAGCAGCGTCTTCCTAATAACAAATAATAAAATAAAAAACTGCGGCTGCCTGCCCTTTCGCTAAGTGGGCTAACTATGAGTGGGGCAATTTATGGGCGAGGTCTATGTGCAGTGGACTTAAAAGGATAACAAATTAACATAAATTTTGCTTACTTCACATAATTTTATAATCTTTTTCCAATATTTTAGTTATTAAATAATTAACTGTTTTTATTACTATACTTTTGTATTTCAATAAACCTACTCTAAATTTACGCAATTGCTTTCAAATATGAAAGAAATAACAGCTTCCTAGGCAAGCCTAACGAAGCAATTGGTCGTGAAAGCGCCCCGGCTTTCGTTAGTTAATTTAATTTTATATTGTCTTTCTGTTAAGTATGTCGCAAAAGCAAATTTAGATATTTTTACGTTACGACAATAACGTAAAATGGTACCTTAAAAAAATAAAGGTAATTAAGGTTATACACTTACTTAAAATAATATTTTACCTGCTTAATTTAATACTTTATTAAATTTTCATTAGGCTAGTATAGTGTGTAGTGGCGGGTAAGAATACTCACTACCCCATATCTTCCCGTGGGTGTCGTAAGAGTTGTCAGAGGGAAACTGAGGCAGAGGATGGGCAACAGCATCTTTCTGATAACAGCAAAACTACAATAAAAAAACTGCGGTTGCTAACCCGCTCGTCAAGCGTGGCAACTATGGCAATATACCCCCCATGATAAAAGTTACGTTGTAAAGATTGAGAGTGTGTCGACAAGGGTTGCGTACCTTATGCTCAGAATCACCAAAAGGTAATCGCTGAAGGTCATACAGGTTTACGCACCAACCTCAGCATACCCCGATGAGGAGGTGGAGGAAATGTATGAGGATATCTCTAGAGCCATGCAGTCCTCCAAAACCCAATATACGGTATTAATGGGAGACTTCAATGCAAAACTAGGCACAAGAGAGTACGATGAGCTGAAAGTGGGGAAATTTGGAATAGGGCAACGGAACCCAAGGG
The DNA here is from genome assembly GCA_033319125.1 of Parnassius glacialis. Lineage (NCBI taxonomy): Eukaryota > Metazoa > Arthropoda > Insecta > Lepidoptera > Papilionidae > Parnassius > Parnassius glacialis. Next base: position 34,940,107 of record JAVANC010000001.1, on the reverse strand, counting down.
GCCAACAGCTTGCCGACTCCATGGAGAAAGAGGAACTCTTGATGATGAACTCTTTCTTCAAGAAGCGGCCCCACATGAAGTGGACCTGGTCGAGCCCCGATGGTTCGACAAAAATGAGATTGACTTCATTATGACCAGACGACAACTGTTCAGTGATGTCTCAGTGATCGCGAGGGTGAAAACCTGCAGCGATCATCGAATGGTTAGAGCTATACTGAACCTAAACGTTGAGTTGGAGAGGTCACGTCTAATGAAGTCAACGCTCCGTCCCCCTCGTGCTCTAATTCAAAGTCCCGAAACCTTTCAGCTCAAGCTACGAAACCATTTTCAGTGCCTAGAAGATTGCAATGCAGTGGACGATGTGAATGACAAGCTCGTGGAAACTGTCCATGCGGTCGGAGCTAAGTTATGCAAGACCCGCCGCAGAAGAATATTAAAACTCTCCGATCACACTCTTAATCTCATGGCTGTTAGACGGGATATGAAGCTGCAGTCTTCAGTAGATTTGACAGCATACAGGCAACTGAACAGACAGATCTCCAATTGCATGCGGCGGGACTTACGCAACTTTAATACTGCTCGTATTGAAGAGGCGATCGAGCGAAACCAGGGCTCCAAAGTCTTTGCTAGAGATCTGTCTGCCAGAAAGAGCCAAGTGTCAAAGCTGAAGACCGAGTTTGGCAGCGTCGTGTCCGGGACACCTGAGATTTTGAGTGAGATTGAGAGATTCTATGGGGAGCTGTACACATCATCGTTGGACCCATACGCAAGTGTGAGTAACGATCCAAGAGCGAGTCTTATCCGACACTATTCCGATGATATCCCGGACGTCAGTCTGAGCGAGATTAGAATGGCTCTCCAGCACCTTAAATACGGCAAGAACCTGGGCGAGGATGAAATTACAGCGGAGCTTCTGAAAGCAGGTGGAAAACCCGTACTTGAAGTCCTTCAGAAGCTCTTTAATTCCGTCCTCCATGGTTTCATTACACCGGAGGCGTGGAGCAGAAGTAAAGTGGCCTTGTTCTTCAAGAAAGGTGACAACGCTCTCTTGAAGAATTAAATACCCATTTTCCTTCTGAGCCGCGTCTACGTGCTGTTTTCGAGAGTCATTACGAATCGTCTCGCGCGCAGTCTTGACGACTTGGTAACGGTAAACTTGACGACAAAAAGGTTTTGGACCATAAATCACATACAGATCCTCCGGCCAATTTTACAGAAGACAAAAGAGTACAATCTGCCACTTTGCCTTGCGTATATGGACTATGATGAAGCCTTTGATTCCGTCGAAATTTGTGCGGTGCTGCAGTCCTTCAGCGGTACCAAGTTGACTGTCAGTATATCGAAGTGCTGAAGTGTTTGTACAGTAGACAGTACAAAACCTATCCAACTGCAGAGAGGTGTAAGACAGGGTGACGGTAAATCCTCGAAACTCTTTACCGCTGCATTGGAAGACGTTTTCAAGCTACTGGACTGGAAAGGATATGGTATCAACATCAATGGCGAGTACATCACTCATCTTCGATTTGCCGACGACATAGTCCTTATGGCCGAATCGCTAGAGGACCTAAGCACTATGCTCAATGACCTCAATAGTGTCTCCCAACGGATAGGTCTCAAGATGAACATGGACAAAACAAAGATCATGTTTAATGTCAATGTCCCACCTATACCGTTAGTTAGTGCGAGCACTAAGCTCGAAGTTGTTGACGAGTATGTTTACCTGGGACAAATAGTCCAACTAAGTAAGTCCAACTTCGACCGAGAGGTCAATCGTACAATCAGTGCGTGTTGCCAGTGATGACCTATGGAACTGAGATGTGGTCCTTCACTGCTGACCGGATGAGGAACCCAAGGTTGCTCAGCGAGCTATGGAGAAGGCTATGCTCGGGGTTTCTCTGCGTGATAAACATAGAAATGAGGACATCTGCAGTAGAACCAGAGTAACCGACATAGCCCAAGGGATTAGTAAGCTGAAGTGGCAATGGGCCGGTCATATAGCTCGAAGAACCGACAACCGATGGGGAAAAAAGATTCTCGAGTGGCGGCCTCGTACCAGCGGACGAAGTGTAGGTCATCCCCCCACTAGATGGAGTGACGATCTGGTGAAACATGCAGGAAGTCGATGGATGCAAGTGGCTCAGGACCGTGTTTTGTGGCATTGCTTGGGGGAAACCTATGTTCTGCAGTGGACTTGTAAAGAGCTGTAATGATGATGATGATGATGATGATGATGAATAATCGATTGGTGGACATGTTTACTCACCACAATTACTGGGTGGTAGGACTTATTTTCTGGCTGACCAAATACTTCTACCACCAAATAGCAGTTATTGTATTGCTGTGTTCCCGTCTGAAGCATATAGAGTACCAGTGTAATTATAGGCTGTGAAACGTTCCACCTTAGTCCAAAGGGGTGACACTCCTGTAGCTTATGAAACCTAGGCGCTTCATGACTACAGGCTGCAGGTGTCCATAGACTGCAGTAGTCACATAGTATCTGTTGGTTAAGGAAAGGGATGATAATGAAAGGGAAATAGTTAGCATAATTGCCAAAAATACACAGTTGAAATGTGATATGGTTAAGTTACATACAGAATACACAAGTGTTTTAAAAGAAAGAGATCAGCTACAGGGAACGCTTAATGAGTTTGACCAATGCAGCAAGGAATATGAGGACGCTCTCAGGTTAATTGCTGCATTGAAGTTACAGTTGAATGAGGCTAATGAGCAAATAACACAATTTAAAACATATATAGATAACCTTAAAGCCTCCCAGACTCAAAGCCTGTTTTCTGAGCTTGTGCAATGTTATACTTCAAGAATGTTACAGCAATCTGCAACAATAGACTTGACTGGTGACGACTCTTCCACTTCAGGAAACACAGTAAGGATTAATTGCAGTAAAACCAAATTGAAGAAGTATATAAAAGTTAATAAATACATAACGAAAGTACAAAAATTAATAAGAAATAAGATTAATACCAAAAATTATGTTAATGTATGAAAAGAAAAGCAAGCATTGTTATGTGAACTTAATTTGTATTCAATTGAGGTGGATAACATAAAAAAATGTTATGAGACTGAAGTAGAGTGCCTTAAATCAGAAATATTATCACTTATGAACTCCCTTCAAACTGTGTCCAATAAATATAAATCAGCCCAAAATGAAATAAAAGAACACATATTGGCTGTGGATAATCTGGTAAAGACTTGTAAATATAATGAGGAGCGGTTTGAATCCTTAGTTAAATATCAATGTGAGTGTCGGCGCTCAATACCGGATTCTTCAAAGTCAGTGTGTGCTGATAATATTATACCACCACCAAAACTCTATAACAGTGCCATAGCAGAGGATATTAAAAAAATAAATAACTCAAATATTACTAAAAATAATATAATTGTTTATAGCGATGATATGGGAAAAAATCTAGGCATAACTTTAAATAACTCTTTAAAGGGACAAAAAGTTACAAATTGCTGCATGCCTGGAGCATCTTTTAGTGACATCCTAAATAAAATTATTGTTACTAAATTTTGCCCAAATAGTACAATAATAATTATTGTTGGTAGAAGAGGCAGTGTAAACAACAAACAGTTATTAAGATATATTGAACAACTTAATAACTTAAATGTACACAAAATTGTCTTGTTTACACTGCCTTATATACAGGGATTGCCACAGGAAAATAATTTAAGACATAATTTAAATATACAAATGCATAATTTAATATTTAATAATAATTTAAATTTGACATATAATTGTAATGATAATAATCATAAATTTCATGTTATTGACATAAATAATTTAATAAAAAAGTTTTGGACAAAAGATAGGTATTACCTATCCAAATATAATTTAAGACTGATAGCAAATGTGCTATCTTATTATTTACTTTTTAACTCAGCCAAGTTTTTGGCTACCAAGACTGCTTTTATTGAGCATAATCATTTGACATTTAATTTGGAATCAGTTCCAACTAATTTAAATTAGTGAATGAGACAATAGAGGCAATCTCTAGCAATAATAAGAGTTTAATTAATTTTGAATACAGCCCACAAATAAGTAATAAAAATTGTTTACACCTGGTGCATCAAAATATACAAGGCATGTTGGGCAAAGAATTGGAAGTTGAATTGTTTTTAAATAGTAACAATATACACATCCTTTGTATTACTGAACATTGGCTAAAAGATTATAATTTCATGTTTAATTTCAGAAATCACCAGGTGGTCAGTTCCTTCAATAGAGAAAAAAGTTTACGTGGTGGCTCTTTAATATTAGCAGATAAGTCATTATTATATTAAGAACGTAAGGATATTGTGAGCCTCTCTGTTGGACGAACTGTAGAAATGGATTGTGTCGAGCTCGAGCACCTCATTGTTGTAGGTGTTTACAGACCCCCATGTGCTAGTTATGACCATTTTGAAAAGATTGTGGAAGAAGTTTTACTCAAACTTAGTAAACAGAACAAGTCTGTTGTAATATGCGGAGACTTTAATATCAATCTCCTTGAAACTTCTTCCATTAGTATTAAGTTAAGCTCATTGTTTAAATCGTATATTCTCGTAAATTTATTCTTAGAACCAACACATATTGCTGGGCCGAGTGCGACCTGTATAGATAACATTTTTACAGATGTTAAGCCCTTGCATAAATCAATTATTCAAAATTTAAGTTCAGATGACTGTGGACAGTTGGTTGGTTGGTTGGACCTTACATACACAAAAAACAGAAAAATAAGAAAGTAGTGTTTGTTCCAATAAATGAACATCGCTTGGAGAGGTTTAGAAGTAATATAATAAAAAGACTTCCATCACTTTCGTTTAAAAATAGTGCTAATCATATGTATGCTACATTATTTAAAATTATAAGTTGTGAATTTAGTAGAATATTTACTTCTAAAACTTTCTCTTTTAACAGTCGCAAATCATTTAATGAATGGGCGACAGTAGGAATTTATAAAAGTAGGCGAAGGTTATACGAGCTTTATGATGAAAGATCATATAATAGTAGTGTTATATTTAGAGATTATGTAAAAACATATTCTAAAATATTTAAAAAAGTGTGCTCCACTGCTAAGGCTTTACATTTAAGCAACAAAATTAAAACTGCATCCGACAAAATTAAAATAACCTGGAGAATAATAAATAGTGAAACGGGCAAGGTCAAACCGCGCAACTCGGATTTTCAATTGAATATTAACAATAATTTAACGCGATCTGATCAAGAAGTTGCTATGGCTTTTGAGAAACATTTTACTGATGTTCCTTTTTTGACAACAAAATCATTAAATTCTTCTCCTACTGTCGCCGAATCATTGCTCAAACAAAATGTAAAGGCTTGTTCTAATACTTTTAAATTCCATAGGGTACTGCCAAAAGATATCTTTAAATATTTTAAAGCTATTGATGTTAAGAAAACGGCAGATTTATGGGGGATTTCCGTTAAAGTTGTTTTATCTATAATAGATATATTAGCACCTTATCTAGCCACTATATTTAATATAAGCGTCGAATCTGGTGTGTTTCCTGATTTAATGAAACATAGTAAAGTCATACCTATATTTAAATCTGGTAGTACAATAGACCCCGCCAATTTTAGACCAATTTCTGTACTACCAACATTAAGTAAAATTTTTGAAAAAAATATTTTAGATCAGATGTTAAGTTTCTTTAATATTAATAAATTGCTACATAAAATCAATTCGGTTTTACAAGGGGTCGCTCGACAACTGACGCCGGAGTTGAGCTTATTAAACATATTTTTTGTGCATGGGAGAATTCAGAGAATGCTTTGGGTATATTTTGTGACCTTTCCAAGGCCTTCGACTGTGTTCACCATGAGACATTAATCAGGAAGCTACAGTACTATGGTGTCAAGAACACAGCGCTTAAACTTATTATTTCATATTTAAGTAATAGAAAGCAGAAGGTTATTATCAATGGTAAAAGTTCTTCCAGGTCACCTGTACTAATGGGTGTTCCTCAGGGCTTGATTCTCGGCCCATTCCTGTTTCTGGTGTATATTAATGACTTACCTCACCTTGTAGGTGATAGTCATGATATAGTATTATTTGCTGATGATACTTCCTTGATTTTTAAACTTAAACGTCAATCTTTGCAATGAGACGAAGTGAATAATGCTATATCAAAATAAGTGCATTGGTTTAACGTTAATAATCTGCATTTGAACGAAAATAAAACTAATTGTGTTAAATTTACAACAACGAATGTTAATGATCTGAATACCAATGTGTTTTTAAATGGGGAGGAATTGAGCCCTGTTGTATCCACTGTTTTTCTTGGCATCACTCTTGACGCAAAGCTTCAGTGGGGCCCCCATATATCCAAATTAGCAAGCAGACTAAGTTCTGCAGCCTATGCTGTAAAAAAGATTAGAGGTCTCACTAGTGTCGAGACAGCTAGATTAGTTTATTTTAGTTATTTCCATAGCATAATGTCTTATGGGATTTCGCTATGGGGAAATGCGGCTGATTCAGAAACTATTTTTGTTTTACAGAAGAGGGCCATTAGAGTTATTTACAATCTAAAACCGAGAGAGTCTCTTAGAGATAAATTTAAAGAAATTAATATATTAACTTTGGCCTCTCAGTATATTTACAAAAATTTAATGTATGTTCACAAAAACAAAGATAGTTTTAGTAAAAAAAGTGATATACATTCTGTAAACACTAGGAACAAACACAAGCTAGTGATGCCAGTTTCTCGACTCCACAGAGTCAGTAATTCATTCTTGGGGCAATGTATACGCTATTACAACAAGGTCCCAGAAAGTGTACAGGTTCTCTCTATTACCAAGTTTAAATGTTTTATTAAGCTGAAACTGTAGAAAAAGGGTTATTATAGTATAAATGAATACATGGTTGATAATAACCCCTGGGAATGAGGTGGTCGCTTCCAAGCAGTTTCTAAAATAAATTTTGTAAATAGTTCGTAAGCATTTATATTGTAAAATTTATTTTAAAAAAATGTCCCGCTGGGTTTCTTGCTGGTTCTTCCCAGGACAGAGGGTATTTTTTCGAACCAGTGGTAAAGTAAAAAATGACTTTCAATAAGAATTACACATGTAATGTATATTGAATAAAAATTATTCTATTCTATTCTATTCTTTTCATCAGGTGCACTGTAAGTTCGTCGATCACTACAGTTTTATAAAAAAAAACTTTGGAAAAAATATCCCGCTGGGTTTTTTTGCCTCACTAGTAGTACTTACTTACTTACTTATCGTCACGCACAATCCCTGACGGGGTAGCCAGAGAGAACAGATCGCCAAGTGTCACGATCCTTACATACTTCTTTCGCTTCTTTCAGATTCATTATCTTCTTCATACATGCTTGTCTAGGTATCCGAGTACTCTTGACCCTCCCCTCTTCGAGCAGTTTGCTCACATGGTCTTCGAAAGTTAGTCTCGGTCTACCTCGACACCTTTTAATATTAACTTTCGCGCTATATATTTTCTTCACCATTCGGTCTTCACTCATTCTCTCAACGTGCCCAAACCACTAGTAGTGAAAGTTAAAAATGATTTACAATATTAATTATTTATAATTTATATTCAATAAAAGAAAATTTTATTCTATTTTGATGTTTTTCTTTACTGCCAAGCACGACCCTTCCGTTGCCATATTTTTTTCTTATAGTTGTCGCAAGAAAAGAGAGACAGATGAAAAAAAAACCGACCGGCAACGAGGAGCAGCGTCGCGTGACGTAGTATTATTCATTGAATCATTTTAATCAAATATTTAGGTTGTTATTCTCATAATGCTATTTATTAATATTTATTAACATTGCAATCAATAAGAATAAGTAACTGATGTCAAAAGCACTGGTGCGGGCTTGCTCTGAACGATTTGATTAATCTGTTGCATTATAATATATTAACCTGATGGATATTTCTTGAAGGAAATACGAAATACGGTTGTTAATAAAAGTATTGCAACAGACGCATTTTAATTATGAATATGTTTTAATAAATGACGTCATAAAATGAAGTCAATATTTTCTTTAAATTAATGGTATTTAAGTATCAAATCTCTAACACAGACAGTACTCGTATATTCGAGAGTTGCCTTTTAGCTTGGATTCAGTCTAGAATCCTCTCAAAACAGGGAAAAAAGGCTTTGTCTTCCTGTCACTGATTGTTACATCAACTAAATATTAGCATAATAAAATTAAAAATATCGTTGAAGGATGCAAATAAATGTTAATAGTGCAAGAATTAAGCAAGAGAATTCAAAATTAGCTAACTATTCAGATCCGATCCCAATTATTTCAGAAGCTCCTACAAACACGGATTCGTTTTAAGAGACTTTAATACAACGTCCTCTTTTATTTTATGTGTACTCATGAACACATTTCGAGGAATGCAAAAAGTGTGTAAATAAAATATAATGGATATTTGTGACAATTAAATTACTTATTTATATGGATTTTGCATTTTATTCGTTAATTTAAAATTGCAAACGTCGAAACACAAACGATCAAATGACAAAATTTTATAAAGTTAAGAAAGGAAAATTTTACATGATAGAAACTTTTTTGTACTTAACATTTTTTTTCATAAATTTTAAAGAAAGGCTATTACGTGGGCTATAATCAGTACTTAATGTTGCCCCCTCTATCTCTTGAAGTACTTCCAGTCCCCCTGGCATACTACTAATCAAGTTTTCAATAAAATCATGAGAGATTGCGTTCGATTCTTCCCGTAACGCGTTTTAAGTTCTCTCATTTTTTTATAGAATAAGGGTGACAAACGAGCACACAATCCACCTGATAGTAAGTGTTTGCTGTGGCCAATAGACATATACATCTATCTTCGATAACGAATCAAAATGCAGATGCGTTGTCTTATTCGTGAGGACTAAGATGGAATACCTCGTTCCCAGTAAAAAAGAGTCTCAGGTTCTCCATACTCACCATACGAAACACAGCAGCGATGTGCTGCTATTTTACGCTGGTATTCTGTGAGAGCGTGGTCCTTCCCCGGTCGAGCCAAACCATTCGTGCTACAACTATGCTACTAATATAGCTGCATGCATGCACAGTTGTGTCTGAAACAGATGTTTCAGAGAGCACGAGGGATCTGTGACAGTAAACACCTGGCCGCCGAGCTCCAACACGTCAAGCAAGTTTTGCACGACAATATGCTTCGGGTCCCGCACCTACGTCACAGTGAACGAGTGAAACCGGCCACAGTCGAGCGAGTGCCTGCTGTACTGCCATATGTCAGAGGTGTCACTGACAAGATTGGCTACATCTTGAAACGTGCTTCAATTAAAACATATTTCAAGCCGCCGAAGAAGATTAGTCAGTTTTTACCATCAGTCAAGTGTAATATTCCTCTGCAAGATGCAGGAGTGTACAAGCTTGATTGTGAATGTGGTCTCTCTTATATAGGAAAAACTAAAAGATCTATAAGAACCCGCGTTAAAGAACACATAGCGGATGTGAAGAATAGACGCTCCGGGAAGTCTGCAGTCTGTGAACACGTACAGGATCGCCCCCGTCACTACATTATATTTGATAGACCACAAATCCTCGCTAAAGAACACCGTTTACTTCCAAGGATGATTCGCGAGGCTATTGAAATCAAGAAACATCCTAATTTCAATAGAGAAGATGGATGGGTGCTACCGTCTGCTTGGGATCCCATAATTAATAAAATTAAATCCCAACCCAAGCATACAACTGCAAGACTTCATGATACTGTAAGTTCATACTGCTAGATCGGATCAAAAATTAATAATTTTTAATCTGAAGGTAGCCGTGGTTAACTATGACATTGGGACGTCATACACCTCAGTCCCCTCCGTGACCATGGGTGCTGTAAAGTGCTTGAAACGTCGGGAATGTAAAATAAGTTAATATACGCGATAAAATCCGTAAAATTAATTTTATTTAAATACTTTGTTTTGCTGAACTCGACTTTAAACACAAGTTTGTTCCGGTACTCGGCGACGTTTTCCCGAGAAATATTTGCACGGCCGGTGTATAGAGCCTCACAAGTCCTGTTATCCGCATAGCAATGCATTTTACCGGTTTGCAACATATAATTGATATGCAAATGAAACAGCGTTGGTGATAGCACGCAGCCGTGTGGAATACCAGCGGCAACAGGTTTGTAATCGGAACATGCACCGTCTACTACGTCCGTGATGCTCCAATCAGGGAGAAAGCTGGTGATCCAATTGCACAATTTCTCGGAAAAAGCATAGGAAGGAAGCTTTGAAAGAAGCGCTTTGTGCCAGACCCGATCGAAGGTTTTCGCTATGTCCAAACTAATGGTCAATGCCTTCCCCTTGGCCTCGATCGCCTAAGCCCATCTACGTATTAGGTAAACATGAAGATCACAAGCTGAGAGATCCCGACGGAAACCGTACTGGCGGTCACTAATCAGCTGGTGCTCCTCATGATATTGCATGAGCTGGCAGTTAATAATGAACTGATTTTTAAACAAAAAAGAGAACAAGGAGTTGATGGCGATAGACCTGTAGTTGGACGGACCAGAGCGGTTACTTTTTTTAAGGATCGGGTGCACGAAAGCTGTCATCCATGAATTCGGGACAACGTCTAGGGAGTAGGAGTACCCGAAAGGACGCGTTAGAACCGGTGCCACCTCTGGAGCGCACGTCCTCAGAACAATTGAGGGTATTCCGTCAGGCCCAGTCGACTTGGGTATGTCCAGGGAGAAAAGTGCTTTGCGTTCTGAGTACTGTGTGAATCGCACATCAGGCATATTTCACTCACACTGCGGTGGATGGTCGGCAGTATCTTCCCCCCGTCATCGAATTCGAGTTGAACGCAAAAACGGAGCCTAAAAGGTCGGCTTTCTCTTTTGCGGCTTGGTCCAGTGGATCATCGTTCCTGTGCAGAGATGGTTGTGGCTATGGTTGAGCGTGTGAGTGTCACACTACAGGCAGTCTCAGAATGGAGCGATGCCAATTTTGTGAGATTTGACGCCTCCAAAACACAAGCGTATCTTTTCACCGCTAAAAGGAGCCCGCTTACCTTAGCTCCTTTCGTTGAACCTAAAGTATGGGTAGTTCCTTTAAGTCCAGAGCCAAAGGAGCCGCAAGGAAACTTGGTGTTCTTGCAAGAGTGAGGCATTACTTCACGCTGGGGCAGCTTCTTACCCGTTATAGAGCGCAAGTCCGGTCGTGTATGGAGTACTGCTGTCACATATGGACTGGTGCGGCAAAACCCTACTTGGCAGCGTTGTAAGTCAGAAGGGAGACAGCTTGTCTCCCTACTGAGTTACAATATCAAGGTCAAGCTCTGTCTCCCTACTGAGTTACAATGTCAAGGTCAAGGTCACCAATGAGCCTCTTTGGCTCATTGGTGACCTTGATTTGGTTGAAACCAACCTTGTCAGCCTCGAGCACAGGCGCAGAGTAGCCAGTCTCTCGGTATTCTATAGGATGCATTTCTGTGAGTGTGCGCTTGAATTACACGCTTCAATTCCTCCCTCTCCTTTCCACCATCGGACAACCAGGCGGTTGATGCGTCTTCATATTTTTGTAGTCGATATTCTACGCATAAGAACCAAACGGTTTGCTTCGTCTTTTGTTATGCGTGCAGCAAAGGAGTGGAATAATTTGCCGGCGTCTATCTTTACGTCCAAATACAATCTGGGCATCGTCAAGGCAAGAGTGAATAGGCTTTTGTTTCGCTAAGAAACTGCGATTTACCATCTAAGGCTGCATCACCACTTACCACCAGGTGGGATTGTCGTCAAGCACTGGGTTATAATAAGTAAAAAAAACTTAATAAGCTAACAGTGGTAGAGCCACACGGCAGCTTTTGCTGTCGCACGGATGGGCCGACTCGAACCGGCGTGGTACCACGACCTCACAGAATACCAGCGTGAAGTAGAGGTTTACCTCTGCGTTTCGCTTGGTGAGTGCAGGTGGTCGGAGGCCCTTTTTACTGGAAATGAGGCATTCCATCTTAGTCATCACGGGTGACAACGCATCTGCATTTTGATTCGCAAACGAGGGTAGATGTAGATGTGTATGGGCCGCAGCAACTACTTACCATCAGGTAGACTGTGTGCTCGTTTGTCACCCTTATCCTATAAAAAAAACATAATTAATGAATCTGAATATGCAGAACCTGTATGTATTCTCTTTAGTTGTTTAACGTACTATAATTGATTAACAAATACACATAAAAAAATACTAGCGTCTATTAAAATTAAGCGTCGTTTAAAATAAAATAATATTTCTTTCATTGCACGATAAGAAATAGTGCGAAGGAGAGGGATGATATTCCATCTCGTTTCCTTATAGCCGCCAAGGCCGTCTACACTACGTCAGAAGGGATCGTGGCGGAAAAATCTTACACATTGTAGTGTTATGCTACTTACATGTCATTTTACACTATTTTAAATTTATTTTTCCATTCTGTTTTTGATTTTCTGCATTCACTGGATATTTTGCATCACCTTTATTTCCATAGGATCCTGTAACGTTTTTAGACCACAAGAACACAATAACAAATCATTTTCACTTCGTATTTTCACGCTATCAGCACTTTTTAAATCGGTGTCGATGGAGTCTACATTTTTCGATCTTTTATTTAGTTCTCCGTAACTCTGCAATTTCGGGTTTCGTGCGCGCTGTTGCGCTACCTTTTTTTCTATATCAATAATATCTCATTTTTTACTTAAATCTTGCCGTTTCTCTATTACGAGCCTGAAACCAAAATTTGACATGTTTTGACATCGTTGTTTATCTGGTTGTCATGGCAATTTTTATACAAATTCGTTACCGTATGTTATGTTTTTACTTCAGTACTTCCACAAAAATACTCTTTTCCTCTTGG